>CM018693.1:100646551-101272063 GCA_009363875.1 Mikania micrantha | reverse complement strand
CATCAACAATATTGAATGATAAAAAAAGTAGAATATATAAAAATATCTTTTTATTTATCAATATTATTGTTATGAATAAAGTAGACTAATTGTTTAAGAATACTTAATAATAATATTTACAATAACACAAAATAAATAGAATTAATTGAATATTCAGTTTACTTATTATTTTGTAATTGAATTTCTAATTATGCTAACTTGAATAATTTCCTATCCATTTCTTATTATATATATTAAATGATTGTTTAAAAACATTCATTTGTACATAAAAATCATAAGAGTTTTATTAATAACTTAGAATAGTTTATTAATTTTATTCAACTAGTCATTTTAAACAACTTTTTTAAGAATTTTATAAGTTTTTAAGATAATCCCTTTAATTATATCATTTTAAAATTATCTTGTAACAACTAAAATAAAATATTTCTTAAAAAACTTAATTTTAATAATCACTTGTGTATTAAAATGATTTGAAGTAAGTTTATATAATGTACTGAATTCCCAGTTCTCTATTTACTCCATAGCATTCCAGATCTTTGAAATACGCCCCAACTCAGAATGCAACTGCAAGATCTGTATCCTTTGGTCTTGTAAACTTTTGTGTATTGAACTGGAATGGGGGAATGCTATCTTTCTGAGTGTCTGCCAATACGCAGCTCACTCCTCCTTCCTTCTTTGTAGGTCTTCTGCAGAAGCCTCCTTATCAGTTTCCTTCTCATAAATTTTACATTTGAGTTCGTCTTCTGAATGTTGACGGAACAAGATCGGTTTAAAGTTGTAGGGCCCTCTTCTTCCCGCATAAAGTGTACTGACAGATTTTCTCTATCATCAAGGTCTTCTAAAATAACCTCATCAAACATCATCGAATGACTTAGGAGTTGGGAGATCTGAAGCAGGAACGGAGGAGTCATCAATGACAAACCTCGTCAGGATTTAACCTTAAACTGCTCAGCAATCTGTTCCTTTGTCAGGAAGTGAATAATCTCTCCTTCTACCTTGTCGTAGCTGACTGGGGGATGTATAAGGCCCTGAGCGTCTAAACTCATAGTCAACGTGTCGTCCAAAAAACGTTTAAAGGGGCACAGCTTCAACTTCCTCAGTTGCCTTGCCTTCCTCAGCTGGCTTTTGTGGATGACTCTGGAGATTTATCATGTTTCTTCTTTGTTCTGATCTCACAAGTGGTGGATTGCCCTAAAGGTACTAGATGAACTTACAGCGGCATCCCTGCTCCGTCATTGTTCATCGTCATCATTATCAGTGTCATCTGTGCTAATTCATAGTCAACCTTTTCTTCATCAGACTCATCATCTTCGTCTTCTTCGTCTTCCTTGTCTAAATCAGCAGAATCAGGTTGGGATCACTCATCCTAGGAGTAGAATCTTTTAAGCTTTCAAATGGCTCAGATAGGCGTAGGTTGTCAGCCTCCAGGGCAAGGATCCTGTCAAACGGGCAATGGATTGGTCTTGTTCGTGATTCCTTTCCATCAAACGGAGGACCCAAACTGTTCAATGTGCTGAGTTGTTCAGCAATGAAATAGTTGCATGAAAGAATATGAGCGAGTAATGGAAGGAAGAGTAGAAGCAAATGTAAATAAGGCAAGTAGTGGCAGAGGAGGTCTGGGGAGAAAGTGGTAGTGAAATGTGTAGCAATTGTCCCAGACCTGGACAGTGAAGAAGTTAGTGCTGTTGCAGCAGGTACAGTAGTGGAAGCTGCAACAGAAACTGACTCTGTCCTTTTCTGCAGGACGAATCATGTCCTCTTCCTCTGGCATTTGGTGAAGAAGTCTGAGATGTGTGTGTAGCAGTGGAAGAGCGAGGAGGAGGAGCAATGTCAAACTCTAGAACAAATGTGGAATCCTCAATCTCCTCAATACTTGTGGATTGATCCCTTGGCCTCATCCAGATCCATAAAAACTTTAGATCACACACTAGTACTGACACACTCATTTTTAGTCTCCTTTGAATCTGTGTCATATGTGGCAGCATCAGCTCCAACATCTATGTTCTCCAAGTCACTACTCCAGTTTTCCTCTCATTCATCACCAGATATAGGCACACAAATCTCAACTGAATGAGATACGGTGGCCATAGAAACAAGGGTAGCATCAACTCCCTGGTGAGCAACACTAGTATCACCAACATCCCCAATATCACCAGCACCAACAGTATCATCACCACCAGCATCCCCACCATCACCACCATCATCACTATCTCCCTGAGGAACAACCATATCCTCAATGTCTGAGTCAGAGTCATCATGCCTCCATCTCCTCCTGATAGGTGCAACATAATCAGGGTTAATGAGATGTCCAAAGAGGCGACGATCTTGGGGTTTGTCTTCCTTTCCCCTATAAGTTTTAAGTCGGTTGAGTGTAGTGTCTGACATATGCTCCAACCGAATGATATCAGCGTTAATCTTGGGAAGATTAGGCAGCTGAGCATCAAAAATCATCTGTAGAAACCTGGGGTACATCAGGTACTACTTATCACCTTTTGAACTAATATTCTCCTACAAATGAGTGAATACCATTTCAGAGAAGTTGAAGGGAATATTTAGAATGAGTGCCACAAAAGCAGATTGAAGAGACTTTCAAAGTTCATCAAAGCCTCCATGCCTTGATCCCAAACAATGAATTAGGACATGGCAAAGATACTTAAAGGAGGAACTGAGAAAAGCTTTGTTAAGGACTCCCATAGTTAATGTCACACCCCCTGCGCCGCGTGTGGAATCCACGACGCGGTGACGATCGATGGTTGAATCATGCACATGTATTGAATAAGAACAACCATAATGCATTGCTAAGTTTCATAAAGTTTAGACAATTGTTTAGTTACACACATTCTATCTACCTACCAAAAGAATGACAACTACAGACCCAAAAATATTGTTTACAAAATAAGACTCAGACAAGACAATTAAACAATTAGGATTATGTGAGTCTCTAATCCATCCTAGCTTGTTTCTTCATCTTGTTCTATCTTAACTATGGTCTCCTTAGTTGTCCTTGTGAAGCTCTAAACCTGATTACCTGAAACACGTGAATAGTAACTGTCAACTACAAAAGTAGTTGGTGAGAACAATAGGTTTAACATTTGTAAATATGAATCTGCATTGTAAAACATATGTATAAAATAGTGAATGAAAATAACATGGATAGTTGTAACCCAAACTAACATCAAGTAAGAATAACGTGTGCAAACAGTCTAATGACTGTCTACTAGAAAAGCCAACATACAATCAAGTCCCAAACTACGTTTGGAGTCAGAAAAAGTAGTCAGCAAACGCATTCAATACAAGCTGTATAATTAGAAGACAAACTCCGTGTTGACGTACCCGGTCAATATGACCTATGCTGGTAAAGTTAATTAGCAACAATTCCATATTACTGTAAAGCATCGAATCTGCAGTTAGTTTTTAAAACATATTTAAAACGATAACCACAACCTTGGCGTAACCATAACGTGTCCTGCTTTCCCTTGTTGTGATCACCCAGTACTAACGTTATAAGAATAAGAATAAGATTGAGTAAGTGTCTTGATGTGTGTATAAGTTTGTTCACAACGATGAACACCATGTTTTTAAGTTTTTAAGATTGAATCCGGTGATTGAAAATCTTTGGTTGAATACCCATGATTGATTTCCATGACTTTGAAATCCTTTGATTGAGTACCACTATGAAAACCCTTGAATAAATGCTTATTTGAAAACCTTGATATAATCTAGTGATAGAAGACCCTTGTATAAATACAAGGTTTGAACAAAACATTTAATAAAACATTTATTTTAAAACACGGGTTATCGTTTAAAAGTTTGTAAGAGTTTGTAAAACTTAATCTTTCAAAGTGTTTAACATTTATAAAACATTTTATATAAAACCGGTTGTAAATTAATTTATAAAACTCTTTTATAAAACTTTTTAGTAGAAAATGTTTAACAGTTGATAACTCATTTAAAAATAGTTGAGAAATCCCTTGATTTTGTAAAGTGAACCTGCAATTGTTGAAAAGTGGCATGAATCATGTATATGAGATAAGATTGTATAAAGAGTGTTTTGTTACGTGTTCCACCCCAAAACAGTTGAAAAACAGTAAAAGAGGGGCTAATGTTCTCACCTGACAGCAGTAGACTCTGAACCTGAACAAGTAGCAAGCAACAAGACTTCTAACCAATTCCTATATTGCTGTAATTATACATATAATATAAGATTTATGATATTGTTATGAACTTTGATTAATTGGTCGACTTATGTTAACGGGTTGACTTGTGTTACTTGTTAATGATCATTTCTTGAATAACTTGTTCTCATGTTTAAAAGTGTTGTATGAAATTGGATAACACAATTGAGCCACTTGAATAACGCTTGACTGATGAAAAAAATGTGTCATGTTATTTTATGCAAAACTTGTTATGCATAAAGATAACATGTGTTCTTGAGTATGATAAACCCTTGTTTAACATCTAGTTTATTGAAAAAGTTAAAGTGTTTTAAGCCTTTGTGTTTATGTCATGATCTTATAATAAAGTTAAATTAAACATAAACCTAATGTAATCAATCCATAATTACTCTAAGCAGTATTAGAGTTAGATCACCCTTAACAACCCATTAGGCTTAAATGACTAGTTGTACTTTCATTAGTATTTTATTTTATTATTTTATTTTATTTTATTTTTACCAGCCCTTAGGCTTAGAACCAATGTATTTGGGTGAGGGCCGAACCTAACAATATCGATCGTTCAAGTTCCAAAGCCTACCCATCGATATTCACAATATATATGGTTCTTTGTCCCATCGATATTGTATTGTTTACCCGTCCCACCTCCATGTTCCCTTGTACTAACTTCTTGTATCCACTTGATTAATGTCATGTTTATAAATTAATACATACATACATATATATATATATACATATATATATATATATATATTTATATATTTTATGGTTACATGGCTATGAATATTTGAAAGAAATCGGCTAACACACCAAAAATAGAGTTCCCATCAGTATTACAATTTCGGTGGGGTTTTTATGTTCAATGATTTCCATCAGAACACCCTTTCTTGATTGGATCTGCGTCTCATTAAATTCGAATTGAATTCCACGTTTGCTCATATCACAACTTGGCTAATATCGAAGTTTTCCCAGATTATTATTATTACAACTTTCCCCCAAGAACTTCTTTGATATTACCATTTGCACCACCCAGCCCCACCATTGATATTACTCAACTGGTATTCACAAAATAGGTGAGTCATGGCTCATGTCATCCCATAATTTTGATTGGAGCTGATGATTGGTTACTGGTATCATGGGTCGGTTGGTCTATGAACAACAAATAAGGGGATAATATTGATCTATAAGTTAGCTGCTTTCATGGGAGTCCACCGATATTAAAACTATCGGTGGTGGCCTCCTCCGAATTTATTGTTTTCATTCAAATCCTTAACCCTTTCTAAGCAATATCACGTTCATTCCAAGCTATTAAATGTTTCTAAGGTGTTTGTAAACCCAGATCCTGAGTTCAAAACGCTGAAACACAGTTTTGAAATGAAGAAGATGATGAATAGTGTAATACCTTCAGCACTGTAACTTATCTCTAGGATTCCGGCAAGAATACTTCGAATTAGCTCTGATCGCTTGTACTTCCAGATTCCTCTCGTCGAGACGGTCGTTTTGATATATTATATGCGCGATTTGGTGTAGAAATGAAGAAGTTATGAGTGATTTAGTGAAGGTTTTCTAGTGAAAAATGTGGGTTACGGGTTTGATGAGAGAGAGAGGCTTGAGCTGCTATGAAATGAAGAAAATTAACCAAAATAAGGGTTTTTATACCCCGAGTGGTTCCCCGCGTGTTTGGTCTCACTCGGTGTAGAAAATCAGAGACCTGAGGAAAGCTTTTTAACCAGGAAATAAAGCTTTAGACATTTAGTCAAGCTTTTGGTATTAGCTCCCTCTAAGGTTTTGCACTTGATTTTAGTTATTTTGGTTGTTTAGTTTTCTTGCTTATAAGAAAAGAGAAGAGAAAAGTAAGAAGGCAACACAAAGAATTGTTCAGAAAAGTGTTGTGTTTCATTCAATGAATGTTGGGGTATAAATAGCCCTGACATTTAATGTTTCAAGACAAATACATAAAAATACAAACATATAAGACTGAAGACACTTTTACAGACACTTTAGCATCAGAAAAGTACAAGTATAAAGTCAACTAGGATCTTCAAAGATCTTGAAGTCTTCTGAGGTTCAGACAGTTGTACTGATGATAAGGAGTTATTCTTTCGGATGTTATTCATAGGAAATTGATTAAGGAATTAGTTGTTTTTTTATCGGAAGCTGATGAAAGAAACACTTATTCTTTCATCAGAAGACAATCATTTATTGTTTCATCAGAAGACAATTGTCGGAAGCTTATGTAGATGCTAAAGTCTTCCGAAGTAATGTTTTCTTCCGAAGCTTGTCTTCGGATAGTGTCTTCTAAAGCTTGTCTTCCGATAGTGTCTTCCGACGTAATGTTTTCTTCCGAAGCTTGTCTTCCAAAAGTGTCTTCCAAAGCTTGTCTTCAGATAATATCTTCTGAAGCTTGTCTTCCGAAGCAAATGTCTTCCGAAGAGTATATTATCTTCAGAAGCTGATGTCTTTCGAAGTTAATGTCTTGCAACAGTTATTCAATTTGGTTTTTTGAGTGGTGGTTTTGCTTCATCAGTCCTTATTTTTCCAACAATCTCCCTCTGGACTGATGAAGCCAAAACCACTTTGTTTTAGCTTTAAGACCCAATCAAACTCTGTGAGAGAAGGATATAAGAATGGTTCAAGTGGGAATTGGTTCAAGTGGGATTTGTGCGTTTGGATAAAACCTATTATAGGTTATTTAGAATTGGTATGTCCTTAGAAGAGAGCCGAAGTAGGTTGCCTGGATATAGCAAGTGCTCCTTGTTTATTTAAGCTTCAGCCTCTTTTGAGAATGAGTTATGTATTCTCCCTCTTTTTGGCTTTATCAGCCGGGACATTGAATCAGAAGGCAAGGCAGGGAAGTTAGAGAGGCAGTAAGAAGTGAGCTAGATACTTGTTGAAAAGCAGTGGTAGAAAGGTGGGAGTAGTGAAGGTGGTTGAAGGGTTTGGGAGACCTTCAAATGAAGGTGCCTGCATTTGGATGGATTGGGAGTTCAGGACTTAGTTATTCAAGATTGTTGTGACTAACATGGTGAGTTTGGTCACAGCAACATGAATATGAGAAGTAGAATCCGTCAATTCCTTTATGTTAAGAATTGATTCGTCCATCGTGGTACGTATATCATCCGAATCCCTTACTTGAGAGTCAGTTTTATCATGACCTGAGTCCATCTCAAAAATGTCATAAACCCCTTTTTCTTGGTTCCGGGGATTACTAGCCTCAGTTTAAAAAGAAAACTTCATGGGCTGTTGCCATACTAGGAGTCTTATTGCCTGATCCATTCAGATGAGAGTCCATTGGATTTTCATGTGATATGGATGCTCCAGATATATGATCAAGAAGTCTAGATGGACTTGACATCCGGATCTCATCCTCTTTTCCATGGGTAAGAGATTTGTTAAGGAGAGTGGGGGGCTTTTAGAAAGAGCATAAATGCTCTTAGGAGAGAGGACTACCATCTGAGTGTCAAATGACATTTCAGTGGTTAGTGAGGGTTCCCTTTGGAATACAACATCATCCTGTTGAGAGGATTGATGAGGAGCTGAATGGGGAAGAGATTCTTGATTCATCTGTGAGGATGGAACAGATGTATCCACGTGTCCAGTAGGAACACAGACATGTTCAGGGATCTCATCTTCCTGAACAAACTTTTTGGGCTTCTTAGGCTTAAGAGTTTTTGGGAAAAATTTTCTTATGGCCGGTACCTGTACAGGTGTGAAAAAGAGGGGGATGTGGGTTCACTGAAGATGGGTGTTTCCTCAGTGTCATCCATCAGTGTTCAAACTTGTGAACACCTGTTAGTCAATGCCCTTCATAGTACTATCAGGAGCAATGTGACAAACTTAAAACACAGCAGGGACTTGGGACATTTCTGGTAATGCACCAGATGATCAAAGATAAGTTAACATATTTATTGAGACATTTCTCCCTAACTTTTTGGCCTTGAGAAAGATATTGTAAAAACATGTGATACGTAGAGCAGAAGAAATCTTTATGCACACTCATGTTTTTCAGGTTAACCTTATAGTGACATTTATTAAAAACAAAACAGTATGAAGAAGAAGTGAGAAAGTCAAAAACTTCATGATCATTTTTGAGATTATGATCACAGAGTAGTTAGAGAAGAAGAGAAAGTTTAACGCTTACACACCGTGACAAGAAGACATGTTCATGCACACCTTGAAGTAAAGACGAAGCTTTGTGAGGAATGAAGCCTGGTCCGAAGCCGTTACACCATCATCATAAGCTTGATGCTTAGAAAACATCATTGTAAATGCTCCGTGCCAAGCGACATGCCTGACAAGTGATCATTCGTAATCATGAGCATTACTTAGAACGTTTGAAGGTGATGAAGGATTTATTGATAATCAGATGATCAAGAAAGCTTAGGTAGATTAATGGTGAGAGAAATGTGAGAGCCTAAGATGGTAATTGTCTATTTAAATAAGATTATTGGTCATTTAGACGAAGGGAAATATTTTTCTCGAGCCGTGAGAATCAGCATTGAGAATCGAATCTTGCAGAGAGATTGACAACTCTCACATCAGGTGCAAGGCTCAAGAATTTTTTTCATATCGGAAGAACCTTATCCTCGGAAGCAAGTTAAGTGATCATCTTAGAGGTTTCAGAAGGAAAATGGATCATTAGAAGGAGAAGAAACCACAAATGGTTTTAGATTTTAACAATGGAAGGTTTTAACATCGGATATATATGAAGTAGTGACAACATTACCACTGATCCTATCCATGTGTTGAGATAACCACTGAAAGAGATCAAGATTTCTTTAGCAGTGATTTATCAAATATCCATTGTTAGGACAATTTATGAAAATTATCCTTTTATATGTATGTGTAAGAAGTTCAATAAACATAATCTTAACCATGTTTACTAACTCATATTTATCTTTCCCTATTTGGCCACAAACTTAGAGAAAGTTGAGGAATCCAAGGGCTTGGTAAATATGTCAGCTATTTGGTCACTTGTAGAGACATTTCTGGAACAATTAGTCCCTTTCCAAAACAGTCTCTAATGAAGTGATGCCTTATTTCAATGTGTTTGGTTTTAGAGTGGTAGACAGGATTCTTTATTATGTTTTTGGCAGCTTCGATGTCTATTAGGAGAGGTGTCTTTAGTTCAGTTGTTCCAAAATCTAGCAGTTGGCATTGCAGCCAAAGAATTTGGGCAGTGCAATGGGCTGCTTCAATGTACTCGGCTTCAGCAGTTGAATTTGACACTGATGTTTGCTTCTTGCTTTGCCATGACACTAAGCAACATGCAAAGAACTGACATCCTCCTGAAGTAGACTTTCTGGTGAGCGAGCATCCAGCATAATCACTGTCTGAAAAACCAACAAGCTTTCAAATTTGATTAGGAGGATACCAAATACCTAGCACAGGAGTACCTTTGAGATATCTGAGTATCCTCTTCAAAAATGAAAGATGGGATTGTTTGGGGGCAGACTGGTATCCTGCACAGACACATGTTGCATACATAATGTCTTGCCTTGATGCAGTGAGATACATCAGAGAACCAATCATGCACCTGTAGGGAGTTTGATCTACATGTTCACCATTTTCGTCTGGACATATTCCTGGACTTGTTACCATGGGAGTAGAAATTATTTTGCAATCATTCATATCAAATTTATTTAGAAGATCTTTTACATATTTAGATTGATGAATGAAAGTCCCATTTGGGGTTTGTTTGACTTGGAGTCCCAAAAATGTTTTTAGTTCACTTAAAGCACTCATTTCAAACTTAGGGGACATTAATTTAGAAATTGTTCACACATGGAAGGTTTTGTTGATCCAAAAATGATGTCATCAACATAGATTTGGACCAGCAAAAGTTCCTTATCTACCCTTTTGATGAACAAGGTCTTATCAATGGTTCCCCGAGAAAATTTATTAGAAAGAAGAAACTGAGAAAGAGTGTCATACCATGCTCTTGGTGCTTGTTTCAGACCATAAAGTGCCTTGTCTAGTTTGTACACCCAATCAAGATGATGAACATCATCATCCTCCTTTATTGTCCCGTACAAGAATGCACTTTTTATGTCCATTTGGTATACCTTTATGTTATGGGAGATGGCAAATGCTAGGAAGAGTCTAATAGCTTCCAATCTTGCAGTAACCTTGTACCACTAATCGGGATTTATTTTTTATTACAATGCCTCTGTCATCTGTTTTGTTTCTGAACACCCATCTGGTTCCGATGGGATATTTTCAAGTTGGCAAGGGACAGAGAGTCCAAACATTTTGCCTTTTGAACTGTAGAAGTTCGTCTTGCATAGCCTCTACCCAATTATTGTCTTTGAGAGCCTCCTGATATTTAGAGGGCTGAATTTGGGATAAGAAGGCATCATGAAGGCAAAAGTTTGAAATCTGGCTCCTAGTTTGAACTCCTTTATTTAAATCACTTAAGATTTTTCTAGAGGATGATTTTTGTTGAAAGGAATGATGTCCAAACAATTATTTGAGGAGGCACCATCAGAAGAAGGTGAGTTTTCAATTGGGCCCAGAGAGTTTTCTAAAGGAGAGATATGAGTCTATTCAGGAATATCTACAGGTATATTATCCAAAGCTGGATATGTAGGAGTAGATAGTTGATTGTCTTGGTTTTGAGAATTTGTTTCTTGAGTATTTATTTGATAAGAAGGAAAGGAGGAAAAGGATTTAGAGACAGAACATTCCTCAAGAGAGGATAGATCTTCAGAAGTTTGACATAATTCTGAAGAAGGTGAAGAATAGGAGATAGGAGGGATGAGGGTGAAGCTTTCAAGATCAAAGAGATCATCAGGAGTAGAAGGGAAAGATGAGGTTGATACTGATTCATTGAATTTGACATCAATAGATTCCTCAACAATTTTGGTCCTAAGATTGAAAGCTCGGTATGGCTTAGAAGTCTGAGAGTATCCAACAAAGTATCCAGAGTCAACTTTAGCAGCAAACTTGGATAAGGAGTCCTTTGTGTTCAAAATGAAACACGGACATCCAAAGACTTTGAAGAAGGAAATAAGAGGCTTTATGTTATAAAGGATTTCATAGGCAGTTTTGTTATGTCTCTTTACAATGTGAACTCTGTTTAAGACATAGCAAGCAATGTTTACTACCTCAGCCCAAAAGGATAAAGGTAATCGTGAGTCTGCAAGCATGGTTCTTGCAGCTTCAATTAGTGTCCTGTTCTTTCTTTCTACAACTCCATTCTGAGCAGGTGTTCTAGGAGCACTATATTGTCTAAGGATTCCTTTAGAGATACAAAATTTATTAAGAACTTGATTCTTGAACTCTGTGCCATTGTCACTCCTTATTATCTTAACAGGGAGACTAAATTGTCTTTCAAAATGAGTGATAAGAGCAATTATTTTATCATAAATCTCGTCTTTGCTGAACAAGAAGAAGGTCCAGCAAAATCTTGAGTAATCATCCACAACAACTAAACAATATCTTTTTCTTGCCAAACTGGCTACCTTCACTGGACCAAATAGATCCATATGTAGCAGATTAAGACAGTTAGTTGTTTTGGATTCCTCAATAGACTTATGCTAAGTTTTATGTTGCTTTCCCTTTAAGCAAGATTCACATTGACCTTCAAAGTGAAATTCTTTGGAAGGCAATCCTCTTACTAAATAAAGGGTGGAAAGCTTATGAAGAGTTTGGTGATTAAGGTGACTGAGTCTTATGTGCCAAAGAGCAGTTTCAGAAGATGATGCTTTGGCTATCAAACATGTAGGAGGAGATGTTTGAGAATCGGTAGTCATATCTACAATATAGACATTTCCACTTCTTTTAGTCGTTAGCAGAGTATGTTGATCAATTAAGATCTTTATTTTTGAATTTATTTCTGGAGAGAGAATCTTACAACTGTCTTTAGTGAAAATGAACTGAAATTCTTGTCAGCTAGTTGAGAAACACTCAAGAGATTAAACTTGAGATTTTCAACTAAGCAAACATCCTTGAATTGCAAATTTCCACTTAGGACAGAACCAAACCCCACTATCGAACCTTTTGCATTATTTCCAAAGGAAACAGATCCTCCATTCTTTGGAATGAAATTATTCAAAATGGATCTACATCCTGTCATGTGCCTAGATCCTCCACTATCCACATACCAGAGATGATTTTGGTTTGAAGAGGGTTTCTGCACATGAGGATCAAATACAATAGGTTAGACATGGAATTATTATTATTATTATTATTATTATTTTTAATTATTTATTTTGCTGTGTATCAGTCATCAACTTCTACATCATTAATAACAGATGTTGTTGATTCTGATATAGGATATTGATTTGTGAATCCACGGGAGAAGTGTTACCAACATTATGAGAGTAAGAAATTGGGTTCACCGTGGAGTAAGGAGGTGGTGTTCCCAAAATAGAAGGTCTAGAATTTGCAGCCGAGGAAGGAGGTGAGATGAACAAAGAATGGGGGTTTGGTCCAGCAAATTGTTTACTTGATGTTCTTACCTTCTTCATCCTATTAGGGAGGTTCCCTTTGGATGAAGAGGCATGTTCAGCTTTCAACTTATTAGCCTTCAATCTAGCTTTCTCCAAGGGTATTTTTGTTATACAGTCTTCAGTAGCATGATTGTACTTAAAACATTTTAAGCAGGCAGGAGAAAGAGATGAATAATTTGGAATGAAAGGCTTGTTTACCTTCATTATGGGGTAAGGAGGATGAGGAAGGGAAGGAGGAAACTGAATATCAACCATAAGTCCTTTTCCTTTTTTAAGATTGGACTTGATGTTAGAAGAGGAACCCAATTTTTTTGTTTCTTCTGAACTATGAGTAGAGCTCATATCAGGAGCAATCTCATCTTGTTCTGAAGAATTATTGCATTGAACCAAGTTTAAATGAGGTTTTTCTAGTCTTGTCAGATTTGTGTTTGTGGGGTATACAAACCTAGAAGAATAGTTTGCCTGATACAGCAAAGGAGGTGTGTTTGTTAGTGGGGGGTTTCATCAGGAAGAAAGGTTGGTGAAATAGGTTCAGGAGTGGTTTCCTCCTTATTATTATCGATTGGGGTATAATCCTCTCGTTGAGCAGTGTGGTTATACCCAATCCCGAATCTTGCTTTGCTGTGAACTTGCTTTTGTAAAAGCATTCTGAATCCTTTGCAAGACTCAACCCACTTTTCACAGCTCACTTGAGTTTGAGATAATTCATCTTTACAAGCATAATATTTTTCTCTTTGTAAGTCAAATAATGCTTGTAAGTTGATTTTCTCAGTTTTTAAAGTGGAGATCTCATTGTCTTTAATTTTTATTAATTTTTCCACTTCAGAATTTTTATTGTCCAGGATTTGTTCCAACTCCTGATTTTGCTTTTGAAGCAACATATTGGCTTTCTTTATTTTTTCAAAAGCCTCTATGCATGCATCGGAACATACTTTTTCTAAGGTGGAAGAAGATACCTGAGCATCAGAAGTGTCTGTTTCAGGTTGATCAGGAGAAATGGAGTCTTCAACTACAGCCATGAGAGCAAATTCTGTTGGTTCAGAAGTGATGAGGGCATAGCCTACATCTTCAGGTAAGCTGCTCCAATCTATGTACTCTTGAGAGAAAAGAGCCGGTTGACTAGATGAGAAAGACTGGACAGTAGGGCCTGGTGCATTTATTTGTGAAGAAGGAGCTGCAACAACTTGAAGTGAAGCATGAGTGAGTTGGTACATGCTACCATTGGCAGCTTGTACATATTGTACATTAGTGGAAGAAGAGATTTGTACAATGTGTGCTGATTCCTGAGGATTGTTGGTCCTTTTAAAAGATGAGGTGGAAGAGGAAGAATAATAAGGTGCTGAAGAAGTGTGTGAAGGTATGTTTGGAAAAGTCACATATGGTGAAGAGTTAGAATTTGGAGCATTAGTGCATTACCTGACAAAATGTCCAGTGCCATGACACCTATAGCATTGGACTTTAGCCTTATTTAGACCGATCCTGGTTTTTCCATGTATACCAGGAAATTTTCTTCATGTCCTCCTGTAGAACTTGTTAGTTCTTATGCTCAGGAGAGCCAGTTGATGGAGAATGTCCATCTCTTCCAAGTCATCACTTGGAACTTGATGAAGATTGTCCATGATAAAACACAGATGATCAGAAAGGAGAGAATGGTCATCAGGAGGAGAAAGAGAAGAGGTGATTCCAGTAGTTATGTCAATGTGTTCATCATAACCCTGATCATTTATCACAGAGTTATGACTAAGTAGAGATGTGTTCCCTTCAACATACTCTTCAGTTGATTTACCAGATTTCATTAGTTTTCGTTTCTGGTCAATCCCCCGCTCAAAGGTGAGCAACTTACCATGGATTTGGGTAAGTAAGAGTTTGCCAAAATCTGGTGAAGATCTCATAACTATAGAATAAGTTTCCCATTTTTCAGGAAGAGATCTTAAAAATCGATTAAGAACCGAGACAGGAGGGTACACTTGACCAGCTAATTTTAGTTCACTTAAGAGAGAAGTGAACCTTTCAAATTGCTGAGTCAGTGACTCATTATTTAGTTGGCAGAAAGTCTCATATTGTTGAGCCAATATTTCTCTAGTGTTGGCTACAACATCATCGGTACCACCGAATTTCTCTTTCAGAGCATCCCATAAGTCCTTAGCGGACTCATGGTGAAGAAGATCCGAATAGATTTCATTCGGAAGGGCCATAGCCAGCTGAGCATGTGCCTTGGCATCAAGCTCCAATTTCTGAAAGTCTTCTTAGATGTAATTCCGAGGATCCTTAGGTACATTGTCTCCAGTCTCCGTGTCCAGGACCATTGGTTTATGAGGTCCGAACATGACAGACTTCCAACATCCTGTATGATTATTAGACAGGAAATGTAACATCCGTCTCTACCAAATGTTATATTGATGCCTAACCAAAACTGGTGGCTTTGTGGCAGAACCAGTGTTATGGGGATCTAAGGTGATTTTTTTTTGCCATGTGTTCACAAACAGTTATGAGTAAATAAACAAGTAATGAGTACTCAAGGTAGTTTGTTCGAATGATTTTTTTTTAACACTAAAGACTTCAAAGAAAACTTTTGCAGATTTTGAAAAGTAAATGAACACAGAATACTAAACACCAAGATATCAAAGAGAGCTTTGAATTTTAGACTTGATGGTTAAACCAAGACTAAAGAACACAGCTCTCATACCAATTCTAGAAAATCAGAGACCTAAGGAAAGGCTTTTTAACCAGGAAATGAAGCTTTAGACACTTAGTCAAAGCTTTTGGTATTAGCTCCCTCTAAAGTTTTGCCCTTGATTTTAGTTATTTTGGTTGTTTAGTTTTCTTGCTTATAAGAAAGAGAGAAGAGAAAAGTAAGAAGACAACACAAACAATTGTTCAGAAAAGTGTTGTGTTTCATTCAAGGGATGTTGGGGTATAAATAGCCCGACATTTAATGTTTCAGGACAAATACATAAAAAGACAAACAGATAAGACTGAAGACACTTTTACAGACACTGTAGCATCAGAATAGTACAAGTATAAAGTCAACTAGGATCTTCAAAGATCTTGAAGTCTTCCGAGGTTCAGACAGTTGTACTGATGATAAGGAGTTATTCTTTCGGAAGTTATTCATAGGAAACTGATTAAGGAATCAGTTGTTCTTTTATCGGAAGCTGATGAAAGAAACACTTATTCTTTCATCAGAAGACAATCATTTATTGTTTCATCAGAAGACAATTGTCGGAAGCTTATGTAGATGCTAAAGTCTTCCGAAGTAATGCTTTCTTCCGAAGCTTGTCTTCCGATAGTGTCTTCTGAAGCTTCTCTTCCGATAGTGTCTTCCGAAGTAATGTTTTCTTCCGAAGCTTGTCTTCCAAAAGTGTCTTCCGAAGCTTCTCTTCAGATAATATCTTCTGAAGCTTGTCTTCCGAAGCAAATGTCTTCCGAAGAGTATATTATCTTCAGAAGCTGATGTCTTTCGAAGTTAATGTCCTGCAACAGTTATTCAATTTGGTTATTTGAGTGGTGGTTTTGCTTCGTCAGTCCTTATTTTTCCAACACTCGGTGTCGGTTTCGCGTATTTTTACGCGCGTTTTGTTACGATTACGAAATTAGATATTTTGAGTTGTAACATAGTTTTTTTGAATTGTTTTTGATGAGTTTCAAAATTGTAAAATGTAAAATAAAATATTGTACTTGTTTTTACTTTTCGGTCATAGTAAGACTGTTAAACTAATATAATTACGTGTATACCCGTAATTACGTACGTTTTTGGTCGTTTTTGCGTATTTATTGATGTTTACTCGTAATTATAAGTTCGACATAAATATTATTACGAATCGTCACCCATAATTATACTCAGTTTTGCTTACGCATTACGATTTGTTTATTTAATTTGTTTGTCATAATATCCGTCTGAGCACTACGCACTAACACTATCCCATTACACCGAACGTAGTATATGTATAGGGCATACTTAGAGTCCAGCTACCTGCCTTATCTGCCGCCAGCCCACCACTGTTTCGATATAATACAATATTTCTTGCCTAGCGTAATCGACTGTAAATAAATAATACATACTTGTTCCTAACTAAATAAGATCCTATAAAACACAAACACAAACACAAACACAAACATGAACACATGAATTAGATTGATAGACTGAATATAAATACACATTGTTCTATCACTGTTTACGACTACCATGACTAAATACACAGATTTTACAGTCTCCCCTAGTTAAGGGAATTTCGTCCCGAAATTAACTAGCCGAAAGTACTGTAAAAAGATGAGGATGCACGTTCCCAAGTGAACTCAGCACCACGTTTGCCCTCCCATCGTACCTTTACGATCGGGACACGGCTATGTTTGAGTTTTTGACTCCATGATCCATGATTTTGACCGGACGTTCTATGAATTGCATGTTGTTTTGAATCTGAATGTCTTCGAG
Source organism: Mikania micrantha (assembly GCA_009363875.1). Taxonomy (NCBI): domain Eukaryota; kingdom Viridiplantae; phylum Streptophyta; class Magnoliopsida; order Asterales; family Asteraceae; genus Mikania; species Mikania micrantha. The sequence continues at coordinate 101,255,006 of CM018693.1, read as the reverse complement.
TGGAATCTGAACATCATGATCCGCCAAGCATTTCTTAAGATTCGATACATGAAACGTATCGTGAACATTGCTTAGCTTCACCGGAAGTTTGAGTTTGTAGGATACGAGACCAATCCTTTCCAGGATCTGAAAAGGTCCAACGTACCTTGGTGCAAGTTTCCCATTCTTCCCGAATCCAACAACGTCTTTCCAGGGAGAAACCTTGAGTAGAATTCAGTCACCGACTTGAAACTCAAGCGGTTTCTGACGTCGATCAGCATAACTCTTCTGTCGATCCCATGCGGCCTTAAGCCTTGATTGAATGATTGTGATCTTGTCGGTTGTTTCTTGAATAAGTTCAGGCCCTACGACCTGTGAGTTACCAACCTCGGTCCAACAGACCGGTGATCGGTACTTCCTCCCATATAAAGCTTCAAATGGTGCACATTGAATGCTCGCATGGTAGCTGTTGTTGTATGAAAACTCGATGAGTGGAAGACGAGTATCCCAACTCCCACCGAAGTCGATCACACAAGAACGAAGCATGTCCTCGAGTGTTTGGATGGTTCTTTTGCTTTGACCATCGGGTTGGGGATGATACGCCGTGCTAAGATTAACACGGGTTCCCAAAGCCTTTTGCAATGATTGCCAAAACGAGAAGTGAAACAGCTATCACGATCGGATATGATTGAGGTTGGAGTACCATGACGCGCGATGATCTAGTTGATGTACAAAGTGGATAACTTCTCCATTTTGTAATCCTCTCGGATTAGGAGAAAATGAGCAGATTTGGTGAGTCGATCAACAATCACCCAAATCGAATCGTAACCTCGCGGAGTTCTAGGCAACTTGGTTATGAAATCCATGGAAATTTGCTCCCATTTCCATTGAGGGATTTCCGATTGTAGCAGAAGTCTCGAAGGCTTCTGATGTTCTGCCTTGACTTTTGAACACGTTAGACGTTTCCCCACGTACAATGCTATGTCTTTCTTCATTCCAGGCTACCAGTATGATGTTCTCAAGTCTTGGTGCATCTTATCGGCTCCTAGATGAACTGAGTATCGTTACTTATGAGCCTCATCACAGATGAGTGTGTGCAATCCTTCTGATTTTGGAATCCACATGCGGCCATTGATGTATAAAACCCCATCAGATCGAGGTTCTAGTTTACCCTCAACTCCTCAGTCCAACTCTGCTTTCAGTTGATTGTCGATCACTACTTGTTGTTATGCAATACGAATCAGGTCTTTCAAGTTTGGCTGTATGTTGATCTCCATGGCTCTTACACGAATTGGTATGACGGGTTCCTTATGACAAAGAGCATCCGCCACACATTGTCTTTACCCAGATGATAACGAATCTCACAGTCGTAATCAGTTAGAAGCTCAACCCAACGCCGTTGTCTCATCTTGAGTTCTTTCTGATTGAGAATGTGTTGCAGGCTCTTGTGGTCTGTATAGATGACACATTTAGTACCATAAAGGTAGTGTCTCTAAATCTTCGGTGCGAAGACCACAGCCCCTAACTCAAGGTCATGAGTCGTATAAATCTTCTCGTGAACCTTAAGATGTCTTGAAGCATACGCAATCACTTTGTCTCGTTGAATAAGTACACAACCGAGACCAAGGTTTGAAGCATCGCAGTAAACAATGAAATCATCACTACCCTCTAGAAGACTAAGGATAGGGGAGTTGCATAACTTTTGTTTAAGAAGTTGAAATGCACTTCTTGTTTCTGCCCCCATATATACTCTTGATTTTTCTGAGTCAGAGTGGTAAGTGGCAAGGCGATCTTTGAAAAGTTAGCGATGAATCTTCGATAATAACCTGCCAGACCCAGAAACGAACGAATCTCTGTTGGAGTAGACGGGGTAGTCCAGTTCTTAATCGCTTCAATCTTTGCTGGATCTACATGTATCCCATCTCTGTTAATGACATGCCCTATGAAATGAACTTCTTTTAACCAGAATTAACATTTAGAGAATTTAGCATAAAGTTGTTCAGCTCTTAGTAGCTCTAAGACTTTTCTGAAATGATCCTCATGTTCTTGCTCCGTCTTGGAATAAATCAGGATATCATCAATGAAGACGATAACAAACTGATCTAAGTATGGCCTGCAGACTCGATTCATCAAGTCCATGAACACTGTCGGTGCATTGGTCAGTCCAAATGAATAACCACGAACTCGTAGTGTCCATATCGAGTCCTAAACGCAGTCTTTGGTATATCCTCATCATTTACCCGCAACTGATGATACCCGGACCGTAAGTCGATCTTAGAGAAGCAAGTTGCCCCCTGTAATTGGTCAAATAGATCATCGATCCTAGGTAGAGGATATCTGTTCTTGATTGTCAACTTTTTTAGCTCACGATAGTCGATGCACATACGAAACGAACCATCTTTCTTCTTAACAAAGAGAACCGGAGCTCCCCATGGAGAGAAACTCGGTCTAATGAACCCTTTTTCAAGAAGTTCCTGAAGCTGACTTAAAAGTTCTTGCATCTCATACGGTGCTAATCGATATGGTAACTTCGCCACTGGGTTCGCTCCAGCGACGAGATCGATTCTAAACTCCACTTGTCGGACTGGTGGTAGTCCAGGCAAGTCTTCTGGAAACACTTCCGGATAATCTCTGATGATTGGAATGTCTTCAACTGTTTGCTTTTCAGGTTTTTTCTCTACCACGTGTGCCAGAAAAGCGAGGTATTTCTTCCTCAAATACTTCTTGACCATAATGTATTACACAATCTTGAGCTCACGACATTGTTTTTCCCCAAAGACTCTTAACGTTTCGCCGGATGGTAGGGGAATTCGAATAAGTTTCTCCGAGCATACAATTGCAGCATTGTTTTTGGACAGCCAATCCATTCCCACTACAACTTCAAAGCTTCCGACTGTCATAGGAATAATATCGATGATGAAAGGATGGTCGTTTAATCTTAATTCACAACCAAGAATTATTGAGTTCACCATTATGGTCTTAGCATCAGCTACTTCTACCGTGTATGGAGCAGCAAGTATAGATGGTTGTATATTAAACAATGATGCAGTAGTGGCAAAGACAAAACTTTTATCTGCGCCGGTATCAAATATGATAGAAACATAATGACCATTGATGAGAAATGTACCCATGACGACTGCCGGCTCCTCACGTGCTTCGGTAGCTCCAATAACAAAAGCACGTGCAGTGGCTATAGCAACTGTGTTGTTGAGACGTGGACACTGGTTTCCTAAGTGTCCCTCTGCTCCGTAGTTATAACAGGCTTTTCCACCTGTAGTTGTAGGAAAAGTGGTAGTGGTAGTGGTGGCAGTAGCAAGATGAGTGGCTCGGCATGTTGTTGCCAAGTGTCCAAATCTTCCACACTTGAGACATTTTATGCATGGAATAGTGGGTAAGTGATGGTATTGGGACTTTGTGCAGAGTGGGTATGGTCCAGTGTACGACTTTCTAACTGTAGCAGGTTGTGGAACAACAGTAATGGGAGTGGCTTGAATAGGTGCAGCTATAGTCATGGCTGCAAAGTTCTTGATTGTCTTCTGTTTCTTTTTCTTGTGTTGGTGTTGCTCGGGTTTCTTGACTTCATCAATTTGTGCCCTCTTGTAACCTTTACGAGTGAGTACTCCAGCTTTGACATATTCTTCAGTAAGAGTGGCACTAAGATGAATTGCTATCTCCAAAGTAGTAGGATTACATCCCATAACATTTCCCCTGATGACTTGGGGCAATCCTTCAATGTACTTCTCTATCTGGCTGGATAGAGGAGTAACCAGATGTGGAACCAAGATACACAACTCATGAAAGCGAGTTGTCTACTTAGCATTTTCCCCACTGTCTTGGGCCAAACTCCACATTTCGACCTCCAGCTTTTTCAATTCATGACGTGGACAGAACTGTTCCACATGTAATTTCTTGAAAATTTCCCACGATAAGGCCAAAGCAACCTCCTGTCCTCTGGTGTTCTTCTCAGAATTCCACTAATTGAGAGCGCCCTTGTGAAAAGCGCTTGAAGCCATGTTAACCTTTAGATTTTCTGGACATCCGGTGAAGTCTAGGATATCCTCAATGCTTTCCAGCCATTGCAGTAGGCCGGTAGCTCCCTCAGTACCAGCGTACTTAGGAGGCTTTGCGTCATTGAACTGCTTGAAAGTGAAGGTAGCAGTTCCAGTGGCGTTGGTGTGTGAGTTGTTTGCTGAATCACTGGTAGTTCCCTGAAGGTTCTGGGTAATATCCGTGACCATGCCCGGAATAACCTCTTTCATATGTACGGCAATAATTCGGGCAATCTTGTTGATCTCATCATCGTTGCCACTTGTTGAACCCTCACCGTTAGTATTACGTCGAGGACGCATTCTACGAAGAGAAGGTCAAAAGCGGGTCAGAAATGATAAATTTTACAATTGAATTCATAAAATAAAATTAGTAATATATCTATGCTACCAATATTATTATTCAAATGTAATATGAGCAAGTACACATAAAAGTAGTTAACATATAATAGTTAACCGATTAGTATACTTCTCAGATGATAATGTGCCATGTTTCATAAGATTACCCCTCCAAACCTACACACTGACACATTCCTGGTATACCAAAGATAGCTTATATATAGGGCATACTTAGGGTCAAGCAAACGGCCAGCCCAGCCGACATCCCACCACCGCTTCGACATACCACGATCGTGCCCTTGCTAGAATTTGGCAACACAATTGTATTGATTCACTCACTTGATTGATTCACACATGGTTGATTCACTCAATGATTGTATCTTATATGGTTTTGATTGCGTAAACCGTGGTTCTTAATTTACATGAAATCAAGACCTTAGGTTTTAGTATAAGTATCCTAGGTTAATTATCCTAGGTTCCCAATACTTACAGTATTGAGCATAATGATCTCCTGGTGTGAACTTCAACTAAAGAATACTGTTACACAGATTCTAAATTATGAAGTCCTAATGATGATGACTACATGATGATGATAACATGACGAAAATTTCAGATCAAAGATACTAAGAATACAGATCTTTGCCTCTAAAATCCTTTGATGATTATGTGTTTGAGAAATTTAGTTCGGATTCTAAGAGTATAGAATTCGGATCCAAATTCCTTGACTCGATATCTAATCTTAGAAATGTATCCCTAAGATCTTCCAAGCTTAGTGTAGACTTAAGGTTTACTTAAGTTTACTTAGATCCTAAGTATCCTCAAGCCTATAGCACTTAGTCCTATGGGGTAGCTTAGGTTATAGTGTAGGTCATTAATTATTCGGTTTTTCCTAGTTCTCTACAACCTTGGCTCTGATACCAACCTGTCACACCCCCTGCGCCGCGTGCGGAATCCACGGCGCGGTGACGATCGATGGTTGAATCATGCACAAGTATTGAATAAGAACAACCACAATGCATTGGTAAGTTTCATAAAGTTTAGATAATTGTTTAGTTACAGACATTCTATCTACCTACCAAAAGAATGACAACTACAGACCCAAAAATATTGTATACAAAATAAGACTCAAACAAAACAATTAGACAATTAGGATTATGTGAGTTTCTAATCCATCCTAGCTTGTTTCTTCATCTTGTTCTGTCTTAACTATGGTCTCCTTAGTTGTCCTTGTGAAGCTCTAAACCTGATTACCTGAAACACGTGAATAGTAACTGTCAACTACAAAAGTAGTGGGTGAGAACAATAGGTTTAACATTTGTAAATATGAATCTGCATTGTAAAACATATGTATAAAATAGTGAATGAAAATAACATGGATAGTTGTAACCCAAACTAACATCAAGTAAGAATAACGTGTGCAAACAGTCTAACGACTGTCTACTAGAAAAGCCAACATACAATCAAGTCCCAAACTACGTTTGGAGTCAGAAAAAGTAGCCAGCAAACGCATTCAACACGAGCTGTACTGATGAGTTTACTCAGAAGAAAAACTCCGTGTTGACGTACCCGGTCAATATGACCTATGCTGGTAAAGTTAATTAGCAGCAATTCCATATTACTGTAAAGCATCCAATCTACAGTTAGTTTTTAAAACAAATTTCAAACAATAACCGCAGCCTTGGCGTAACCATAACGTGTCCCGCTTTCCCTTGTTGTGATCACCCAGTACTAACGTTAAAAGAATAAGAATAATATTGAGTAGGTGTCTTGATGTGTGTATAAGTTTGTTCACAATGATGAACACCATGTTTTTAAGCTTTTAAGATTGAATCTGGTGATTGAAAACCTTTGGTTGAATACCCATGATTGATTTCCATGACATTGAAATCCTTTGATTGAGTACCACTATGAAAACCCTTGAATGAATGCCTTATTTGAAAACCTTGATTTAATCTGGTGATAGAAGACCCTTGTATAAATACAAGGTTTGAACAAAACATTTAATAAAACATTTATTTTAAAACACGGGTTATAGTTTAAAAGTTTGTAAGAGTTTGTAAAACTTAATCTTTCAAAGTGTTTAACATTTATAAAACATTTTATATAAAATCGGTTGTAAAATAATTTATAAAACTCTTTTATAAAACTTTTTAGTAGAAAATGTTTAACAGTTGATAACTCATTTAAAAATAGTTAAGAAATCCCTTGAATTTGTAAAGTGAACCTGTAATTGTTGAAAAGTGGCATGAATCCTGTATGTGAGATAACATTGTATAAAGAGTGTTTGGTCACGTGTTCCACCCCAAAACAGTTGTAAAACAGTAAAAGAGGGGCTAATGTTCTCACCTGACAGCAGTAGACTCTGAACCTGAACAAGTAGCAAGCAACAAGACTTCTAACCGATTTCTATATTACTGTAATCATACATATAATATAAGATTTATGATATTGTTATGAACTTTGATTAATTGGTAGACTTATGTTAACGGGTTGACTTGTGTTACTTGTTAATGATCATTTCTTGAATAACTTGTTCTCATGTTTAAAAGTGTTGTATGAAATTGGATAGCACGATTGAGCAACTTGAATAACGCTTGACTGATGAAAAAAATGTGTCATGTTATTTTATGCACAACTTGTTATGCATAAAGATAACATGTGTTCTTGAGTATGATAAACCCTTGTTTAACATCTAGTTTATGGAAAAAGTTAAAGTGTTTTAAGCCATTGTGTTTATGTCATGATCTTATAATTAAGTTAAATTAAACTTAAACCTAATGAAATCAATCCATAATTACTCTAAGCAGTATTAGAGTTAGATCACCCTTAACGACCCATTAGGCTTAAATGACTGGTTGTGCTTTCATTAGTATTTTATTTCATTATTTTATTTTATTTTATTTTTACCACCCCTTAGGCTTAGAACCAATGTATTTGGGTGAGGGCCAAACCTAACAATATCGATCGTTCAAGTTCCAAAGGCTACCCATCGATATTCACAATATCTATGGTTCCTTGTCCCATCGATATTGTATTGTTTACACGTCCCACCTCCATGTTCCCTTGTACTAACTTTTTGTATCCACTTGATTAATGTCATGTTTATAAATTAATACCTTACTACTATATATAATGCATATTGGATGGGTTGACCCATGAATTTTAAGAGTTTAAGAATTGTACAGTGAATAAAGCACGATGTATAAGTGTTTAATGCATGAAATATTAACTAAAAGATTTGTGGATCTTGGTTACATGGGTCGGGTGTGCTAAAAACCCAAAAGGAATGTTTCAGCATTTGCTTTTCATTTTGCAGCGAAAGAAGAACATCAAAGAAGAAATAGGGCGACATGATGATTAAATCACGCTTCATTTTCAAAATTCAAATCCAGCCCTCAAACCTCCATTGAATGTTGCTCCAGTCAAGAAAATCAGCTAAAATCCCTCATTTGGTATCTTCTCCAGCTCACTCACAGTTGCACCCACCTAATCCCAACAGGTTCCCACTCTAACCCTAATTAATTTTGATTTCACAATGTACATACATTCATCGTCATTCCAGATCTGCAACGATGTTAGACAAATTATTATCACGTAATAGATTCAGCTCTAAATGGTGAGATTTCTCTCTCTGTAGAATCTGTATACATGTACCTTGTTTTTAAAATCACGACTGATGTTTTAAATTGGTGACAAAATCGTGTTTTGAAGTAAATCGAGGACGTGAATTAAGCTGTTGCAGAGTGGGGAGGAGGCGAAACAAAGGTTTTTGAAAGATGATCTTGTAAAATTGCTAGCTAATGGACTCATGTTAATGCGTATGGAAGGGTACTGATTCTGAATTTTACTTGAACTTTTTCATTACAAATGATGATTTAAGAACACTGTGATGTTGATCTGTGTGTGTTATATGATATGTTACATGCGACTTATTTCATATATATTTAATGGTCCACTTTGTGTTTTTTGTTGTATTTGGTTTTTTACATCAAAATGAAATAAGCTTGATCTCCAACATATTTTAATGTGTGTGTTAGATGATATATTACGTACGACTTATTTCATATATATTTAGTGGTCCACTTTGTGTTTTTTGTTGTATTTGGTTTTTTACATCAAAACGAAATAAGCTTGATCTCCAAAATATTTTATAGGTTCAGGGCATTCATTTTAAGATCATTTTATTATTTTTCTAGGGCCCTCACCAACACCTTTTCGACTTTATGTTAATTGTAAATTCTTATATCATCTTTGTTGCTTGATTCATTTAGGCAATGCCTAGAAGAATGTAGAGAGAGTTGCATCCATGATGTTTGTTGCTGCAAGATTTTCTTTCATTCTAACTCATATATGCTCTAATTTATGTTTATATACACCTGAAATGTATATGGATCTCACGAAAGATGTATTTCTAATATTTGTTTGTTCAACATTTCAAATTGATTTTGGTTTCTTAAAGAAATGAACACTTTCATTTTTTGTGTTTTACCTAATTCATTTTTAGTGATTTGGTGATTTTGATCTAACAGATAGATTTTGTTTTATTTTTTCCTATAATGGCTGTTAGGTTAACATGTTGATTAAGAACATGTTGTGTTGCACATGAGCTAGAGTCTCGTGGTCTATTCCAATAATATTGTCAAAGGACAAGAAAGAGTAAATATAGTTACAAGAAATGTGTGGTTTATACCAAGATATGGTAGAACACCATATGGTATTATATTGGTTTCCTCTTACTAAATAATAAATAAATTTTGGTCAAGGTATGTAAATGAATTAAATGGGTGTAGTTAAGGTTAGATCATATGGAAAAGGGTTGTAGTTACCATGCTCATATGATACAAATGATTTAAATCCTGCAAGTATTATAAAGGAATTTCTTCCCATATTTCCCTATGCTCATATATAAATTGAAGTTAACTGTTTTTTCAACTGAATTTTATAATTTAGCTCATTTGGGATGGAACCTTTTACAAGCAAATGGGATGAAATTACACCTTCCTGGTAGTCTAAATATTCTGACTATCAACAAAAGTTTTGAAGCTTTAATTCTTTGCTTTGAAAAGGATCCAGCCTTGTTGCCCATATGAGCGTGGTAATTACTATCTAGCTTTAAATCATTTGTTGCAGGCACTGTAAGTCTTTTATGTTGTAATTAAGTCTTTGATGCTGTAAGTCTTTTATGGATAGATTTTGATTTTTTCTTTCTCAAAACATAGTGTTGGCTGAAAATCGAGTGCTGGTTATGAGTTTTTATTACAATTTTACTAATTAATAACTTTTTGGGTTCTGAGTTTATTTAAGTCGTTTTCAAAATCGATTACAATGTGTTTCATGTTTATTTTCCATTCTATGATTGCACGCTATAACTTTTTGGGTTTTGCATTTTATCCATGTTCAGGTAATTCCATTCCCTTGGACTATATAAACTAGAAATTCAACCTGATAATCAAGTATATGGCTACTCCTACATCTTTTCCGAATTTCAAGTGATCTAGGGATCTCTTTTAATTTTGTTCCTAAATTGAATACTATATTTTGGTCACATAATAAAAAGCTTATAGTGCTAAAGCTCTATGTAGTATGATTAAAGACCATCTATTATTTGTTAAAAACTGAATTTAAATTGCTAAATCGATAAAAGTAGCTTCGGTGTTTATCTTCTTTTACTGCCATGATGATTGTCTAATTAATATGATATTGTTGCATTACATAATTTTACTTGATGATTAATACAAACATTTCTTTAATGATAAAATGAATGCTCATATTTCTCGAGAAATCATAGGCTTTTAGGCAAATTAATTTTTTCTTTGATATTAGACTATTACAAAGAATCTCATTTGTATAATGTTTAGCTCATGTGGTAATTATTCTTTTGAGTTAATTTAGGCGGCTCATGTAAAGGCTTTATCATTTTGTGTCAGTGCTGCCTACTTATATATTTCATCAGTATTTATATATTTATGGATGCTTTGTTTTAGTCAGGTTTCCTTAGGATCGAATTAGATGAAGCTTCTAAATTCAATTGGTGTTTTAGCAAAGAAGAGTGAGATGTATAAAAATTTAGTTTTGTAAACATGGTTATAGACTTATTGTAATCAAAGTTAGTGGTAGCATTATAATGGTGGTATACATTGAGAGATGTTGTCATGTATCTATTTGTAATCATGTTGGTTCTCTTGGAGCGTGTTTTCTAAATGATGTGCATCACCTAAGAAAAACATGGCAATAAATTTTATGTTACTTTATTTAGTATTACTTGCAGTGTCACACTATTCCTATACTTATTGTGGGATTTTTTTCTGCAAATGAATTTACTTAATATATTATGTAGCAAATGGGATTGAAATTTAGATTATATAGTTCTAAATAGTGTGTGAAATCATAGTTTTGTTCATGCTGCTTTTGATTAATGGAATTTAAGTGACGCAAAATCATGAGAAAAATCAACATGGATGTAAAATTTCTTTTCAAAAGGATTCTTAATCTAAATTGTTTTCGTTAGTTGCCACTATTAGTTATTAAGTGATTTTGATATCAAAAAAGGTCTAGCTTGTAGTAAAAAATAGGGTCATCTACGAGATTGGTTTTGCCATCTCCTCTTTAGTTGGTTTCTATACGTTGCTCTACTTGAGCAAATTTACATGTTGTATGACAATTACTTTTAAGACGAGTCATGCCAATTTTTTTTTAAATATAAGAGCATAATTTTACATGTTACTAAATAGCTTTTTTAGAGTAGTGTGATAAAGCTTGTGATTTGAAAATAAGTCGCGTCCGCCGCATCGCGCGGGGTTCTAGCTAGTATATATATATATATATTTTATGGTTACATGGCTGTGAATATTTGAAAGAAATCGGCTAACACACCAAAAATAAAGTTCCCATCGGTATTACAATTTCGGTGGGCTTTTTATGTTCAATGATTCCCATCAGAACACCCTTTCTTGATTGGATCTGCCTCTCATTAAATTGGAATTGAAATCCGCGTTTGCTCATTTCACAACTTGGCTAATATCGAAGTTTTCCCAGATTATTATTATTACAACTTTCCCCCAAGAACTTCTTTGATATTACCATTTGCACCACCCAGCCCCACCATTGATATTACTCAACTGGTATTCACAATATAGGTGAGTCATGGCTCATGTCATCCCATAATTTTGATTGGAGCTGATGATTGGTTACTGGTATCATGGGTCGGTTGGTCTATGAACAACAAATAAGGGGATAATATTGATCGATAAGTAAGCTGCTTTCATGGGAGTCCACCGATATTAAAACTATCGGTGGTGGCCTCCTCCGAATTTATTGTTTTCATTCAAATCCTTAACCCTTTCCCAGCAGTATCACGTTCATTCCAAGCTATTAAATGTTTCTAAGGTGTTTGTAAACCCAGATCCTGAGTTCAAAACACTGAAACACAGTTTTCAAATGAAGAAGATGATGAATAGTGTAATACCTTCAGCACCGTAACTTCTCTCTAGGATTCCGGCCAGAATCAGCTCTGATCCCTTGTACTTCCAGAATCCTCTCGTTGAGATGGTCGTTTTGATATATTATATGCGCGATTTGGTGTAGAAACGAAGAAGTTATGACCAATTTAGTGAAGGTTTTCTAGTGAAAAATGTGGGTTACGGGTTTGATGAGAGAGAGAGGTTTGAGCTGCTATGAACTGAAGAAAATTAACCAAAATTAGAGTTTTTGTACCCCGAGTGGTTCCCCGCGTGTTTGGTCTCACTCGGTGTCGGTTTCGCGTATTTTTACACGCGTTTTGTCACACCCCGAGCCAGCGGGGTTGGATCGGAATCCCCATCGGGTGGAAAGTTCCTGGAGCGCGATATCGTGAGTGATAATCGAAACGATCAGATTGTTTACATTACACATGATATATAAATGAGAAATGGTAAATAGAATAGAATTACAAAGTTAAATTACATCCGTATCGTTTATAATTTAACAATGTAAATCTATCATAAACATCATAAGATTTCTATCTTGTAACTGCACAAGATATACAAAATAATTGTATAATGATGTTCCAAAAGTATGCAGGTCCAAAAATACTAAGTCTTCTATCTGAAGTCCTAGTCCAAAAGCATAAGCTTCATAATTGACCTGTTCGTCACCTGAGAAGTCATGCAAAAATAAAATCAACACATGGTTGGTGAGTTCATATAGTTTAGTAATTGAAAATGATTTGTAAACCTTTTTCAGTAAAGACCTTAACCTCATTGACATCACATGTAATATCCACATCGGTATGCTTATATATAGGGCATACCCCTTAGTCGAGCCTACAGCCCGCCCAGACGTCGTCCCACCACATACTGATACGCATATGACACTGTTGTTAATGATAATTAAGCATTTTTACCTACCATACACTTCCATTTCACTATAGTTCTAATGTACACTCAAAACATTTGTCAAACCCTCGGGTAACAACCTTAATCTCGTTAACATCATATGTATCATCCAGATCGGTATGCTTATATATATGGCATACCCCTGAGTCGAGCCTACAACCCGCCCAGACGCCATCCCACCACATACTAATCCACATGGGACATTGTTGTTAATGATAATTAAGCATTTTACCACTACCATAAGCCATCAGTTCTTCAGTTCTTTGTTACTGTAAATACAACAATTTGAAATCTTCATGGATTCCTTGAGTTCATCACACAAGTATGATCAACCTCATCAATTGTAGAAACAGTTGAATAAATGCTTAATTAAATATATAAATAAACATTTAATAAAATCTAAGTCCTAATGATTGGGCCTTGGTCAACTCGAGTAGACTAGTATTGCAATCAGGTACTTAGTAGTAAAAAGGGATTACGTAAATATCATCAAACATATGACCTACAAATCAAACGGTCTAGCCAGGTCTTCTTGAATTTAGGGTTTTTGTTTCGTACTTATTCGTCTAGTTTCGTCCCTTGTTTCGCATAGTTTCATTGGCATATGTTATCTTTGATATTTCCCATACTTTCCCTTGAAAATGATTTGTTGATTCGTCTAGTTTTGTTGTAAAATGTACTTGATTCGTTGAACATTGAATACTAGATTCGTCGAAGAAACGTACTTTTGATTTGTTAATCGTTCTTTGAAAATACACGCTTGAAATAGTTTTTTGAAATAGATCGTTAGTTCACCCAGGTACGTTCAAAAAAAGTGAAGGAGGTTCGGCGTCCAAGAGGAGGTTCGGCTAGGGTTCCATACTTGTCACCCCAAGGTTTGTGCACCTGCATCTTTATTAGGAAAAGGTTCGGCCGATCAAAAATAGGTCACGAACTTGTAGTCTCCTCTTCTTCATCATCTTTAACCTGTTCCAATTTAACTCCTAATGTTTCCTAGTCGTTCATTAGTGCTCGCCTAAGTGATTTGATGTGTTTGTTTCGGTTAAACATCAAGGATTTATATAGGTCGTGAATTTGCACACTAAAAACCGAATTATAACTGAGATTTACCTCAAAATAACGGATGAGACTTTAAACCTCCAGTACTTTCTTGATCTACGAAGGATTGTGGTCGATTTGGCACCAAAAACTCTTGAATCCAACAAGAAATAAGCTCAAATTCTTAGAGAGAAGTTTTGAGGTCTTAGAGAGAGAGGCTAGAGGGAGAAAGTCACGAAATTGGAGATGGAATTAGGTTGGTGGAGATGGTTGTGAGACTTTAATGTCTCATTAAAGTTTTTGAAAAATACCCGGGTGTTCGATCTCGTTCGGTTTCGCGTAAAAATGCGGTTTCTCATGATTTTCGTCACGAAACGACACGGTTTGTAAAGTAGAATTTATAAAATTAATTTAAGTTGTGATTCCTAATAAATTAACTAATATCTTTTATTTATTTTAAATTTTCAAAAATATTAAATTTACTGTTTAAAATCGAATCATACAGTTGTCGCGCGTATTCGTTCGAATCGTCACCCGCATGAACACGGCGATAACTATACTTTTAAATTCGGTTCTCTAATTATTGGACATCATTCAGAACGTTAAACTTTCAGATATATTCGTATAGATCGTCACCTATACGAATAATCCGTCGGTTTATCATTCACGTAACGACATCCGTTGTTATCTTGTTCTGTAAAATCTCACATACGTTTATACATAATAAATCCTAACAAGTAATCACATGATGGTTCTGTATTGCCAGATAATTATCCGACTAATGAACCATAGTTATGAACTTTGTTTATCTAAAACAGTTTTGAGTTTGCTATATGACAACATCAAATGATCATGATAATTGATATGAATATGAAATGCACTGAAATGTATATAGTTCGTACCTGTTTACTGTTCATGTTACTGTTTAAGATCACTGTTCCGGTACGGTTCCGGCACTGACGTTACACGTTTTGCTACGTTTACGAAATTAGATATTTTGAATTGTAACATAGTTTTTCTTGAATTGTTTTTGATGAGTTTTAAAATTGTAAAATGTAAAATAAAATATTGTACTTGTTTTTACTTTTCATTCGTAGTCAGACCGTTAAACAAATATAATTACGTGTATACCCATAATTACGTACGTTTTTGGTCGTTTTTGCGTATTTATTGACGTTTACTCGTAAATATAAGTTCGGCATAAATATTATTACGAATCGTCACCCGTAATAATACTCAGTCTTGCTTACGCATTACGATTTGTTTATTTAATTTGTTTGTCATAATATCCGTCTGAACACTACGCACTAACACTATCCCATTACACTGAACGCAGTATATGTATAGGGCATACTCAGAGTCCAGCTACCTGCCTTATCTGCCGCAAGCCCACCGATGTTTCTATATAATACAATACTGTCCTTGCCTAGCGTAATCGACTGTAAATAAATAATACATACTTGAAATTAATTAAATAAGATCCTATATCACACAAACACAAACACAAACACAAACACAAACACAAACACAAACACAAACACAAACACAAACATGAACACATGAATCACATTGACAGATTGAAAATAAATATACATTGTTCTATCACTGTTTATGCCTATCATGACTAAATACACAGATGTTACAGTTAAGTCCCCATCATACTTGCACCTTAAAAAGCAACCTCTGACTAGTGCTTATCTAGAAGCTCATGATGATTTGGCATATCCTGAAAGCCACATACTCTTCTAACATGTTCAGCTGACACTATGACATCTCTACCACCCACTACCCCCTAATAACCGTTGGCTCAACTGTGTAATCAATCTCTGCAGATTCCCAAAAAGAATTCTGATGAGATAGATAAGGTACGTGCATGGTAGAGGTTGCTGAAAAGATCCGAGAATGTCTAAGAAAGGTGATAATCTTGTTGGGATACGTTTAGAGTTTTGGTGTTTCGTTAATCAGTTTGTTTTTGAGTGGTTTAACAGTTAGTTCTCAAGATGGTTATTAGGTTATCGAATTAGACAAGGGTGACCTTGAGTTTAATTAATATAAGATCTCGAGTTTGTCTTTTTAATGTTCTTGAGAATGATATATTACATTTTCGAGTTTGTCTTATTTTGGTGGGTTTTTGTAACATTTGTACATTTAGTCATGATAGTTGTAAACAGTGTTAGATCAGATGTGTTTTCATGTCAAATCAGTCAATGTGATTCATGTGTTCATTATGTGCTTGTGTGTTAGAATCCTTATTTCTTGAGAACAAGTATGTATTATTTATTTACAGTCGATTTCACTAGGCAAGAACAGTATCGTGATATATCGAAACAGTGGAGGGCAGCGAGAGTGAGCCCTATATATATATACTGCGTTCGGTGTAACGGGATAGTGTTAGTGCGTAGTGTTAAGACGAATATTATGACAATTAATTAATTCAACAAGAATCGTAATACGTAAGCGAGACTGAGTATAGTTATGGGTGACGATCCATAATGATACGAATGTTGAACTTATAATTATGATTAAACGACTTTAAATAATTAATACGATCGAAAAACGTACGCGATTGCGGGTATACACGTAATTGTATGTGTTTAACGATCTGTTAACGCACGAAGAGTAAAAATAGTTAAAATTATTATTTTATATTTTTACAATTTTGAAACTCATCATTTTATTGAGTTTAACAACTATTTTATTTTAAAAACCGCGTAAAATACGCGTTACGTTCCGGAAACGCGAACCGAGCGACTGAAACGGACCCGAATACCACCCAGACTATAAAAGCCTTGAACAAGGTTTAATTCCTCATTTATGTCACCAACAACCCACTCTCTCTCTACAATTTTCGTCTACCCTCTCTCTCTCTAGAAAACTCACTTTAAACGTTCGTATCTCCTTCGTTTCTTGATGGATTCCGGTGATTCTTGAACCTACGCGAAGCTCTCGACATTCCCTACACAGAAGTACAACTGATCGGAGCTGTTGTCCAACTGAGATCGAGGTATTTGTGCTTAAATGTTCACGAAATTAGGGTTTTCTATGTGGGTGTGTTTAAAACAAAGACCTAGCCGGTTCTAGCACTCCATTTCCATTTTCGCACCACTAGCAACCCTATCTGAAGTTATACTGGTTTAGATCGTGGTCTGGATCAAGAGATTTCGATGATGGTGATGATGCTGGTAACAGGTTCGACGGCCGAACCTTCTTCCTCAGTTGGCGAACCTTAGGGAAGCTCCACGAACCCTAATGGTTTGTAGGTCTTCAGCCGAACCCTCAGGGGTCCTCATGAACCTGCATCAAGTCACCATGGATCCCACGAACCCTCTAGACCGAACCCATGCAGACGAACCGGTGGTTTAGACGAACCTTTGTCTAGTCAACACTAGCCGCGAACCCTATGCATGTCGCGAACCATGTTTGACTTGCGAACCCTAGTAGGCGAACCTATAACCGAATCTATACTTTATCACTGGAACCGAACCCTTGTACCAAGTCACTCACCTTCGAGATACCATGTTAGCCGAACCATGCTGGGAGTTGTAGGCCGAACCGTTGGTTACCATAGACGAACCCTTCATGCAGGCATGCAACGAACCCTAGCTATCACCTATTTGGCTGAACCGTGGTGTTTCTTTCAGGATTGGCGAACCTAAGCCATTGAACTTAAAAGGTTCGCTGCCCAAAGTTGGCAGCCCATAACCCATTCGGCCCAATTCAGTTTCATTATGGCCCAATTGACTAGCTAATACCGGCCTACATAATTAGAACAGGCCCAACATGACTCGCGGCCCAACTCAATCTCATTCGGCCCAACCAAATTCCTTTGAGCCTAATTAAATACCGTTCGGTCCATTTCGACATTTATTTGACCCAACATTATCTTTGGCATCTTACATGGCCCATAAACATGTTGGTAGGGCCAATTTCACATCCAATTGGACCATGGATTAACCTAAGAGGCCCATGGACCTCTACTTAAGCCTATCATAGTTTTATGGGCTTAAGGCCCATAGTGTGGCCCACAAACTCAAAGTAAACGTGAATTTGGTCATAATTGGTTTTAGTTGCAACTTAGCCTAATTATAAGATCAAGTCACAATCATAAGGACTTAAAGCGCTTGAACATATTTATACATTTTCATGTTAATCAATGGTGTATCAATGGTTTATCAAACTCTTAAACACATGTGATGTTGCACAAACAAGTTCGTGCATAAAAGGACATCACACATCATTTTCATGGATCCATGATCAAACAAGTAACTCAATCATGACTTTCACGTTTTCACAACAATCATAATCATGAGATCAAGTATTCAAGTGTTAATCAATTTCAAGAGAACACGAGTCAATCAATGAATCAAAGTCTATACAACTATAAATCTTATATCTTATGTATGATTACAATGATATAGGAACCAATTATAAGTCCTGTTTGCTACTTGCTATTTGTTATAGTTCAAAGTCTACTGTAGACAGGTGAGAACTTTAGCCCCTCTTTTACTATTTTATAACTGTTTTGGGGTGGAACACGTGATCAAATATTCTATTTACAATCATATTTCGTTATACAAGATGTGCGTACTCTTATAAACATTACAGGTTCATTGATGAATCCAAGGGATTCATCAACTGTTTTAAGGGAATGGTCAACTGTTTTAAAGGAATTATCAACTATTAAACTCTTTTCACTAAAAAGGTTTTATAAAGGTTCTTTGAACTGTTTCATAACAGATTTACTCAAATGTTATTATAAATGACAAACACTTTTAAATAATGGATTTTATAAACTCTTTTGTTATAAACCTTGTTATTATACAAGGTCACTATTTCATGGTATTCAAATCAAGAGGTTCATTTCATGGTATTCAAATCAAGAGGTTCATTTCATGGTATTCAAATCAAGAGATTCCTTTCATGGTATTCAAAACAAAGGATTTAATTCATGGGATTAAATCAAGGTTTTCAATTCATGTTATCAAATAAGGCTTTAACACGTTCGGTTAAAGTAAGGTTCATAAACATGGTGTCTATTGTTGTAAACAAACTTGTAAACGCATCAAGTATCACATTCATTAGCGTTAGTACTGGGTGATCACAACAAGGGAAAGCGGACACATTGGTTCTTATCCAGGATGGAGTTAGCTTTTAAATTTGTTTTAAAAGCTAACCGCAGGTCTGGTGTCATTATGGTTTTCAAAATTGCTGATATATTATCTAACTCCAAACGTGGTTTGGGACTTGATATTATATGTTGGCTTTCGTGCAAACAGTGATTGGACTGTTTACACTCATTTTCTTACTTGATGTTAGTTTGGGTTGCAGCTCATCCATGTGAATCATTTATTGCTATAACATACCTATGCCTTATATCACATATTCATGATTTCATATGTTAAAACCTATTGTTCTCACCAACTACTTCTGTAGTTGACAGTTACTTTTCACGTGTTTCAGGTAATCAAGTTTAAAGCATTCTAAGGACAACTAAGGAGACCGCTTAAGATAGAACAAAATGAAGAAACATGCTAGGATGGAATAGAAACTCACTAAATCCTAATTGTTTAATTGTCTTGTTTGGAGTCTTATTTTGCAAACCATATTTTGGGTCTGTAGTTGTCTTTATTTTGATAGATAGATTGTCTGTAACTAAACAATTATCTAAAGATTATGCAACGTAGTAATCCATTGTGGTTGTTCTTACTAAATACTTGTGCATGATTCAACTGTTCATACGTCACCGCGCCGTGGATTCCGCACGCGGCGCAGGGGTGTGACAGGTTGGTATCAGAGCCAAGGTTGTAGAGAACTAGGAAAAACCTAATGTTTAATGACCTAGACTATAACCTAAGCTACCCAATAGGACTAAGTGCTATAGGCTTGAGGATACTTAGGATCTAAGTAACTTAAGTGAGCATTAAGTCTACATTAAGCTTGAAAGATCTTAGGGACATTTTACTAAGATTAGATATCGAGTCAGGGAATTTGAATCGGAATTCTATAATTTTAGAAACCGAATTAAATTTCTCACACGTATTCATTTAAGGATTTCAGAGGCGAGGATCTGTATTCTTAGTATCCTTGATCTGAAATTCTCACACAGAGTTCATTATAGGAATTTAGGGGCAAAGATCTATTAATTTAGTATCTTTGATCTAAAATCCTTGTCATATTCATTATAGGAATTCAAAGGTCAAGATCTATTAATTTAGAATCTTGATTTGAAATCCTTGTCATATTCATTATAGGAATTCAAAGGTTAAGATCTATTAATTTAGAATCTTGATTTGAAATCCTTGTCATATTCATCATAGGAATTCAAAGGTCAAGGTCTAATAATTTAGAATCTTTATTTGAAATCCTTGTCATGTTATCATTATCATGTGTTCATTATCATAGGAACTTTATAACTTAGAATCTGTGTAACAGTATTCTTTAGTTGAAGTTCTCACAGGGGATCGTTATACTCGATACGGTAGGTATTGAGAATCTAGGTTAAATCAACCTAGGACACATATACAGAAACCTAAGGTTTTAATTTCAAGTAAATTAAGAACCGTGGTTTACACAGTCATAATCATATCCATAGTACAAGAGGCAATCATGAAACAATCATAATCAATCAACAGTTGGAATCTTAGCCTCAAATATAAATGACGGATTAACGCTGACGTGCTGTGGTAAGTGGTGGGTCGGTGAGAGCTTACCCTATATATAAGCTTGTTTCAGTATGTTAGGGGGAATCTGGTGTTCGTATTTGAAGTGAGGATTCGGGAGCAACTGGGAACATTGAACATTAGTCAAACACATGGGATGCAAACATTGGAGACACAATCATTGGTGAATCAAATCATAGTGCGATTCAAACTTGGATTAACCAAACATTATGGTGAATCAATCAAGTTGTGAACATTCGTTCAATGTAAACCTTAAGTGAAATTCTTGAGTGATTACATCATTAGTACTTACTAACATAGTTTAACAATAACAATGTAGAGCACTCATATGACTTAGTTCTACATGTTAACAACTGTTAGTAGGTGCACACATAACATAATCATAGTTCAGTCATGGATTCAATCATAGTTCAAGTTGATCAAAGATCATGGGATTCTTAATCAATGGAACACACTTGGAAATCGGTACAAAACATGTTGCCAAATGCTAACAAGGACATGATCGTGGTATATCGAAGCGGTGGTGGGATGGCGTCTGGGCTGGCAGTTTGCTTGACCCTTTCGTATGCCCTATATATAAGCTATCTTCAGTATATCGGGAAAGTGTCAGTGTGTAGGTTTGGTGGAAGGAAATCATGGAACATCATACATATTCACATGAGAAGTATACTAATGAGCTGGGTGCTTACATGTATACATGCTCATATTACGATTGAATGATAATACTAGTAGTATGGATATATTACTGCCTTTATCATGTAAATTCAATTGTATCATTCCTCATTACTGACCCACTTGTGGCTTCTATTCGTAGAATGCCTCGACGTGACCCTAATGCTGGGGATTCGACAAGTGGTAATGATGATGTGATCAACAAGATTGCCCGAGCCATCGCTATACATATGAGAGATGTCATTCCGGGCATGGTCACTGATATTACCCAGAATCTTCGGGGAAGTACTAGTGATTTAGCACATAACTCAAATGCTACAACTACTGGAACTGCTAACTTCACTTTCAAGCAGTTCAGTGATGCTAAGCCTCCTAAGTACGTTGGTACCGAAGGAGCTACTGGGCTACTACAGTGGTTAGAGAGCATCGAGGATATTCTTGATTTCACAGGATGTCCTGAGAACCTGAAGGTCAAAATGGCCTCAAGCGCTTTTCATAAAGGCGCACTCACCTGGTGGAATTCGGAGAAGAACACCAGAGGACGTGAAGTCGCTTTAGCTTTACGGTGGGACATTTTCAAGAATCTGCTTGTGGAAAAGTTTTGTCCACGTCATGAACTGAAGAAACTCGAGGTGGAGATGTGGAATCTGGTGCAAGATAGTGGAGAGAACGCGAAGTATACAACTCGATTCCATGAGTTGTGCATTCTGGTACCACACTTGGTTACTCCTCTATCCCGCAGGATAGAGAAATATATTGAAGGCTTACCTCTGGTTGTTAGAGGAACTGTTATGGGGAATAACCCCACTACTCTGGAAGCAGCAATTCAACTGGGTGCTACTCTTACCGAGGAGTATGTTAAATCTTGTGTGCTCACCCGAAAGGGATTCAAGAGAGCACAGATTGAAGAAGGCAAGAAGCCTGAACAGCACCATCACAAGAAGAAGAAGCAAAAGACAATCAAGAACTTTGCGGCGCTGACTACAGCTACACCCACTCATGCTACACCTATTACTGCTATGCCACAATCTGCCATAGCCAGAAAGACTTATACTGGCACGTTTCCACTTTGCACCAAATGCCAATATCATCATCTACCCAACACTCCATGCAAAAAGTGTCTCAAATGTGGGCGTATGGGACACTTTGCAGCTACATGCTGAGCTGCTCATTTTGCTGCTGCAACAACTGCTACCACAACTCCTACTGCTACAGGTGGAAGGGCCTGTTATAATTGTGGAGCAGAAGGACACTTCAGAAACCAGTGTCCAAAACTCAACAACAATACTACTGTTGCTCGTGCCTTTGTTATCGGAGCTGCCGAAGCACGCGAGGAGCCAGCAGTTGTCACGGGTACATTTCTCCTTCATGGTCATTATGTTTCTATCATATTTGATACTGGTGCTGATAAAAGCTTTATCTCTGCCCATACTGCTTCTTTGTTTAACATAGAACCATCTATACTTACTGCTCCTTATACCGTAGAAGTAGCTGATGGTAACACCATACTTGTAGATTCTATAATTCATGGTTGTGAATTAAGATTAAACGACCATCTTTTCCTCATCGATCTTATTCCTATGACACTCGGAAGTTTCGAAGTTGTGATAGGAATGGATTGGTTATCCAAAAACAATGCCGAAATTGTATGTTCGGAGAAACTTATTCGGATTCCCTTACCGTCCGGCGAAACGATGAGAATCTATGGCGAAAAACCCTGCCGCGGATTGAAGATTGTGTCGTGCATCAAGGCGAGGAAGTACTTGAGAAAGAAATACTACGCATTTTTGGCTCATGTAGTAGAGAAGAAACCTGAGAAGAAAGCAGTTGGAGACGTTCCAGTGATCAGAGATTTTCCTGACGCGTTTCCAGAAGACTTGCCTGGATTACCACCAATCCGACAAGTGGAGTTTAGAATCGATCTCGTTCCTGGAGCAAATCCAGTGGCGAAGTCACCGTATCGGTTAGCACCATCTGAGATGCAAGAACTGTCAAGTCAGCTTCAAGAACTTTTAGACAAAGGTTTCATAAGACCGAGTTTCTCTCCATGGGGAGCTCCGGTTCTCTTTGTCAAGAAGAAAGACGGTTCATTTAGTATGTGTATCGATTATCGTGAGCTAAACAAGTTGACAGTCAAGAATAGATATCCTCTGCCCAGGATCGATGATCTGTTCGATCAATTACAGGGAGCAACTTGCTTCTCTAAGATTGACTTACAATCTGGGTATCATCAGTTGAGAGTAAATGATGAGGATATACCAAAGACTGCATTTAGGACTCGATATGGACACTATGTGTTCGTGGTCATGCCATTTGGGCTGACCAATGCACCTGCAGTGTTCATGGACTTGATGAATCGAGTCTGCAGGCCGTATTTAGATCAGTTTGTTATTGTATTTATTGACGATATCTTGATCTATTCAAAGACGGAACAAGGGCATGAAGATCATTTAAGGAAACTTTATGCTAAATTCTCAAAGTGCGAATTTTGGCTAAAGGAGGTTCACTTCCTAGGACATGTCATAAACAAAGATGGGATACATGTAGATCCGGCAAAGATTGAGGCGATTAAGAACTGGACTACCCCATCTACTCCAACAGAGATTCGTTCATTTCTGGGTTTGGCGGGCTATTACAGGAGATTCATTGCGAATTTCTCTAAGATTGCCTTGCCACTTACCACACTGACTCAGAAAAGTCAAGCCTTTATATGGGGACCGAAACAAGAAGATGCATTTCAACTTCTTAAACAGAAGTTATGCAACTCCCCTATTCTTAGTCTTCCAGAAGGCAGTGATGATTTCATTGTCTACTGTGATGCTTCAAACCTGGGTCTCGGTTGTGTACTTATGCAACGAGACCAGGTCATTGCATATGCTTCAAGACAGCTTAAGGTTCACGAGAAGAATTACACTACTCATGACCTTGAGTTAGGGGCTGTGGTCTTTGCATTGAAGATTTGGAGGCACTACCTTTATGGTACTAAATGTGTCATCTATACAGACCACAAGAGCCTGCAACACATCCTTAATCAGAAAGAACTGAACATGAGACAACGCCGTTGGGTTGAGCTTCTAACTGATTACGACTGTGAGATTCGTTACCATCCAGGTAAAGCCAATGTGGTGGAGGATGCTCTTAGTCGTAAGGAACCAGTCAAGCCAACTCGTGTCAGAGCCATGGAAATCAACACACAGCCAAACTTGAAAGACTTGATTCGTATTGCACAACAACAAGTAGTAACAGATAATCAGCTGAAAACAGACATAGACTGCGGAATTGAGAAGAAACTTGAACCTCGATCTGATGGGGTGTTATATCTCAATGGCCGTATTTGGATTCCAATGTCAGAAAAATTGCGCACGCTCATCTGTGATGAGGCTCATAAGTCGCGATACTCAGTTCATCCTGGAGCCGATAAGATGTATCAAGACTTGAGAACATCTTACTGGTGGCCTGGAATGAAGAAAGACATAGCACTGTATGTGGGAAAATGTCTTACATGTTCAAAGGCCAAAGCAGAACATCAAAGGCCTTCGGGACTTCTACAGCAACCTGAAATTCCTCAATGGAAATGGGAGCAAATTTCCATGGATTTCATAACTAAGTTGTCGAGAACTCCGCGAGGTTACGATTCGATTTGGGTGATCGTTGATCGACTCACCAAATCTGCTCATTTTCTCCAGATCCGAGAGGATTACAAGATGGAGAAGTTATCCACATTGTACATCAACGAAATCATTGCGCGTCATGGTACACCAACATCAATCATTTCTGATCGTGATAGTCGTTTCACTTCTCGCTTTTGGCAATCATTGCAAAAGGCTATGGGAACGCGTGTTAATCTTAGCACGGCGTATCATCCCCAAACCGACGGTCAAAGCGAAAGGACTATCCAAACACTTGAGGACATGCTTCGTTCTTGTGTTATAGACTTCGGTGGAAGTTGGGACACTCATCTTCCACTCATGGAGCTTTCGTACAACAACAGCTACCATACGAGCATTCAATGTGCACCATTCGAAGCTTTATATGGTAGGAAGTGCCGATCGCCGGTCTGTTGGACCGAGATTGGTGACTCACAGGTCGTAGGACCAGAACTCGTTCAGGAAACATCAGACAAGATCACAATCATTCAGTCATGGCTTAAGGCCGCACGAGATCGGCAGAAGAGTTATGCTGATCGACGTCGGAAACCGCTTGAGTTTCATGTCGGTGACCGAGTCTTACTCAAGGTTTCTCCTTGGAAAGGCGTTGTCCGATTCGGGAAGAAAGGGAAACTTGCACCAAGGTACGTTGGACCTTTTGAGATCCTGGAACGGATTGGTCCCGTAGCCTACAAACTCAAACTTCCAGTGGAGCTAAGCAATGTTCATGATACTTTTCATGTATCAAATCTTAAGAAATGCTTGGCGGATCATGATGTCCAGATTCCACTGGAAGACATACAGATTCAAAACAACATGCAGTTCATAGAACGTCCGGTTGAAATCATGGATCATGGAGTCAAGAAACTTAAACGCAGCCCTATCCCGATCGTAAAGGTACGATGGGAGGGCAAACGCGGTGCTGAGTTCACCTGGGAACGTGAAGACCAGATGAAGCTTAAGTACCCTCATCTTTTTACAGTACCATCGGCGAGTTAATTTCGGGACGAAATTCCCTTAACTAGGGGAGACTATAACATTTGTACATTTAGTCATGATAGTTGTAAACAGTGTTAGATCAGATGTGTTTTCATGTCAAATCAGTCAATGTGATTCATGTGTTCATTATGTGCTTGTGTGTTAGAATCCTTATTTCTTGAGAACAAGTATGTATTATTTATTTACAGTCGATTTCACTAGGCAAGAACAGTATCGTGATATATCGAAACAGTGGTGGGCAGCGAGAGTGAGCCCTATATATATACTGCGTTCGGTGTAACGGGATAGTGTTAGTGCGTAGTGTTAAGACGAATATTATGACAATTAATTAATTCAACAAGAATCGTAATACGTAAGCGAGACTGAGTATAGTTATGGGTGACGATCCATAATGATACGAATGTTGAACTTATAATTATGATTAAACGACTTTAAATAATTAACACGATCGAAAAACGTACGCGATTGCGGGTATACACGTAATTGTATGTGTTTAACGATCTGTTAACGCATGAAGAGTAAAAATAGTTAAAATTATTATTTTATATTTTTACAATTTTGAAACTCATCATTTTATTGAGTTTAACAACTATTTTATTTTAAAAACCGCGTAAAATACGCGTTACGTTCCGGAAACGCGAACCGAGCGACCGAAACGGACCCGAATACCACCCGGACTATAAAAGCCATGAACAAGGTTTAACTCCTCATTTATGTCACCAACAACCCACTCTCTCTCTACAATTTTCGTCTACCCTCTCTCTCTCTAGAAAACTCACTTTAAATGTTCGTATCTCCTTCGTTTCTTGATGGATTCCGGTGATTCTTGAACCTACGCGAAGCTCTCGACATTCCCTACACAGAAGTACAACTGATCGGAGCTGTTGTCCAACTGAGATCGAGGTATTTGTGCTTAAATGTTCACGAAATTAGGGTTTTCTATGTGGGTGTGTTTAAAACAAAGACCTAGCCGGTTCTAGCACTCCATTTCCATTTTCGCACCACTAGCAACCCTATCTGAAGTTATACTGGCTTAGATCGTGGTCTGGATCAAGAGATTTCGATGATGGTGATGATGCTGGTAACATGTTCGACGGCCGAACCTTCTTCCTCAGTTGGCGAACCTTAGGGAAGCTCCATGAACCCTAATGTTTCGTAGGTCTTCAGCCGAACCCTTAGGGGTCCTCACGAACCTGCATCAAGTCACCATGGATCCCACGAACCCTCTAGACCGAACCCATGCAGACGAACCAGTGGTTTAGACGAACCTTTTTCTAGTCAACACTAGCCGCGAACCCTATGCATGTCGCGAACCATGTTTGACTTGCGAACCCTAGTAGGCGAACATATAACCGAATCTATGCTTTATCACTGGAACCGAACCCTTGTACCAACTCACTCACCTTCGAGATACCATGTTAGCCGAACCATGCTGGGAGTTGTAGGCCGAACCGTTGGTTACCATAGACGAACCCTTCATGCAGGCATGCAACGCACCCTAGCTATCACCTATTTGGCCGAACCCTGGTGTTTCTTTCAGGATTGGCGAACCTAAGCCATTGAACTTAAAAGGTTCACTGCCCAAAGTTGGTAGCCCATAACCCATTCGGCCCAATTCAGTTTCATTATGGCCCAATTGACTAGTTGATACCGGCCTACATAATTAGAACGGCCCAACATGACTCGTGGCCCAACTCAATCTCATTCGGCCCAACCAAATTCCTTTGAGCCTAATTAAATACCGTTCGGTCCATTTCGACATTTATTTGACCCAACATTATCTTTGGCATCTTACATGGCCCATAAACATGTTGGTTGGCCCAATTTCACATCCAATTGGACCGTGGATTAACCTAAGAGGCCCATGGACCTCTACTTAAGCCTATCATAGTTTTATGGGCTTAAGGCCCATAGTGTGGCCCACAAACTCAAAGTAAACGTGAATTTGGTCATAATTGGTTTAAGTTGCAACTTAGCCTAATTATAAGATCAAGTCACAATCATAAGGACTTAAAGCGCTTGAACATATCTATACATTTTCATGTTAATCAATGGTGTATCAATGGTTTATCAAACTCTTAAACACATGTGATGTTGCACAAACAAGTTCGTGCATAAAAGGACATCACACATCATTTTCATGGATCCATGATCAAACAAGTAACTCAATCATGACTTTCACGTTTTCACAACAATCATAATCATGAGATCAAGTATTCAAGTGTTAATCAATTTCAAGAGAACACGAGTCAATCAATGAATCAAAGTCTATACAACTATAAATCTTATATCTTATGTATGATTACAATGATATAGGAACCAATTATAAGTCCTGTTTGCTACTTGCTATTTGTTATAGTTCAGAGTCTACTGCAGACAGGTGAGAACTTTAACCCCTCTTTTACTATTTTATAACTGTTTTGGGGTGGAACACGTGATCAAATATTCTATTTACAATCATATTTCGTTATACAAGATGTGTGTACTCTTATAAACATTACAGGTTCATTGCACGAATCCAAGGGATTCATCAACTGTTTTAAGGGAATGGTCAACTATTTTAAAGGAATTATCAACTATTAAACTCTTTTCACTAAAAAGGTTTTATAAAGGTTCTTTGAACTGTTTCGTAACAGATTTACTCAAATGTTATTATAAATGACAAACACTTTTAAATAATGGATTTTATAAACTCTTTTGTTATAAACCTTGTTATTATACAAGGTCACTATTTCATGGTATTCAAATCAAGAGGTTCATTTCATGGTATTCAAATCAAGAGGTTCATTTCATGGTATTCAAATCAAGAGATTCCTTTCATGGTATTCAAAACAAAGGATTTAATTCATGGGATTAAATCAAGGTTTTAAATTCATGTTATCAAATAAGGCATTAACACGTTCGGTTAAAGTAAGGTTCATAAACATGGTGTCTATTGTTGTAAACAAACTTGTAAACGCATCAAGTATCACATTCATTAGTGTTAGTACTGGGTGATCACAACAAGGGAAAGCGGACACATTGGTTCTTATCCAGGATGGAGTTAGCTTTTAAATTTGTTTTAAAAGCTAACTGCAGGTCTGGTGTCATTATGGTTTTCAAAATTGCTGATATATTATCTAACTCCAAACGTGGTTTGGGACTTGATATTATATGTTGGCTTTCGTGCAAACAGTGATTGGACTGTTTACACTCATTTTCTGACTTGATGTTAGTTTGGGTTGCAGCTCATCCATGTGAATCATTTATTGGTTTAACATACCTATGCCTTATATCACATATTCATGATTTCATATGTTAAAACCTATTGTTCTCATCAACTACTTCTGTAGTTGACAGTTACTTTTCACGTGTTTCAGGTAATCAGGTTTAAAGCATTCTAAGGACAACTAAGGAGACCGCTTAAGATAGAACAAGATGAAGAAACATGCTAGGATGGAATAGAAACTCACTAAATCCTAATTGTTTAATTGTCTTGTTTGGAGTCTTATTTTGTAAACCATATTTTGGGTCTGTAGTTGTCTTTATTTTGATAGATAGATTGTCTGTAACTAAACAATTGTCTAAACATTATGCAACGTAGTAATCCATTGTGGTTGTTCTTATTCAATACTTGTGCATGATTCAACTGTTCATACGTCACCGCGCCGTGGATTCCGCACGTGGCGCAGGGGTGTGACAGTTTTGGACTTCAGCCTTGTAACTGGTAGTATAAATACTTGGTTATCAAGTCAGATTAGGGGTTCGTTTGTATTTGTCAGTTTTTCTTTTTCCTTGGGTCGAACAAGTTGTACGAGTCGGTTCTTGGTAACCGAGTGCAATTTAACGTGAGCAATCGTATTTGTTTTCATGTTGTTCTTAAATTGTGATTGTTCTTACACACACATGATACCATTCCTCACTCTCACGTGTGATTGGTAAATCGATATCAGTTTTAGATCTTGTAGTGGGACTAACAATTGGTAGAGCCTTAAAACCTGTTTTGTGGCTCATAGTTGGTATCAATTTTGCAAGAAAAAGGTATTTTGAAAAGTTTGCAGTTTGTGTTCTTCGTGTTATTGGTTTATTTTTATTGAAAACGAGGTGTTGTAATCCATGGTGTAGTCTTTCTCGAGTTTCAAAAGTGTTCAGGAAAATCAGTATAAATTTTTAAGAGATTGACACGATCTACATTTAAATTTTAAATCTTCACTATTTTCAGATCTGATTCATTGTTTTCTTTCTCAAATTTAGCTATGTTTCGAGAACACGCTAATTCGAATTCGAATTGTGGGTATTTTTATCATTTTCTTGAATTCGAACTGTGTGCATTCTCGATTGGTATTTATTGTGTTATCACGATTAGTGGTGTTCTTGAGTTTGGTTATATACTGGGCTTTCGAGAAAAGATCATTCTTGTGTTTTGTTCTCGAATCTATTCCTGGTTTCTCGAATCCCATCAAATTCTCGAATCTATCTCTAGGTTCTCGAATCCCATCTGATTCTCGAACACAACTGTTGTTCTCGAATTAGTTACCGAGTTTTCAAATTCTTTTTTATCACTACTTTCGTTTGATCTTCAACAACGTCCTTGTGTTCTCAAATATTTTTCGAACACGTTATACTTGTGGGTGAAATCTTCATTTTGTTTCACATGGATTCTTCAAGTATACTTGCTACTGCTTTATCAAGTAAACAAAATGAGCTGGATGCAATCACGGGCACTACTACCAGAATTCCTAGATTTTCATCTGCTGCGGGCTTTCCTTAATGGGAGTTTAGATTTGAGAAACATATTAGGACTAAAGAACTATGACTTTGGAGAGTTATTTTTAGGGGAAAACGAAAAATAACTTATAAAGATATTAAAGGAAATGAATTGATCAAAGATCCCGAGCATTAAACTAAAGAAGATTTTCAGATAATTGAGGAAGATGAACAGGCGCTTGGCTATATCACTCAAGGTCTCACTCCTGAGATCTCATAGTGTTTTAGAGAGATCACTGATGCAAGGGAGCTTTGGATAGCTCTTATTGATATGTATGAGGGAAACACTGAGATGAAGGAGTCCCGCAAAGAAATGTTGAACAACAAGTTCAACACTTTCAATTACATTGTCGGTAAAAGTTTGGATGATCAGATTCAGAGATTTGTTACTTTGATCACTGAGATGCGTACCGCCAAAATTGACATTCAAGCGGGTGTGATCAACAAAAAGTTACTGAATGTTCTTCCTAGAAATTGGAACATGAATGTTGGTATCATCAAATCAACCATGAATCTAGACAATCTGTCACTGACTGAGATGGTGTCAATTATCAAATCCTATGAAATGAATGATCAGAAAAGTGCTATGAACCACACTAACGGTTACAATGTTGCAGGCATTAGAAGTGTCAATAGTGCTTTCATCTCTCAACCTTCATCTGCTTATCCTTTTCACAAGGTTTCTTTGCCTTCTTTTTCATTTGGTAACTCTGTTTTGTCATCTACAGTCAGTTCATCCTCTCCTGCTTTTCAAGCCTCTAGAACTGCTACAGGAAGCTCATCTAGTTCAATTGCTATACAATATGCCATCCTTACCAAAGAAGTTTTGGAGAACATTGCTTTAGTTGCAAGATATCTTAAATGCTCAACTTCGTTGGGATCTAGTGATCTGTTGCCACTGTTCGCTGTTGCGGGTTCGGAACTTGAGCAGATACATCCAGAAGATTTGGAAGAGATTGATATTACTTGGCACATTGCATATGTTGTCTTCAAAGCTAAGAATTTCACAAAAGCCACAGGAAGAAATCCCTAGGGCTAGTCTGATATCAACAAGGTGAAGTTCACAAAATAAATCTTAGGTGTTTGAACTGTCATGAGCCTGGCCATTATACTCGAGAATGTAATAATCCAAAGAAGAATACTGAAAATCTTGAGTGCAATTTGATTCCCGTAAACGGAGCAACATGTGGTGAAAACAAAAGTGATGACACCAAGGCTTTAGTGGTGATGCAAGATGGTGCTTTTGGATGGGATGATCAAATCAAAGCTCTCAATATTTCTAAGGTCTATATAGTTGCGTTGATGGCTGGTATTGAACAAAAGCATAAGGAGCATTCTTTCATGTCACATCTTCCTGTTGATGATGATGTAAGTACTTTTCTGTGCACACAAGCATGTATTGATAAAGTGACTACATACATGGTTCACAATACCAATCTTTTACTTGACATGTCACAACTGGAGCAAGAAAACTTAAAATTGAAAAGTGAGAATAAACGCTTAATTGAAAAGGTTGAAGCTCAAAAGAATGATATAATTGTTTTAACAAGAGATTTGATCAATGCTAAATGTGCCATTAAATCTTCTAAAACCATACTTGATAAAGCTAAATCTGAAGCAGAACTATACAAAAATAAATTTGAAAACTCTGAATTAAATTTTAATAAATTTGATGTATCAATTGTGGTGGTAGAAGATATGATTCAGAAACAAATGAAATGGCAAGAAACAAGCTAAGAGAGTGGGATATGTGAACCGTGTACATGAGGGATTGGTTAAACCAACGGTTTGGGTAAGTGCAAAGGGTGAAGAATTTGGAATAACCTCTAAAGAGGAAATTCCGTTGACTGTGGTTGCCGTAAAGGGCAACGTTTTTGTAAATAATCCTCCACCATTGAGTAACAATTTTTTTTACACACCCATGAAAGAAGAGGAATTAGCAAAGTTTGCCACTTTGAAATATGATAGACAAGAGGATACAGCTGTCGTGACTTCATGTTAAGTTAAATCAGCTGAACCTGAAGTCCGTGTTACATCTTCCAACATTTCTGATTCTTGCACAGATTGAGTAATAATGGAAGATTGGGTTGAAGAGGATGATGATGAACCTGTTGCTGATATAAATTTTAACAATCCAGCTTCTAAAATGATTTCAGCTGATAACTGCGTTTCAAAACCTTTAGATTTCTCAGTTTTTAAAAAGTCTGTACCTTTTATTCCTTCTGCTTTATAGACTTAAAGTGCTTTCTTGGATATTGTTTATGTTGATAGTTCTTGTTCAACAATGTCTGATTGGGATTTCATTAATACTTTGAATGCATCTGGTTTGAGTTCTAGTAACAAGAATAGTTCAAATGTTGTTTCAAATCTTAGTGATGATTTGCAGAGTAACACTAAATTGCATAAAACTAACATATCTGTTGAAAAACCTAAGATTGCTAGATATGTGCCACCCAAACCTAAAACAGACCTAACAGCTCCATCTTCGAGCTCTTTATCTAATCACAACAAAAAGGGTGTCAAGCAAGATTCTTTCATGAAGCAAGTGGATCATCACAGTGCCAAACAATTAGTGAAACATCAAACATGCTTTCATTGTGGAGTTCCCGGACACATTGCAAGAAATTGCAAACATGATTCTTATGCTTCTTTTGCAAGAAACAATTAAAAGGCTAAGTTATGAAATGCGAAACAGTCTAAGTCTATGAAGATGTATACATCCACGACTATGACGAAATCACATTTCAAACCAAATCCCTCTGATGGTAATTGGCGAAAAGTGAATAATCAAAATAAGCATAAAGTTTTGTGGGAAAAATCTCATCTTTCAAAACCCCACAAAATTTATAAGTTCACATCTTCACCCCAATCATTTGTGAAACATGCTAAATTCAAATCACACATGATGAATTCTACTGCATCCACATATCATTTTGGATGACCCGGAAGCAAGATGATATGGGTTCCAAAAACTAACTAATACTGTTATTTGTGCATGAACGACTATGGGGGAATATCGTCAAACTTTGATATGTGGATAGTGGTTGTTCCAAGAACATGACAGGAGACATCTCCCAGCTTACAAATCTGGAGCACTATGATGGGGGAGATGTGATATTGGCAGGAGGAAGTAGAGGAAAGATTATTCAATAGGGTACTGTCCTAAATTAAATCTTGAAAATGTCAACTATGTTCCCGAACTCAAGCATAGTCTGCTTAGTGTTCTCAAATGTGTGACAAAGGTTTCTCCAGTCATTTTACAAGCAAAGAGTGTCGTTCTCAAACCAGGAATTATCATCCCAGAAGATTGGATTTTAGTAAAAGCTAAACGAAGACAAGATGCATACTTCCTGGATATGAATCAACAACCATCTGATGAAATAGTGTGTCTCTTTTCCAAGTTATCTGAACAAAATGCAATGCACTGGCATCGTTGTTTGGGACATGCAAATCTCAAGAACTTGAATCGAATTGCAAAGCGAAACATCGTTCGGAATCTTCCAATCAAAGACTTCATGATGATCGAGAAGTGTGTTGCGTGTGCTAAGGGAAGCATCATTGAAAATCCCATAAGCCAAAGATCTTCAATTCCATTGACTCTCTTCTGCAACTTCTTCATATGGACTTATTTGGTCTAGTCAATGTGTTAAGCATCAATCTTGCATCGTACTATTTGGTTATTACAGATGACTATTCACGTTTCACTTGGGTGTTCTTTTTTGTCAAATAAAAGTGAAACGGCAGAACTGCTGAAACAATTTATCATCTTCATTGAGAATCAGACCAATGAAAGAGTCAAGGGAATTCGATGTGACAATGGAACAGAGGTTAAGAATGCTGAACTTAATGTCTTCTGTGTTGGAAAAGGAATTGCTAGGCAATACAGTGCAGCCAGAAAGCCACAAAAAAATGGAGTTGTTGAACGGAGAAACTATACATTGATTGAAGCTGCCCGAACAATTTTGATTGACTCAAATTTGCCTACATTTTTCTGGGCATAGGCCATTAACACTGCCTGTTATGCTCAAAATCGATTATTGCTAAACAAACGACAAATGATGACTCCATATGAAATTCTTTACAAACATAAACCATCTGTAGAGCATTTTAAAATCTTTGGATGTCCTTGTACATTACTGCACCTGGATGCAGTCCCTAAGTTCAATGCTCGAGCAGATGACTGCTATTTTGTAGGATATGCTGGTAAACAATATATCGAGTTTACAACAAAATAACCAAGAAAATTATGGAGTCTTATGGTGTTCGTTGGCTTGAAGAGAGCGCAACAGATGCTCGAGTTAGACCAGATTGTCTCTTTGATTATTCTACTTTGTTCAGATCTATCAATATTCTGTCTAATGTCTCTCCTAATGAACCAAATGTTTCAGGTATCACTTTCAACACGGACAAGTCGAAGTTTTTTCGAAACACCTCATGGACTGTTGATCCTCCTGCTCAAAGATCTACATCTCAGTTGACCAAAAAAGGCAAAACAACTCAGTCTGATACATCCATTGACTCTGAATATGGCCAACATCAAACAGATAATGAGCTGCCTAACATCTTTTCTAAACCAATTGGAGTTGAATATACTGCCACTTCTTCACGTGCTGAACCAAATGCTAAACCAAATGTTGAACCAAATAATTTAGATGTCCCATCGCCAATGTGTCTGATTTACCAAGTGTTATCAATGCTTCACAAAACGGTATTCCTACCCGCATTCAACGTGATCATCCCATTGAAAATGTAATCGGATCAATTGACATGGGTGTTCAGACAAGGAGCCAGTTTGGTGTTATCAATAACTGCTTATATTCTTGTTTTATCTCTCAGATAGAACCAAAGAATATTTACGTGGCTCTTGAAGAACCTAGTTAGGTTGAAGCCATGCATGATCAGTTGAACCAGTTTGATCGATTAAAGGTTTGGATACTTGTTCCTCTACCTGCTGGCAAAAAGGCACTTGGTACACGTTGGGTATTTCGCAACAAGCAAGATGACAGTGGTGTCATCGTCAAAAAATAAAGCTCGTTTTGTTGTTCAAGGTTTTCGTCAGGTTGAGGGATTTGATTATGTTAAAGTCTATGCTCGAGTTGCTCGATTGGAAGCAATTCGTTTATTCCTTGCATATGCCTCATACATGGGATTCACCGTGTATCAAATGGATGTCAAACTGTTTTTCTCTATGGGAAAGTTGTTAGTGCATTAGATGTCCCTAGTTCAGCTTTTGTATGATCTTTGATGTATAAAGTTTATGTTATCAATGAAATCGGTCTGTCTATATTGTTCTTAATGATTATTCTAGTTTATATGTGTTTGATTATGTTTAACTTTGATTATATATGTCTTATAGACCCATTCAGACGAATGACCCTAAGAATGAGGTCATTCGGCCGAATGAACGCTTACAGAATGACTAGGGCGATCGAATGAGTCATCCGCATGACTCATTCGGTTGACCAAGCTCATTCGACTGAGCCATTCGCCGAATGAGTTGTTTTGGCCACTCATTCGGCCGAATGAGTACAGTTTATATATACTTGTTCAAACAGATTCAAACCTAACTTTCCGAGCCTCCTCTCTTCCAAGAGCACTCTAGAGTCACACCCTTAGGGTTTTGAGTGGTTCCTTGCTGTCCAACTCCGATTCTCCTTGATGTCGACGGAGCTTAGCTATAGAACTAACTAAAAACTGACTCTAAAATAGACACAAAGTAATAAATCTAGACTCTCTAAAACCTAAGCTACCGACAGGCAAGTGTACCTATCGTATGTAACAGAGCAAAGCAAGTCAGGATATCGAACCCACAGACTTCTACAGATTACGCTAACTAGACTCTATGACTTATCTATACAAAAATTTGTACTTAAATAAAATAATAATAAGGAGGGGAGTTTTAGTAGCAACTAAAAATGAATTAAAAAAAGGGAAAAACTAAAACAAGAACAAATGATGGACAACGAAGAGAATCAGGTGAACAAAACACTACTTAGGCTCGAATCCTATACAAGTTTGACAAGGTTCTATCGGTAGTGGAACTGATATGCTACCGGGATCTTAAAATATTAAACTCAAAGGAAACTTAGAGCACCCTCGACCCTTCTGAAGGATAGTCAACTAAAACCCCTAAAAGTTGTTAAACCACCGGTTAAATGGATTTCCCTCACAGGTCATCCAACTGCTTATGAAATATCCGTTAGATTATCTACCTCACAGCATGATAATCTCAAAACACTTAAGAAATAACTGTTAAACACTCTACCTCACGTCTCGAGAGTCACAATTCACTTAATTGCTAGGGATAACTTGGAATTTTCTATTGGATTCAATAAATAAGATTTGATAGAAAAATTAGACGGATATTCTCACGAAGCCTCTAACCTAACAAGCTAGCAACCAAGACTTATTGACAATTTCTCACCTCACGGCTATTAAAGTTGGTTGCACATCTTAATCGTCTAAATCATAATAACACACTCCTATGAATTACCTGATCACAATAATTCATCCAATAATCAAAAACACACAGTAATTGATCTAGCATGCACCTATTATGTGACGGACAATCACCAAGACACACGAGAAGTATAATATCAATCATCAAACAGTTACAGATACGCGTTTACATCCATTATTCAAAACCAAATCTTTAAATCATAAGTTTCAACACACCATATTGTTCCAAAACCGAAATAAACCAAAATCAATCATGTATAATCATCTAACCTAAGTAGTTATATGAGTTTAGCCAAGAAACATTGTCAAAGTAGGAATCATAACAATTTTCCAAAGCTTGAAACACATAGTAATTAGGAATGAAACAAAGAATTAGGAAACCGAATGGTTAACACCCAAAAACACAATCCCCGGGACTTCAATTCTTCGATCTCTTGCTTGCAGAATCTCCTAATCGCTTCCAATCGCCTCTAGCCGTCCTGAACTTGTCCCAGATCGTGTGATGCCCTAATTGTTCCTTCACAACCATTTTTAATTGAACAAACTCGATTTTCTGAGTTTTACCCCGCGTCGCGTACCGCGACGGATGCTTGAAACCCCCTCGCGCTATGCGATGGGTCTCGCTACCCGATAAAACAGTCGGGTCAACCCGCAATCATTAAAAAGGGCATTCTGGTAATTTTCCACCTGTCGCGCTACGCGACAGGGTTTCATGTGGTTGTCGCGGTACGCGAAGGGTTCCAACAATGAGATTTTTCTTTCTTTAGCTTCAGGTCTGTCTTCATCCAACCGGGAGCTCGTTTTCTTTATCTTTTAGCACCAAATAATCATGTTTATTACCTGCAAGCATGAAATTACCAGTTTGTGAAGCACCAGCTAAAACGGCTCTAAAATTGAATAAAACGATACTGAAACTTTAACAAAACAAATGGAAAAACAGATGTGTTTTGCAACACATCACATCCCCACACTTATCTCTTTTTCGTCCTCGAAAAAGGCTTATGCAAAAATCCGGGATCAAAGCTAGGTAAAATGGTTTCTATACAATTAAACTAGTCAATTCAAAATTCAATGCTTTGGAAAAGATTGCAAGTATTGTTATCCTATTAAACCCATACTAATTATTCATGTCCCTTAATCATGGTCTATTATGTTCATGTTCTACATTTCATTTCATTAGACCCACACTTAGGAAATTGAAAATCAACTCAATCCTGAATTGTAGCTTTCAAGTCATCCTTTCATAAAAACAAAACAAGAAGTTTCTCAAATCAGATCTTTATAATGGGAATAGATGGAAGCGTGAGCATTTTTCTTTATTTTTCAATCCATTGAACTTAACCTAGTGGTGTTTCAACCAGGCTGCAACCCGGCGTGTGACACATAAGTTTTTTAATCCAACTTCTTTTCTTTTTATTTTTCTTTTTACTCAGCTTATTTGGTGAAATGGAGGCGCCATCATACTCGGATTTATTCTCATAAAAAGAGTACTTATGTGCCAAACAAAAATTAGATTTTCAAAACTTTAATCTGTTATTATGCAAAGAATCCTTTATAACTAGAAAATAGTTTCATCAATTCTAAAACCCCAAGATGTTTCTCATGAAAATCATGCATTTAATTAAGATTTTACTAGTCCTACGGGACAAAAACAACCAGTTGAGCCTACCTACACATCCCATAACCAAAGCATAAAACCCAAACCAACAAGTCAAACATGGATGAAACCACAAAACCCAACTTTCTATTATTTCCCATCATGCTTTTGCAACCAACTTAAACAAGGACAAGAAAGATCTAAACTAAAAAAAATTAAAAATAAAAAGAAAATTTAAAAAAAATAATTGACTCAAAAACTCAAAAACTAAGTTTCCTATCCCCACACTTAAACTTTACATTGTCCCCAATGTAGAGAAAAAGGAAACCCCAAAATAAAACTAAGAATAAAAAGAAAGTGAAAAATGAAAATGACTTAGCTGGTTAAAGAGAAGACTGTCGAATATCAGTCTTTCCAAGAAAGCTCCACAATCTACCATTTTGCTCCGTAGGCTACAAACATAAACATAAGATCTACAAAAAGACAAAGATCACACAAGCATCAACCCGTCCAAAACATACTAATAATGATATCCATGATTAAGTCCAACCACAAACCAACCCTACCATTTAACTGAAATTAACAAAGGAAAACACAAATCAAACAAAGAAAATTAAGAACTAACTAAAAATTTGAAAAACATCAATCCAATGCGACAATGGAAATGAAAATGGTGGAATGGTGGTGGAAGATGGTTGAATGGGTGT
Organism: Mikania micrantha; assembly: GCA_009363875.1. Lineage (NCBI taxonomy): Eukaryota > Viridiplantae > Streptophyta > Magnoliopsida > Asterales > Asteraceae > Mikania > Mikania micrantha. Next base: position 101,215,725 of record CM018693.1, on the reverse strand, counting down.
ATAATGGGTGAAGAATGGTGGTAAAAGCGGTGTAGGAGAGGTAATTTGGAGTTATAGTTCGAAAAAATAGGGTTTCAAAGGCATTTTAGCACTTCAGAGACCTGTCGCGTACCGCGACAGATTCTCAAATGACCGTCGCGTAGAGCGACGGATGTTTGACCCGCGTGTTCACCGAAATCTCTAGTGTAGCGCGACAGAATTGCCTGTGGGTGTCGTGTGACGCGACGGGGTCATTTTTCCAGAGAGTTTCTGGCATTTTTATGCCTTAGCCAAATTTTCAACCCATTTTTCTTACTTAAACCATCCAAAAGCATTCTAAAGCAAGACTTACATACCTGGTGACTCTAATCCATCTTTATTGCATCAAATTGATCAAAAACTTGCAAAACAAATTAAAACACACGAAAACAAAAAAAAAACGAAAAACAATAACGAAAAAGTAAAAGCACACCAAAGACATTAGAAACTACTAATTCTACAAACTCTACACTTGGGAGTTTAACCCAAGATCTTCCTCAAACTAAACTCAAATGGGAGGGTCCAAAGAAATCTCCTCCCCTACAATCACATCAGAACCACGATCACCAACATCATCACTCACCAAAATACACCATCCACTTGATCGACTAACTCACCACCGGCCCTCATAGCATTTGCTATCTTCAAATAAACACTCTCATCACCCACTCTAAAAGTGAGTTTACCCTCATACACATCTATGATAGCTTTCGCGGTGCGTAAGAATGGGCGCCCAAGAATGATGGGAACCGTCGTGTCCGCATACATGTCCATCACAACAAAGTCCACGGGAAACACAAACCTATCCACTTTTACTAACACATTCTTCAAAATTCCCCGTAGACATTTAACCGATCGGTCGGCCAACAAGAGCGTCATGCGCGTGGGGGACAAATCACCAAGAGCTAGCTTCTCATAAAGAGAGTATGGCATCAAATTGATGCTAGCCCCTGAATCCACCAAGGCATGCCTCTTAATATCATCCCCAAATAAACACGGGATTGTAAACATTCCCGGATCCGCAAGCTTCTCAGGCAGCTTGTTTAAAATCACTGCGGAACACACCGCGCTCACAGGGGTGTTGGCAACCTCTCCCAAATGATCCTTACTATTCAGCAACTCTTTGAGATACTTGACATACTTTGGAATATGCTGAAGGGCTTCAATAAACGGAAGATTGATCTTGAGCTGTTTAAACATGTCAAGAAAGTGCCCGTATTCCTTAGCGTGTTTTTGATTAGTTTAACGCGCAGGGTAAGGAACACGGGAAAGATTAATCCCCGAGATGGGTTTAAACATTACCGGCTTACCAACTGCCGGTTTCTCAACGGGAGACTCACTGTTAGGTGCGGTACTTGCTGGGACTAGCCTCGGGGGCACCCTCCCAGGAGTCTTCATCTCAATTTCCTCATCCACCAGTTCCTCCTCATCTAAATCAACCGGTGGAACCAATCTCTCACTCTCCTCAACTTCCACCAACACCGGTGGCATGAACACTTCTCTTCCACCTCTTCCAGAACGAGTAGTGACCGCCTTAACGTGGGCGTTTGGGTTGGTTTGGGGCTGACCCGAGAACTGGCCTTGGGGCCGTTCATCCAACCGTTTTGCTATATCACCAACCGTTCGCTGTAAATCCAAGAACGCAGATTGCTGGTTCTTGAGGAGAACATCATGCTCATGTAGGATCTTCTGTGTAGTGGCATCTTTTTCCACTAACTGAGTCAATAACTCCTCTATCCTACCCATACTACTACCACCACCAGAAATGCTACCAGAACCACTACCACTAGGAGCTTGACTAGCACTATGCCCCTCGTTCTGAGGATATCCAGAATGAAAACCAGGGGGGTTACCTGAAGATCTAAAAGGTTTGGGATTCTGAGAATTTCCCCATCCGGGGTTGTACGAGTGCCCAAACCTACCCTGTCCTCCTACATAATTAGCCTGCTCCTGGCTCACCAAACACTCAGAAGTGGCATGACCACCCCTGCAAATCTCACACCTCTCTATCACATATTCAGATCCCTAACATCCCTAGCTAGAGACTCGAGAGCAGCAGCAACACTAGTGTCCGTGTTCACATGATGAACACCCCTCATTGACGAGGAAGAACTAGTAATAGGAGTTGAATTCCTATTAGACAATCGCTGCTCATACTTAGCCTGAGCAAAACTCTCAAATAAATCATTGCATTCAGCCACATCCCTCTTACCCATGAGGTAACCTCCTGCAGAAGTGTCAAATCTGGCACGAGTCTCATATGTGAGCCCATTGTAGAATTTCTCTACAAGGGCCCATTCTGACAAACCATGTTGGGAGCATTGACTGAGAAGGTTTTGGAACCTTTCCCAAGCAAAATAGTAGGGCTCATCTCTCAGGCGGGCGGCCTTAACAGGTGGGAAGTACTTTTTAAGAAAAGCATCCCGAAGGCTTGCCCATGTGGTAAAGTGCCTGGCGGATGAGAATCAAGCCAAGTAGCTGCTTTTCCTGCAAGTGAGAAAGGAAAAAGCTGTAGAAAAATCGCATCATTAGTGGCACCTTGAAGATTGAAGGTACCACAGATGCGAGTGAGCCTAGCAAGGTGTGCGGGAGCATCTTCATCATCACGACCATTAAACTGAGAATTGTTAATGGTTGTCATGATGTAAGAAGGAATATGCCACGAATTTTCATTCGTTATGTTTGGCACAGTAATGGGATTGTTAAGTCACGTGAATCCCGCAGTGGCCTGCTGATGAACAGCGCGACGCTCAGCCATGAGTGGTACAAAAAACAAGTGTGGACTAGAGTGAGTAAAAGAACTAGAAGAAGAAGAAGGTGTATGCTCAGAAAAATCAGCAAAAATGAAAGTAGAAGCACTTACCTCGCTCGTAGAACCTTCAGAAAAGTCCCGCGAATCGCTCCTTGATGGCAATGAAAGCTCAGGTGGCGGTCCGTGTGAACGTAGGTGTGGCATACACTACCAAACCTGCAAACAAACAAAAATCAATCAAAAAAATAAAACAAAACAAAATAAAATAAAATTGAAAACAAAATAAACACCAATATGCACAGTTAAGAACAAGAACTAGTAAGCACAATCGACTAAGAAGTCCCCGGCAACAACGCCAAAAACTTGATGTCGACGGAGCTTAGCTATAAAACTAACTAAAAACCGACTCTAAAATAGACACAAAGTAATAAATCTAGACTCTCTAAAATATAAGCTATGGACAGGCAAGTGTACCTATCGTATGTAACAGAGCAAAGCAAGTCAGGATATCGAACCCACAGACTTCTACAGATTACGCTAACTAGACTCTATGACTTATCTATACAAAAATTTGTACTTAAATAAAATAATAATAAGGAGGGGGTTTTACTAGCAACTAAAAATGAATTAAAAAAAAGGAAAAACTAAAACGAGAACAAATGATGGACAGCGAAGAGAATCAGGTGAACAAAACACTATTTAGGCTAGAATCCTATACATGTTTGACAAGGTTCTATCGGTAATGGAACTGATATGCTACCGGGATCTTAAAGTATTAAACTCAAAGGAAACTTAGAGCACCCTCGACCCTTCTCAAGGATCGTCAACTAAAACCCCTAAAAGTTGTTAAACCACCGGTTAAATGGATTTCCCTCACAGGTCATCCAACTGCTTATGAAATATCCGTTAGATCCATTATTCAAAACCAAATCTTTAAATCATAAGTTTCAACACACCATATTGTTCCAAAACCGAAAGAAACCAAAATCAATCATGTATAATCGTCTAACCTAAGCAGTTCTATGATTTTAGCCAAGAAACATTGTCAAAGTAGGAATCATAACAATTTTCCAAAGCTCGAAACACATAGTAATTAGGAATGAAACAAAGAATGAGGAAACCGAATGGTTAACACCCGAAAACACAATCCCTGGGACTTCAATTCTTCGATCTCTTGCTTCCAGAATATCCTAATCGCTTCCAATCGCCTCAAGCTGTCCTGAACTTGTCCCAGATCGTGTGATGCCCTAATTGTTCCTTCACAGCCGTTTTTAATCGAACAAACTCGATTTTCTGAGTTTTACCCCGCGTCGCGTACCGCGACGGATGCTTGAAACCTCCTCGCGCTACGCGATGGGTCTCGCTACCCGACAAAACAGTCGGGTCAACCCGCAATCATTAAAAAGGGCATTCTGGTAATTTTCCACATGTCGCGCTACGCGACAGGGTTTCATGTGGTTGTCGCGGTACGCGAAGGGTTCCAACAATCAGATTTTTCTTTCTTTAGCTTCAGGTTTGTCTTCATCCAACTGGGAGCTCGTTTTCTTGATCTTTTAGCACCAAATAATCATGTTTATTACCTGCAAGCATGAAATTACCAGTTTGTGAAGCACCAGCTAAAACGACTCTAAAACTGAATAAAACGGTACTGAAACTTTAACAAAACAAATGGAAAAACAGATGTGTTTTGCAACACATCACTCATCCCGTGGTGTTCGATCTTGATCCAAACGTTCATCTCTCACCTTTGGATCGCTACGGGGACTGTTCGTTTCGATTTGAAAACCATGGAATAGGATTCCGCACTATTCCAGAGGCTGTAGAGCAGATCTACAAAGGAACCGGATTGTTTCCGGGCTTCAAATTGGTCCTACAAAGTGGTATCAGAGCTTTGGCTCTTGATTCTGCTCGATTTCCAATCTGAAACATCAAATATGTGATTGCTTGTTCGAGTTCTTTGAAAACCCTAAGTTTCTTGCCCTTAAAGTTACTGTTTCATTGCAAATTCACAGGTTTTTGTGGATGTTTTGTTAAATTGATCATTTCAATTGCATGGTAATGATCTCTTGAAGTTCTGTACCAATTTTGGTGGTCAGATTCGCTCTAGATTGAAAGTTTTCGTGATTTTTGCAGTTGAAAACCTCAGATGGTACGAATGAGCAGTTTAGCCGAATAGATCGTCCGAATAGCCCTCTTTCGGCCGAATAAGATTCATTCGCCGAATACCTCTCATTCGGTCTTCTGCTCCGTTGGTCTCCAGCACATTCGGTTGATTCATTCGTTCGGTCCAACTGTCATTCGGTGCTCATTCTTTCGGCCTTCAACTTCATTCAGCATTCATTCTTTCAGCTGATCCAGTTCATTCGCAAGTTCAAGTCTTTCGGCCCCCGACATTCGGCCTAAGTTTTGTCATTCGGCCATCAGTTTTGAAGATTTTTCTAAGTGTTGGACACACTTGTTCTTGATATCATGGAGGACTTAGCTTTGATGGCTAATCAGAATCATCGAATTCAGACATTATTACTCACTGAGACTGAGACAGGGAACTCTAATAAAGCTCCTAAGCTGCTTTCATTAGATGATTATCCTCACTGGAAGTACAGATTTGAGATCCATATCAATGGAGTTGATACCAACTTGTGGATGATGATAGAGGGTGGTTATCTGAGACCTTTGAATGAAGATGAAACTCCAATGTTAGTCACACGGATGACTGAACCCCAGAGGAAATTATATGACTATGAGAAGAAAGCTTATGCTATCATGTCTCAGTCCAATGCAACTAATATTTTTCATCAGTCCAAATCTTTAAGGAAGGAGTTTAATAGCTTCATGTATGTGGGAAACGAGTCCCTAGATGATCTTATTGCAAGATTTTACCATCTTCTGAGTGAGCTGTTTAATCATCAGGTCAAGACTACAACTCAAGAGAAGATTCAGTGCTTGGCAGATGCTTTACCTCCCAAGTGGGAGTCATTTCTCATGGTCTTGAAGAAAAATGAGATGAGGGCAAGTATGGACATAAATGATTTTATCCAGAAGCTGAAAGAGCAGGAAATTGAGAACAAGTGGAAGGCAAAGCGAGTTGCTCAAGTTCAGGACCCTTCATTGTATTACTCTACTCCTACTGTAGAGAGAGCTTCTTTTCACGCTCCACTAAAGATTGCCTTTGTCTCTCAGACTAAAGAAACTTTTGTTTCCAGCCAGATTCATTTCAGTCAATCATCTTCATCTTCTACCTCTCAGACATAAAGTAGTCATCCAGTCACTGGTATGAAGACATATAACTTTGATAAAGTGACTGTAGAGGTTGTAAAGGAGCATATGGGTCTTCTGTCTACTCTTGTTAGCTCCTATGATGGATTATTAGCAAGACAGATTGGCAATCCTTACTTGACAAATGATGATTATTCTCAGATAGACCCGGATGACATGGAGAGGATACACATCATGTGGGCTCTAGCTAGTGCTGTGAGAAGAGCTAAGGATTTTGTGAGAAGAAATGGAAAGAATATAAATTTGAACAAGGATTCAAAATTTGGTTTTGATATGGCATCTGTCACTTGCTATAATTGTGGAGAGAAGGGACACTTTGCAAGACAGTGCAAACAACCAAAGAAGACAGGCAACAAGAATCCTTTTCAGAATCAGAGATCTTCTGCATCAAATCCAGAGAGAAGACTTGTACCTATTAATACTGCCACTCATGCATGTTCTTAAAATGCTAACAAAGCCTTGATGGTACAAAATGATGAAGGTGAGAATTGGGATTTCAGATTCAATCCTGATCAGGGAGGACAGGATAAAGCCTGTGTTGCTGGAATTCCGATGACTGATGAATCAAGTGAAGAAAACACTTCTGAAGAAGCAAAGAACAATCTAGAGGAATCATCTGGTTCAGAGTTAGAAAGCACTTCTGACTCAGACACTCAAGCAGATTCTGATGGTGAGTTTGAAGAACCTGCTACCCAGTTTGCTTTGATGGGGAACACTTATGCTACCTCATAGTCAAATCAGGTATTTGATGAATGTTCTTCTTCTCATTCTAGATGTTTTAACTGTATTGATCTTGACAGTAAGGTCCTGGCTTATTAGAAGCATAATGCTGACTTGATCAGCGATCTCAACCAAATGATTGAAGCAAAAAGAATTTTAAAATCTAATGAAAAAGATTTTCAGGATAAAAATAATTTGTTAAACAGAAAATTACATGAGGCTGAGATCGCTGTTCTCAACAAGCAGGATGCAGTTACTTCTTATCTCAACACCATAAATGAGACTAAGAAGAAACTTCCCATAGTCGAGTTTGATTATGAGACATTAATCCAGAAGCTCAAGAGCTATGAGAGCTCATCTTATATTATTGAGCACATGATTAGTAATGGGACTAATCAGGATGGGAAGGGTAAAGAAATAAGATACAATCACTTTCCCCCACCAGTCTTGAACAACTTTGTTAATTCTCCAAATGACAAAGAGGTTAAAGAGTTTCAGGTGAAAACTCCATTAGTTATTGATCCCATTGGGATAATATCTGATGAGGGTTCCTCAATGTTTGAGGAATCTTTTGTGGAGGGCATGGTTGAAGATTGGGTTTCTAATTCTGAGGATGAGCCTGATGTTACTCCTCAAGTGTCTTATGTCAAGAATTAGACATCTGTTGCCAAAAAGGCTGACCCAATCTTACCCAAGGCAAACATGGCTTCAAAGTTATCCAAAGCCATTTGCTTTGTGAAGTCTTCACAAAATGGTGAAGCAAGTGAGACCAAAGAATCTGATAAAACTGTATTTAATGGCACACGGGGTTTGGGTTTTGTGCAAGACAAGACTAAGAAAAATGTTTTTCAAATTAAAAATTCTCAATCTAAAGCTAAAAAGTTTTCTTTCAAAGACAAAAGAGTTTTCTTTGAGTGTGGTGCACCTAGACATGTTATCAGATTTTGTCCTCAATTGATCAAACCTAAGTTTGCACCACCAAGAAAACAAAATCAGAATTTTATCAAACAAATCAAATCTGATTGTAAATTCTCTCTGACAAAGCCCAAACAACCCAATCTTGTTAACTCTTTGGATAAGGGTAAGGGGAAAGTTGTGAACTTGGATGTTCCCAAGGTTGTTAATGTCAATCAATCAAAACCATCATCCATTTACTTGAAAAATTCTTTCAGTAAAAATTCAATCTGGAAAGTCAAGTCTTCTAAGAGATCAGTTTTAAACCCTCCAGCCAAAGCAACCCCCGATGGTAAAAGGATTGATGTTTGGATCCGAGACTTATTGGGTCAACCCAAGATTGTAAAGGCTTGGGTTCCCAAACTGAACTAATTGTTTGTGTTTGTGTAGGGTGCCCCAACAGTTGCTCTTAACAGCATTTGGATCGTTGATAGTGGGGCTTCTAGGCACATGACTGGAGATATGTCGCTGCTCACCAATGTTAATGCAATTCGAGGTGGATATGTAGCGTTTGCCGGTGACAAAGGCGGGTTCATTACCGGAGAGGGTATTCTTTCTAACGGCCAAGTTTCCTTTGACAAAGTCCGATACGTGAAGCAACTGGAGAACAATCTTCTTTTAGTGTCACAGATTTGTGACAAGGAGTACAAAGTTCTCTTTGATGACTCCAGTTGCTACATACTCAAGCAAGGCGTTACTATTCCTGAAGATTGGATTTTGATGTCTGCACCCCGTAAGCAGGACTTGTATGTTCTCAACATGGCTACAACTTCAACAACATCCTCCTCAGCTTCATGTTTTATGTCAAAAGCCACATAGAAATACTCTATTATTTGGCATAAGATGATAGGCCATTTGAGTCTACCCAAGATGAATCATTTGGTACATAACAACTTGGTTGAGGGTGTCAGCTTGAAGAATTTCAAGCTGTCTGATATATGTGTCTCGTGTATGAAGGGAAAGCAAACCAAGCAGTCTCACAAGCTGAAAAAGTTTCATTCAATCACTATTCCTCTTGAGCTTCTCCATGCGGATTTGTTTGGTCCTGTCAACCGCAAGAGTATAGGTGGAGATCAATACTGTCTAGTCATCACTGATGAATATTCCAGATATTCTTGGGTTTTCTTTCTTAAGGAGAAATCAGAAATGTTCGAGTGTATTCAAGTTTTGGTAACTAAACTTGAGTCACTTTATCAGCTCAAGATCCGTATGCTCATAACAGATAACGGGACAGAGTTCAAGAAGCACAACATGAAGAACTTTTGTAATGAACGTGGTATTGTTCAACAATTCAGTGCTCCATATGTCCTGCAAATGAATAGTGTTGCTGAGCGCAAAAACAGAACTTTGATTGAGGCTGCTCGGACTATGCTTGCTGATTCATCCCTTCCAGTTTAGTTTTGGAATGAAGCTGTTGCAAATGCTTGCTACACACTGAACCAGGTTTTGATAGACAAGAGACATGGGAAGACTTGCTTTGAGCTGCTCCACAACCGAAGGCCTAACCTTAAGTATCTTGAACCTTTTGGTGCTCCGTGAAAGATGCTTAAGAAACATGAACAGGGCAAGTTTAATGAGAAGGTGGAAGAAGGGTATTTTCTTGGGTACATCACTCCTAATAAAAGGGTCTACAATAGATCAACCGAGAATGTGGAGGAGTGGTACCACGTAGATGTTCAGAGACATTCTATGCCCCTACCTGGGAAAGGTTCAGACTGGAAGTTTGATTATTCAGACCTTTTCAACTCATTCAATATGCCTTCCATGTACTCATATGAAGATGTTACTATTCACATGATGTATGATGCACAAAATGCACCCGATGAAAATGTGCAACCTTCATCAGCTTCAACCCCCAGACAGATACATGATGACAGCTCAAACACAGATGATAACCCAGTTCAACCAGCTTCCCCCGAACCAAATGCTGACAACATTGTACCGAGACTTGAAGACTTGAATCTGAACAACCTTGATCCACAGGTTGAGATTCCTGCTCATCCTGTTGGAAGAATTAATCGCATTCATCCGCAGGAAAACATTATTGGAAGTCCGCTTGATGAGGTCAAGACAAGAAATCAGCTATCTTCAGGTGGTCTTGCTGATATTAATGACTTTGCTGATGTGAACTACTGTGCCCATTCTTGCTTCATCTCTCAAGTTGAACCACGCATCGTCACTGAAGCATTGAGAGAAGAATCGTGGGTTGATGCCATGCAAGGAGAACTTCTACAATTCAAGAAACTAGGTGTTTGCAACTTGTTGACAAACCAAAAGGTGCAAAAGTTATAGGCACCAGATGGGTTCTTCGTTGCAAAAGGGACGATCACGGGATCGTTGTGCGAAACAAAACACGTCTGGTGGTGCAGGGATTCAGACAGGTTGAAGGACTTGACTATAATGAAGTGTTTGCACCAGTTGCTCGTCTCGAAGCAATCCGTATCTTCCTGGCATATGCATCCTTCAAGAAATTTAAAGTTTATCAAATGGATGTGAAGAGTGCATTCCTTCATGGTGTGATCAATGAAGTGGCGTATGTCAATCAACCTCCCGGGTTTGAGGATCCATTGCATCGTGACCAAGTCTACAAGTTAGAAAAGGCTTTATATGGATTGCATCAAGCTCCGCGAGCATGGTACGAGATACTGTCTACTCACCTTTTGAACAACGGGTTCAGAAGAGGTGTCATTGACTGCACGATGTTCATTCAAGAGAAGGATGGTGACTTACTCTTGGTGCAAGTATATGTGGACGATATCGTTTTCGGTTTGACAAATGATAAACTGTGCAAGGAATTTGAGAAGGTTATGAAAGACAAGTTTGAAATGAGCTCAATGGGGGAGATGAAAGTTTTTATTGGGTTGCCGGTGGATCAATCTGAGGCAGGGATCTTCATTCATCAGACCAAATACGTTGGTGACATTCGGAGCCGGTTCAGTATGTCAAATGCAAAACCTGTTGGTATCCCACTGGCTATTAATCACGGGATTACACCTGTAACACCAGCAAATTCCCACTCGTGGTGTCAGTCCACGTGGGTGTGACGTGGCCAGGATCACAGCTCATGGTCATATAGAACGACTCTATATGAGGTATACAATCACACAGTTTTTGCAAAACAAACTTGTTTTCAAAATAAAGCAGCGGAATGTTTAACTAAAGCAGCGGAAATAATTAGATAGCATAAGTAAATAAAGTTACAGCGGAAAATAGATTGTTCAAGACACTACATGATTAAAATGTTTTGAAAACACATTAAATGCACGCAAGCCTAGGACTCGAGTCTATATGAAAGCCAGACTCCTTAGCGTGTTCTTGTGCGTGTCCTTGCGTGTGCTCCATCAATTACCTGAGAATACATGCGAAAAGTGTCAACTAAAAAGTTGGTGAGTTCACAGGTTTAGACAGACACAAATAGTAAACAGATATATACTGGGTATGTTAAGTTTTGTCGTTGGATACTACGATCCGTGGAGTGTGTCAGTTCATCTTACCGAAACTAGACTGTTTCCGTTTGCCTCCGCAGGTCATCGCTGAACCCGCATTCACATTGAAATTACACTCGTTATGACCTCTAGTCAACATTGGTGCCGAGTGGGATTAGTCAAGCCCAGTAGTACTACGTAATTACGACTTGTTTGATACACAACTAACGGTAAGGATAAGTGAGGACTTTAAGCGATAAAAGTTACACTCGAAAATGGTTTTCACAACATACAGTCATACGTCTAAATAGTTGCATAGTATTCTCACCCCAAAGTTTAGTAAAACAATTAAATGTAAAAGTGGGGCCGTCAACTCACCTGAGTTTGTGAAATGCGTTTGCTCAAAAGAGATCGTGTAGCTCACCGGCTAGTAGTCACCTATATCACATAGGTACTATGAGTTCATGTTTGCATACATGTGGGCCTCACAGGACCGTGTTCGTGTTCAACAACACCAAGTTGTTAAGTGGGTCGTGTTGACCGTGTTTGACCGTGTTGGCCGTGTTTGACCTAACGCCCTGTTGGTGACGGTTTTTGGATCAAGTGCTCGTGTAATGTGTGGTTTGGCGTCGTGTGAAGTGTATGGATACCAACAATCATTCCCATGAGGAAACTTACTATTTATAGTAAGTTTCCATTTCAGGAAAGTTTCCACATTAGGCAAGTCATGCAATAATTCACATTCCGATTATTCTAACTTGCATAATTACCCTAAATGAGCATGTTATCACATTGCCGGTTTAGTAAAGTTTGCGCGTAAAAGTTTCTAAAATTAGAAAGTTTCTAAATTAAGCATATTTCATCAAGTTTAACAACCAATATTATCTAATATCATTATCTTGGTCCTAAATAGTCCTTTAATCATGATCGTTACGATTAACATGTGGCAAATCATCGACTTAGCAAAATAAAGCTACTATATTTAGTAACTTTTGAAAATAACCAAAATCAAGTCTCCCAACAACATAGTCCTTTCAATATCATCACATGACCACCAAATAAACATGTTAGACTCATAACATTATCATACCCATCATCAAGTTGCAAACTTGTGACAAAAAGTTACTATATTTAGTAATATTCTTAAATATCATACATTTAGCAATTCAAACCATTCCAACACATCAAATAATCATCATTTAACTTCTAAACATCATTTTTAAACATTTCATATAGATTTAAACATGCAAATGGGGTCATTTCATCTAGAATGCACAATTTGTAACATTAAAGTTACCATATTTAGTAATAATGCTCAAATGAACATTTCTTAACATATACAACCATTCTAATCTTGTAAAACATATCAAATAATACTTTTAATAAAATTTCAATGCTGAAAATCACATAACACATCATGGATCATACATGCATGTTGTTTAAAGTGCCTATTTCATAGCCAAATCAACAAATCAACACCACATTCAATAAGAATCATCATAGATCATCATCAACTCACTAAATCAGTAATAACAACTTCAAATAATAGATTAAAAACATCAAAATTTCGTGTGTGGACTCGATTAGGTGATGCATGTAGCCAAAATGACTTGCACGTGTGATTTCTAGTGATGTTAAGCATTATTGACTATAGAAACTACCTTCCAAAGCTTCAATCCACGAAATGAGACTTGAGCAGCCTCTGGAACAACCCTAGGGAGGCTGTGATTCGATCAAATGCAGAGAGGAATGATGGTAACGCGTTCTTGGAGCTTCCACAAGGCTTCAATCCTTCTACAAGGGCTTCCAAGGGTTGAAAATGGCTTCTTCTGGTGTAAAAGGGTTGTAGCAGAGTGCAAATGGTCGTGGGAGAGGGTTTCAGTCGCGAGGTTGGGTGAAGAGATGAACAAATTATTATACTTGGTTTTATAAATATTTTCTGCGATTATAGCCTCGTCGCGTACCGCGACACCAGACAAAACTTGACCCCCGCGTACCTCGATGATTAAAATAATCATTCTGTTCCTGAAACACGCCGCGTACCGCGATGGTGGAAGATGATCGGTCGTCGCGTACCGCGATGGTTTTCGGAGAGTTCAAATTCTCCCGCCCAGGCTTCGCGTACCGCGAAGGCCCAGTTAGGTGCCCATCGCGTACCGCGATGGGTCTCGGTTGAGCCCAATAAGCCCAATTTCATGGTTTTGAGCCGAATTTCTCGTATTTCTCGAATACGATCATCGTTTCTCGACACATAAGTGTTGTTCTACTAACTTAGGTTCTACGGAACCTAATTGTGCAGTGAGAGTGTACTGTGGTTCGATCCGTTCACCAACTTTCGTTATTCAAGACACGTGCGAGTTTCGTGCGATAATTCCTCGAATTATCGGTGTCATTGGTCCGTTGTGCCACGTGTCACACTAAATATAATTATTCTAGTGCCACGTATGAAATAATAATACACATTATTATTAAAATAAAATAAATGCTGAACTGGAATTTGCGAGGTGTCACATCATCCCCCAGTTAATAGGAATTTCGTCCCGAAATTCAGTTCGTGTTGCCGGTGTTAGTCTGGTCGGAGAATAAGTGAGGGTATTTCTTTTTCATCTGGTCCTCCCGTTCCCAGGTGTATTCTGGTCCTCGTCGCGAATTCCATCGTACCTTCACAATTGGTATCTTACTAAGCTTCAACTTCTTGAGCTCCCGGTCCATGATTTCCACCGGTTCCTCAACGAAGTGAAGTTGTTCATCAATCTGGATTTCCTCCAAAGGGATCGCGAGCGTTTCGTCCGATAGACATTTCTTGAGATTTGATACGTGAAACACGTTGTGTACACTACTCAATTCTTGCGGTAGCTGTAGTTCGTAGGCCACGGGGCCTATTCGTTTAGTGATCTCGAACGGCCCGATGTAACGAGGGTTTAACTTTCCCCGTTTCCCAAATCGGATCACTCCCTTCCAAGGCGAGACTTTAAGAAGTACTCGGTCTCCCACTAGAATTCCAAAGGTTTGCGCCTCTTGTCGGCATAGCTCTTTTGTCGATCTCGAGCTGCTGCCATTCTGTTACGTATTTGCACAATCTTCTCTGTTGTCTCGTACACAAGCTCAGGCCCAGTCAGTTGGCTTTCACCAACTTCTGCCCAACAGAGTGGTGATCTGCACTTACGTCCGTAAAGTGCTTCAAACGGTGCAGCTCCAATGCTGGTGTGATAGCTGTTATTATATGAGAACTCTACCAAAGGTAGGTGAGTCTCCCAGCTGTTATCGAAGTCAATCACACATGCTCGAAGCATGTCTTCCAAGATCTGGATTGTTCGTTCACTCTGACCATCCGTTTGTGGGTGATAAGCAGTGCTGATATCCAATCTTGTCCCAAGTGCCTTGTGTAAGGACTTCCAAAAATGTGCCGTGAAACGGCTGTCTCGGTCAGATATAATACAGATTGGGACTCTGTGTCTAGATACGATTTCCTTTAAGTAGACTCGGGTTAGCTTCTCCAGTTTGTCAGTTTCCTTAATCGGTAAGAAGTGTGCCGATTTCGTGAGTCGGTCTACGATAACCCAGATGGTATCGCAACCACTTGCTGTCTTCGGCAGCTTGGTGATAAAATCCATGGAAATCTGTTTCCATTTCCATACTGGGATTTCCGGTTGTTGGAGTAACCCTGACGGTTTCTGATATTCGACCTTAACCTTGGATCAAGTCAGGCACTTACTCACATAGGTTGCAATTTCTGATTTCATGTTAGCCACCAGTAAGTTTCCTTTAAGTCTTGGTACATCTTGTCGGAACCTGGATGTACTGAGTATCGACTCTTGTGAGCTTCATCCATCACTACTTCTCTCAATCCCCCGTAGCGTGGAACCCAAATCCGATCCATCAGATAGTAAGCTCCGTCATCCTTTTGTTTCATCTGTTTATCCATACCCCGCATAGCTTCAAGGGTAAGGTTTTCCTTTTTCAGAGCTTCCTGTTGAGCAATGCGGATTTGATTGGGTAGTTCAGAGTGAATAGTAAGCTGTAGTGCACGTACGCGTTTAGTTGTTTCCTTCCGGCTCAGTGCGTCGGCTACTACGTTAGCTTTCCCAGGGAGATACTTTATTGCACAGTCATAATCACCTATCAGCTCGACCCATCTGCGTTGTCTCATGTTTAGTTCCTTTTGGTCGAAAATGTGCTGTAGGCTCTTATGATCAGTGAATATCGTGCACTTAGTGCCGTACAGATAGTGTCGCCAAATCTTCAATGCGAACATTACGGCTCCCAATTCCAAGTCATGAGTCGTGTAGTTCTTTTCGTGCACTTTCAATTGTCGTGACGCATAAGCTATAACCTTCTCGCGTTGCATCAGTACACAACCGAGTCCTTGTTTTGATGCTTCGCAATAAACTACAAAGTCTTCGCACCTGTCCGGTAGCGATAGAATAGGTGCACTGCACAATTTCTGCTTCAACAAGTCGAAGGCAGCTTCTTGTTTCTCTCCCCATTCAAACTTCTTGTCTTTGTGCGTAAGGGAAGTCAATGATTGTGAGATCTTTGAGAACCCCTCGATAAATCGCCTGTAGTACCCGGCCAATCCCAGAAACTATCGCACCTCAGTCGGAGTCTTTGGTGCTGTCCAGTTCTTAATGGCCTCGATCTTGGCTGGATCTACGTGTATTCCTTTTGCGTTTACTACGTGTCCAAGAAACTGAACTTCACGAATCCAAAAATCGCATTTGGAAAACTTCGCGTATAGTTGTTCCCTCTTCAGTAGTTCCAAGACACGCCTTAAGTGGTCGACATGTTCTTCTTGAGTCTTGGAGTATATCAGGATATCATCTATGAACACGATTACGAATTTGTCCAGATACGGCTTACACACCCGATTCATGAGATCCATTAATACTGCCGGTGCGTTAGTCAACCCAAAAGGCATGACTAGGAACTCGTAATGTCCGTACCGTGTTCTGAAGGCTGTCTTCGGTATGTCTTCCTCTTGTATTCTAAGTTGATGGTAGCCGGATCTTAAATCAATCTTTGAATAATAACTTGACCCTTGCAATTGGTCAAACTGGTCGTCTATTCGAGGTAGAGGGTATCGGTTCTTGATAGTTACCTTGTTCAGTTCCCGGTAGTCTATACACATACGGAATGAACCGTCTTTCTTTTTTACGAACAGGACCGGTGCTCCCCAAGGTGAGAAGCTTGGTCGGATAAATCCCTTATCTAACAACTCTTGCAATTGATTAGATAGTTCCTGCATTTCAGTAGGAGCCAATCGGTATGGTGCCTTGGCTATCGGTGCTGCTCCTGGTGCCAGATCTATCTGAAACTCCACTTGCCGTGCTGGTGGTAGTCTCGGTAGATCTTCAGGAAAGACTTTCGGATAGTCGCGAACAACTGCGATGTCCTCGATCTTCCGTTCTTTCTTTGGTTGTTCGGTGATAAGAGCTAGGATAGCAGTGTATCCTTTCTTCAGATATTTGTTTGCCTTCATGCAGGACATAATGTTTAACGGTACTCCGCGTCGTTCCCCCTGGATTGAGATCTGCTCTCCACTTGGCAACGCAATTCGCACAATCTTCTCGTTGCACACGATCTCATCGTGGTTTGCAGATAGCCAATCCATTCCAATCACTACGTTGAAACTCCCGAGAGTTACCGGCATCAGGTCAATCACCAGTTGGTGGTTTGCTAACGTTAGAACACACCCTTTGATGATATGCTGCGTTTCAATTAGCTTGCCATCTGCTAACTCTACGGTGTAATTATAGTCTAGTGGTGTTGGTGTCATATTAAGCAGTTTACTAAAATTACTAGAGATGAAAATCCTATCGGCACCGGTATCAAATAATATACTAGCATAGACATTATTTAGCAGAAACGTACCAGTGACGACGTTTGGATCATCCTTAGCTTCCCCTGATCCGATGAAGAACGCCCGACCCCTAGCTGGGTTGCCACCTGCGTTCTTGTTCTGCGGGCAGTCTCGGCGCATGTGCCCCGGTTTCCCGCAGGTGAAGCACCCCTTCAATGTATTATCCCTGTTGAGGTTGGGATTGGGGTTTGATCTGCATTCCTTGGTCAGGTGCCCGTTCCTGCCACAATTTGTACACTTGCCCTTCTTGCATGGGCCGAAATGATGGTAGTTACAGCTGTAGCATTTTGGGCAGTTGCCCTGATATCCTCCCTTGCCTTGGGTGTTTGGCTGGGTGGCAGTGAAAACCTTTGCAGGTGCAGGCCGGTGTTGAGCTGGTTGCTGCGGTGAGAAAGTACGATTGTTGCTGGGTTCCCACTTTCGCTTGGGTTCTTGGGGTTTCAGATGTTCACCCCTTTTTGGCAGCTTTCCCTGGGCTACTGCCTAATCAGTTAGTTTGTGGGCGAGTCGGATCAGTGGTTGAATTGTGGTGTGATCGGATGCAGTTACCATGCTCTGAATTTGTTCCAGCAGTCCACTTATGAACTGCTCGGTCTTTTTATATTCCGGCGTCACCATTGCCGGGCAAAGCTTGCACAGTTCATGAAACCGAGTACAGTACTTCTCGATTTCCGATCCCACCATCTTGTGCACCCAAAATTCTTCTTCCAGCTTCCGGATTTCGTCACGAGGACAGTACTCCTCATGAAGCATCCTTGTGAAATTCTCCCAAGGAATGGAGTTTGCGGTTTCAAGTCCGAGAGTCTGGACGTGGGTGTTCCACCAGATGAGGGCCGGTCCCTCTAGAGTTCCTGTTGCATATTTCAGTCGGTTTTTGTCCGAGCATTCAGACATAGAGAAGACTGACTCCAGCTTCTCAATCCAGCGAAGCAGTCCCACTGCTCCTTCGGTACCCTGGAACTTGTGAGGGTGGCAGCTCAGAAAAGCTTTATACGAACATCCCTTTGCTGTGCTTCCTTGGGACCCTATGCATCGGAGTTACAACAAGTTAGTGCCAGCGTGGCCTATGCTAAGTTAGTCACGTTAGGTGGGTGTTAGTATCATTGTTAGTGTCGCTAGTCTCGCTAGCAAGTCGGTTGGCTTCGTACTCCGCGAGTACCTTGTTGACCCTTCGTTCAACCATCATGTTGATCCTTGCTTTCTCGGCCTTACGCTTGAGATTTCGTGCATTGGATCCCCTTCCCGACATGATTCTATATGGAAGGGTTAGATTGTTAGTTAGCATATGTCAGAGTGTTAGTCAGAAGCTAGATAAGATGTCATGTCAGAGGTCAAGTCAGATATCATATCAGAGGTTGTGTTAGCGACAGTCATAATAATACAACAGATAATAATAAAGCATAATTCTCATTAATACCAAATTTTGGGAGTACAAAAATTTTAAAGGAAAGTACAATATGAGTTCTTCGAGCACATCCCGCTCGTCTAGGCCAAAATAAGAAGAAATACAAAAATAAGATTGCCCACTAATCCGAGTCCATGGAGACATGTGAAATATCACTAGCAGCGTCTCCATCATCATCATCCTCCTCAGGATCCTCATTGGGATCCTCAACAAAGTTCCCTTCATCGAGGTCCTCGGCCTCGAACTGTGGTCCGTCGTCCTCGACTGGCGGCTCCTCGATGCACTGCGCCGCCCATGCATTGAGCATGGCGTCGCTAGCTTGGACCATCGCCTGGGTCTCAGCTATGTCTGTTCGATTCTCAGTGATGCGTCCGTCATGCTCTTGCATGATGTCCACCATCTGTCCATGCTATGTCATTAGCTGGGACACCTGAAGACGTAGAGTCTCCATCTGCTCTTCCAAATGGTCCTTTCGCTCCTCCAATCGGTCGTTTCGCCTTTCCAGGCGATCGTTCTTCTTGCGAAGAACACGAAACTCATCAGATAGATCGGCGTTCCTCCTAAGCTCCCGTCGCGTAACGACAACGTGAGCTGCGAAAGCTCTCTCCATAGGCATCCCAAGTGCCGGTAGTTGCGGGCCTACGGAGGTGTCGCCCTTGTGTCGCAGTGGAGGTACCCTCTCCCCCAATACCCAATCCTGTAGGATGTTAGGTAGCCATCCCCAGTATCGCTCCCGAGCCAACATCTGTGCTCGTCTCTCCATTTCAGCGTCCACTTGTGCTACGATGTCGTCGATCCTACGTCGACTGTCCTCGGTCGGGTCGTCACTCGCTGGGCATTTGCCCGAGTTCCTGTTAGCGTTGTTGTTGGCCATTCCTGTAATGTCTCAAGTTAGTAAAAAACAGTTCAATAATAATAGTAATATCAGTGTGCACGTTGTAAGTGTAGTGTCTCGTGTAGAGCAGTGGCTATAGTCTAAATTCACTATATGCAAACCTAGTTCCCTATAACCAAGGCTCTGATACCAGTCTGTCACACCCGCAAATTCCCACTCGTGGTGTTAGTCCACGTGGGTGTGACGTGGCCAGGATCACAGCTTATGGTCATATAGAACGACTCTATATGAGGTATACAATCACATAGTTTTTGCAAAACAAACTTGTTTTCAAAATAAAGCAGCGGAATGTTTAACTAAAGCAGCGGAAATAATTAGATAGCATAATTAAATAAAGTTACAGCGGAAAATAGATTGTTCAAGACACTACATGATTAAAATGTTTTGAAAACACATTAAATGCACGCAAGCCTAGGACTCGAGTCTATATGAAAGCCAGACTCCTTAGCGTGTTCTTGTGCGTGTCCTTGCGTGTGCTCCATCAATTACCTGAGAATACATGCGAAAAGTGTCAACTAAAAAGTTGGTGAGTTCACAGGTTTAGACAGACACAAATAGTAAACAGATATATACTGGGTATGTTAAGTTTTGTCGTTGGATACTACGATCCGTGGAGTGTGTCAGTTCATCTTACCGAAACTAGACTGTTTCCGTTTGCCTCCGCAGGTCATCGCTGAACCCGCATTCACATTGAAATTACACTCGTTATGACCTCTAGTCAACATTGGTGCCGAGTGGGGTTAGTCAAGCCCAGTAGTACTACGTAATTACGACTTGTTTGATACACAACTAACGGTAAGGATAAGTGAGGACTTTAAGCGATAAAAGTTACACTCGAAAATGGTTTTCACAACATACAGTCATACGTCTAAATAGTTGCATAGTATTCTCACCCCAAAGTTTAGTAAAACAATTAAATGTAAAAGTGGGGCCGTAAACTCACCTGAGTTTGTGAAATGCGTTTGCTCAAAAGAGATCGTGTAGCTCACCGGCTAGTAGTCACCTATATCACATAGGTACTATGAGTTCATGTTTGCGTACATGTGGGCCTCACAGGACCGTGTTCGTGTTCAACAACACCTAGTTGTTAAGTGGGTCGTGTTGACCGTGTTTGACCGTGTTGGCCGTGTTTGACCTAACGCCCCGTTGGTGACGGTTTTTGGATCAAGTGCTCGTGTAATGTGTGGTTTGGCGTCGTGTGAAGTGTACGGATACCAACAATCATAGTAAGTTTCCATTTCAGGAAAGTTTCCACATTAGGCAAGTCATGCAATAATTCACATTCCGATTATTCTAACTTGCATAATTACCCTAAATGAGCATGTTATCACATAGCCGGTTTAGTAAAGTTTGCGCGTAAAAGTTTCTAAAATTAGAAAGTTTCTAAATTAAGCATATTTCATCAAGTTTAACAACCAATATTATCTAATATCATTATCTTGGTCCTAAATAGTCCTTTAATCATGATCGTTACGATTAACATGTGGCAAATCATCGACTTAGCAAAATAAAGTTACTATATTTAGTAACTTATGAAAATAACCAAAATCAAGTCTCCCAACAACATAATCCTTTCAATATCATCACATGACCACCAAATAAACATGTTAGACTCATAACATTATCATACCCATCATCAAGTTGCAAACTTGTGACAAAAAGTTACTATATTTAGTAATATTCTTAAATATCATACATTTAGCAATTCAAACCATTCCAACACATCAAATAATCATCATTTAACTTCTAAACATCATTTTTAAACATTTCATATAGATTTAAACATGCAAATGGGGTCATTTCATCTAGAATGCACAATTTGTAACATTAAAGTTACCATATTTAGTAATAATGCTCAAATGAACATTTCTTAACATATACAACCATTCTAATCTTGTAAAACATCTCAAATAATACTTTTAATAACATTTCAATGCTGAAAATCACATAACACATCATGGATCATACATGCATGTTGTTTAAAGTGCCTATTTCATAGCCAAATCAACAAATCAACACCACATTCAATAAGAATCATCATAGATCATCATCAACTCACTAAATCAGTAATCACAACTTCAAATAATAGATTAAAAACATCAAAATTTCGTGTGTGGACTCGATTAGGTGATGCATGTAGCCAAAATGACTTGCACGTGTGATTTCTAGTGATGTTAAGCATTATTGACTATAGAAACTACCTTCCAAAGCTTCAATCCACGAAATGAGACTTGAGCAGCCTCTGGAACAACCCTAGGGAGGCTGTGATTCGATCAAATGCAGAGAGGAATGATGGTAACGCGTTCTTGGAGCTTCCACAAGGCTTCAATCCTTCTACAAGGGCTTCCAAGGGTTGAAAATGGCTTCTTCTGGTGTAAAAGGGTTGTAGCAGAGTGCAAATGGTCGTGGGAGAGGGTTTCAGTCGCGAGGTTGGGTGAAGAGATGAACAAATTATTATACTTGGTTTTATAAATATTTTCTGCGATTATAGCCTCGTCGCGTACCGCGACACCTGACAAAACTTGTCCCCCGCGTACCGCGATGATTAAAATAATCATTCTGTTCCCGAAACACGCCGCGTACCGCGATGGTGAAAGATGTTCGGTCGTCGCGTACCGCGATGGTTTTCGAAGAGTTCAAATTCTCCCGCCCAGGCTTCGCGTACCGTGAAGGCCCAGTTAGGTGCCCATCGCGTACCGCGATGGGTCTCGGTTGAGCCCAATAAGCCCCATTTCACGGTTTTGAGCCGAATTTCTCGTATTTCTCGAATACGATCATCGTTTCTCGAAACATAAGTGTTGTTCTACTAACTTAGGTTCTACGGAACCTAATTGTGCAGTGAGAGTGTACTGTGGTTTGATCCGTTCACCAACGGTCGTTTTTCAAGACACGTGCGAGTTTCGTGCGATAATTCCTCGAATTATCGGTGTGATTGGTCCGTTGTGCCACGTGTCACACTAAATACAATTATTCTAGTGCCACGTATGAAATAATAATACACATTATTATTAAAATAAAATAAATGCTGACCTGGAATTTGCGAGGTGTCACAACACCAGACGAAAAGGGAGAGTTAATCGATGCCACTCTATACCGAGGAATGATTGCGTCTCTCATGTATCTTACTGCTTCTCGGCCAGACATCATGTTTGCCACATGCTTGTGTGCTTGCTATCAGTCCAAACCAAGAGTATCAAATCTGATTGCTGTGAAGAGGATTATGCGTTATCTAAAGGGTACTCCTGATCTTGGCTTATGGTACCCTAATGATGATAAGTTTAAGCTTACTGCATACAGTGATTCAGACTATGGCGGATGTAAAAGAGATTTTAGGTCAACATCTGCAGGATGTTAGTTCTTTGGAACCCGTTTAGTTACTTGGCAATGCAAGAAGTAGACATCGGTGGCTACTTTAACATGTGAAGCTGAATATATTGCTGCTGCTAGTTGATGCTCACAAATCATCTGGATACAGCAACAACTCAGGGACTATGGGTTACATTTTTCTAACAATCCTATTTATGTTGATAATACTGCCGCCATAGCTATCACTAAGAACCCAGTCCAGCACTCGAAAACCAAACACATTGACATAAAATATCACTCTATACATGATTGTTTTGAAAAGAAACTCATCGATGTTAAACTACACACCGATCACCAGAAAAGCCGATCTTTATACAAAAGCTTTTGATAAACCCAGATTTCTATATCTGCTATCGGCTAATGGTGTTTTTCAAAAGGATGAAGTCATTCCTTCATCTGAAACAAACAAATGATAATCGCTTTTATTAGTTAGTTTATTTTGTTTTATTTTTCATTGTTACTATTTCCATTATTTTCTTTCATTTAATCAAAAACACATAAAGCTTTTCTGTTAGGTTTTTAGGTAGAGAAAAAGTAAGTAGTTTAATTTGAAAAACCAAAAACATTTGAAAAATTTTTAAATCCAAAAACATTTGAAAAATTTTAAAATCCAAAAACATTTGAAAAATTGTAAAAATGAGAAAGTCTTATTTGAGAAAGTGATGTGTTCATCTATCATGTCTTAAAAGCAAAAGTGAATGCATAAACCGAAAACACATGAGATTTGTGATTTGATGTACTGATAGGCCAACATCACAAAATGTATAGACTATTGGTGATTACTTAGAAATTCTGATTTGTGGGATCCATTTTATAAAACTATCTACGTGATAAATAGTTTTTGACTCAAATCAGGCATACACCTGTTATCATAAGATCTGTATACGTGCCATATTGTTTTGTACAAACCTAGCTGAAGTCGTCCATTTAGATGAGAATGATTGAATCATAAGAAAATAAAAGTGAATCCGACTCTGTACACGTGCCATATTATTGGGTTGCAGCCTAGCTGAAGCCATCCATTCAGATAGGATAAGCTAAGAAAAATACAAAAATAAAATAAGTTCGATTTCATACACGTGCCATATTGCTTTGTAAAGACCTAGCTGAAGTCGTCCATTTAGATAGAACGAGTTGATTGTGTCAACACAGTTCTGTATACGTGTCATATTGCTTTGTAAAGACCTAGCTGAAGCCGTCCATGAGAATGTGTTGAACATGAAAGACAAAATAAAAATAAAAATGCAAAAAGATAATAAATTGGAACCTTATGGAACTTATGATGTTAGGTACTAAGTTATGCAGAGATGAGTTATAAACTGGTTTTGATCTTAATTGGAACTCAGTCAGAAGGCATGAGTGATCATTAATTGCTTTAGAAATGATGTATTGTTAGGTTTAAAGTGGACAAATATATTAGTAATCAAATCATAAAACAAATGTGTCTGAAGTGTAACATTCATGAAATGTTGATTAGACATGATCTGTTGTATGTGTCATCTTCTTGAAAGACTTCTCACAAAAATATGTGTTTCTTTGTTTTTAGTTGTTAGTTGTACAGTTGTATTCGTTTCAGAAAAATACAAAAAGATTTTATATTTTCAAATTTGTTTTAGATGATCATTTGTGTGTTCAGATGTTCAATCATATATGAATCCATCACCAACCAGACTAATCTTCATAATGGCATTTGTTTAATTGTTCATAATGTTAAAATTTGAAATTAGTTTGTGTTTGTGAGTGCCAAGTTTCATTCGTGCGAATGACTCAGGCGAAAGGTTCTGTCGACCGAATGACTTCATTCAAGCGAATGAGTCATTCGGCCAAATCAACTTGGGGCGAAGCAACTCATTCGGCTGGGCCATTCGCCGAATGAGACTTCCTATTTATAGGGATCTTTCGGCCGAACCACTTCATTCCCCCAAAATTCATTTGCTCGGTTAACTGTGTGTGTCTTTCGCCCGAAACACTCTCTCTCCTCTATACATCAAGTTTTCTTCGATTAACCCAACTTTTGTGCTGATATTCCTACTTGTGACTGTGACAGGTACTAATGGAACCAAAATTATCCATTTTTTCCATGGATTCATCATGAACAACACTTGATTTAGGATTTTAGGGTTCTTGACTGTTGCCTCAAAATAAATGGTTAAATCAAACACAAAACCACCTAAGACGTTTTAAAAACCTTGGTCGGTCGTTTTTGAGTATATTGGTGTAGTTTTTATGGACTGATTTGTGATTTTGGCTACTTGGAAGTTTGAACTCCTTCGGCCGACAGAATGACGTCCTTTCGGACTTCAATAGCTGACCGAATGAGTGCAACGACAGAATGAATCAACCCGAACGAATGAGGCTCTTTCGGTTGCAATTCTCATTCTCTGGTCATACGGTTAACTAGACTCTTTCGGTCAAGGGTTCAACCGAATGAGTTCAGTCGGTTGTCATTTGGTTGACCTTACCTATTCAGTCAATATAGACACATTCGCTAAGGCACATTCGATCAATGCAGTCTCATTCGTACAAGTTTTACACTTGTGAAAATTTTCTGATTTTAATCAAGTGTTGAACTGAATTGAACTAACATGTTTTGTTTCTTTGTTTTTCAGTATGGCTGATTATAAAGCATTGACAAAGAACAACATCTGCGCTAACTTGGATCTTGCCACCAAGAACGCCAAGCATTTCAGAGAGATCATTACATTTCTCAGGCGTTCTAGATTGTGAGGTGGAGCCACGGTGATTAGGGGAAAGGTGCAAGGGCATGATGTTGTAGTTTCTGCAGAGCATCTCAGGAGGGTATGTGGATTTCAGGATGCACCTGATCAGCCCATTTTACTTGATCGCTATCTTGTTCGTGGATGCTTTATGCGATGCAAGTACAATGGTGATCTGGGAGTTGGAGTTCTCAACAAGGCATTTCTATCTCGTCAGTTCAAATACTTGGCACATGTACTTATACACTGACTGGGCTCGAGGAGAGGGGGATTTGATGAGCTGCGGGAGATGATATAGTGTGCATTTGTGGCGTTGGTGCTGAATCTTCCCTTCAAATTTTCTGAGATGGTGTTTACACATCTGAAGGAGAACGTCGCGCTCAAGGGTGACAAGAAGTTTCTCATGTACCCTAGATTCCTCCAGCAGATTTTCGATGCTCAAGTGCCTAACCTGCCGAAGACTAGCACAGACCTTATTCGGTTAGAGCACATGAACGACATCACTCTCAACCGAGTGGTATCCTACAGGGGAAAGGAGACAAAGCCTCCAGTTCGTACTCTCTTTGGTCATCTCCAGAACCCTGAGTACATTGCTCCAGGAGGTAGGAAGTGGAGACATGACGATTCAGATTCAGATATAGAAGATATTATTGTACCGGGTGATGATGGTGATGATGATGGAGATGATGGTGCTGGTGATGTTGGTGGTGGTGATGCTGGAGTTGGTGTTAGTGTTGCAGGTGTTAGTGCTGCTGGTGTTAGTGTGACTGGTGTTAGTGCAGGTGGTGTTAGTGGTGGTGCTGATGCAGGTGTGGGATTCTTTTAGGTGCTGGTGATGAGGATGTGGATGTTGATGCTTTATAAGACTTGGACTTCATGGCTACTACTCAGGTAACTCTACTCCACTAGAGATGGCTGGTACCACAACAGCTGAAGACGAACAGATAGAAGATATTGATGAAGAGGATGAGGGTGAGGATGCATCAGATGACTTTGATTCAGAGGATGCAGGGCCTTAGGTGGTGACCACTTGTTTTAGATCTCAGCTGGTGTTTCTTGATACAGGAGACATAGAGCCTAATCGGGAGGAGATCAGGGACCCATCATTTGTCCCTGAGTTTCACTTCTCTCCTCCCCCTTGTACTTCCACTTCCACACCTGCTACTGCTGCTGTGCAGTCCACATCCTCTCCCCAAGCCAAGAGAAGATGGACAAGGTTTGTCCTACAGAGGCGGTCAGAACTGTCAACTATTGCAGCATCCACTGTTACATCAGCTGCAACAGTTGCAGTTTCTTCACTTACCAGGTCACGAGCTATACCTTCACGTACTACTGTTGCCCCTCTAACCTCCTCTGGTGTTCATGCTACTGTTTTCACTACAGCTTCTGCTGGTTCCTCCATCACACTACCTGATTCGCACATTCCTACTGTTTCAGTGACTGAACAGCTCAGTACACTGAACAGTTTGTTGCTTAGGCTGATGGAGAGGAACCATCAGCAGGAGGAAGCGATTGCTCAACTCACGCAGAAGGTCAGTGAGCAAGATGCTCTACTACTCCAGACTGCTGACCAGCGTGCAGATTTGAGGGCCAGATCTGCTCAACAAGAGGAGCAACTGCTCAAGTATATCGATGAGCATAACCAGTTGGCTTTGACAGCCTCTGGTTTCAGTGATCGGATCATGACTCTTGAGGCCGAAAACTTGCGTCTCATTAAGCAAGTTGAAAGGAGTCCACTCCCTGGATCGAGGGCACTGAAGCTGACTCCAATGATTCAGACAAGGAGAAAGATGAAGAAGAAGATGAGCAGTCTGATGAGGAGAAAGTTGGTTACGAGGATTCAGATAAAGATGATGATTCTGATGACGATGATGGTTCAGGAAGTGGGTCTGCCAGTTCTTCGAGTGCAGCAGAAGAGCAGACCACTCCCACTGAGATAAGGACCAAGACTAAGCACGATAAGAGTGCCAAGCCTCCTCCTCCTCCTCAGACTGAAGATCCTAAAGCAACTGAGGAAGTATAAGTTGTGCCTTTGAGACGTCGATTGGATGAGACATTGACTATGATCTTGGACGCTCAGGGCATTGTACAGCACTTAGTCAGCTATGATAAAGAGGAAGGAGAGATCATTCACTGCTTGTCCAAGGAGCAAATAGCTGAGCTGTTCAGGTTGAATCCTGATGAGGTTGTGATTGATGACACCTCTGCTCCTCTTTCTGATATACCTTCACTGGAGGCCTTTGATGATGTTGATGAGGTTATTTTGGAGGATATTACTAAAGAAGATGCAAAGTATACTTCAGCTGAAGATGATCTACCGACATTTACTGACCTTTTTGGACAACACACTGAAGTGGAGCTAAGTAGAAAGGTTGAAGAAAAGGTCAGTGGTAGTGAGTCTTCAGCAGAAGACATTCGACAAAGAAAGGAAGAATGGAAGGCATACTAGGAGACCTTGAAGAAGGAAAGTGTTGCGAAGATGCCAGCTACACACACCAAAGTTTATAGGACCAAAGGCTAAAAGGCTAGAGGTCAAATACTTAGCTGGGCATACTTCCATGATCTGCAATGCTATGCTGTCAAAAGAGAACAGGGAATCCAGTATTTCAAGCACCCCCACGACTTCAAAACGTTGCCGGGGTTCGAAGAAAATCAGCTTGCACGTTTGGTCATCCTGCAGACATAAAGTCATCCTGAAGTGGCTGCCTCCAAGAGTCATGAAGAAGATTCCGCTACGGAAGATGCGACAAGACTTCTTGGACAGCTTCCGATGGTGGTATTATGATGGGCGTACTAGAGAGGTTGTGATAGTGTTGTGCAAGGACAAGAAGTGGGATACTGAATTTATATGACCCTATGTGGCTGACGAATCTGTCACACAATGATGTCAAAGCTTTTTGCAGATGCCAGATTTTCTTTGATGTAGAAGACATGGAGCAGGCGCTGCAATATATGAGAGTGATCCAGATATGCATTGTTTTTGGGATTCATGATGGAACTGACTGGAAAGCCATATCAGACAAATATTTCAAGAAAGATGCTGCAAAGTGAGGTACTAGGTCCAAGGGGGAGTATGTTAGTGCATTAGATGTCCCTAGTTCAGCTTTTGTATGATCTTTGATGTATAAAGTTTATGTTATCAATGAAATCGGTCTGTCTATATTGTTCTTAATGATTATTTTAGTTTATATGTGTTTGATTATGTTTAACTTTGATTATATATGTCTTATAGACCTATTCAGACGAATGACCCTAAGAATGAGGTCATTCGGTCGAATGAATGCTTACAGAATGACTAGGGCGATCGAATAAGTCATCCGCATGACTCATTCGGTTGACCAAGCTCATTCGGCTGAGCCATTCGCCGAATGAGTACAGTCTATAAATACTTGTTCAAACAGATTCAAACCTAACTTTCCGAGCCTCCTCTCTTCCTAGAGCACTCCAGAGTCACACCCTTAGGGTTTTTAGTGGTTCCTTGTTGTCCAACTTCGATTCTCATCCCGCGGTGTTGGATCTTGATCCAAAAGTTCATTTCTCACCTTCGGATCGCCACGAGGACTATTAGTTTCGATTGGAAAACCCTGGAATAGGATTCTGCACTATTCCAGAGGCTGTAGAGTAGATCTACATAGGAACCAGATTGTTTCCTGGCTTCAAATTGGTCCTACAAAAGTGAATGAAGAGATATATGTTAGTCAACCTCCTGTTTTTGTTGACTCTGATCATCCAGATCATGTTTATAGGCTCGATAAAGCTTTATATGGCCTTCATCTGGCTCCACGGGCCTGGTATGCTACACTGACAGAACATCTGCTGGCTCATGGATATACACGGGGAACAATTGATCATACACTGTTTCTCAAAATAGTTGATAATGATATGATTTTGGTTCAAATTTATGTTGATGACATCATTTTTAGATCAACAAGTGAGAAGTTGTGCAAGGAATTTGAAAGCATGATGAAGAAGAAACTTAAAATAAGTTCATTGGGAGAAATTACCACTTTTTAGGGATTACAAGTTCGTCAAAATTCGAAGGGAATTATTATTCATCAAAGCAAGTATGTGACGGATATGCTGATCAAATTTGGAATGCAAGACTCTAATTCCTAAGTAACTCCCATGAAAGAACGTCATGTTCTCACATATGTTGAACATGGTTCTAAGGTCCATCAAACTCAATATCGCTCCATGATCAGCTCGTTGATGTATCTCACTACTAGTCGACCAGATATTATGTTTGCAGTCTGTCAATGTGCACGCTATTAGTCAACACCAAGAATTTCCCATCTGACTGCAGTTCACAGGATCTTTCAATATCTTAAAGGGAGTATGTTGCAATTTTTGGGTGATATTGAATTTGATCTCTATGCTTTCAGTAATAGCGACTATGGAGGATGTGATATTGATCGGAAGTCCACGTCTGCTGGCTATCAATTTTTGGGTGACAGGTTCATTTCATGGCAATGCAAGAAGCAACAAACTGTGTCTATCTCCACTGCAGAGGCTGAGTATGTTGCAGCTTCTGCTTGCTGCTCTCAGGCGATATGGATGCAACATCAACTGCTGGATTACGGTTTGAATTTCAATAATGCTCCTATTTTTTGTGATAATGATGCAGCAATCCAAATTTGCAAAACCCCAGTTCAACACTCTAAAACCAAGCACATTGACATGAAAATCGATTTTATCAGAGATTGTTATGACCATAAACTAACTAAAATGGAACAAATTGACACAAAATTAAACGTGGCTGGCATGTTCACAAAGCCGGTGAGCATTTCAACATTCAATGTGCTTGTGGATTTGCTGGTAGGCTCACTTGACTGAATTACTTGATCTATTATATGTTTACTTAAAGAAATTGTGTGTTGTGTTGTCGAAATATCACTACTTAGAAGAGTGCATTACCTATTTACTATCTTAGAAATCGTATGACACTTTTGATATGTACGAGATTATGAAAATATGTCGAACATCGAGTGCTTTCTCTGAAAGTACTTTATGTCTGTACATAAAATTCTGCAGTTCTCATGGATGTTTTCTCTCTGTTCTGCTTCCGCAGAGACCTGAGAAGTGTAACTCTGTCTGTTCTGTTTACGCATTGACCTGGGATGTTACTTACACAGAGACAAGAGTATATGCTACGAAATCTGGATCTGCTCACACAAATAAAAGATGCCTCATAGCACAATCATGCAAAAATCATGTTAAAAGAGACCCTTAAGAGTCCAAAACCCAAGCTCCACTGTATATTAAGCCTTGTATATAAATACCTTATGATCCATTCTTGCTTTCTTTCCTAAAATTCTCATACATATAATCAGAATCGGATGCTTGTTGAACTTAAATTAGGAATTCTTTGACATGATAGGATGCACCATAGGTATCTAGGATTTAGTGTGATTCACTCATAACACACTTAAGGTACCAAAACATGATAAACATGCATAAATAGAAAAGCGAAAAATGTTTTAAGTTTGAGCTTAAATGGATAATATACCGGAAATCATGATATCTAATTTATAAGGTTTAGCATTAAAAGGAATTTTAACTGACTTAAGAACGGTTTGATCCCAAATAATGAGTTAAATTGATTTGATGTGTCGAAAATCTGAAATTAGATGAATTTTGGTTTGTGGGCCAGCTAATGCGCTTGCATGTGTATTGATTGATTAATTATAAAAGTGGGGGTTAACGAGGGTTAATAATTTTATCCTCAAAATTGTCGAGTTCATTAGACTACACCTTCAAAATTATTGATCCGTTCTCGAGTTCATTTTGCATTTTCTACTTCTGCATCAGTTACATCATCTTCATCATCATTTTGAATAATGGTCTTCTTTAAAGGTATTTGCAGGTACTTGTGATGTTTAGGAATGAACGAATTTGGATTTCATGAAGTAGGGGTTAACGAGTTTGAGTTTTGAGTTGTGATTGTGATGTTTGGGTATGAACCAATAGGGATTGGTTTTGGATGGATTATTATGAATTCGAGTTTTGATCATAGAACTGTTAATATTTTTGTAAATGGTATGTTAAAATCAGTTCGGTGAAGATAAGGTTTTCAGGAAGGGTTTTTGAGTTTGTTTGAAGAAGATAAATGGTTCTCGAGTTCTAAACTCGTGAACGAGTGGAAACTCGAAAACATATTTGAAACTCGAGAACTAGATTTTAAACTTCGAAAATGATTTCTCTTTTAACTCGAGAACATATTTCTTTAATCTTGAGAACATTTACAAACTCAAGAACACATTATTTTTAACTCGGGAACATGTTTGTAAACTTGAACTTGAGAACCAGTCTCAAATTTTGAGTTGGTGTTTAATCCAAAAATTTTTATTTTATTATCGAATTTAAGTTAACTCTAATTAACGTACTTTTCATGACTTACAGAATAAAATGGCTCAACAACAACAACTTCAAATTGTTTGGAGAGATTACCACAATCTGGCATTGCTGATTGTTGCTCCACCTAAAAGCCAGAAACAATTTGCTTCAGCTATCCGTGAATTCGATACTTGCAAGATTTCTCATGCTTAGAGAATGAATCCGGTGATCCATGAGAATCTGATTGAAGAGTTCTGGTTATCTGCTTCAGTTAATAAGCAAGGGGATCGTGGTAGGGGAATTATTTCTGCCATAGTTCAAAAAACAGAGATTGTGATTTATGAGAAAGTGATTCCGGAGGTGCTCGCTTTTAAAGACAAGTCTGCAGATCATGCTGTAATCCAGAAAGAAACTATTCAAAATGTGTTGTTTGATATGGGATATGAAGGTGTTTATCCGATGCTTCAGAAGAAATAGTTGATTCCTTATTGGCGGTACATTGCACATGTTTTTATGGTCTACATAAGTGGAAGTAAAGGGACATTCGATATGCAGAATAGAGAACAAGCGTCTGCTTTTCTCTCTCTTGCTATGGATTGGGAGTACAACTTCTCCAAATTTATTCTGAATGAGATGAAGGGGAACTTAAAGGGATCTAAGGGAGAGTGGTTTATGATGTATCCAAGGTTTCTGCAGATAAGATTTGATGAACGACATCCTATTCTACAGAGAGGCGTTGTAACAAGGGACTTGAAGCTATTGAATGAATCAACATTTTCGCTGATGTTGCAAAATAGAGATGGAAGGTACCAGCTTCAAGGACTACATCAACTGAGAATGTTTGGTCAGTTTGTTGAGATTGAAGGATTTGATGCTGGTGAAAGTGTGATTCCAAATGTTTTTGTTGAAGAGGAACATGATGTGGAAATTGTTAGTTCAAAACATTCAGATGAAGATGTTTATGTTGTTAAGCTGCCAGAGCATGACGATACATTGAATGGAGAAAGTACCGATATGGTTTTTGATTTTGAGACTAAGGCACAAGAGGTTGAAAAAGAAGTTCCTGAGCAAATGAATTTCTTGACTACTTAAATTCTTGATGCATTGCTTGAATATGTTAAACGGAGTGTAGGTAATCCTCATTATGCACCTTCTTTTACTGAACAAGAGTCACCATTGGATGTGAATGCTGATTTAGTCACACGAAAAAGAAGAAGACGAGACCTGAGGCCTGGGGTTGTTATTTCTGAGGTGCAGAACGTTAATGTTGATCTATCCCAGACACATACTACTACCACTAAAACTACTAAACCAACCACACAATCTAGTCAACTATCGAGAATCATAAGAGAATCAGCTGGACCCTCAGCAAGTTATGAAGATCTCGGAATTAGGAGTGATAAAGGAAAGAATGTTTTACCTGATGATGAAACAATTAACGTAATGAAGTTTCAAGAAAGAGTTTTCGAGTTGGAACAGGAGTCTTTATCTCATACGATAATGATTCAAGAGCTTAGAACTAATAATGACACAAATGATAGATTGATCGAGTCTCTAGAAACTGACATGGGACATTTGTCAGCAATAGTGTATGATTTGAAGCAAAAGTTGTACAGCAAGTTTCATAAAAAGTCTACTGATGAACCAAATCCATCTAGTGCATCTGCATCGACATCCGAAATGAGTCAACCTAAACTTGCTAATCTCATGAGTAGTCATGAAGAAGGACAGAGAAAATATTTTGCTGGTGAGACTGGTTTCCGAGTAGGTACTGCTAAGCTTAGGGAACTTATGATAATCAAAGATAGAGTGTATCAGGAAGCCAGGGATGCAATGAAGTTTAAGCCCACTAGGTTTGTTGTGGATGTCGAAGACAGTCGTTACAACTATGAAGGAGATAGATCTGGAATCTTGAGCTGGGGATATGATGAAGTTAAAGAAATGTGGTGGGTCAGAACAGCTCTGAAAAAACGTATTGAATATTACGATCATCCACCTTGTTTCAAAACATTTACAATGGTTGATATGGCTGAGCTGGCAAGGAAAAGGTTCTTCAATCCTAACAAGAACAAAAGAGGGGAAAACTTCTTTAATTCGTTACAACAACACGCCAAGAAAAAGTTTACTGCAGGTCCATGGTTTGTATCTAATGATCTGATATAACATAAGATAATGTGCGGAAACCAGCATATCACGTTTGAAAAAGTAAAATAAATATCAGAAGAATAGAATTGAATCAAAGATCTTCTCGTCTTGTATTTATATCTTGGAATTCAGTACATACAATCAGAGAAAATTACAAATTTCAATGTCTAAGAATTCTGCTCAATTGATACTAAAAGAATCGATCTTAGCCTATTTATAGGCAATCTGTGGATACTATTAGTATCGAGACTAAGCATTCTGTCAATCGATTCTAATACCACCGATACAATCAGTATCGATAAAATCACACTTAGTCAAATTTCAAACAATTAAACTAAACAAAATAAAAACAAAACAAATAATGCTAAACCAAAACAAATACCATAAACATAAAAATCATATCAAATCAGAAACACATCTTCAATCTTCAGTCTTCATTTCAACATATATTGCTGATGCTATCAGGGTACTAATAAAGTCCCCCTTAGCAACAACTCAGTCTTGGTCTTCATTCTTTCCACTGAGAAGGCAGATGACTACAAGCACATATCTTGTGCTTGATACAAACATCTAACACTTTCTTTAATAAATTTTTCTTCCCAATTCAAATCCATTAAAAGATCTCTGACATCTTTAACAGGAAACCAATCACCCTCTTCAAGCTCTTGATCAGTACTATTATCCAGATCATCAAAATATGGCTCAACATGATATTCTTTTTCGTTTAACTTAGGATCGACATCAAGAACATAGTTACCATCATCTTGATCATCATATCCTAAATCATCATCATCTATATCAACCAGAGCATCAATCATATCATCGTCATCATCAACAAACAAATTATTCACAAAATCATCCTCTTGAACTTTTCCCTTTCCTTTATCATCAGATCCAGGTACAAAAGATGTTCCAGCTGGCTCCCCACTGAGATATTGTTCCCTCCTTATTCCCAGTAACATGATCACTGCCAGTGGAAGGACCTCCTATATCATTACCTTAATCATCTTCATCATCATCATCATCTCTATAACCAACAAATGGTGTAATCGCTTCATCTCTACAAGAAGTCTCCCCCTGAGCTGGAGGATATATCATTTGAATTTGAGCTTTAAGTCCTTGAATTTGATGATAATGATCCTTGAAAACATGAAAAACATTATCATGAAGAGATTTAATCATTTTGTTCATAACTGAATCTTAGCATTCATAGTCAAAAACGAAGCTAGATCCATCTTCTTAACTCCATGTTGATAATCTTTACTAGATGCCACCTCAGCTTGTAATGTATCCAATCTATCTAGCAAAGGAATAATCAATGTACCCTTCTTTGATAAGTCAACAACAGTCACCTCCAATGTGTTTACCCTGTTCTTTAACTAAATGTTCTCAGATTGCAACTCTTGTACTTGAGCTTGCAAAGCTAAGATCTGAGAAGATTGGGTAGCAAAACTATCAGTTAAGATGGCATTGATATTAAGAGAGTCAACTACTGGTGCATTAGGCATAACTTGTGGAGTACAGGTGGTTAGAAGATTGTGTAACAATGACTGGAGGAGTAGATAAATGTGCAGAGGAAGATGATGGAGAAGTATGAGCAAGAGAATCAAAATGAAAATCTCTATCAGAAGGAACATAATCAAAATCACTATCATTTGATCTCCTTTTCTTTTGTGCAGCAACCTCCTACTGATGAGCATCACTAATTATTTCTGAATATGGTCCTTTACTAAAACTTCCACTAATAAGAACATTACCACTATTATCAGGAGCAACATCACCATCATCATCAGAATCAGAATCTGATGTTGAAGTATCAACCACATCTCCTTCAGAAGTCATATGAATACCAGAATCATGAATTTCTTTTTGAACTTGATCAGATTGTTGAGAAGAAGAAACAACCACATCCCTAAACTGTGAAACAATAGTTTGTGCTTCAGTAGCAATCTGAGGTATAGCTCAGTTTTCTAAATGTGTTCATCTAAATGGGTCTGTTGATCAGCAACAGGAGAATCAGCAAGAAACCAAGCATTATCAGATGGTTCTTGAAACTGTTCATCAATAATATAGCCAAATAATGGAGTATCTGCAACATTAGCCCCCCGCTTTGGCCTACAATCAGCAAAAATTCTCTTGTT
This sequence comes from Mikania micrantha, assembly GCA_009363875.1. NCBI lineage: Eukaryota > Viridiplantae > Streptophyta > Magnoliopsida > Asterales > Asteraceae > Mikania > Mikania micrantha. The sequence continues at coordinate 101,179,718 of CM018693.1, read as the reverse complement.
CATCATAGTAATGTTGATTATTGGACCAGACTTGGTTAGCTATGGATACAAATGATCAAAGATCGTTGTAAGAAATCGTGGATATTGAAGAAAACTTTCTTTCTCAGATGCAGTAATTTGCTTCACCAGGTTGTCAAATATCAACTGACTGATATTGAATGGTTTATTCAATGCCAATGCAGCTATAAGACACTGAAAAGGTATTGAAAGTGTATCAATTCCGGATTTTCTGTTCGACGGACACATAAATACAACATGAAATAAATATCTCCATTGTCCATACAGATGTTCCTTAATCAGTTGAGAAGCAGTAGCATCTCCATTATAACCCATTCTGTTTAAAACTCCACACATCAGATCATTAGAAACAGTCAAAGGATCAACATCTGAATCCTGAAAACGAAGTGCAACTCTAAGATCTTCTACAGAAAATTGAACTGATAAATCATCAATTTTGGATTTTAGAACAGGTGGCTCAGCAGCACAATCAAAATCAGCATTGTCCCAGAATGAGGTAATATGATGCATGATGATGACAGGATGGGCTGATATAGCATGAGAAATTCTGGAGCGCTTCAGAAAAGAAATCATATCATGAAATAAAGAAGCTTCATTCAATTCTTTATCCACCAGAGTAATCACGTTATGCTTGTCATTATATAATCGTCATGTATCAAAAATATAAACGAGAATCAAAAGAAAAAAACAATTTTGAAAATTTTGAAAAATCCAAAAAATTTCTAAGTATCATAAGTATCGATACTATTAGTATCGATAATAATATCGATACACTAATAGTATAACAAAACATAGAAAAATATGAACAATTACATCGGTATTAACAATATCGTTTTAAGTATCGATAATAATAATATTGAAATAATCAGAACAATGTTCAGTGTATAAGACGAATACTTAGAAAAATTTTGAATAAAACCATCGATACTATTAGTATCGATGCTAAAGTGTTCATCGATACTAATAATATCGATGTAAGAACACTTACTTAAAACTTCAAAAATTCCAGATCTTTCAACCATCGAATTTCAAAATAAAAACATGTACATCTATAATGGATAACATCGATTTGTCATTCTACACAAAAAGCCCTTCGATTTATCCATAAATTTGATCAATTTTAACAAATGAAATATTCAAAAGTTTGAACAATCAGATCTCAATGATTTCACGGATAAAAATCAAGTTATTACCCGCCATTTTAAACACCAAGTGATGAAGAAACACAGACGAATCAACCATAGTCAAAAGTTTTTCCAAGAAACAAAATCGATAGAAGAACGCTCTAGATTCTCTCTAAACAATATCGAAGACAAAAAATGTTGACACTGATAATATCGATAATATATACGGTATAATGCTAATATCGATACTATTAATATCTACAAAAAGAATTTAATCGATACTAATAATATCAATCCTAAGAAAATTTCAAAAATAACTTAACTTTAGATTTACGTGAAAAAATTTCAAATCAGATATCAAAAACACCCTTGGTGAAAAATTTAAGAAAAACATACTTGAAAGGTGAAATGTAAAATATTTTTGAAATTTTAAATTTATAAAGGTATAAAAGAAAATATGTAACATCAGTGCCGGAACCGGTGCTGGAACAGTGATCTTAAACAGTGACATGAACAGTAAACAGGTACGAACTACATACATTCCAGTACATTTCATATTCATATCAGTTGTCATTATCATTTTGGGTTACCAAACAACAAGTTCAGAAACATTTAACAGAAACAAAGTTCAAAATTTTGGTTCAGAAGTCAGATAATTATCTGGCAAAACAGAACCATCATGTGATTTCTTGTTAGGATTTATTATGTATAAACGTATGTGAGCCTTTATAGAACAAAACAACACGAATATCGTTATGTGAGTGCTAAATTGACAGATTATTCGTATAGGTGACGATCTATACGAATATATCTGAAGGTTTAACGTTCTGAATGATATTCGATAATTAGAAAACAAAAATCGAAAAGTATAGTTATCGTCGTGTTCGTACGGGTGACGATTCGAACGAATACGCGCGACGACCGTACGATTCAATTTAAACAGATAAATTAAATATTTCTGAAATTTTAAATAAATGAAAGATATTAGTTAATTTATTAGGAATCACAACTTTGATTAATTTTATAAAATTCTATTTTTAAAATCCGTATTGTTTAGTAACGAGAAACGACATTTTACGCGAAACCAAACGAGACCGAACGAACCCGGGTATAGAAGGCCTTTAATTATGGCATTTAATGCCATAACTCCTCATTCACCAACCTTAATCTCTCTCTACTCGTCACTCTCTCTCTCACTAGTCGCTCTCTCTAGAACACAAACTTCTCTCTAAGATTTGGAGCTCGTTTCTCGTCGGATTCAAGCCTAGTTGGTGCCAAAACGACCACCTCTTCACGAAGATCACGAAAGTACAAGAATTTTAAACATTTATCCACTGATTTTGAGGTAAATTCCAGTTTTAAATTCGGCTTAGTGTGGGTTTCACGAGTCATATGGTTTTTGTGGTGTTAATCGATTATAAACATTTGAAACACTTGGGTTAAGGTGTTACATGTACTTAGGTACTGTTAGGAGTGGATTTGTAACAGGTTTAGCTCCATTGTCCGACCGAACCTTCTCTTTTAGGGACAAACCCTGCTCCACGAACCTGTCTACAATGAGCAACGAACCTGCAACAAACCTGGTTGTTCCCTGCAACGAACCCTGCAAGGCTGCAGCGGGACCTGTGAGCAACTTTCAGCCGAACCTAGGCTGGCGAACCCTAGGACTCACGAACCTACCTTCTATAGCCGAATCCCTAGTTACCTAGCCGAACCATGGACGAATCTATAATGATCCCAGAACCTTATATCTTCTACAACCTGAAATTTCAGCGAACCTAAGGAGATACGTTTAGGGCTGCGAACCTAAGTGGAACATCACGAACATAGGACAAGCAAAAGATGGCCGCACCTTTGGAGAACCCCTTAATCGTTCACGAACCTAGGGACTTTGAAATAGAGCAACGAACCTTAAAGGCCGAACCCTAATGGTTTGTCCAACCCTACTATGGCCGAACCTTAAAGGTTGAGGGAGATGGGGTCTTAGCCGAACCCCATATTACTCAAGTCAATCGAACCTATGGGATAGGCAATAGGTTCGCTGCCTAATGTGGACACCAAGCCTAGGATTATCAAAGACCATAGTTTTATCGTGCATGGGGGTTATGAACTTGTACATGCATAATATAAGATGGTGTGTGTGCATGGGAATGACTAAGAGGAGCAAATTTCATGCAAATTTACTCTAAAATGAACTAAGACCTTATTATCAAACAACATGAATGTTAAGAGTTGGTGTTAGGTTAGTTATTGCCACTAACTTAAGAACAATATTTATATGGATGGTCAACCTAGACAAATTTATTTACTATAACATATTACTCAATGATTTTAAGATAAGAACAATTTATAATCAAGGACCTCTAATGGGCGAGGATTGGACCCAAGTGGATAACACGAGTTCATCACGTGTAAATTTAATCTTTACATAAAAACATTGACGTTGTGACAAAGGGAATCAATTGGAAAGACAAAATCATCAAATGGGGCTTAATTGGACCCAATGGGGCTTAGTTAAGCCCATCACACATTAATGGATCACAAACTTAGTTAAAGGGGTTCCTAATTTAATGTTTTAACTTAAAATGAAATTGTTTAAAAGTATGTAAATTAATACTTGTAGGATAAATTGTGGAATCGGGGGCATAATTGGGTGTTAAAATAGATTAATTAGTTTAGATCATAAAAGCACTTGGTACTTAGGACACTTAGTTACGCACACCGAGAGCAAACCTTAGGTGAGACGACTAAAACGTATACTTATTGCATTCGAATTTTTATAAAATAATTCAGGAACTGAAGAAACCTAAGTTACCAGAACGAGCGCGCATTTTGTGTTAGATCATTTACATAGCAGCACAGGTGTGTTCATTGCCCCTTTTCTAACATTTTGTTTTAAAACGCGGGGCTGAGAAGCATGCGTAAACTGTTTATTTAAATTGTTTACTTAAATTTATTTATTTAACATATGTTTTTATATGTAAATTGTTAGCCTAGAATCATGTCTAGGTGAATTTTATGCAGGTTTTACTAAATTCATCTACTTATAATTTAAGTGGATAATTGGGTTAAACTAAACATTTCAACTAATCAAACGAAACATTTTGACGAAACAAGTGTGCCATTTCAACGAATCAAAACAAAACATTTTAACGAATCAAGTGGGTGATTTCAACGAATCAAACAAAACATTTTGACAAATCAAGTGTGTGAGTTCAACGAATAAAACGAAACTATTTTGACAAAACAAGTGGGGAAGTTCAACGAATCAAACGAAACTATCTTTGTAAATTAATATTCGATGTTCAACAAATCAAGTTTTTGATGAACAACGAATCAAGAGTACATTTGATCAACGAATCTAGTATTCCATGATCAACGAATCAAGTACATCTTGTGACAAAATCATAAGAATCAATAAATCATTTTAAGAGAAAATCTGGGAAATATCAGAGATAACATATGCCAACACAACGAATCAAGAACGAAACAAGAAATCCTACATTTCAAGAAGTCCTAGCTAGACCGTTTGATTTGTAGGTCATATGTTTGATGATATTCACAGAATTCCCTAACTACTAAGAACCTTGATTGACAGATTAGTCTACTCCAGTTAACCAAGGCCCAATCATTAGGACTTAGATTTTATTAAATGTTTATTTATTTATTTAATTAAGCATTTATAACTGTTTTCTACAATTGTTGTGGTTGATCATATTGTGTGATGAACTTATGAAATCAATATGGATTTCAAATGATTGTAATTACAGGGACAAAGAACAGAAGTATTTTTGGTTAAATGAAAAGGGTAAAAATGCTTAACTATCATGAACAACAGTTTCATATACGGATTAGTATGTGGTGGGACGGTGGCTGGGCGGGCGGTAAGTTCGACCCTACATATGCCCTATATATAAGCATACCGATCCGGATATTACATGTGGAGTTAATGTTGTTAAGGTCTTTACCGGAAGAGGTTTACAAATCATTCTCAAACTTTAAAATATATGAACTCACCAACCATGTGTTGATTTTATTTTTGCATGACTTCTCAGGTGACGAACAGGTCAACTAGGAAGCTTTTGCTTTTGGACTAGGACTTCAGATTGAAGACTTAGTATTTTTGAACCTGCATATTTTTGGAAACATCATCATACCATTATTTTGTATATCTTGTGCAGTTACAAGATACTTATTTTATGATGTTTATGATAGATTTACATTGTTAAATTATGAACGATTCGGATGTAATTTAACTTTGTAATTCTATAATATTTAGCGTTTCCCATTTATATCATGTGCAAAGTAAACAATCTGATCACTTTTGATTATCACTCACGATATCGTGCCCCGAGAACCTTCCGCCCGACGGGGACTCCGATCCAACCCCGCCGGCTCGGGGTGTGACAGATTGGTATCAGAGCCATGGTTATAGAGAAATATAGGTCACTTATTTAAACGGTTTGGCCTAGACTATAACCTAGGGACCCTGCATATAGAGAAAACAGGACTTAGGAATTATTTGCATACTGTCTTCTGTATTAGATCATTGCACTAACCGATAACTTTATTGGTTATGATCAGAATGCCGCCGAGAAGACAGCCTCCCTTGTTACCTCTACCACCACAAGACTTGGCTCCACACTCCTCCACACCGTCACCCAATAATTCACCACCGCCACCTCCTCCACCTCCTCCCCCTCCTCTGATCACTCAACCATCTGGCTCGGGCACAACACCTACTTTGGATCCTGCAACTATAGCGCTGGTGACGTTACTGAGTAGCCAGATGACAATCAAATGAAGGAAGCAATACCGGAGATGTTTCTTCGTCTTCGCAATGAAAACAACAACACTGGCAACTCATCAGGAGAAGCCAGTGGTAATACTGGAAGTTCATCGCATTACTCCTACAAATCCTTTGTAGGATGTAAACCACCCAGCTTTAGCGGGTCTGAAGGAGCCATTGGATTAATCCAATGGATTGAAAAGATAGAAGCTACTCTGGATCTTTGTAGCTGCCCAGAGCACCACAAAGTCCGCTACTCAGCTGGAACATTCAACAAGAGGGCTTTGACTTGGTGGAACGGTCAAGTCAATGCTAAAGGAAGAAAAGAAGCTATGGCCATGCCATGGGAAGATTTCAAGACATTACTGAGAACAGAGTTCTGCCCTAAGAACGAGTTGCAGAAACTGGAGGTTGAACTGTCCAACCATGTGATGAAAGGGGCTGATCACATGGGGTACACTACTCGTTACCACGAGTTAGTTGCTTTGGTGCCCGACATAGTGCCAACTTTAGAGAAGAGGATAGACAGATATGTAGGTGGACTTCCCGTCTGCATTCAGGGCATGGTTGTTTCAGCCAACCCTACCACTGTCGAGCCTGCAGTGAGATTATCTGGAAAACTCACTGATCTTATGGTAGCCTCTAGAGTCCTAAAGAAAGAGGCTGAGACCAGCAAGAACAACGCTGAATCGTCAAAGAAACCCCACCACTATCAGAAGAAGAAACAGAAGACCATCAAGAACTACACGGTAGCCACACCACTTCAACAAGTAGCAGCAACACCACAAAGCCCTAACAAGAGGCCCTACACTAGCACGTTTCCTCTGTGTGCCAAGTGTCAATATCATCATACTGCTGGCACTCCCTGCAAGCGCACGGGATGTGGACGAAAGGGCCATTGGGTCCAACACTGCCGGATGACACCTAACCCAGCAGTCAACAACGCTGCTTTGGCTCTCCCTCCACCAGCTAATCAGAACAATGGTGGATGCTATAACTGTGGCGAACAAGGCCACTTTGCAAAGAACTGCCCAAAGAAGGCACAACCAGCAATTCAAGCACCTCGTGGACGAGCCTATGCCATCGGAGCACAAGCTGCACGCCAGGACCCAAATGTTGTCACTGGTACGTTTCTCTTACATGAGTTTTATACATCTGTTCTATTTGATACTGGTGCGGATCAGATTTTTATCTCTACCGACCTTGCATGCCAATTAGATTCAGTAGAGGAACAGTTAGATTCCCCTTACATTATAGAAGTAGCTAACGGGAAACAGATTACAGTTATTACAGTTTATAGGAACTGCCCATTGACACTTAACGGTCATACATTCACCATCGATTTGATACCGATGGAGTTGGGTAGTTTCAACATCATTGTTGGAATGGATTGGCTTTCCTCTAATCGAGTGGAAGTCATCTGTTCTGAGAAGCTGCTTCGAATTCAATTGGCAAGTGATCGCGTATTGGAAGTTAAAGGGGATCAAGCAAAACGAAGTGTCAAAATCATCTCTTGCATAAAGGCGCGTAAGTGTCTACAGAAACGGTGCGTTGCATTCTTGGCTCATGTGGTGGAAAAAGAGAAGGATAAGAAGAAGATTCAAGATGTACCGGTAGTGAAAGAGTATCCCGAAGTATTTCCTGAAGACCTACCAGGTTTGCCACCTGTGCGACCGGTAGAGTTCCGTATTGACTTAATGCCTGGAGCAACTCCTGTTGCCAAATCTCCTTACAGGTTAGCACCTTCAGAGATGCAGGAATTGTCAAACCAGTTACAGGAGCTACTTGACAAGGGTTTCATCAGACCGAGCAACTCACCTTGGGGAGCTCCGGTCTTGTTCGTGAAGAAGAAAGACGGATCGTTCAGAATGTGCATAGATTACAGAGAGCTGAAAAAACTAACCGTCAAGAATCGATATCCATTGCCGAGGATTGATGATTTGTTTGACCAACTGCAAGGAGCTCAATACTTCTCAAAGATTGACTTGCGGTCTGGATATCATCAGCTTAGAGTTCAAAACGAAGGCATACCGAAAACGTCCTTCCGAACCAGATACGGGCATTACGAATTCATGGTGATGCCTTTCGGATTAACAAATGCACCAGCGGTTTTCATGGATCTCATGAACCGAGTGTGCAAGCCGTATCTAGATCAGTTTGTTATTGTCTTTATTGATGACATCCTGATTTATTCGAAGAGCAAAGCAGATCATGAACAACACCTTAGAAAGATCTTGGAGCTGTTGAAGAAAGAACAACTCTATGCTAAATTCTCTAAATGTGAATTTTGGCTTAGAGAAGTTCAATTTCTGGGTCATGTGGTCAACAGTGAGGGAATACACGTAGACCCTGCCAAGATCGAGGCGATAAAGAACTGGGATACTCCGAAGACGCCAACGGAGATACGGTCTTTTCTGGGATTGGCGGGTTATTATAGAAGGTTCATCTTGAATTTTTCTAAGATAGCTTTGCCTCTCACTAAGCTAACCCAGAAAAGTGAACCGTTTGTCTGGGAGCAGAAACAAGAAGATGCTTTCTGGAACTTAAAACAAAGATTGTGTAATGCTCCGATCCTCTCTCTCCCATAAGGATGAGATGACTTTGTTGTATACTGTGATGCCTCCCATCAGGGACTAGGCTGTGTACTAATGCAACGTGACAAAGTTATTGCTTATGCTTCAAGACAGTTAAAGGTTCATGAGAAGAACTACACTACTCATGATCTTGAACTGGGAGCAGTAATCTTCGCCTTGAAGATTTGGAGACATTACTTATATGGCACCAAGTGTACCATATTCACTGATCACAAAAGTCTACAACACATCTTTGATCTGAAGGAGCTCAACATGTGACAACGCCGTTGGGTTGAACTTCTGAATGATTACGATTGTGTGATCAAGTACCATCTGGGAAAGGCGAACGTTGTAGCTGATGCCTTAAGCCGGAAGGAACGGCTCAAACCCCTACGTGTTAGAGCAATGGGGATACCCATGCAGACCAGTTTGAGTGACAAGATTATACAAGCGCAACAAGAAGCACTCGACCGAGGTAATCTGAAAAAGGAACTTGATTGCGGAGCAGAGAAACAGTTCGACACGAAGCCTGATGGAATGATCTACTATTGAGAACGTATATGGATCCCGGCGGTAGATGAATTGAGAAAATTTATCTTCGATGACGCACACAAGACCAAATACTCTGTTCATCCTGGCGCTGATAAAATGTACCAAGACTTGCGTGGATTTTATTGGTGGCCTGGAATGAAGAAAGACATAGCCGAATACGTCGGTCAATGTCTAACGTGTGCGAAGGTAAAGGCAGAACACCAGAGACCGTCTGGTCTGCTGGAATAGCCGGAGATTCCACTCTGGAAGTGGGAACAAATTGCTATGGATTTCATTACCAAGCTACCCCGCACTTCCAGTGGTCATGATACTATTTGGGTGATCATTGACCGTTTGACAAAATCTGCTCATTTCTTGCCAATGCGTGAGACTTTCACGATGGATAAACTGGCAAGATTGTACATCAATGAGATAGTGGTACGACACGGTGTGCCATTGTCTATTATCTCTGATAAAGGCAGCAGATTCACATCAAGGTTCTGGAAATCACTGCAGAAATCTCTAGGGACACAGTTAAATCTGAGTACAGCTTACCACCCACAAACGGATGGTCAAAGAGAACGTACTATTCAAACCCTAGAGGACATGTTAAGAACCTGTGTATTGGACTTCGATGGGAACTGGGATTCCCATTTGCCATTGATCGAGTTCTCCTACAATAACAGTTATCACAGCAGTATCGGATGTGCACCATTTGAGGCTCTTTATGGCCGGAAATGTCGATCATCGATCTGTTGGACGGAAATTGGAGACAATCGAATAACTGGGCCCGAACTTATTCAGGAAACCACTGATAAGATTGCCCAGATTCAGAGAAGACTACAAGCAACAAGGAGTAGACAGAAAAGTTATGCCGATAAACGGTGCAAACCATTGGAATTTCAAGCGGGAGACCGTGTCATGTTAAAGGTATCCCCTTGGAAAAGCGTAGTACGTTTTGGAAAGAAAGGAAAATTAGCACCACGATACGTGGGACCATTCGAGATCATCGAACGTATTGGTCCTGTTGCGTATCGACTGAGATTACCAGATGAACTCAGTGGTGTGCATGACGTGTTTCACGTCTCGAACTTAAATAAATGCCTTGCTGACGGGTCACTCGTCATCCCAATCGAAGATATTCAGGTCGATGAACAGTTACACTTTATCGAGGAACCTTTGGAGATTATGGATCGCAAGGTTAAACAACTGAGGCGAAGCCGTATTCCGATTGTAAAGGTTCGATGGAATTCAAGACGGGGACCCGAGTTTACTTGGGAACACGAAGATCACATGAAGTCAAAGTATCCCCAGCTATTTGAAGAGGAAGCCGTACCCGATAACAACTCTTAAATTTCGGGACGAAATTTCTCTAACAAGGGGAGACTGTAACATCAGTGCCGGAACCGGTGCCGGAACAGTGATCTTAAACAGTGACATGAACAGTAAACATGTACGAACTACATACATTCTAGTACATTTCATATTCATATCAGTTGTCATTATCATTTTGGGTTACCAAACAACAAGTTTAGAAACATTTAACAGAAACAAAGTTCAGAATTTTGGTTCTGAAGTCAGATAATTATCTGGAAAAACAGAACCATCTGTACGAATATATCTGAAGGTTTAACGTTCTGAATGATATTCGATAATTAGAAAAAAAAAATCGAAAAGTATAGTTATCGTCGTGTTCGTACGGGTGACGATTCGAACGAATACGCGCGACGACCGTACGATTCAATTTAAACAGATAAATTAAATATTTCTGAAATTTTAAATAAATGAAAGATATTAGTTAATTTATTAGGAGTCACAACTTTGATTAATTTTATAAAATTCTATTTTTAAAATTTGTATTGTTTAGTAACGAGAAACGACATTTTACGCGAAACCAAACGAGACCGAACGAACCCGGGTATGGAAGGCCTTTAATTATGGCATTTAATGCCATAACTCCTCATTCACCAACCTCAATCTCTCTCTCACTAGTCTCTCTCTCTAGAACACAAACTTCTATCTAAGATTTGGAGCTCGTTTCTCGTCGGATTCAAGCCTAGTTGGTGCCAAAACGACCACCTCTTCACGAAGATCACGAAAGTACAGGAATTTTAAACATTTATCCACTGATTTTGAGGTAAATTCCAGTTTTAAATTCGGCTTAGTGTGGGTTTCACGAGTCATATGGTTTTTGTAGTGTTAATCGATTATAAACATTTGAAACACTTGGGTTAAGGTGTTACACGTACTTAGGTACTGTTAGAAGTGGATTTGTAACAGGTTTAGCTCCCTAGGATAAAGATGGTGATGCCTAAATCTCTACAGGTTCGTGAGTTCCTCGGCCGAACCCACCAATAGTCAGCCGAACCTTATTGCTACACAGAGGAAACCCTAGCCAAACCTTCCTTGTCCGACCGAACCTTCTCTTTTTGGGACGAACCCTGCTCCACGAACCTGTCTACACTGAGCCAAGAACCTGCAACAAACCTGGTTATTCCCTGCAACGAACCCTGCAAGGCTGCAGCCGAACCTGTGACCAAATTTCAGCCGAACCTAGGGTGGCGAACCCTAGGACTCACGAACCTACCTTCAATAGCCGAATCCCTAGTTACCTAGCCGAACCATGGACGAATCTATAATGATCCACGAACCCTTACAGCCGAACCTTATATCTTCTACAACATGAAATTTCAGTGAACCTAAGGAGATACGTTTAGGGCTGCGAACCTAAGTGGAACATCACGAACCTAGGACAAGCAAAAGATGGCCGAACCTTTGGAGAACCCCTTAATCATTCACGAACCTAGGGACTTTGAAATAGAGCAACGAACCTTAAAGGCCGAACCCTAATGGTTCGTCCAACCCTACTATGGCCGAACCTTAAAGGTTGAGGGAGATGGTGTCTTAGCCGAACCCTATATTACTCAAGTCAACCGAACATATGAGATAGGCAATAGGTTCGCTGCCTAATGTGGAAACCAAGCCTAGGATTATCAAAGACCATAGTTTTATCGTGCATGGGTGTTATGAACTTGTACATGCATAATATAAGATGGTGTGTGTGCATGGGAATGACTAAGAGGAGCAAATTTCATGCAAATTTACTCTAAAATGAACTAAGACCTTATTATCAAACAACATGGATGTTAAGAGTTGGTGTTAGGTTAGTTATTACCACTAACTTAAGAACAATATTTATATGGATGGTCAACCTAGACAAATTTATTTACTATAACATATTACTCAATGATTTTAAGATAAGAACAATTTATAATCAAGGACCTCTAATGGGCGAGGATTGGACCCAAGTGGATAACACGAGTTCATCACGTGTAAATTTAATCTTTACATAAAAACATTGACGTTGTGACAAAGGGAATCAATTGGAAAGACAAAATCATCAAATGGGGCTTAATTGTACCCAATGGGGCTTAGTTAAGCCCATCACACATTAATGGATCACAAACTTAGTTAAAGGGGTTCCTAATTTAATGTTTTAACTTAAAATGAAATTGTTTAAAAGTATGTAAATTAATACTTGTAGGATAAATTGTGGAATCGGGGGCATAATTGGGTGTTAAAATAGATTAATTAGTTTAGATCATAAAAGCACTTGGTACTTAGGACACTTAGTTACGCACACCGAGAGCAAACCTTAGGTGAGACGACTAAAACGTATACTTATTGCATTCGAATTTTTATAAAATAATTCAGGAACTGAAGAAACCTAAGTTACCAGAACGAGCGCGCATTTTGTGTTAGATCATTTACATAGCAGCACAGGTGTGTTCATTGCCCCTTTTCTAACATTTTGTTTTAAAACGCGGGGCTGAGAAGCATGCGTAAACTGTTTATTTAAATTGTTTACTTAAATTTATTTATTTAACATATGTTTTTATATGTAAATTGTTAGCCTAGAATCATGTCTAGGTGAATTTTATGCAGGTTTTACTAAATTCATCTACTTATAATTTAAGTGGATAATTGGGTTAAACTAAACATTTCGACTAATCAAAAGAAACATTTTGACGAAACAAGTGTGCCATTTCAACGAATCAAAACAAAACATTTTGACGAATCAAGTGGGTGATTTCAACGAATCAAACAAAACATTTTGACAAATCCAATGTGTGAGTTCAACAAATCAACGAAAGTATTTTGACAAAACAAGTGGGGAAGTTCAACGAATCAAACGAAACTATCTTTGCAAAGTTAATATTCGATGTTCAACAAATCAAGTGTTTGATGAACAACGAATCAAGAGTACATTTGATCAACGAATCTTGTATTCCACGATCAACGAATCAATTACATCTTGTGGCAAAATCAGAAGAATCAATAAATCATTTTAAGGGAAAATCTGGGAAATATCAGAGATAACATATGCCAACACAACGAATCAAGAACGAAACAAGAAATCCTACATTTCAAGAAGTCCTAGCTAGACCGTTTGATTTGTAGGTCATATGTTTGATGATATTCACAGAATTCCCTAACTACTAAGAACCTTGATTGACAGATTAGTCTACTCGAGTTGACCAAGGCCCAATCATTAGGACTTAGATTTTATTAAATATTTATTTATTTATTTAATTAAGCATTTATAACTGTTTTCTACAATTGCTGTGGTTGATCATATTGTGTGATGAACTTATGAAATCAATATGGATTTCAAATGATTGTAATTACAGGGACAAAGAACAGAATGATTTTTGGTCAAATGAGAAGGGTAAAAATGCTTAACTATCATTAACAACAGTGTCATATACGGATTAGTATGTGGTGGGACGGCGGCTGGGCGGGCGGTAAGTTCGACCCTACATATGCCCTATATATAAGCATACCGGTCCGGATATTACATGTGGAGTTAATGAGGTTAAGGTATTTACCGGAAGAGGTTTACAAATCATTTTCAAACTTTAAAATATATGAACTCACCAACCATGTGTTGATTTTATTTTTGCATGACTTCTCAGGTGACGAATAGGTCAACTAGGAAGCTTATGCTTTTGGACTAGGACTTCAGATAGAAGACTTAGTATTTTTGGACCTGCATATTTTTGGAAACATCATCATACCATTATTTTGTATATCTTGTGCAGTTACAAGATACTTATTTTATGATGTTTATGATAGATTTACATTGTTAAATTAGAAACGATTCGGATGTAATTTAACTTTGTAATTCTATAATATTTAGCGTTTCTCATTTATATCATGTGCAAAGTAAACAATCTGATCACTTTTGATTATCACTCACGATATCGTGCCCCGAGAACCTTCCGCTCGACGGGGACTCCGTTCCAACCTGTCACACCCCTGCGCCGCGTGCGGAATCCACGGCGCGGTGACGTATAAACAGTTGAATCATGCACAAGTATTGAATAAGAACAACCACAATGGATTACTACATTTCATAGTGTTTAGACAGTTGTTTAGTTACAGACAATCTATCTACCAAAAGAAAGACAACTACAGACCCAAAATATAGTTTACAAAATAAGACTTCAAATAAGACAAGTAAACAATCAGGATTTAGTGTGTTTCTAATCCATCCTAGCATGTTTCTTCATCTTGTTCTATCTTAGTATGGTCTCCTTAGTTGTCTCTGAGAATGTCTTAAACCTGATTACCTGAAACACGTGAAAAGTAACTGTCAACTACAGACGTAGTTGGTGAGAACAATAGGTTTAAACATTTGTAAACATGAGTATATGATATAAGGCATAGGTAAGTTAAAGCAACATAAGATTCACACGGATGAGCTGCAACCCAAACTAACATCAAGTAAGAAAATGAGTGTAAACAGTCCAATCACTGTTCGCACGAAAGCCAACATATAATATCAAGTCCCAAAACACGTTTGGAGTTAGATAATACATCAGCAGTTTTGATAACCATATGACACCAGACCTGCAGTTGGCTTTTAAAAACAAATTTAAAAGCCAACTCCATCCTGGATAAGAAAACAATGACACCAGACCTACAGTTAGCTTTTAAAACAAATTTAAAAGCTAACTCCATCCTGGATAAGAAACAATGTGTCCGCTTTCCCTTGTTGTGATCACCCAGTACTAACGCTAATGAATATGATACTTGATGCTTTTACAAGTTTGTTTACAACAATAGAGACCATGTTTTCTGAATCTTACTTTAACCAAATGTGTTAATGCCTTATTTGATAACATGAATTGAAAACCAAGATTTAATTCCACGAATTAAATCCTTTGTTTTGTATACCATGAAATGAATCTCTTGATTTGAATACCATGATGTGAACCACTTGATTTGAATACCATGATGTGAACCACTTGATTTGAATACCATGATGTGAACCACTTGATTTGAATACCATGATGTGAACCACTTGATTTGAATACCATGATTTAGTGACCTTGTGTAACAACAAGGTTTATAACAAAAGAGTTTATCAAATCATTTATTTAAAAGTGTTGATCCTTTATAAGAACATTTGAGTAAATCTGTTATAACACATTTCAAAGAGTCTTTATAAAATCCTTTTAAGTAAAAAGATTCCAATAGTTAATAAGTCCTTAAAACGGTTGACAATTTCTTTAAACCATTGATGAATCCCTTGGATTCGTAAGATGAACCTGTAATGTTTATGAAATACACATAACTTGTGTAATGAAACAAGATTGAAATAGCGGTTTTTGATCACGTGTTCCACCCCAAAACAGTTATAAAAACAGTAAAAGAGGGGCTAAAGTTCTCACCTGTCTGCAGTAGACTCTGAACTAAAACAGATAGCAAGTAGCAAACAGGACTTCTAATTGATTCCTATAACATTGTAATCATACATAAGATATAGGATTTATAATTGTATAGACTTTGATTCATTGATTAACTTGTGTTCTCTTGAACTTGATTAACACTTGATAACTCGTTCTCATGATTAAGATTGTTGTGAAAACTTGAAAGTCATGATTTGAATCACTTGATTGATCATGGGTCCAAGAAACGAATATGAAATGCTCTTTGTGCATAAATCTTATGCATAAAATGATAATTGTTCTAAGATTTGATAACCCTTGATTAACATGACTTATGAAAAGATGTTCCAATTGTTTAAGTTCTTGAGATTGTGACTTGATCCCATGATTAGGTTAAGTTGCAATTTAAACCAACTAAGATCAAGTTACAATCATTTAGAGTTGTGGCCTACAATGGCCTTAAGCCCATAAAAATCATGATAATAGGCTTAAATGGAGGTCCATGGGCCAATTGAATATGATATTGGGCCAACCTAATGTGTATGTAGACCAAGTAAGCTTCTAAGGCATCCTTGATCCAACTTAAAAGCATAATGGGCCAAAGCTAATCTCCATTGGCTTAATTTGTCCTATGGCCGATTACTAATAGGATTGAGTCGAGTAGGACTTGTTTGGGCCGAATAGGAGTTGGGTTGGGCCGAAATGGATCTTGTAAACCAAACGAGTGAGTTATTGGGCCATGTATATCACCAAGGATAAAATTGGACCAATTAAGATCATAATGGATCAACATAATTCCATTGGACTTGTTTTAACCTATGGGGTTGAATACCATTGCAATTGGGCCGAATATGATTAGGGTTGGGCCGAGGGTTCATGGACTGCCATCATAGGCAGCGAACCTTAGGAGTTTAGGTTCGCCGGTGGACTACAGATTCGACCAATAATCATGACAAGGTTCGGCTCCCTAGTGTCCATGCAAGGTTCGACTAATGTTGGGCGAACCATGCAAGGTTCGCTGCATGTCTGAGGTTTCGGCTAGCTGACTGGTTCGGCCACAAGCACAACAGGTTCGGGTAAGTATGGTTCGTGATGCATGCATGAAGGGTTCGTCAGCATGGGGTTCGTGATACAAAGCTTCGCTAGTAATCGAAGGTTCGGCAGTGACTCCATAGGGTTCGTCCACCTGAGGGTTCGTTAGCATGCCATAGGGTTCGCTGCTTGTGACTCAGGGTTCGTCTGGGTTAGGATCAACGAACCATTGGTTCGTTGCTGATGCAGGGTTCGCCATTGTCAGCAGTATGAAGGTTCGTTGCCTTCATTAGGGTTCGGCTCCATAACCCCCAGCGAACCTGTCGACTTGCAGCTTCGTCTTCACCAAAAGTTCAGTTCCAGACCACGATCCATGTTATTCTAGCATCGTAGGATGTTACTACAGGTGCGAAAATGGAGAGGGGGTGCTAGAACCGGCTAAGTATCGATTTTTAAGCACACACATATAGAAAACCCTAATTTCCAGATTTTTCAATCGATCATACCTCGTCTTTGGCCTGCTGATCTCGCTGATTTCTTGTACTTTCGTGTAGATAATGTTGAGAGCTACGCGTGGACACCAAGAACACCAAAATCCGTCGAGAAACGAAGAAAATACGCGCGTTTGAAGGTCGGTTTTCTAGAGAGAGAGAGGGTATACGGGATTTTTAGAGAGAGAAATGGTTGTTGAGGTAATAATGAAGAAAGAAGCCTTGTTCAAGGCTTTTATAGCCCGAGTGATATTCGGGTCCGTTTCGGTCGCTCGGTTCGCGTTTCCGGAACGTAGCGCGTATTTTACGCGAATTTAAATAACAAGAGTTGTTAAACTCATTAAAATGATGAGTTTCAAAATTGTAAAAATATAAAATAATTAATATAATTATTTTTACTCTTCGTGTGTTGTCGGATCGTTAAACATTCACAATTACGTGTATACCCGCAATCGCGTACGTTTTTCGATCGTATTAAAATATTTAAGGTCGTTTAATCATAATTATAAGTTCAACATTCGTATCATTATGGATCGTCACCCATAACTATACTCAGTCTCGCTTACGTATTACGATTCTTGTTGAATTAATTGTCATAATATTCGTCTTGACACTACGCACCAACACTATCCTGTTACACCGAACGCAGTATATATATAGGGCTCACTCTCGCTGCCCACCACTGTTTCGATATAACACAATACTGTTCTTGCCTAGTGAACTCGACTGTAAATAAATAATACATACTTGTTAAATGATAAAGATTCTAACACACAAGCACATAATGACACATGATTCACATTGACTGACTGAACATGGATACACACTGTTCTAACACTGTTCACTACTACATGACTAAATGTACAAATGTTACAGTCTCCCCTAGTTAAGGGAATTTCGTCCCGAAATTAACTAGCCGAAGATACTGTAAAAAGATGAGGGTACTTAAGCTTCATCTGGTCTTCACGTTCCCAGGTGAACTCAGCACCGCGTTTGCCCTCCCATCGTACTTTCACGATTGGGATACGGCTGCGTTTAAGTTTCTTGACCCCATGATCCATGATCTCAACTGGACGTTCTATGAATTGCATGTTGTTCTGAATCTGTATGTCTTCCAGTGGAATCTGAACATCATGATCCGCTAAGCATTTCTTAAGATTTGATACATGAAAAGTATCATGAACATTGCTTAGCTCCACTGGAAGTTTGAGTTTGTAGCCTACGGGACCAATCCGTTCCAGGATCTCAAAAGGTCCAACGTACCTTGGTGCAAGTTTCCCTTTCTTCCCGAATCGGACAACGCCTTTCCAGGGAGAAACTTTGAGTAAGACTCGGTCACCGACTTGAAACTCAAGCGGTTTCCGACGTCGATCAGCATAACTCTTCTGCCGATCTCGTGCGGCCTTAGGCCGTGACTGAATGATTGTGATTTTGTCTGATGTTTCCTGAATGAGTTCTGGTCCTACGACCTGTGAGTCACCAATCTCGGTCCAACAGACCGGTGATCGGCACTTTCTACCATATAGAGCTTCGAATGGTGCACATTGAATGCTCGTATGATAGATATTGTTATATGAAAACTCAATGAGTGGGAGATGAGTGTCCCAACTTCCACCGAAGTCAATGACACAAGAACGAAGCATGTCTTCAAGTGTTTGGATAGTCCTTTCGCTTTGGCCGTCGGTTTGAGGATGATACGCCGTGCTAAGATTAACACGCGTTCCCAAAGCCTTTTGCAATGATTGCCAAAAGCGAGAAGTGAAGCGACTATCACGATCAGAAATGATTGATGTTGGTGTACCATGACGTGCAATGATTTCGTTGATGTACAATGTGGATAACTTCTCCATCTTGTAATCCTCTCGGATAGGGAGAAAATGAGCAGATTTGGTGAGTCGATCAACGATCACCCAAATCGAATCGAAACCTCGCGGAGTTCTCGGCAACTTGGTTATGAAATCCATGGAAATTTGCTCCCATTTCCATTGAGGAATTTCAGGTTGCTGCAGAAGTCCCGAAGGTTTTTGATGTTCTGCTTTGACCTTTGAACATGTAAGACATTTTCCCACATACAGTGCTATGTCTTTCTTCATTCCCGGCCACCAGTAAGATGTCCTCAAGTCCTGATACATCTTGTCGGCTCCAGGATGAACTGAGTATCGCGACTTATGAGCCTCATCAAACAGATGAGTGTGCGCAATTCTTCAGACTTTGGAATCCAAATGCGGCCGTTGAGATATAACACCCCATCAGATCGGGGTTCTAGTTTCTTCTCGATGCCACAATCCAAGTCTGTCTTGAGTTGATTATCCGTTACTACTTGTTGTTGTGCAATACGAATCAAGTCTTTCAAGTTTGGCTGTGTGTTGATCTCCATAGCTCTTACACGAATCGGTTTGACTGGTTCCTTGCGACTAAGAGCATCCGCCACCACATTGGCTTTACCCGGATGGTAACGAATCTCACAGTCGTAATCAGTTAGAAGCTCAACCCAACGTCGTTGTCTCATGTTGAGTTCTTTCTGATTGAGAATGTGTTGTAGGCTCTTGTGGTCTGTATAGATGACACATTTAGTACCGTACAGGTAGTGTCTCCAAATCTTCAATGCAAAGACCACAGCCCCTAGCTCAAGGTCATGAGTAGTGTAATTCTTCTCGTGAACCTTAAGTTGTCTTGAAACATAAGCAATGACCTTGTCCCGTTGCATAAGTACACAACCGAGACCAAGGTTTGAAGCATCACAGTAGACAATGAAATCATCACTGCCTCTGGAAGACTAAGGATAGGGGAGTTGCATAACTTCTGTTTAAGAAGTTGAAATGCATCTTCTTGTTTCTGTCCCCATATAAACGCTTGACTTTTCTGAGTCAAAGTGGTAAGTGGCAAGGCAATCTTAGAGAAATTCGCAATAAATCTCCTGTAATAGCCTGCCAAACCCAGAAATGAACGAATCTCTGTTGGAGTAGATGGAGTAGTCCAGTTCTTAATCGCCTCAATCTTTGCTGGATCTACATGAATTCCATCTTTGTTTATGACATGTCCTAAGAAGTGAACTTCCTTTAGCCAAAATTCACACTTTGAGAATTTAGCATAGAGTTGTTCAGCTCTTAGTAACTCTAAGACTTTCCTCAAATAATCCTCGTGCTCTTGTTCTGACTTGGAATAAATCAATATATCGTCAATGAAGACAATAACAAACTGATCCAAGTATGGCCTACAGACTCGATTCATCAAGTCCATGAACACTGCGGGTGCATTGGTCAGCCCAAATGGCATAACCACAAACTCATAGTGTCCATATCGAGTCCTAAATGCCGTCTTTGGTATATCCTCATCATTTACTCTTAACTGATGATACCCGGATCGCAAATCAATCTTAGAGAAACAAGTTGCTCCCTGTAATTGATCAAACAGATCATCGATCCTGGGCAGAGGATATCTATTCTTGATTGTCAACTTGTTCAGCTCACGATAGTCGATGCACATACGAAATGAACCGTCTTTCTTTTTGACAAAGAGAACCGGAGCTCCCCATGGAGAGAAACTCGGTCTTATGAAACCTTTGTCTAAAAGTTCTTGAAGCTGACTAGACAGTTCTTGCATCTCCGACGGTGCTAAACGATACGGTGACTTCGCCACTGGGTTTGCTCCAGGGACGAGATCAATTCTAAACTCCACTTGTCGGACTGGTGGTAGTCCAGGCAAGTCTTCTGGAAATACGTCTGGATATTCTTTGATAACTGGAACATCTCCAACTGCTTTCTTTTCAGGTTTCTTTTCCACTACATGAGCTAGGAAAGCATAATATTTCTTCTTCAAGTACTTCCTCGCCTTGATGCACGATACAATCTTCAATCCACGGCATGGTTTCTCGCCGTAGACTATCATCGTTTCGCCGGACGGTAAGGGGATTCGGATAAGTTTCTCCGAGCATACAATTTCAGCATTGTTTTTGGATAACCAATCCATTCCTATCACAACTTCGAAGCTTCCGAGAGTCATAGGAATGAGATCGATGGAAAAGAGATGGTCATTTAATCTTAGCTCATAAGCATGAATTATGGAATCTACAACTATGGTCTTACCATTCGCTACTTCTACAGTATAAGGAGCAGTAAGTGTGGATAGTTGCATATTAAGCAAAGAAGCAGTATGAGTAGAGATAAAGCTTTTATCAGCACCAGTATCGAATATGATAGAAGCATAGTGATCATTGATAAGAAATGTACCCGTGATGACTGCTGGCTCTTCACGTGCTTCAGCAGTTCCAATAACAAAAGCACGAGCAGCAGCAGTGGTGTTGTTGAGTTTTGGACACTGATTTCTGAAGTGTCCCTCTGCTCCACAATTATAACAGGCCCTTCCACCTGTAGCAGCAGTGGTAGTGGTAGCAGTAGTTGCAGCAGCAAGATGAGTAGATCTACAAGTAGCTGCAAAGTGTCCCATACGCCCACACTTGAGACACTTCTTGCAAGGAGTGTTGGGCAGATGATGATACTGGCATTTGGTGCAAAGTGGAAACTGGCCAGTATAAGGCTTTCTGGCATTAGCTGGTTGTGGCATAGCAGTGATAGGTGTGGCATGAGTAGGTGCAGCTGCAGTCAACGCTGCTAAGTTCTTGATTGTCTTTTGCTTCTTCTTCTTGTGATGGTGCTGTTCAGGCTTCTTGCCTTCTTCAATCTGTGCTCTCTTGAATCCCTTTCGGGTGAGCACTCTAGATTTCACATACTCCTCAGTAAGAGTAGCACCAAGTTGAATCGCCGCCTCTAGAGTAGTAGGGTTATTACCCATGTCAGTTCCCCTAACTACTAAGGGTAGACCTTCAATGTACTTCTCTATCCTGCGGGATAGAGGAGTAACCAAATGGGGTACCAGAATGCACAACTCATGGAAACGAGTTGTATACTTTGCGTTTTCACCACTATCTTGCACCAGATTCCACATCTCCACCTCGAGTTTCTTCAGTTCATGACGTGGACAAAACTTTTCCACGAGTAAGTTCTTGAATCCATCCCATGGTAAAGCTAGAGCAACTTCACGTCCTCTGGTGTTCTTCTCAGAATTCCACCAGGTGAGTGCGCCTTTGTGAAAAGCGCTTGAGGCCATCTTGACCTTCAGATTCTCAGGACATCCAGTGAAGTCGAGAATGTCTTCAATGCTTTCCAGCCATTGCAGTAGGCCGGTGGCTCCCTCGGTACCAGAGTACTTAGGAGGCTTAGCATCGTTGAACTGCTTGAAAGTAAAGTTAGCAGTTCCAGTAGTTGTAGCATTTGAGTTATGTGCTGAATCACTAGTACTTCCCCGAAGATTCTGGGTAATATCAGTGACCATACCAGGGATTACTTCCCTCATATGAACAGCGATAGCTCGAGCAATCTTGTTGATTTCATCGTCGTTGCCACTTGTTGAACCCCCTCCGTTAGGATCACGTCGGGGAGGCATTCTACGAATAGAAGCCACAAGTGGGTCAGTAATGAGGAAGGATACAATTGAATTTTCATGATAAGGTCAGTAATATATCCATACTACTAGTATTATCATTCAATTGTAATATGATCCAGTACACGTATAAGTTATCAACTTATTTGCATACTTATCATGTGAATATGTACGATGTCCCATGATCTCTCCACCAAACCTACACACTGACACTTTCCCGATATACCGAAAATAGTTTATATATAGGGCTCACTCTCGCTGCCCACCACCGTTTCGATATACCACGATCATGCCCTTGCTAGCATTTGGCAACACGTTTGTACTGATTTCCAAGTGTGTTCCATTGATTAAGAATCCCATGATCTTTGATCAACTTGAACTATGATTGATTCCATGATTGAACTATGATTATGTTATGCGTGCACCTACTAACAGTTGTTAACATGTAGAACTAAGTCATACGTGTGTTCTACACTTTCCTGTTAACCTATGTCAGTAAGTACTAATGATGTAATCACTTAAGAATTTCACTTAAGGTTTACATTGAAGATGTTCACAACTTGATTGATTCACCATAATGTTTGGTTCATCCAAGTTTGAATTGCACTATGATTTGATTCACCAATGATTGTTTCCCAAATGTTTGTATCCCATGTGTTTGACTAATGTTCCATGTTCCAGTTGATCCCGAATCCTCACTCCAAATACAAACGCCGGATTCCCCCTAACATACTGAAATAAGCTTATATATAGGGTAAGCTCTCACCGACCCACCACTTACCTCAACACATCAGCGTTAATCCGTCGTCTATATTTGGGGCTAAGATTCCAACTGTTGATTGATTATGATTGTTTCATGATTGCCTCTTGTTCTGTGACTATGATAATGATTATGTAAACCATGGTTCTTAATTTACTCGAAATTAAAACCTTAGGTTTTAGCATGTGTGTCCTAGGTTAATTAACCTAGGTTCTCAATACCTACAGTATCGAGTATAATGATCTCTTGTGAGAACTTCAACTAAAGAATACTGTTACACAGATTCTAAGTTATAAAGTTCCTATGATAATGAACACCTGATAATGATAACAATGATAACAATGACAAGGATTTCAACTCAAGATTCTAAATTAATAGTTCTTGACCTTTGAATTCCTATAATGAGCATGACAAGGATTTCAAATCAAGACTCTAAATTAATAGATCTTGACATTTGAATTCCTATAATGAATATGACAAGGATTTCAAATCAAGACTCTAAATTAATAGATCTTGACATTTGAATTCCTATAATGAATATGACAAGGATTTCAAATCAAGACTCTAAATTAATAGATCTTGACATTTGAATTCCTATAATGAATATGACAAGGACTTTAGATCAAAGATACCAATCTTTGCCTCTAAATCCTATAATGAATATGACAAGAAATTCATATCAAAGATTCTGAAAATACAGATCTTTGCCTCCGAATTTCTATAATGATCTCTGTGTGAGAATTTCAGATCAAGGATACTAAGAATACAGATCCTTGCCTCTGAAATCCTTAAATGCATATGTGTGAGAATTTAATCCGGTTTCTAAAATTATAGAATTCCGGTTCAAATTCTTTGACTCGATATCTAATCTTAGAAAAATGTCCCTAAGATCTTTCAAGCTTATTGTAGACTTAATGCTCACTTAAGTTACTTAGATCCTAAGTTCCTCAAGCCTATAGCACTTAGTCCTATTGGGTAGCTTAGGTTATAGTCTAGGTCATTAAACATTGGGTTTTTCCTAGTTCTCTACAACCTTGGCTCTGATACCAACCTGTCACACCCCTGCGCCGCGTGCGGAATCCACGGCGCGGTGACGTATGAACAGTTGAATCATGCACAAGTATTGAATAAGAACAACCACAATGGATTACTACATTTCATAATGTTTAGACAGTTGTTTAGTTACAGACAATCTATCTACCAAAAGAAAGACAACTACAGACCCAAAATATAGTTTACAAAATAAGACTTCAAACAAGACAAGTAAAACAATTAGGATTTAGTGTGTTTCTAATCCATCCTAGCATGTTTCTTCATCTTGTTCTATCTTAGTATGGTCTCCTTAGTTGTCTCTGAGAATGTCTTAAACCTGATTACCTGAAACACGTGAAAAGTAACTGTCAACTACAGACGTAGTTGGTGAGAACAATAGGTTTAAACATTTGTAAACATGAGTAGATGATATAAGGCATAGGTAAGTTAAAGCAACATATGATTCACACGGATGAGCTGCAACCCAAACTAACATCAAGTAAGAAAATGAGTGTAAACAATCCAATCACTGTTCGCACGAAAGCCAACATATAATATCAAGTCCCAAAACACGTTTGGAGTTAGATAATACATCAGCAGTTTTGATAACCATATGACACCAGACCTGCAGTTGGCTTTTAAAAACAAATTTAAAAGCCAACTCCATCCTGGATAAGAAAACAATGACACCAGACCTACAGTTAGCTTTTAAAACAAATTTAAAAGCTAACTCCATCTGGATAAGAAACAATGTGTCCGCTTTCCCTTGTTGTGATCACCCAGTACTAACGCTAATGAATATGATACTTGATGCTTTTACAATTTTGTTTACAACAATAGACACCATGTTTCTGAATCTTACTTTAACCAAATGTGTTAATGCCTTATTTGATAACATGAATTGAAAACCAAGATTTAATTCCACGAATTAAATCCTTTGTTTTGTATACCATGAAATGAATCTCTTGATTTGAATACCATGATGTGAACCACTTGATTTGAATACCATGATGTGAACCACTTGATTTGAATACCATGATGTGAACAATTTGATTTGAATACCATGATGTGAACCACTTGATTTGAATACCATGATTTAGTGACCTTGTGTAACAACAAGGTTTATAACAAAAGAGTTTATCAAATCATTTATTTAAAAGTGTTGATCCTTTATAAGAACATTTGAGTAAATCTGTTAAAAACATTTCAAAGAGTCTTTATAAAATCCTTTTTAGTAAAAAGATTCCAATAGTTAATAAGTCCTTAAAACGGTTGACAATTTCTTTAAACCATTGATGAATCCCTTGGATTCGTAAGATGAACCTGTAATGTTTATGAAATACACATAACTTGTGTAATGAAACAAGATTGAAATAGCGGTTTTTGATCACGTGTTCCACCCCAAAACAGTTATAAAAACAGTAAAAGAGGGGCTAAAGTTCTCACCTGTCTGCAGTAGACTCTGAACTAAAACAGATAGCAAGTAGCAAACAGGACTTCTAATTGATTCCTATAACATTGTAATCATACATAAGATATAGGATTTATAATTGTATAGACTTTGATTCATTGATTAACTTGTGTTCTCTTGAACTTGATTAACACTTGATAACTCGTTCTCATGATTAAGATTGTTGTGAAAACTTGAAAGTCATGATTTGAATCACTTGATTGATCATGGGTCCAAGAAACGAATATGAAATGCTCTTTGTGCATAAATCTTATGCATAAAATGATAATTGTTCTAAGATTTGATAACCCTTGATTAACATGACTTATGAAAAGATGTTCCAATTGTTTAAGTTCTTGAGATTGTGACTTGATCCCATGATTAGGTTAAGTTGCAATTTAAACCAACTAAGATCAAGTTACAATCATTTAGAGTTGTGGCCTACAATGGCCTTAAGCCCCTAAAAATCATGATAATAGGCTTAAATGGAGGTCCATGGGCCAATTGAATATGATATTTGGCCAACCTAATGTGTATGTAGACCAAGTAAGCTTCTAAGGCATCCTTGATCCAACTTAAAAGCATAATGGGCCAAAGCTAATCTCCATTGGCTTAATTTGTCCTATGGCCGATTACTAATAGGATTGAGTCGAGTAGGACTGTTTGGGCCGAATAGGAGTTGGGTTGGCCGAAATGGATCTTGTAAACCAAACGAGTGAGTTATTGGGCCATGTATATCACCAAGGATAAAATTGGACCAATTAAGATCATAATGGATCAACATAATTCCATTGGACTTGTTTTAACCTATGGGGTTGAATACCATTGCAGTTGGGCCGAATATGATTAGGGTTGGGCCGAGGGTTCATGGACTGCCATCATAGGCAGCGAACCTTAGGAGTTTAGGTTCGCCGGTGGACTACAGATTCGACCAATAATCATGACAAGGTTCGGCTCCCTAGTGTCCATGCAAGGTTCGACTAATGTTGGGCGAACCATGCAGGGTTCGCTGCATGTCTGAGGTTTCGGCTAGCTGACTGGTTCGGCCACAAGCACAACAGGTTCGGGTAAGTATGGTTCGTGATGCATGCATGAAGGGTTCGTCAGCATGGGGTTCGTGATACAAAGCTTCGCTAGTAATCGAAGGTTCGGCAGTGACTCCATAGGGTTCGTCCACCTGAGGGTTCGTTAGCATGCCATAGGGTTCGCTGCTTGTGACTCAGGGTTCGTCTGGGTTAGGATCAACGAACCATTGGTTCGTTGCTGATGCAGGGTTCGCCATTGTCAGCAGTATGAAGGTTCGTTGCCTTCATTAGGGTTCGGCTCCATAACCCCCAGCGAACCTGTCGACTTGCAGCTTCGTCTTCACCAAAAGTTCAGTTCCAGACCACGATCCATGTTATTCTAGCATCGTAGGATGTTACTACAGGTGCGAAATTGGAGAGGGGGTGCTAGAACCGGCTAAGTATCGATTTTTAAGCACACACATATAGAAAACCCTAATTTCCAGATTTTTCAATCGATCATACCTCGTCTTTGGCCGGCTGATCTCGCTGATTTCTTGTACTTTCGTGTAGATAATGTTGAGAGCTACGCGTGGACACCAAGAACACCAAAATCCGTCGAGAAACGAAGAAGATACGCGCGTTTGAAGGTCGGTTTTCTAGAGAGAGAGAGGGTATACGGGATTTTTAGAGAGAGAAATGGTTGTTGAGGTAATAAATGAAGAAAGAAGCCTTGTTCAAGGCTTTTATAGCCCGAGTGATATTCGGGTCCGTTTCGGTCGCTCGGTTCGCGTTTCCGGAACGTAGCGCGTATTTTACGCGAATTTAAATAACAAGAGTTGTTAAACTCATTAAAATGATGAGTTTCAAAATTGTAAAAATATAAAATAATTAATATAATTATTTTTACTCTTCGTGTGTTGTCGGATCGTTAAACATTCACAATTACGTGTATACCCGCAATCGCGTACGTTTTTCGATCGTATTAAAATATTTAAAGTCGTTTAATCATAATTATAAGTTCAACATTCGTATCATTATGGATCGTCACCCATAACTATACTCAGTCTCGCTTACGTATTACGATTCTTGTTGAATTAGTTGTCATAATATTCGTCTTGACACTACGCACCAACACTATCCTGTTACACCGAACGCAGTATATATATAGGGCTCACTCTCGCTGCCCACCACTGTTTCGATATAACACAATATTGTTCTTGCCTAGTGAACTCGACTGTAAATAAATAATACATACTTGTTAAATGATAAAGATTCTAACACACAAGCACATAATGACACATGATTCACATTGACTGACTGAACATGGATACACACTGTTCTAACACTGTTCACTACTACATGACTAAATGTACAAATGTTACACAACCCCGCCGGCTCGGGGTGTGACAAAATCCTTTTGGACTTTTTATTAAATCTTTGAAAAGATCCAAATGAAATCATATTCAACTTATTATCTTTAGAATTTCTCAATTCTTAACATTAAAAATTGTTAACATAATTTACCTATAAATATAATCAAATTATGAACAATTAAAAATTTGATTATTCAGATAAACTCAAAATACTACAACTTAAATTTGATACCAAGCATTATTATTAAAACTTTAAATAATGAATTTAAATGAGTTTCATACATAATGAGATATTAACCTATTCAACATCAGAATTTATTGAGGATACAGTATATATTGCCATTGATCTTTTCACATATTCAATAAATTAATAGGAATGATATTTCTTATTTTGATCAAAACTTAATAAATCAATAATTTAATGGTATGCGCTAGTGAGAACAGGTCTGTGTGACACACACAACAAAAAATCACTATGTGTATTAATGAAAGAATGCTATGAATTTCTAGATCTATATTGACAAACAACAGAGGAAATTCAGTATATGTACTAAATGATCATTGATGGCATAATATGTATATATATGAATCAACTCTCAATCCATTTTTGTTGAAACTCAGTTAGTGCAAATCAATTTTAAGATAGAGAACTCATTAATTCATATAATATTGAAATTGATTGCCTATTATCAATCAAAGTAAAGTATTTAAGTTTTTCTAACACTCAAATTCAATCTTTCAATCAAATCAAATATTACTTCTATGTTTTAACACATCAAATAGTAATCAAATTCATTTGCATAAATATTAACAAGTTAAAATTTTAATCATTAAGAAACATTAAATCAAATAAGTCAAAATTCAATCATTTTTCATAAAACTTGGATACAATTTTCAAGATTTTTTTTAAAAAGTTAACAAATATCAAAATGTGAAAGTTTTCAAAAAAAAAAAATAACCTAAAAATAAAAGCAAACTTTCAAGTGATATTTTTCAAAATCTTTCATTCAAAATTGATCATCCGGAGACCCTCTACAAGAGAAGTGAAACGAGTTGAATCAAAAGCTTTTGTAAAAATGTCTGCAATGTTGTCAACAATATTAATTTTCAAAAGTTGGATTAATTTTTTCTGTGCACAATCTCGAATAAAATGATGACGAATATCGATGTGTTTTGTTCTTTTGTTATCAACAAAACTAGGAGTTGTTGTATATTTTAAACCGTAATCTCTCATTTGTTGTTGAATCCACAAAACTTGTGAACAAAACCTTGAAGCAGCAACATACTAAGCATCACATGTAGAGATGGCTACAGTAAGTTGCTTCTTACATTGCCAGCTTACCCGTTTATTACCAAAGAATTGACAACCTCCTGTTGTTGACTTTTTGTCAAGATTACACCCACCATAGTTAGAATCTGAAAAAGCTATAAAATCCATGCTATCATCATAAGGGTACCATAGTCCAAGACTTGGTTTTCCCTTCAAATAGCGAAAAATTCGTTTCACAGATTTAATATGTGAATCTTTAGGTTTTGCCTGAAATCTAGAACACAAACAAACTACAAACATGATGTCAGGTCGGGATGTAGGTAAATACATTAAGGAACCAATCATTGAACGATATAGATGTTGATAAACATAAATACCATTCTCATCGTTCCCTAAATTATGATGAGTACAAATAGGAGTAAAAATTGATGTACAATCATTCATCTTGAACTTGTTCAAGATCTCATGTACATATTTACTGTGATGTATGAATAAGCCCTCCTTATTCTGATCTACTTGAATTCCAAGAAAGAAAGATAATTCTCCCATTGCAGTCATTTCAAACTTTTGCTTCATAACCTCTTCAAAATCCTTGCATAATTGTTCATTTGTAGCTTCATAGATAATATCATCCACATATATCTGAACAATCAAAATGTCATCATCTTTCTTCAAGATAAACAAAGTACTATCAATCTTTTCCATTGAAAAACCATTGCCCAACATATGTGTCGGCAATGTCTCATACCACGCCCTAGGTGCTTGATGTAATCCATACAAAGCCTTATCCAAACGATAACACTTAGTTTGATTCTTTGGATCTTCAAACCCAGGTGGTTGAACAAAATAGACTTCTTCTTTAACTTTGCCATATAAAAAGGCACTCTTGACACCCAATTGAAAGACTTTGAACATTTTGAGGCTAGCATATGCAAGAAACAATCGAATAGCTTCAATTCTTGCAACAGGAGCATATACTTCATCATAGTCAATGCCCTCTAGTTGATTAAAACCTTGCACAACCAGTCTAGCTTTGTTCCTCACAATGATGCCCTTATCAATTTTTTTACATTTGTACACCCATCTGGTACCTATGGGAATGGCATCTTCAGGACAATCTACTAGCCTCCAAACACCAAGTTTCTCAAATTGACTCATTTTTTCTTCCATGGTTGTTATCCAAGAAGACTCCTTCAATTCTTCTTTAACATTCTTTGGCTCTATTTGACTTATTAAGCATGAATACAAAAATGAACTCATTGTCTCTTGAATACCTTATAATAATACTTCATCTCCTTCATCTTGAACATGCTGACTCCTTGTCTTGACACCATAATTTAAATCACCTATGATGTTATCAATTGGATGATTTATATTAACACTATGAGTCGCAATTTCCTCCACAACCAGTTGTTCTTCAAGATTTGTAATATGTGTATCTTCGTCTGGTAAAATATCCCCCTGAATTTCAGATTCAATAATAACAGATGGATCATTAATTGAATCATGAAATTCATTTTCAGAATGCAAATCTTCATAACTTTCATGTTGTTCATAAACAAATGAGGAAGAAGACAAATCAGTAAAAACAGAAGAACTCCCTTTAGAAGAGTCAAGAATAAATTTGGAAACAAAGAACCATGAATATTAATAGTATCACTAAAAGATTCAGCAAGATCATTCGAAGATGAAGGAAACAAGTTATGAAAACAATCAAAGCCTGAATCATAATCAAATAACCATTCTGGACCTTTTCCAGGAAAGGTGTGTAGTATCGAGACTAAGCATTCTGTCGATACTAATAGTATCGATGCTAATATCATTGATACAATCCGTATCGATAAAATCACACTTAGTCAAATTTCAAACAATTAAAACTAAACAAAATTAAAATAAAACAAATAATATTAAACCAAAAAAATACAATAAACATAAAAATCATATCAAATCAGCAACATATCTTCAATCTTCAGTCTTCATTTCAACATATGATGCTGATGCTATTAGGGTACTAACATTTACTGATATCACTGTAGC
Organism: Mikania micrantha; assembly: GCA_009363875.1. Taxonomy (NCBI): domain Eukaryota; kingdom Viridiplantae; phylum Streptophyta; class Magnoliopsida; order Asterales; family Asteraceae; genus Mikania; species Mikania micrantha. The sequence goes on along the minus strand of CM018693.1, from coordinate 101,148,058 downwards.
CAAATCAGTATCTATGAAGAAACGGACGAACTCTCTAGGTAATCCAATCGATTTTGATGCCTATGAGATAAAGTGGCCACCCACCAAGAGGGTGAAGAAAGTTCCAATTCTTCCAGACATGCCTGAAGGATCATTGAAAAATTTCAAATTTTGGTCTTTTGATGAACAAACTTATAGAGTCATCATAAACTGTGGAGATGTGGAATATTCATTCTATGATCCAATCGATCTGATGTGTTTAAGTGAAAAAGATGTGAAGTTCTTAAACAATCAGGATATGAAAGTAGACCAAGATAATCTTCAAGAAGCCTTGGATTTTGTGGTATATGTGAGAACGATTGTCAAAACTAAGGCCTGGTCGGGTGCATATGAAGATGTATCCTCACTTTTGTATAATTCTGGTAATTCTGGTGCAGTTCAAGAAGGTCAAGAGACTGAGACAAGGGAAGCAGAAGAAACACAAGACTAGGGGGAGATTGTTGGGGTATGTTTAGAGTTTTAGTGTTTCGTTAATCAGTTTGTTTTTGAATGGTTTAACAGTTAGTTCTTAAGATGGTTATTAGGTTATCGAATTAGACAAGGGTGAACTTGAGTTTAATTAATATAAGATCTCGAGTTTGTCTTTTTAAAGTTCTTGAGAATGAAATATTTCATTTTCGAGTTGGTCCAATTTTGGTGGGTTTTGGGCTTCGGCCTTGTAACTAGTAGTATAAATACTTGGTTATCAAGTCAGATTAGGGGTTTGTTCGTATTTTTCAGTTTTTCTTGTTCCTTGGGTAGAACAAGTTTTACCAGTCAGTTCTTGGTAACCGAGTGCAATTAAACGTGAGAAATCGTATTTCTTTTCATCTTGTTCTTAAATTGGTATTTTTCTTGCACACACGCGATTACATTCCGCACTCTCACGTGTGATTGGTAAATCGATGTCAGTTTTAGATCTTGTAGTGGGACTAACAAATCTCAACAAAATGTTCAGCATTCTTGGTAGATGTATCGAGGTAAGCACATATGTTGTTCTTCTAAAATGCTCTAAGGTCAGACATTTTGCAATCAAAATAGAATAAACGTGTCAGTTCATATTAGAAGATATGAAATCATTTGAAAAGTTATAAACACTTGATTTCATTCATGTGAATAACTCAAACACAAGGCAAATTATACACGAATGAACCCTTAAGTGAATGAGTCTAGTGCACGAATGAGATCAGCACACGAATGAAGTGCCAACTCAAACTCAGCCGTATGAGTGAGTTCATTCGTTAGAATGCAATGAGTAATGAGGTCGTTTGTCTGAGAGATCACGCGAATGAACCTTCATTAGTTCGGCCAAAGGTTCTTAAACACTAACTTTCAAAAATCCATAATCAAATCACAAAAATAGCAACATTGTTCTCAGAGAACTTCGATTAAGTGATTAGGATAGATTTTAGGTCGAGTTTAACCCATTTTTTTGGTATATTTTATTGCTACAAGTCCGAAACCTAAAACCCTAAAATCTCGGTAAAAAATGGTTCATTGAATGGATTACAGCCGGTGAAACTTGATCCAAAACATACCTGAAATGATCAATAAAGGTTTTAGGATCAGAATGCGGAAGAATCACGGCTAAAACGAAAATGATGATCGAAAATTCTGAACAGACGAATGGATACAGACACACAATTAACGAGCGAAGGTAAGAACGGATGAGCCTTCGGATGAATGTAAGTACTTACATATAATTCTCATTCGTGCCGGAGGTTCATTCGTGTATGTGAGCCATTCGTCAGAGATGTTCATGCGAATAAGCTATTCATCCTTGTGATTCATTCGGACGAATGAATACCCAAAGTAATTCATTCGAGCGAATGAGTAACTACCCTTAATTATTTTTTAACATTTTGGCGAAGACAAGCACTCAAACACAATTGTTAGTTTGGTGAGAAATTTAGACAAGACTGAACACCTGAACAAACACATGATCACTTAAAGAGAAAACTAAAAGTCTTTTTGAATTTTTCTGATTAAAAGGAATTGTACAACTAAACTATTAAAAGCAAAACACATGTTTTGTGAGCATTCTTTCAAGAAAGCAAAATATATACGAGAACATATCAATTGAGCATCTGTGAGTGTTATACCTATGACACATTGGAATTATGATACAATTACCGATATGATTGTCCATTTTAAACCTAACCATACTTAGTTTTTCAAAAATTTAGTGATCAACTATATGTTCTCATTTTGTTACCCATTTTAGTCAACTTGTAATGGTCAAAACTAGTTTATAACTCATCTTATCATAACTTTATACCTTGGATCATAAATTCTATAAGGTTCTAGTTTATTATATTTTTGAATTTTTCTTTTGATAAGTTTCTCAAATTCAACACATTCTTATGGACGGGTTCAGCTAGGTCTTTACAAAACAATATGGCTCGTGTCAGAACTGTGTTGACTGAGAATTTTTTTCTACCCAAATGGATGGCTTCAGCTAGGCTACAACCCAGTATAGGGCACATATATGGAATCGAACTTATTTTATTTTTGTATTTTTCTAGCTTATCGTATCTGAATGGACAGCTTCAACTAGCCTACAACCCAGTGTATGGAATGTATATAGAATCGGACTTACTTTTGTTTTTATGTGGCTCAATCATTCTTATACGAATGGACGGTTTCAACTAGGCTATGACCCAACAATATGGCATGTATACGGACTTGAACTCATGAGTTATTGGAAACCTCATAAAATCCTATAAAACATGGTGTACGCATGATTTGAATTACAACTTATTTATCCCTTAAATCAGTTTTCTAGACTAGATCCCACAAGTCAGACATTATGAGCAATCACCAATTTGTCTAGAAACTTGTAGAGCAGGCCTATCAGTACATCATACCATAACACCCATGTGCTTTCAGTTTATGCACTCAATTTTTATTTAAACTAGCATGACTGGCAACAAATCAGTTTTCCAGTTAAGACTTTTGCATTTTCTCAAATTTTTTAATGTTTTTGGTTTTACAATGTAGGTCTTTTTCTCCCCTTAAAAGCCTAAAAGTGAAAATCTTTTTGGGTTTTTGAATAAGCAAAGTAAATGCAGATGAATATATATACATAAAAGAAGAAAGAAAATTAAGGAAATGATTATTTGTTTGATTTAGTTGAAGGAATGACTTCAGCTTTTTGAAAGACACCATTAGCCGATAACATATACAAAAATCTGGGTTTATCAAAAGCTTTAGTGTAAAGATTGGATTTCTAGTGATTGGTGTCAATTTTAACAACATCGATTAGTTTTTTTCAAAACAAGCACGTATGAAGTGATATTTAATGTCGATGTTGTAACATCAGTGCCGGAAATGCTACCGGAACAGTGATATACACAATAACTTGTACAGTAACTCAGGTATCAACTACGTGAACTACTTATATGCTATTAACATTGTGATGCTTAATACTACACTATTATGCAATCGTTTCTGAAATCTGATTAAATCTCATGGTTTAACAGCCAGAAATACACCAGACAACATGGAATTGACATATGAATGCTTGTAATATCTATTTTGTATAAACCTATGCGAGGTTGAACAAAACAAAGCAATAACGGACGTCGTTACAGGAATGCTAAAGGGACGGATTATTCGTATAGGTGACGATCTGTACGAATACATCTGAAAGCTTAACGTTCCGAATGATGTCCAGTAATTAGAAAACCATATTGAAAAGTGTAGTTATTGTCGTATTCGTACGGATGACGATTCGAACGAATACGCGCGACAACTATACGATTCGATTTAAACTGAAATACAAACATTTTCAGAAAATTTAAAATAAATGAAATATATTTAGTTAATTTACTAGGAATAACCACTTAAATTAATTTATTAAACGCTATCTTTAAAACCGAGACGTTTGTCACGAAAACAAAAGAGAAACAACGCCTCTACGCGAAACCGAGCGGAGCCGACCGAACCCGAACGAACCCGGTTAATTTGAATCCATTTATGGGGGCAATTAATTCTGTGACAACTAGTACCAAACCGTCCGGTAAGTCCATACGGTCTGTGAACTTTCACAATTTACTGTGTGTAAATACAGTGCGTAAAAAGTTGTGTGACAACAGAACTCTGTAAACAAACCACAGTTGTATGTGTTTAAGTGAAAACTTAAATACAGTAAATACAACTCAAGAGAAACAACGGTGTACAAACGAATGACAATAACCTATTGGTTGCGATCTGATATCCATAGATAACAAGAATCAGATGGCCGACAAAACAGTACGAAAGCAAGGCAAATTCAATGATAACAACGTGAAAACAGGCAGTTTAGTTGAGTCCGTCTGTGAGAAGGTTCAATGCAAATCAATAACTCACTGTCGTATACGAACAATAAACCTACTGTGTGTTTGCGTGGGTGACGATTCACACGAACATATATGTGGGTTTAACGTTCTGAACGATGACCGATAAGTAGAAAACCAAATCAGAAAGTGAAACGTACGATAGTGTTCGTACAGCTAGCGCTCTGTACGAAAACGCGCGTAAGTGACGTATTCTGACGAAACGAAAACGAAACACGACACGAACGACTTTAATTTAATAAAATAAAATAAATAATATTTTACAATTTTGAAACTCATCAAATGATAAAAATAACTTCCTTTAATTAAAACAAATAAAATTACGCATTTAAATTCTGGAAACGCAACAAAAACGCGAACCGAGCAACCAAAACGAACCCGAATACCCCGAGGGTATATAAACACCAAATAAGGGTGTTTTTACTCATTTATGGCAGCCCTCTTTCTCTCTAAGTGCAGATCCATGAACCTATTCTCTCACTAGGAGAATCACTCTTCAAATCGCGATATCTCACTCCTTTGTGGACGAAATCGGGCGTTCTTGGTGTCCACGCGTAGCTAGGAACGAGCTCTACAAGGAAGTACAACTGATCTGGAGTTTCATCCGGCCAAAGTCGAGGTATGATCCAAGGAAAAATCAAGAAAAGAGGGTTTTCACTTTTATTTGAATACATGTCCATTTAACTGGTTATAGACCCACTTATACAATCATTATACCCTCGGAAACTCATCTCTGCATAACGACACCATGGGAACGACATTGAAACAGCTGGGATATGATGAAGATGATCGACAGGTTCGTCAATGGAGGGCTGTCCCAGCCAAACCCTCATACAACCAGGCGAACCTAAATATGCAGACGAACCCTAAACATGTCTTGGCCGAACCTGGTGCTGGGCTGCCTTCCATCGAACGAACCTTCACCTTGTCACGAACCTTTGTGACATCATGCAGTGGCCGAACCTCCAGCAGCACCACCGAACCCTGCATGGTTGACCATGTCACGAACCTTCAAGACAACACAACCTGGCCGAAGCAATGCCTTACTTTCCAGTGCCGAACCCATCCAGATCAATGAACCAATTGTAGGCAAACCCCATCATGCTCACAAACCCGCAACTGCCTAAACCTAGCCGAGCCTTAGGTTTGTCTACCATATGCCTGTACACGAACCATTGGGACTAAAAGGTTCGCTGACATGGTGACCTGATCTCGGCCATAGAACCAACGGAAACCAACCGGCCCAATAGCTATAGTGTTCGGCCCCGCACACACGTTTAGCCAAATTGAATAGTTCAAAGAGATGCTTGGGCCCATATTACATATTGGATTTAAGGCCCACCTAGACCGACCCAATGATCTTCATCCCACACGAGTTATGGGCTCATGAAAATACATCGGCCCATACATACCACACATGGCCCATGACTACTAGTTTGATCCACAATAAATTAGTCAGCCCAAATTAATAATCCGACTAACATGAGATGACAAAGCAACTATTAAATTTTTATTTCAAGAAATAGTGTGTAGAAAATCATATGTAATTACAAAGGTGGGAAGTTTTTGGTAACGAGCTTCATAAAGTTTATAACATATTGGTTGATAAATGAATTTCAAGTTGCACATCATGATAAGATACATAGGGTGAACATGAGATCTATAATGAATGGTAATCACCTAAACCTAAATTGACTTAGTGTCAGACTAAATCATAACAAGTGAACCAGGGCCAGATAATGAATACCATGACCGAGACTCGCGAGTGTTAACCAACTTTAAGGGTTAACACAAACACACACTCAAACACGTATTTAAGGGTTATACTTATAAGTCAAACATAATGTGAAATCAATACAGGAACGTGAAAACTACCACAAGTACAGGTAAGAGCACGTGTATTCTTTGTTTAAGCTAAGTCAACCACTACAACAACAAGGTGAGTTCATATGCCCCTTTTCTAATCTTTACTGATTTCAAAGCTCGGGGCTGAGAAACATGCTAAAATTTTAGTTACGTAAAAGTTTATTTTAACATATTGCTTATATTATGACTTAGATAATAATTGCTTGTCTTTATTATCGTTTATCATTACATGCTTGATTGTTTGATTTTATCATACCTGAAATAGCTAGGATGCTACATGCTAACCTAGAATTGTGACACATTAACACCATAGGATAATGTAAGTTGCTAAGAATATATCTTACAACTGTGCATAATTCGTACACGATAGAACAACGGGGAAACCAAGGGATAACATGCCAATAACAATTACAAATAACAAGAATGATAATCATGATAGTGTAACTTCATGATAACAAGATAATTCACACAATACTAACATTGTGTATCAGACAAGTTCTTATAACACTTCGTTCAGGTTAGTAAGAACACTCAACATCGAGATAAGAGTTGATACAATTACTCGTGATATCGAGGAGGATATTACGAGCGCACGCTTTCGAGATGGCATTTCCCACATATACTATTACTACTTATTAAGACTCTATTTAGAGCACATATTATAACTGTCAGAGGATGCCGGTTACACAACCACAGACCAGTCGGTTAAATCACGAACACTAATCACTAGGGCTTGGGGTAATCTAACGAAATCACACCGGGCACGAGAGGTGCTATCATTCTAATTAATAAGATTCATTAAATTTAGGGAAAGTATTCATTCCAATAGATATTGTGGGAGGAAATCTTACACGCCGGGCTGGTTAGTAATGACAGCTACTGAGACTATTACGTCTCAAAGTAGGAATCATGAGTAGGACACTTTACACACCGGGCTGGACAGGGGTGACAGCTACTGGGACTATTATGTCCCTAACTATATATCGAGTATGATATCTTACACACCGGACTGGTTAGTACTGACAGTCACAGAGACTACTAGGTCTTGCTCTAGATATCCAGTATGATATCTTACACACCGGGCTAATCCGTAAGTAATAGCTAACAGAGACAATTACGTCTTTTACTTTATTCATTGGGTTATCTTACGCGCCGGGCTAATCCTTAAGGAATAGCTAACAGAGACAATTACGTCTCTTACTTTATTCATTGGGTTATCTTACACGCCGGGCAAATCCGTAAGGAATAGCTAACAGAGACAATTACGTCTCTTACTTTATTCATTGGGTTATTTTGCATGCAAGGCTATTCCGTAAGGAATGGCTAACAGAGATAATTATGCCTCTTCCTTTTTCATTGTTGGGATAATCATACCGGGGAAATCATGGGTGAAATGAAATGGGTATCCATCGTTGTATTACAGGTAGTGTTGAGTTCAGTTGAGCATGTGGTGGGATGGCGTCTGGGCTTGACCCTTTCGTATGCCCTATATATAAGCATGATGGCTGGATGAGACACTATCTGTAAATATCCATGGAGAGGAAATTGTGTGAAACATGGGAAGCAATTATCAATACAACTTGTGTGAAACGTTGTGAACATGACTGACATAAATACAATGGTTTTCAATTACAAAACTTATGAACTCACCAACCAAGTGTTGACTTTGTTTAAGTGCATGTTTTCTCAGGTGACGGACAGGTTTAGTCACCATGATTACAGGGACATAGCTAGGGGACTTATAGAAGACCTAGCTACATTTGTGATTGCATACTTTTGGATAACAAGAACATGAATCATCTTTTGTATATCTTGTACGGTTACAAGATATAGTCTCATTGATTCTTTAGATAGATTTACTTGGTTAAGTTATGAACGATACATTGTAATTTAATCTTGTAATTCTATATCATTGATGTGTTAGCATTTCTCATTTGATTATCACGTGCTATGTATACAATCTGATCATTCGATTATCACAACGATATCGCGCCCCGGGAACCTTCCGCCCGACGGGAAAACCCGATCTGTTCCCGCCGGCCCGGGGTGTGACAGACTGGTATCACAGCCATGGTTATAGAGAAATATAGTTCATATTACTTGAACGGTTTGGCCTAGATTATAACCTAGGGACCTTCATATAGAGATCATATTCCATAGGATTCTATTTGTATATGTCTTCTGCATCTGATCACTGCACTAACCGATTATCTTTCGGTTATGATTAGAATGCCGCCAAGAAGACAACCACCTCTGTTGCCACCACCACAAGACTTAGCTCCGCATTCATCTACACCATCACCATCTGACTCTCCTACACAACCACCTCTACCTCCTCCTCCACATGTTCCACCTCCACAGCCACCGCCTGTTCACGAGTTGGATCCGGCTACTATTGCTTTAGCCACTCTACTGAGAAGCCAACTGAGGGATGTGATCCCGGAGATGATGAACCGGATTAACAGCAACAACAGTAATATTGCCAACTCATCTGGAGAAGGAAGTGGAAATACCAGGCATCATCAGGATTACTCCTACAAGAACTTTGTAGGTTGCAACCCACAGAGCTTTAGTGGCAGTGAGGGTACTTTCGAATTGATCCAATGGATCGAGAACATGGAGACTACCCTAGAGATTAGCAACTGTCCTGAACATTATAAGGTGAAGTATGCTGCTGGTTCATTCCACAAATGACCGTTAACTTGGTGGAACGCTCATGTTAATACTAGAGGCAGGGATAAGGCCCTGTCAATGCCATGGGAAGACTTCAAGGCCATACTGCGGGCAGAGTTTTGCCCAAGGAACGAACTCAAGAAGGTTGAAACTGAGTTAATCAACCTTGTTATGATTGGTGCTGGGCATTTGGCCTACACCACAAGATTTCACGAACTAGCATCACTGGCACCGGATATAGTGCCGACACTGGAGAAGAGAATTGAACGGTATATCGGGGGATTACCGGCTTGCATGCAAGGTTTTATCCTTGCTGCTCATCCAAAAACCCTGGAAATGGCTGTTACTTTGTCATCAACAATGACAGATGTGATGGTTGCCTCTGGGGCGCTCAAGAAAGAGTATGAATCTACTGAGAATATAGAACAACCCTCCACCAAGAAACGAAAGGTTGCTAAAAATTTTGCAACAACTACCATTGCCAAACAAGCAGTGCCCACACAACCACAACTGACCCACAAGCCTTATTCTGGCATAGCCCCATTCTGCAATAAGTGCAGCTATCATCACCAACCTGACACACGGTGCAGACAATGCACTTATTGCGGGAAGATGGGACATTGGTCCAAATTTTGCAAGAACCAAGCAGCTCAGCATAGGGCTAATCAAGCAATGGCACAAACCACTATAAGAAACGATCGCAATTCCTGCTACACCTGCGGGGAGCCAGGACATTATGCGAAAGACTGTCCCAAAAGGGCGCTACCGAGAGGGCAAGCACCGAGAGGACTTGCATTTCTGATAGGGGCGGCTTCGGCTCGCCAGCACACTGACACCAACACTGGTACGCTTTTCATTCTAAATCTTTACAGTTGTATTATTTAATACTAGCATAGATTATCGTTGCCTCTTTGGAGTTAGTTTGGAACTTACTTACAATTGGGGCAACACCCGGATATCTCTTATACTAAAGGAAACAAAACAAACACATAACATGGAATTCAAAGTGATGGACACAAGTGGTGTCAATACCGTCACCAAAATGGATGTTTTATCCCTAATAGGGATGAAAACATCTAATCCGATAAAATCTTTTGCATGTCATTATAGTGAACGGCATAGATGCATTCGTAAATCCCATTTCTTGGGAACGAAAACTCACAATCAGATCTGTCAATGTTGTCCTACCAGACAATATACGAATCCATTCTAAAAAGGGGAGAAACGAGAGGTTTATCCTGACAAGAATAGAACGCGATCATAAGAATCATAGCGAACATTATAGAGCATGAAGTTGTGTAACAACTCGAGATACCACCAGGGGAGTGTACACAAACAACTATGGATTAAAATGCCAAGCTACCAAACACTCTCAGTGAAACTAATGATTATTGGATCACTATAAACAGTCGGGTTATGCCTGCTCATTTCATAAATAAACACAAAGCTTAGGTCTAATGAGAACCACTAACATACAAAGAGAAACATAATATCAAAGTATCTCCACCTATGCAAAGAAAAAGTAGTACTCGACAATGACGCTTAAATTTCGGGACGAAATTTCTTTAACAAGGGGAGACTGTGACAACTAGTACCAAACCGTCCGGTAAGTCCGTACGGTGTGTGTACTTTCACCATTTACTGTGTGTAAATACAGTGCGTAAACAGTTGTGTGACAACAAAACTCTGTAAACAAACCACAGTTGTATGTGTTTAAGTGAAAACTTAAATACAGTAAATACAGCAACTCAAGAGAAACAACGGTGTACAAACGAATGACAATAACCTATCGGTTGCGATCTGATATCCATAGATAACAGGAATCAAATGGCCGACAAAACAGTACGAAAGCAAGGAAAATTCAATGATAACAATGTGAAAACAGGCAGTTTAGTTGAGTCCGTCTGTGAGAAGGTTCAATGCAAAACAATAACTCAGTGTCGTATACGAACAATAAACCGACAGTGTGTTTGCGTGGGTGATGATTCACATGAACATATCTGTGGGTTTAACATTCTGAACGATAACTGATAAGTAGAAAACCAAATCAGAAAGTGAAACGTACGATTGTGTTCGTACAGCTAGCGCTCTGTACGAAAACGCGCGTAAGTGACGTATTCTGACGAAACGAAAACGAAACACGACACGAACGACTATAATTTAATAAAATAAAATAAATAATATTTTACAATTTTGAAACTCATCAAATGATAAAAATAACTTCCTTTAATTAAAACAAAGAAAATTACGCATGTAAATTCCGGAAACGCAACGAAAACGCGAACCGAGCAACCGAAACGAACCCGAATACCCCGAGGGTATATAAACACCAAATGAGGGTGTTTTTATTCATTTATGGCAGCCCTCTTTCTCTCTAAGTGCAGATCCATGAACCTATTCTCTCACTAGGAGAATCACTCTTCAAATCGCGATATCTCACTCGTTTGTGGACGAAATCGGGCGTTCTTGGTGTCCATGCATAGCTAGGAACGAGCTCTACAAGGAAGTACAACTGATCTGGAGTTTCATCCGGCCAAAGTCGAGGTATGATCCAAGGAAAAATCAAGAAAAGAGGGTTTTCACTTTTATTTGAATACATGTCCATTTAACTGGTTATAGACCCACTTATACAGCCATTATACCCTCGGAAACTCATCTCTGCATAACGACACCATGGGAACGACATTGAAACAGCTGGGATATGATGAAGATGATCAACAGGTTCGTCAATGGAGGGCTGTCCCAGCCAAACCCTGATACAACCAGGCGAACCTAAATATGCAGACGAACCCTGAACATGTCTCGGCCGAACCTGGTGCTGGGCTGCCTTCCATCGAATGAACCTTCACCTTGTCACGAACCTTTGTGACATCATGCAGTGGCCGAACCTCCAGCAGCACCACCGAACCCTACATGGTTGACCATGTCACGAACCTTCAAGACAACACAACCTAGCCGAACCTATGCCTTACTTTCCAGTGCCGAACCCATCCAGATCAACGAACCAATTGTAGGCAAACCCCATCATGCTCACAAACCCGAAACTGCCTAAACCTAGCCGAGCCTTAGGTTTGTCTACCATATGCCTGTACACGAACCATTGGGACTAAAATGTTCGCTGACATGGTGACCTGATCTCGGCCATAGAACCAACAGAAAGCAAACGGCCCAATAGCTATAGTGTTCGGCCCAGCACACACATTTAGCCCAATTGAATAGTTCAAAGAGATGCTTGGGCCCATATTACATATTGGATTTAAGGCCCACCTAGACCAACCCAATGATCTTCGGCCCACACGAGTTATGGGCTCATGAAAATACATCGGCCCATACATACCACACTTGGCCCATGACTACTAGTTTGATCCACAATAAATTAGTCGGCCCAAATTAATAATCCGACTAACATGAGATGACAAAGCGACTATTAAATTTTTATTTCAAGAAATAGTGTGTAGAAAATCATATGTAATTACAAAGGTGGGAAGTTTTTGCTAACGAGCTTCATAAAGTTTATAACATATTGGTTGATAAATGAATTTCAAGTTGCACATCATGATAAGATACATAGGGTGAACATGAGATCTATAATGAATGGTAATCACCTAAACCTAAATTGACTTAGCGTCAGACTAAATCATAACAAGTGAACCAGGGCCGGATAATGAATACCATGACCGAGACTCGCGAGTGTTAACCAACTTTAAGGGTTAACACAAACACACACTCAAACACATATTTAAGGCTTATACTTATAAGTCAAACATAATGTGAAATCAATACAGGAACGTGAAAACTACCACAAGTACAGATAAGAGCGCGTGCATTCTTTGTTTAAGCTAAGTCAACCACTACAACAACAAGGTGAGTTGATATGCCCCTTTTCTAATCTTTACTGATTTCAAAGCTCGGGGCTGAGAAACATGCTAAACTTTTAGTTAATTAAAAGTTTATTTTAACATATTGCTTATATTATGACTTAGATAATAATTGCTTGTCTTTATTATCGTTATCATTACATGCTTGATTGTTTGATTTTATCATACCTGAAATAGCTAGGATGCTACATGCTAACCTAGAATTGTGACACATTAACACCATAGGATAATGTAAGTTGCTAAGAATATATCTTACAACTGTGCATAATTCTTACACGATAGAACAACGGGGAAACCAAGGGATAACATGCCAATAACAATTACAAATAACAAGAATGATAATCATGATAGTGTAACTTCATGATAACAAGATCATTCACACATTACTAACATTGTGTATAAGACAAGTTCTTATAACACTTCGTTCAAGTTAGTAAGAACACTCAACATCGAGATAACAGTTGAGACAATTACTCGTGATATCGAGGAGGATATTACAAGCGCACGCTTTCGAGATGGCATTTCCCACATATACTATTACTACTTATTAAGACTCTATTTAGAGCACATATTATAACCGTCAGAGGATGCCGGTTACACAACCACAGACTAGTCGGTTAAATCACGAACACTAATGACTAGGGCTTGGGGTAATCTAACGAAATCACACCGGGCATGAGAGTTGCTATCATTCTAATTAATAACATTCATAAAATCTAGGGAAAGTATTCATTCCAATAGATATTGTGGAAGGATATCTTACACGCCGGGATGGTCAGTAATGGCAGCTACTGAGACTATTACTTCTCAAACTAGGAATCATGAGTAGGACACTTTACACACCGGGCTGGACACGGATGACAACTACTGGGACTATTATGTCCCTACCTAGATATCGAGTATGATATCTTACACACCGGACTGGTTAGTACTGACAGTCACAGAGACAACTAGGTCTCGCTCTAGATATCGAGTATGATATCTTACACGCCGGGCTAATCCGTAAGGAATAGCTAACAGTGACAATTACGTCTTTTACTTTATTCATTGGGTTATCTTACATGCCGGGCTAATCCGTAAGGAATAGGTGACAGAGACAATTACGTCTCTTACTTTATTCGTTGGGTTATGTTATATGACGGGCAAATCCGTAAGGCATAGCTAACAGAGACAATTACGTCTCTTACTTTATTCATTGGGTTATTTTGCATGCCGGGCTATTCTGTAAGGAATGGCTAACAGAGATAATTATGCCTCTTCCTTTTTCATTGTTGGGATAATCTTACCAGGGAAATCATGGGTGAAATGAAATGGGTATCCATCGTTGTATTACAGGTAGTGTTGAGTTCAGTTGAGCATGTGGTGGGATGGCGTATGGGCTTGACCCTTTCGTATGCCCTATATATAAGCATGTTGGCTGGATGAGACACTATCTGTAAATATAACCATGGAGAGGACATTGTGTGAAACATGGGAAGCAATTATCAATACAACTTGTGTGAAACGTTGTGAACATGACTGACATAAATACAATGGTTTTCAATTACAAAATTATGAACTCACCAACCAAGTGTTGACTTTGTTTAAGTGCATGTTTTCTCAGGTGACGGACAGGTTTAGTCACCATGATTACAGGGACATAGCTAGGGGACTTATAGAAGACCTAGCTACATTTGTGATTGCATACTTTTGGATAACAAGAACATGAATCATCTTTTGTATATCTTGTACAGTTACAAGATATAGTCTCATTGATTCTTTAGATAGATTTACTTGGTTAAGTTATGAACGAGACATTGTAATTTAATCTTGTAATTCTATATCATTGATGTGTTAGCATTTCTCATTTGATTATCATGTGCTATGTAAACAACCTGATCATTCGATTATCACAACGATATCGCGCCCCAGGAACCTTCCGCCCGACGGAAAAACCCGATCCGTTCCCACCGGCCCGGGGTGTGACAGATTGGTATCAGAGCCATAGTTATATAGAAATATAGTTCATATTACTTGAATGGTTTGGCCTAGATTATAACCTAGGGACCTTCATATAGAGATCATATTCCATAGGATTCTATTTGCATATGTCTTATGCATCTTATCACTGCACTAACCGATTTTCTTTCGGTTATGATCAGAATGCCGCCAAGAAGACAACCACCTATGTCGCCACCACCGCAAGACTTAGCTCCGCATTCATCTACACCATCACCATCTGTAACATCAGTGCCGGAACCCTCGCCGGAACAGTGATCTCTACAGCATAGGAACAGTAAAACAGGTACGAACCATATACATTCAGTACTTTTCATATTCATATCATTTATCATTATCCTAGTGTGTTGTCATAGAACAGTTTCAACAACATTTAACAGAAACACAGTTCAGAAAAATGGTTCTTGAGTTAGATAATTATCTGACAATACAGAACCATCATGTGATTATTTGTTTAGGATTTATTATGTATAAACGTATGCGAGACTTTAAAGAACAAAACACACGAATATTGTTACGTGAATGCTAAATTGACGGATTATTCGTATAGGTGACGATCTGTACGAGTATATCTGAAAGTTTAACGTTCTGAATGATATTCTATAATTAGAAAACAAGATTGAAAAGTATAGTTATCGTCGTGTTTGTACGGGTGACGATTCGAACGAATACGCGCGACAACCGTACATTTCGATTTAAACAGTAAATTAATATTTTAAATTAAATAAATAAAAAGATATTAGTTAATTTATTAGGAATCACAACCTAGGATAATTAAAAGATTTCTAATTTTATAATCGTGTCGTTTAGTCGCGAAAATTACGTGAACCGGTACTTTACGCGAAACCGAACGAGACCGAGCAACCGGGTATCCACTAAGCCATTAATGAGGCCATTAATGTCATCACCAACCACCCTAAACCCTTTCTTCTCCCCCATTCACGTCCTACACCCTTCTCTCTCTAAAGAATTGTTCTCCCCCTTCTCTCTAGAATATTTCATTCGTTTCAAGCCGGAATTTAGTATATTTGGTATCACAACGTTCATCTCGCTACGTGGATCACTGAAGTACAATTTATTCGAGCTTTCATCCACGAAAATTGAGGTAATGTTCAAGTTTAAACTCGGTTTATAGGGTTTTTCATGAGTTCATGGGGTTTTGTTATTATAATTAATGATAAACACTTACAACACTTAGATGAATCACGTAATCAGCTAGTAGAAGCTAGGGACTTGTATTTTAAAAGGTTAAGCTCGATGGCAGCCGGCTGTGATACAGGTTCGTGAAGCTTAGTTGGCCGAAACCTGATGATCCTTGGCCGAACCTTTCTGGATTGGAGAACCCTGCAACGAACCTTGCATGGTCTCTGCAACGAACCTGGCATCTGTACTCGGTTTGTCAGCCGAACCCTAGGTCACCTGCAACGAACCTGGAGGGTCTGGGTCCCGAACCCTGCAATGCTGACAACCGAACCCTGGTTCACGAACCCTTAGTTGTCGAGCGAACCTTCTTGTTAGCCGAACTATGGTCATCTAACCGAACCAGTGTCTCACCTGTACCGAACCTACGGGACTCATGCAACGAGCCTGTGACATCATTTGAGCTAGCCAAACCTTAAAGGTTCGTGGAAATTGAGGCATGGCCGAACCCCAAGGGTTCGTTGGTGGCCGGGTGATAGCCGAACCCTATATATTGTCAACCTAGCCGAACCTTAGGTGTTCCTCACAAAGGGTTCGCTGCCTTAGGGGTGTTAGAACTAGGATAATCACTAAAATTCCTTGATGGCATGGCACATAGGGTTGGTATACATGAGCATGCATGAGTAGGGTAAGTGTGTGTGTGCATGGGATAAGTGTGTGCATGGGAATGACATGAAGTATCAAATTTTGTGTAAAACTTGTGCTATTATGAACTAGAACAGCAAGAACTACTAACAAGAGTTTAAAGACTAAGTATGAATCAAGGCTACTAAAGTATGCCTCATAGAATATGTTATAAATAACAAGTAGTTAGAGGTGAGATTTTCATGGGATAATACAAGGAATAATCAAAAGGTTGTCAATGGGCTTAAGAGGGCCCAATAGGGCTTAATTAGGCCCATCATACCTTAAGTGGTTACTTAAACTCAAAAAATGATGTATCAATTAAGGGAAAAGACATGGTGAATTTATAAGAGTTTGTTTAATAAGTTCTAAAGTTTTAATTAGTTTGAAATGTGAATTATAATGGCATCGTTTTCTTTTAGTTAAATTTTGTTATAAAAGATTAATTGTAATGCTTTGGTTTAAATATTTATTTGAATTGATTGAATTGGGACTTTGTTATACAATAGACAATGAAAATTTGTCTGGATTTCAAACATAAAATAAAGGAAACTCTGCCGAAATTTTCTAAAATATAAAAGTAAGCTATTATAACTAATAATGGGATTTGGGATCATAAGAAGGGTAATTAAGATAGAGTAGATCTTAGATACACTTAGTAGTAAGACACTTAGTTGCACGCACAACAAGACCCAAACCTTAGGCACAACGACTACTATGCGTACTTATTGTATTCGAATTCTATTAAAATAACTCAGGAACTGAAGAAACCTAGCTACAAACAAGAGCGCGTATTTTGTGTAGATCATTTACATAGCAGCACAGGTGAGTTCATTGCCCGTTTTCTAACATTTTTGTTTTTAAAACGCGGGGCTGAGAAGTATGCGTAAACTGTTTATTAAATTGTTTACTTAAATGTTTTTAATTTTATATGTTTACATATATAAATGTTATCCTAGACCATGTCTAGGAAGCTTTTATGCAGGTTTACTAACTGATTTACTTATAAATTAAGTGAATAATCAGATTAAACTAAAAGATTTCAACAGATCAAAACATTTCAAAAGAATCACATCAACCATTTTGACAAAACAAGTGTGGGAGATCAAGGAACCAAGCTAAACATTTTTGACAAATCAAATGGGTGAATTCAATTAATCAAACGAAACATTTTGACAGAACAAGTGTGGGACTTCAATAAGTCAAACGAAACAATCTTTGCTAAGACAATATTCAATGTTCTACAAATCAAGTGTTTGTTGAACTATGAATCAAGTGTACATTTGATCAATGAATCTAGTATTCTACGATCAACGAATCAAGTACATCTTGTAACATAATCAGACGAATCAATAAATCATTTTCAAGGGAAAACCTGGGAACTATCAGAGATAACATATGCCAAAACAGACGAAACAAAAACCCTACATTCCAAGAAGTCCTAGCTAGACCGTTTGATTTGTAGGTCATATGTTTGAGGATATTTACAGATTCCCTAACTACTAAGTACCTAGATTGACAGACTAGTCTACTCGAGTATGACCAAAGGCCCCAATCAATAGGACTTAGATTTTATTAAATGTTTATTTATTTATTTAATTAAACATTTATAACTGTTTATACAATTACTGTAGTTGATCATAACATGTGATGAACTTGTGGAATCAACATGGATTTCAAATGATTGTAAATATAGGGAAAACAAACAGAAGAACTTATGGGATTTTGTTAAGGGTAAAAATGCTTAATTATCATTAACAGCAGTGTCATATGCATATTAGTATGTGGTGGGATGTTGGCTAGGGCTTGTCCCTTACATATGCCCTATATATAAGCATACCGATGTGGATATTACATGTGGTGTTAATGAGGTTAGGGTCTTTACCAAAGGTGGCTTCAAATCATTTTCAAACATTAATCAATATGAACTCACCAACCATGTGTTGACTTTTATTTTTGCATGACTTCTCAGGTGACGAACAGTTTAATTAAGAAGTCATTTCTTTTGGACTAGGACTTCATATAGAAGACTAGTATTTTGGACCTGCATACTTTTGAAGACATCATTATACAAATTATTTTGTATATCTTGTGTAAATACAAGATAGTCATTTCTTGATGTTTACAATAGATTTACATTGTTAAATTATAAATGATACTGTTGTAATTTAACTTTGTAATTCTATTATATTTAGCATTTCTCATTTATATTATGTGCAATGTAAACCATCTGATCACTTCGATTATCACTCACGATATTGCGCCCCGGGAACCTTCCGCCCGTCGGGGAAACCCGATCCTACCCCGCCGGATCGGGGTGTGACAGATTGGTATCAGAGCCATGGTTATAGAGAAATATAAGTCAATTATTTAAATGGTTTGGCCTAGACTATAACCTAGGGACCCTGCATATAGAGAAAACAGGACTTAGGAATTAATTGCATACTGTCTTCTGTATTCGATCATTGCACTAACCGATAACTTTATTGGTTATGATCAGAATGCCGCCGAGAAGACAGCATCCTTTGATACAGCTACCACCACAAGACTTGGCTCCACACTCCTCCACACCGTCACCAAATGATTCGCCACCACCACCTCCTCCACCTCCTCCTCCTCCCCCTCCTCCATTGATTACTCAAGCATCTGGTTCGGGCACAGCACCGACCATGGATCCTGCTACTATCGCTCTGGTGACGTTACTGAGTAGCCAGATGACAAATCAGATGAAAGAAGCAATACCGAAGATGTTCCTTCGTCTTCGTAATGAAATCCTCAACACTGGCAACACATCAGGAGAAGCCAGTGGAAATACTGGAGATTCATCTCATTACTCCTACAAGTCCTTTGTAGGATGTAAACCACCCTGTTTTAGTGGGTCTGAAGGCGCCGTTGGGTTAATCCAATGGATTGAGAAGATTGAGGCAACCTTGGATCTTTGCAGTTGCCCTGAACACCACAAGGTCCGTTACTCAGCTAGAACATTCAACAAAAGGGCTCTGCCTTGGTGGAATGGTCAGATCAACGCCCGAGGAAGAGAGGAAGCTATGGAAATGCCATGGGAAGACTTCAAGGCACTGCCGCGAACAGAATTCTGCCCCAAGAATGAGCTGCAGAAGTTGGAGGTTGAACTATCCAACCATGTGATGAAGGGGGGCTGATCACATGGGCTATACTACTCGCTACCACGAGCTAGTTGCATTGGTGCCAGACATGGTACCGACTTTAGAAAAGAGGATAGACCGTTATGTAGGTGGACTTCCCGCCTGCATTCAGGGCATGGTTGTTTCAGCCAACCCTACTACTGTTGAATCTGCAGTGAGACTGTCTGGGAAACTCACTGACCTCATGGTAGCCTCTGGAATTCTAAAGAAGGAGGCTGAACCTGGCAAGAACAAAGCTGAGTCTTCAAAGAAACCCTCCCATCATCAGAAGAAGAAGCAGAAGACCATCAAGAACTACACAGTGGCCACACCTCTTCAACAAGTGGCAGCAGCACCACAGAACCCCAACCGCAAACCTTACACTGGCACGTTTCCTTTGTGTGCCAAGTGTCAGTATCATCACCCTGCTGACACTCCCTGCAAGCAATGCACGGGATGTGGAAGAAAGGGCCATTGGGTCCAGTACTGCCGGATGACACCTAACCAAGCAGTCAACAATACTTCTTTGGCTCTTCCTCCACCAGCTAATCAGAACCATGGTGGATGCTATAACTGTGGCGAACAAGGCCACTTTGCTAAGAACTGCCCGAAGAAGGCACAACCAGCAGTTCAAGCACCACGTGGACGAGCCGTTTCCATCGGAGCACCAGCTGCACGCCAGGACCTAAATGTGGTCACTGGTACGTTTCTCTTACATGACTTTTATGCATCTGTTCTATTTGATACTCGTGTGGATCAGAGTTTTATCTCTACCGACTTTGCATGCCAACTAGATTCCATAGAGGAACAGTTAGACTCCCCTTACATTATAGAAGTAGCTAACGGGAAACATATCACAGTTTGTACAGTTTATGGGAACTGCCCATTGACACTAAATGATTATACATTTACCATCGATTTGATACCGATGGAGCTGGGTAGTTTCGATATTGTTGTTGGAATGGATTGGCTTTCGTCTCATCGAGTGGAGGTCATCTGCTCTGAAAAGTTGCTTCGAATTCCATTGCCGAGTGATCGTGTATTGGAAGTGAAAGGGGATCAAGCAAAACGAAGTGTCAAAATCATCTCTTGCATAAAGGCGCGTAAGTTTCTACAGAAGCAGTGCATAGCTTTTCTGGCTCATGTGGTGGAAAAAGAGAAAGACAAGAAGAAGATTCAGGATGTACCGGTAGTGAAAGAATATCCTGAAGTATTCCCTGCAGATCTGCCAGGTTTGCCACCTGTGCGACCGGTAGAGTTTCGTATTGATTTAATTCCTGGAGCAACCCCAGTTGCTAAATCTCCTTATAGGTTAGCACCTTCAGAGATACAGGAATTGTCTAATCAGTTACAGGAGCTACTTGACAAGGGTTTTTTCAGACCGAGCTACTCACCTTGGGGAGCTCCGGTCTTGTTCGTGAAGAAGAAAGACGGATCGTTCAGAATGTGCATAGATTACAGGGAGCTAAACAAACTAACCATCAAGAATCGGTATCCATTGCCGAGGATTGATGATTTATTTGACCAACTGCAAGGAGCTCAATACTTCTCAAAGATTGACTTGCGGTCTGGATATCATCAGCTGAGAGTTCAAGATGAGGATATACCGAAAACGGCCTTCCGAACAAGATACGGGCATTACGAATTCATGGTGATGCCTTTCGGATTGAAAAATGCACCAGCGGTTTTCATGGACCTCATGAACCGAGTGTGCAAGCCGTACTTGGATCAGTTTGTCATTGTCTTTATTGATGACATACTAATTTATTCCAAGACCAAAACAGAACATGAGCAACACCTCAGAAAGATCTTGGAGCTGTTGAAAGAAAAGAAACTTTATGCTAAATTCTCCAAATGTGAATTTTGGCTAAGAGAAGTTCAATTTCTGGGTCATGTAAGCAACAGCGTGGGAATTCATGTAGATCCTGCCAAGATCGAGGCGATAAAGAATTGGGACACTCCGAAGACACCGACGGAGATACGGTCTTTTCTGGGATTGGCAGGTTATTATAGAAGGTTCATCTCGAATTTTTCTAAGATAGCTCTACCACTCACTAAGTTAACTCAGAAAAGTGAACCGTTTGTCTGGGAGAAGAAACAGGAAGATGCTTTTCAGACATTGAAACAGAAACTATGTGATGCTCCAATCCTATCTCTCCCAGAGGGATGTGATGCTTCCCATCAGGGACTCGGTTGCGTGTTAATGCAACGGGACAAAGTTATAGCCTATGCATCAAGACAGTTAAAGATTCATGAGAGGAATTACACTGCTCATGATCTTGAACTGGGAGCAGTAATCTTCGCCTTGAAGATTCGGAGGCATTACTTATATGGCACCAAGTGTACCATATTCACTGATCACAAGAGTCTGCAGCACATCTTTGATTAGAAGGAGCTCAACATGCGACAACGCCGTTGGGTTGAACTTCTGAATGACTATGATTGTGTGATCAAGTACCATCCGGGAAAGGCGAACGTTGTAGCTGATGCCTTGAGCCGGAAGGAACGGGTCAAACCCCTACGTGTTAGAGCAATGGGGATAACCGTGCAGACCAGTTTAAGTGACAAGATTATCCAAGCACAACAAGAAGCACTTGACCGAGGTAATTTGAAGAAGGAACTTGATTGCAGAGTAGAGAAACAGTTTGACACGAAGCCTGATGGAATGATCTACTACCGAGAACGTATATGGATCCCGGCGGTAGATGAATTGAGAAGACTTATCTTCGATGAAGCACACAAGACTAAATACTCTGTCCATCCGGGCGCTGATAAAATGTACCAAGACTTGCGTGGATTTTATTGGTGGCCGGGGATGAAGAAAGACATAGCTGAGTATGTCGGCCAGTGTCTAACGTGTGCGAAGGTAAAGGCGGAACACCAGAGACCGCCTGGTCTACTGGAACAGCCTGAAATTACGCTCTGGAAGTGGGAACAAATAGCTATGGATTTCATTACCAAGCTACCCCGCACTTCCAGTGGTCACGATACAATTTGGGTGATCATTGACCGTTTAACCAAATCTGCTCATTTCTTGCCTATGCGTGAGACTTTCACGATGGATAAACTTGCAAGATTGTACATAAATGAGATAGTGGTACGCTACGGTGTGCCATTGTCTATTATTTCTGATCGAGATAGCAGATTCACATCCAGGTTCTGGCAGTCACTGCAAAAGTCTCTAGGGACACAGTTAAATCTGAGTACAGCTTATCATCCACAAACGGATGGTCAAAGCGAACGTACTATCCAGACCCTAGAGGACATGTTGAGGACTTGTGTATTGGACTTCGGTGGAAACTGGGACTCCCATTTGCCACTTATCGAGTTCTCCTACAATAACAGTTACCACAGCAGCATCGGATGTGCACCATTCGAGGTCTTTATGGCCGGAAATGTCGATCACCGATATGTTGGACTGAAATTGGAGACAATCGAATAACTGGACCAGAACTTATCCAAGAAACCACTGACAAGATAGCTCAGATTCAAAGAAGACTACAAGCAACAAGGAGCAGACAAAAGAGCTACGCCGACAAACGACACAAGCCGTTAGAATTCCAAGTGGGAGATCGTGTAATGTTGAAGGTATCCCCATGGAAAGGCGTTGTACGCTTTGGAAAGAAAGGCAAATTAGCACCACGATACGTGGGACCGTTCGAGATCATCGAGCGTATAGGTCCTGTAGCTTATCGACTGAGATTACCAGAGGAACTCAGTGGTGTGCATGACGTGTTTCACGTCTCAAACCTAAAGAAATGCCTTGCTGACGAGTCTCTCGTCATTCCAATCGAAGAGATTCAAGTCGATGAACAGTTACATTTCATTGAAGAACCTTTGGAGATTATGGATCGCAAGGTTAAACAACTGAGGCGAAGCCGTATTCCTATTGTAAAGGTTCGATGGAATTCAAGACGCAGGCCCGAGTTCACTTGGGAACGTGAAGATCACATGAAGTTAAAGTATCCCCAACTGTTTGAAGAGGAAGCTGTACCCGATAACAACTCTTAAATTTCGGGACGAAATTTCTCTAACAAGGGGAGACTGTAACATCAGTGCCGGAACCCTCGCCGGAACAGTGATCTCTACAGCATAGGAACAGTAAAACAGGTACGAACCATATACATTTAGTACTTTTCATATTCATATCATTTATCATTATCCTAGTGTGTTGTCATAGAACAGTTTCAGCAACATTTAACAGAAACACAGTTCAGAACAATGGTTCTTGAGTTAGATAATTATCTGACAATACAGAACCATCATGTGATTATTTGTTTAGGATTTATTATGTATAAACATATGCAAGACTTTAAAGAACAAAACACACGAATATTGTTACGTGAATGCTAAATTGACGGATTATTCGTATAGGTGACGATCTGTACGAGTATATCTGAAAGTTTAACGTTCTGAATGATATTCTATAATTAGAAAACAAGATTGAAAAGTATAGTTAACGTCGTGTTTGTACGGGTGACGATTCGAACGAATACGCGCGACAACCGTACATTTCGATTTAAACAGTAAATTAATATTTTAAATTAAATAAATAAAAAGATATTAGTTAATTTATTAGGAATCACAACCTAGGATAATTAAAAGATTTCTAATTTTATAATCGTGTCGTTTAGTCGCGAAAATTACGCGAACCGGTACTTTACGCGAAACCGAACGAGACCGAGCAACAAGGTATCCACTAAGCCCTTAATGAGGCCATTAATGTCATCACCAACCACCCTAAACCCTTTCTTCTCCCCCATTCACGTCCTACACTCTTCTCTCTCTAAAGAATTGTTCTCCGCCTTCTCTCTAGAATATTTCATTCGTTTCAAGCCGGAATTTAGTATATTTGGTATCACAACGTTCATCTCGCTACGTGGATCACAGAAGTACAATTTATTCGAGCTTTCATCCACGAAAATTGAGGTAATGTTCAAGTTTAAACTCGGTTTGTAGGGTTTTTCACGAGTTCATGGGGTTTTGTTATTATAATTAATGATAAACACTTACAACACTTAGATGAATCACGTAATCAGCTAGTAGAAGCTAGGGACTTGTATTTTAACAGGTTAAGCTTGATGGCAGCCGGTTGTGATACAGGTTCGTGAAGCTTAGTCGGCCGAAACCTGATGATCCTTGGTCGAACCTTTCTGGATTGGAGAACCCTGCAACGAACCTTGCATGGTCTCTGCAACGAACCTGGCATCTGTACTCGGTTATTCAGCCGAACCCTAGGTCACCTGCAACGAACCTGGAGGGTCTGGGTCCCGAACCCTGCAATGCTGACAACCGAACCCTGGTTCACGAACCCTTAGTTGTCGAGCGAACCTTCTTGTTAGCCGAACTATGGTCATCTGACCGAACCAGTGTCTCACCTGCACCGAACCTACGGGACTCATGCAACGAGCCTGTGACATCATTTAAGCTAGCCAAACCTTAGGTGTTCCTCACAAAGGGTTCGCTGCCTTAGGGGTGTTAGAACTAGGATAATCACTAAAATTCCTTGATGGCATGGCACATAGGGTTGGTATACATGAGCATGCATGAGTAGGGTAAGTGTGTGTGTGCATGGGATAAGTGTGTGCACGGGAATGACATGAAGTATCAAATTTTGTGTAAAACTTGTGCTATTATGAACTAGAACATCAAGAACTACTACCAAGAGTTTAAAGACTAAGTATGGATCAAGGCTACTAAAGTATGCCTCATAGAATATGTTATAAATAACAAGTAGTTAGAGGTGAGATTTTCATGGGATAATACAAGGAATAATCAAAAGGTTGTCAATGGGCTTAAGAGGGCCCAATAGGGCTTAATTAGGCCCATCATACCTTAAGTGGTTACTTAAACTCAAACATTGATGTATCAATTAAGGGAAAAGACATGGTGAATTTATAAGAGTTTGTTTAATAACTTCTAAAGTTTTAATTAGTTTGAAATGTGAATTATAATGGCATCGTTTTCTTTTAGTTAAATTTTGTTATAAAAGATTAATTGTAATGCTTTGGTTTAAATATTTATTTGAATTGATTGAATTGGGACTTTGTTATACAATAGACAATGAAAATTTGTCTGGATTTCAAACATAAAATAAAGGAAACTCTGCCGAAATTTTCTAAAATATAAAAGTAAGCTATTATAACTAATAATGGGATTTGGGATCATAAGAAGGGTAATTAAGATAGAGTAGATCTTAGATACACTTAGTACTAAGACACTTAGTTGCACGCACAACAAGACCCAAACCTTAGGCACAACGACTACTATGCGTACTTATTGTATTCGAATTCTATTAAAATAACTCAGGAACTGAAGAAACCTAGCTACAAACAAGAGCGCGTATTTTGTGTAGATCATTTACATAGCAGCACAGGTGAGTTCATTGCCCGTTTACTAACATTTTTGTTTTTAAAACGCGGGGCTGAGAAGTATGCGTAAACTGTTTATTAAATTGTTTACTTAAATGCTTTTAATTTTATATGTTTACATATATAAATGTTATCCTAGACCATGTCTAGGAAGCTTTTATACAGGTTTACTAACTGATTTACTTATAAATTAAGTGAATAATCAGATTAAACTAAAAGATTTCAACAGATCAAAACATTTCAAAAGAATCACATCAACCATTTTGACAAAAAAAGTGTGGGAGATCAAGGAACCAAACTAAACATTTTTGACAAATCAAATGGGTGAATTCAATGAATCAAACGAAACATTTTGACAGAACAAGTGTGGGACTTCAATAAGTCAAACGAAACAATCTTTGCAAAGACAATATTCAATGTTCAACAAATCAAGTGTTTGTTGAACTATGAATCAAGTGTACATTTGATCAATGAATCTAGTATTCTACGATCAACGAATCAAGTACATCTTGTAACATAATCAGACGAATCAATAAATCATTTTCAAGGGAAAACCTGGGAAATATCAGAGATAACATATGCCAAAACTGACGAAACAAAAACCCTACATTTCAAGAAGTCCTAGCTAGACCCTACATTGAGGCATGACCAAAGTCCCCAATCAATAGGACTTAGATTTTATTAAATGTTTATTTATTTATTTAATTAAACATTTATAACTGTTTATACAATTACTGTAGTTGATCATAACATGTGATGAACTTGTGGAATCAACATGGATTTCAAATGATTGTAAATACAGGGAAAACAAACAGAAGAACTTATGGGATTTTGTTAAGGGTAAAAATGCTTAATTATCATTAACAGCAGTGTCATATGCATATTAGTATGTGGTGGGATGTTGGCTAGGGCTTGTCCCTTTCATTATGCCCTATATATAAGCATACCGATGTGGATATTACATGTGGTGTTAATGAGGTTAGGGTCTTTACCAAAGGAGGCTTCAAATCATTTCAAATCATTTTCAAACATTAAACAATATGAACTCACCAACCATGTGTTGACTTTTATTTTTGCATGACTTCTCAGGTGACGAACAGTTTAATTAAGAAGTCATTTCTTTTGGACTAGGACTTCATATAGAAGACTAGTATTTTGGACCTGTATACTTTTGAAGACATCATTATACAAATTATTTTGTATATCTTGTGTAAATACAAGATAGTCATTTATTGATGTTTACAATAGATTTACATTGTTAAATTATAAACGATACTGCTGTAATTTAACTTTGTAATTCTATTATATTTAGCATTTCTCATTTATATCATGTGCAATGTAAACAATCTGATCACTTCGATTATCACTCACGATATTGCGCCCCGGGAACCTTCCGCCCGTCGGGGAAACCCGATCCTACCCCGCCGGCTTGGGGTGTGACACCATCTGACTCTCCTACACAACCACCTCCACCTCCTTCTCCACATGCTCCACCTCCACAGCCACCTTGCTTTAGCCACTCTACTAACAAGCCAACTGAGGGATGTGATCCCGAAGATGATGAACCGGATTAACAGCAACAACAGTAATATTGCCAACTCAGCTGGAGAAGGCAATGGAAATACCAGGCATCATCAGGATTACTCCTACAAGAACTTTGTAGGTTGCAACCCACCGAGCTTTAGTGGCAGTGAGGGTACTTTCGGATTGATCCAATGGATCGAGAACATGGAGACTACCCTAGAGATTAGCAACTGTCCTGAACAGTATAAGGTGAAGTATGCTGCTGGTTCATTCCACAAATGAGCGTTAACTTGGTGGAATGCTCAAGTTAATACTAGAGGCAGGGATGAGGCCCTGTCAATGCCATGGGAAGACTTCAAGGCCATACTGCGGGCAGAGTTTTGCCCAAGGAACGAACTCAAGAAGGTTGAAACTGAGTTAATCAACCTTGTTATGATTGGTGCTGGGCATTTGGCCTACACCACAAGATTTCACGAACTAGCATCATTGGCACCGGATATAGTGCCGACACTGGAGAAGAGAATTGAACGGTATATCGGGGGATTACCGGCTTGCATGCATGGTTTTATCCATGCTGCTCATCCAACAACCCTGGAAATGGCTGTTACTTTGTCATCAACAATGACAGATGTGATGGTTGCCTCTGGGGCGCTCAAGAAAGAGTCTGAATCTACTGAGAATATAGAACAACCCTCCACCAAGAAACGAATGGTTGCTAAAAATTTTGCAACGACTACCATTGCCAAACAAGCAGTGCCCACACAACCACAACTGACCCACAAGCCTTATTCTGGCACAGCCCCATTCTGCAATAAGTGCAACTATCATCACCAACCTGACACACGGTGCAGACAATGCACTTATGTGACAACACGCGAATCAGGTTTATATTAAAACTTTAAATTACGATGCATTTTGTTAATATGTTTAGATAAACACACTTCTTAGAAACATTAAGTAGAGAAATTATGTCATTAGTTGAGAACAATAGAACACCCATGCCATAAAAATTTAGAAACAAGAATTCTTCTATGAAACATAATATATTCTTGTGACATAGTGAGTGAAAATAAAGTGGAACAATGATTTCACATATCTATATATGTATATATATATAAGCATGTTTGAAAATATGATAATTATAATATCTAATGCTAAATTAATTCTAATAAATAATTATCATATTAAAAAGTTATATGTATGTCACGACATACACACACATAGTAATATAAAAGATATGTTCACATTTCGTTTATACATACATACATGCATAGGGGTATTAATTTTAAGGCTCAACAAATAAAAACCTAATATATATTTACACATTCATGCATATGTGCGACACCCACATATATCCATACATGCCTAGATTATTTAGATGAATCAAATACAACTCTTTTATACTATCTACATATATTATACTACAAGACACAAATATATTGTATATACATACTCATACACGGTTACACATATATATATATATATATATATAACCACAAAACAACAAAAACCTTACACCACCTTTAAATTACCCAATCCCTCCCCCATGCATTACCATCAAATCAAAACAATCTTTCTCTCTCCCTCTTATATTACTATCCACACACATCTACAAACATATATATATATACTATCTTTATACATATACATCTCGACACACATACATATATACACATGCATATACACGATACATATATGCATGCATATATACGTATGATACACATACACATATATATCTTTTTCTCTATTCTCGACATACATACATATATACACGGCATATATACAATCATGTATATGACAAATCACTAAAAGCCAAAAATCTTACACCACCTCCACAACACCCCAATCCTAAACTCCCTCCTTTCCATAACCCTTACACACTCTCTCTTTTCTTACACCACCACCGCCCTCATCTCTCTCCCTTTCTCTCTTTAATCGGCAACATACACCCACATTTCATTCCACCACACTTTAACTATTCAAGAATTTCTCTCTATTCCCTCTCTAGTGGTCGACGATTTCAGCCCTTCCTCTCCAAGAATTTCGACGGTTTGGAAGTCACAACACAACACCACACGAGTTCAAGGTCTACTTTGACACTAAGGTTAGTTTGTTACTCTCAAATGCTCAAAAGGCTTGTTCTATCTACTCCTCCTTTAACCACAACTCTCGACAGCCCCTATACATCCATTTTGATCTCTTTCAAACAGCACATGCATGATTCTTGATGCCAATATCCGAAAAACACACATGCATGTACATGCATGTGTGAAGATTCGGCAATTTCTAAACAAAAACCATGATTTTCGGTAAAAGGATCCTTAACCATTCAAAGAAATCGATTTATCATCCTATCTAATACACAAAAATCTATGGGGGACGAGAGCACAAGATAATCCCTACACATGCAAGTCTTGTATGTGTAAATCCATGAGTTGGAAAAACCCATAACTTCCATATTTCGCATTTCTAACTACCTCTAAACCTATCTTACACCATTGACATGTCTTAACAGCCCTATAAACTTCTTGGAAACGTCGTTCACAAGCTCTCAACACAAGGGTATGATTTTACCTCTTAAAAAGTGTAATATCTATGCATGCATGTATGTAAAAATGAAAACTACAACTTTAAAATGCTTATATGTATGTCTCGAAATTTTGATCAGGTCTAGATATGATTTTATTGTTGGAAATATTTTATAAAAGATTGAGTTTTGATGATAGGAAT
This sequence comes from Mikania micrantha, assembly GCA_009363875.1. Lineage (NCBI taxonomy): Eukaryota > Viridiplantae > Streptophyta > Magnoliopsida > Asterales > Asteraceae > Mikania > Mikania micrantha. Next base: position 101,117,696 of record CM018693.1, on the reverse strand, counting down.
GTTATATTGTTAATTTTGCCCCAAAAACCCAATTTCTAAGGCTTATAAGTATTTAAAATATCAAAAATTATGTTAACAGTTTTCTGGACAGAATGTATAATTAAAATGGACTCATAATAATGTTGGGATAACACTCAAAAAGTTTGAGTATTTATTGTTATGTCTAGAATAAGTTATGAATTTATTAAAATCCTTATAAATCTTGATAAAATCATCAAAAATAGCTCCTGAGTGAAAAAAATCCTAAGTATAATTTATTTCGGTATGAATATAGTTAGAAGACCTGGGAAAAATATTGAAACTAAAAATTTATAGTTTAAACTAATTATTTGCCATTTAAAATGGTTATAATGGCTAAAAATACGAATTTAATATGTTACTGTCCAAAATATGATTTTAGTATTTTTCCCAGTATTCTAATAATACTGGGAGGACTCAGTAAAAATATGGTAATTTTTAGTGACTGTTAAGTATTTATTTGTTATTTAATGCATTATATAGTGCAAAAATCATTTTATATTGTAAATGACCTCCTAAAAATCTGAAATTTCTACAGTAGCCTAAAAACATGAATTATTTACTGTATAAAAAGTTTTGTAATGTTTACATATCGGGAAGTATTTATTATAAAATTTATGGTATTTAAAATGTTTAAAACTGTTTAAAATAGCAAACGAGCTTTAAAAATTCTGAAAATTTTACAGGAGTTAAATAACATCCGTATGAGACTATATAAATATTTTCGGAATTTTTAGTGATCAGAATCATTATCTGGGAATTTTTGAGGATTTTAAGCATATAAAAACAATTTGTAATATAAGTAGTTAATATTAAAATAATAGGGAATGAGTAAATAAAAATTTACCCAGACCCTTTACTAATAAAAAGTAATGGGAAAAACTTATAAATATGTAAACTTATATTCTCATGTAATTTTGAATACTTGAAAATAAAGTTAGATGAGAAACAATATCACATCAATGTTTATGGCATGGATATTTACTGAAATCTAAACATACACTAGGCAAGTGAACCAATCAAGATTTACCATCAATCCCTTCAATCAACAGATAACCAAACATCAGTAGCAGGTGAGTTCATGTGATCCCTTTTCTTTTTACTGTTTTGGGATACTGAAAGCATGCTCCATAAACTGTTTATAAAATTATATTTATGTGATAATGAACGTCCGTTTCATATAAAATTGCTTCCCCTAGACATTAAACATAATTTACAACCATTAACTCATAAGGAGAGCCGGTGAGTATATGGGTAGTACTACTTGGGGAATCCCCCACGCACAGTGGCCCGAAAGGGTGGCCTTGTAAAAGAAAGGTTGAAACCCCACTGAGGTTAACAGCAACCGTTGTGGCATATATTCTTTATGATACATAAATGACCGAGAGCAGGAACGGGTCTCGGAATTGGGAAGTATATTTGGTTTGACCATGTTGTGGGCTAACAGTGTATGAGGCAAACGCCCGAGCATGGGACAGGGTTGGTTGTATTGTTATTGAATTATCACATGTTATACTTATTGTTACTATTGTGTCATATTATTAAACTCATGTTCTCACCAACTATTTAGTTGACGTATTTTAGCATGTCTTTCAGGTTGAATTGGTATGAGTAGGAGAACTGGAAGAGCTTCTAGAGGAATAGTGTGGCTTTAGAATGGATTTGATTTAAAAACAATTTATGTTATTGAATTATGTTTTATTGGGCCCTGCGTGGCAGTTTAGACAATTGTTGTGTGTTTGAGACTTTATTTGCTTTAGTTTGCTTTGGGCTATGAATTATTTAAACTATGCTTCCGCAAAGTTAGTTAAATGATTTGAAATCAATCGTCATGCCCTAATCCCCTCGGGTCGGGGTGTGACAGGTTGGTATCAGAGCCCAAGGTTATAGAGAATGAGGTGCCTTAGCATACCTAAGACTATAACCGAGAGATTGGGACAAATAGGTAAGAAATTAGGATACTTAGGAAATAGGAAATATTGCTTTAGGGAATCTAGGACAAATTACATTATCAAATATTCTAATTAATTTATTGCAGGAAAATGGATGCGAAAGGTAAGGGAACCAGTAAGAGCGGACCATCGAGCCGACCAAGAGCCTTTGCGAGGAGAGACTTCCCTCCAGCTGTTCGTGAGGAATTGCATCGACAGTTCCCTCAACACTATAGTCCGCTGCCAGAGGATGCATACTTCTCTTCATCAGAGTCGGAGCCAATGGAGTATAATGATGCTGCATCTACTACGCCCAGTAGATCTCGCACTAGATCTATGTCTCCTCCCTTACCCCGTATTGAACCTAGTGACGGACCTGTTAGGAGACCCACACCTGTTATGGGAGCGAGGCCGGGAGCCTCCATGTCTTTTCGTATGCCCAGGAGTGGACCCCTTTATCCTACCATGGGAGAACCTGATCTGGTTCAGCCCGCGCGTCATAGCGTGCACTTAGGGCATTCTGCTCGCCATGGGATGGATATGGCGGGTCCGAGTAGGGGCAGAGCTGTAGATGTCAACCCGCAGAGAGAAGAGAACTACATGCTGTGGTCTGCTATGTTCGAGCAGGAAAAGAAGGCAACCCAACTAGCGGAACAATTCCAAAGGCATATAGGAGCAGTCACCCTGCAACTGGAAATGACACGCAAAGAATTGAAGGAGACCCGTGAGGCTCGACAGGCAACAAAGAAGAAGGGATTCTTTGCAACTGTGTGGGATTCACTACGTGGGAAGAAGACTTAGGGGACTGATTTTTATTTTTCATTATGAATTATGTCATTTGATGTATTATGAGACAATATGGGATTGCATGCCCAAATCTTGATGTATTATGAAACAATTGGGATTGATAGGGATATTTTCCCTGATGGTGCATTGGAAACATGATGGTGAAACATTTTGAATTATGTAATGAATGGGTTGAAACATTGAGAAATTTGGTTTCTATGAATTATTGCTTGGTTGTCATGATGAATGAATGTGATAATATGATACATCATGAGATATTTTGGATGCATGATTTTAAATGTATGGATTTGAATTGGTTGCCTAAATATATTTTTGTTTTCTCTTTAATAATTGTTAACTACGAATATGACACAATACTGAAACTAAATTAATTGCTCAATAATGACTAATAACAATAATTTTCTCTACGTGTGAAACTCATGATATAGAATGCCTCCCCGACGTAGCCAACGACTGAACCGTGGTCAACTCAATGCGGGAGCAAATCCAAATCCGCGAGCTGGACGAAGAAGGAATCCACCACCACCTCCCCCGGAAAACTCAGTAAATCACGCTGAAAATGGAGAAAACCCCTTGGAGGGCAACCCAAATGCAGGAGGAAATGAGGGAGACCGGAACAGGGAAGACAGAATGACTGATCTTATCACTAGACATATCCAAAACGCAATACCGACCATCGCAGCGCAAATCAGGGCAGATATGAATATAGAAAATCAAAACGAAAATGCCCACGGAGCTGGAGGGCCAGAAATCGAACAAGTAGAAACAGAAGAACGAAAGGGGTGCTCATACAAGACCTTCATGGCCTGCAAGCCCAAAGATTTTGAAGGAAGGGATGGTGCTGTAGGAGCAATAAGATGGTTGGAAGATATGGAGGCAGTGTTAGATATCAGCGATTGCAAGGAGGATAACAAGGTGAAATATGCAACTCACTCTCTTAAGGGATCTGCGTTAACTTGGTGGAACACCATTGTCAAGACTAGGGGACGAAACGCCATTAAAGCCATGAAGTGGAAAGATTTTAAGGATATTGTTACTGAAAAATTCTGCCCGATTAATGAACTGGAAAGAATCGAAGCGGAATTTCTAGCACATGAAATGGTTGGTTTGGATCACACCAAATATATCAATCGATTCAATGAGATGGCGTTACTTGTACCACACTTGGTTACCCCTGAGACTAAAAGGATTGGAAGGTACATCTGGGGTTTAGCACCACAAGTTAGGGGATATGTCAGGACAGCAAGACCAGCTACTTTTCAGTCTGCAGTAGAGCTAGGAGGAACGCTTACTGATGAAATAGTGCGATGTGGGAAGATAAACCAAGAAAAGGTGGGAGATAAGAGGAAGGGGCAGGATAACAGGAATGATAGGAAAGGAGATCACAAGTTTAGGAGATTTGAAGGAAAGAGAAATGACTTTGGCAAGGCAAAGGAATCAACTGTACCCAGACCAGGGAGAAAGCTATACCTAGGAACTAGTCCTTGGTGTGACAAATGCAAGATACATCACCAAGGAGAATGCAACCCAAAGTATTGCTACAAGTGCAAGAAAGCAGGACACCTCCTCAAGGATTGTAGAGCCAAGGATGTAGCTAGGTGTTATGAATGCGGAGACCCTGGGCATTTGAGGAATGTGTGCCCGAAACTGAAGAGAGATAAGCCGCAGAAAGCAACCGGAAGAGCATTCGTACTTACCGCAACCGAAGCACAGAAGGATCCGGAAATGATAACGGGTACGTTTCTTTTAAACAATCATGTTGCTAGTGTATTGATTGATACGGGTGCCACATTTAGTTTTATATCAACAAAATTTCGATCCTTACTCGATAAGCAACCCACTTGTTTGAAAGATATATGTGAAGTAGAGATAGCCACTGGAAAAGTGATAAGTATAAAAGAAATGTTGAAAGATTGTGAATTAGTTATGGAAGGACAAAAGTTTAAGATTGATTTACTGCCTATTGAATTAGGAGGCTTTGATGTAGTTATTGGAATGGATTGGCTAACCATGAATAAGGTAGAACTTAACTGTGAACATAAGACTATGACAATTCCCTTAGTTAACAATAAGAAGGTAATCGTGATTGGACATAAGGTTAGAGAATTACCGCAAATCATTTCGTATGCAAAGACGGAGAGGTATTCAAGGAAGGGAAACATGATTTACCTGGCCTATGTAGTCACCAAGAAAGAAGAAACAGTACCCAAGGAAATACCAATTGTATCTGAATATATGGATGTATTCCCTGAAGAGTTGCCAGGAATGCCGGCACCAAGACAAGTGGAATTCAGAATTGATTTGATACCAGGAGCGGCACCAGTAGCTAAAGCACCTTATCGCTTAGCGCCATCCGAAATGCAAGAAATGGTGACTCAAATACAAGAGCTGATGGATAAAGGCTTTATAAGACCGAGCTATTCTCCATGGGGAGCCCCAGTATTATTCGTGAAGAAGAAGGACGGAACGTTGAGAATGTGCATCGACTACCGAGAGCTAAACAAAGTTACTATAAAGAATCGTTATCCACTCCCCAGAATCGACGATTTGTTTGATCAACTTCAAGGGGCAAGCTATTTTTCAAAGATAGATTTAAGATCGGGATATCATCAATTAAGAGTTAGGGATGAGGATGTCCCTAAAACCGCGTTCAGAACTCGTTACGGACATTATGAATTTATGGTAATGCCTTTCGGGCTTACAAACGCACCTGCTGTGTTTATGGATCTCATGAACCGGGTGTGTAAACCATACCTGGATAAATTTGTGATAGTATTCATTGATGATATACTAATATACTCGAAGAATGCGAAGGATCATGAAGAGCACCTACGAAAGATGCTAGAACTCTTAAGGAAGGAAAAGTTGTTTGCTAAGCTGAGCAAATGTGAATTTTGGATGAGAGAGGTACAGTTCTTGGGGCACATTATAAACGAAGAAGGAATACAAGTAGACCCTTCAAAGATAGAGGCAATTAAGGAATGGGAGACACCGAGAACTCCTACCGAAATAAGACAATTCCTGGGATTGGCTGGTTATTACAGAAGATTTATTGAGAATTTCTCGAAGATAGCACTACCGTTAACTACGTTAACTCAGAAGAAAGTGACTTTTGAATGGGGAGAAAAACAACAAGAAGCATTCGACACTCTTAAGCAAAGGTTATGTAGTGCACCCATATTATCCTTACCAGAAGGGAATGAAGATTTTGTGGTGTACTGTGATGCTTCTAGAATGGGACTAGGTTGTGTGTTAATGCAAAGGAAGAAAGTGATTGCATACGCATCACGGCAATTGAAAACACATGAGAAAAACTACACCACCCATGACTTAGAATTAGGAGCTGTAGTGTTTGCTCTAAAGATATGGGACACTACTTATATGGAACGAATTGTGTAATCTATACTGATCATAAGAGCTTACAACATATACTGGATCAGAAAATACTGAATATGAGGCAAAGGAGATGGGTAGAATTGTTAAGTGATTATGACTGTGAAATCAGGTATCATCCGGGAAAGGCAAATGTAGTAGCAGACGCCTTGAGTCGAAAAGAAAGAATGATTCCACTAAGAGTAAAAGCCCTGAAGATGACAGTAGGGATTGATCTAAAGGAAAAGATACATAAAGTTCAACAGGAAGCCTTGTCCAAGGAAAACTTAAGGGAAGAATCATTGACAAAAAGTGAGAAACAATTTGATGAAGAAGATCAAGGTAGATTAAAGGCATATAAAGGGAAGATATGGATACCTCTGCATGGGGGTATGAGGGAAGTAATTTTAGAAGAAACCCATAAGTCTAGATACTCAGTGCATCCCGGTGGCGACAAGATGTACCATGAGTTAAAAGAAAAATTCTGGTGGCCTGGATTAAAAAGATCAATAGCAGAATATGTCAGCAAATGCTTGACTTGTGCAAGAGTAAAAGCAGAGCATCAAAAGCCATCTGGATTGTTACAACAACCAGAGATACCTGCATGGAAATGGGAACAAGTTACTATGGATTTTGTAACCAAGTTACCTCGGACCACAAGTGGTCATGACTCAATATGGGTAGTCGTTGATAGGTTAACAAAAACAGCACACTTTTTGCCCATAAGGGAAGATTTCAAGATGGATAAGTTAGCAAAGATTTATATGAATGAAATTGTGTCGAGACACTGGAGTGCCAACATCAATAATCTCGGATAGAGATAGTCGCTTCACCTCAAGATTTTGGCAAACTCTTCAAGAAGCTCTGGGAACCAAATTAAAACTAAGTACGGCTTACCATCCTCAAACGGATGGGCAAAGTGAAAGGACTATCCAGACATTGGAAGACATGTTGAGAGCGTGTGTAATAGATTTTGGAGGAAGTTGGGACACCCACTTGCCATTAGTTGAATTCTCCTATAATAACAGCTACCATACTAGTATTCAAGCCGCACCATTTGAAGCATTATATGGGAGAAAGTGTAGATCACCGCTGTGTTGGAATGAAATAGGTGAGAACAAATTAACAGGGCCTGAGATTGTGCAAGAAACTACTGATAAGATTCATAAAATCAAGGCAAGGATGAAGGCTGCTCAAGACCGACAGAAGAGTTATGCAGATAAGAGACGAAGGCCGTTGGAGTTCAATGTAGGAGATAAAGTCATGCTAAAGGTATCACCATGGAAGGGTACGGTACGCTTTGGCAAACATGGGAAGTTGAACCCCCGGTATATTGGACCCTTTAAAATTGTAGCAAGAGTGGGACTTGTAGCTTATCAGCTAAAACTTCCATTGGAATTAGAAGGAATACATGATGTGTTTCATGTGTCAAACCTCAAGAAATGCTTAGTGGACGAAAGTTTGATCATACCTTACAAAGAAGCAAAGGTCAATAAACAATTGCAATTCATGGAGGAACCTGTAGAAATCATGGACAGACAGATCAAGAAGTTGAGGCGTAGTAAGATACCAATTGTAAAAGTACGTTGGGATTCCAAACGAGGGCCTGAGTTTACTTGGGAAAAAGAATCGGAGATACGTAAGAAGTACCCTCAACTATTTCAAACTACAAGTTGACTATGACAAAGCAAATTTCGAGGACGAAATTTCTACAAGTAGGGGAGACTGTGACAACACGCGAATCAGGTTTATATTAAAACTTTAAATTACGATGCATTTTGTTAATATGTTTAGATAAACACACTTCTTAGAAACATTAAGTAGAGAAATTATGTCATTAGTTGAGAACAATAGAACACCCATGCCATAAAAATTTAGAAACAAGAATTCTTCTATGAAACATAATATATTCTTGTGACATAGTGAGTGAAAATAAAGTGGAACAATGATTTCACATATCTATATATGTATATATATATAAGCATGTTTGAAAATATGATAATTATAATATCTAATGCTAAATTAATTCTAATAAATAATTATCATATTAAAAAGTTATATGTATGTCACGACATACACACACATAGTAATATAAAAAGATATGTTCACATTTCGTTTATACATACATACATGCATAGGGGTATTAATTTTAAGGCTCAACAAATAAAAACCTAATATATATTTACACATTCATGCATATGTGCGACACCCACATATATCCATACATGCCTAGATTATTTAGATGAATCAAATACAACTCTTTTATACTATCTACATATATTATACTACAAGACACAAATATATTGTATATACATACTCATACACGGTTACACATATATATATATATATATATAACCACAAAACAACAAAAACCTTACACCACCTTTAAATTACCCAATCCCTCCCCCATGCATTACCATCAAATCAAAACAATCTTTCTCTCTCCCTCTTATATTACTATCCACACACATCTACAAACATATATATATATACTATCTTTATACATATACATCTCGACACACATACATATATACACATGCATATACACGATACATATATGCATGCATATATACGTATGATACACATACACATATATATCTTTTTCTCTATTCTCGACATACATACATATATACACGGCATATATACAATCATGTATATGACAAATCACTAAAAGCCAAAAATCTTACACCACCTCCACAACACCCCAATCCTAAACCTCCCTCCTTTCCATAACCCTTACACACTCTCTCTTTTCTTACACCACCACCGCCCTCATCTCTCTCCCTTTCTCTCTTTAATCGGCAACATACACCCACATTTCATTCCACCACACTTTAACTATTCAAGAATTTCTCTCTATTCCCTCTCTAGTGGTCGACGATTTCAGCCCTTCCTCTCCAAGAATTTCGACGGTTTGGAAGTCACAACACAACACCACACGAGTTCAAGGTCTACTTTGACACTAAGGTTAGTTTGTTACTCTCAAATGCTCAAAAGGCTTGTTCTATCTACTCCTCCTTTAACCACAACTCTCGACAGCCCCTATACATCCATTTTGATCTCTTTCAAACAGCACATGCATGATTCTTGATGCCAATATCCGAAAAACACACATGCATGTACATGCATGTGTGAAGATTCGGCAATTTCTAAACAAAAACCATGATTTTCGGTAAAAGGATCCTTAACCATTCAAAGAAATCGATTTATCATCCTATCTAATACACAAAAATCTATGGGGGACGAGAGCACAAGATAATCCCTACACATGCAAGTCTTGTATGTGTAAATCCATGAGTTGGAAAAACCCATAACTTCCATATTTCGCATTTCTAACTACCTCTAAACCTATCTTACACCATTGACATGTCTTAACAGCCCTATAAACTTCTTGGAAACGTCGTTCACAAGCTCTCAACACAAGGGTATGATTTTACCTCTTAAAAAGTGTAATATCTATGCATGCATGTATGTAAAAATGAAAACTACAACTTTAAAATGCTTATATGTATGTCTCGAAATTTTGATCAGGTCTAGATATGATTTTATTGTTGGAAATATTTTATAAAAGATTGAGTTTTGATGATAGGAATGTTATATTGTTAATTTTGCCGCAAAAACCCAATTTCTAAGGCTTATAAGTATTTAAAATATCAAAAATTATGTTAACAGTTTTCTGGACAGAATGTATAATTAAAATGGACTCATAATAATGTTGGGATAACACTCAAAAAGTTTGAGTATTTATTGTTATGTCTAGAATAAGTTATGAATTTATTAAAATCCTTATAAATCTTGATAAAATCATCAAAAATAGCTCCTGAGTGACAAAAATCCTAAGTATAATTTATTTCGGTATGAATATAGTTAGAAGACCTGGGAAAAATATTGAAACTAAAAATTTATAGTTTAAACTAATTATTTGCCATTTAAAATGGTTATAATGGCTAAAAATACGAATTTAATTTGTTACTGTCCAAAATATGATTTTAGTATTTTTCCCAGTATTCTAATAATACTGGGAGGACTCAGTAAAAATATGGTAATTTTTAGTGACTGTTAAGTATTTATTTGTTATTTAATGCATTATATAGTGCAAAAATCATTTTATATTGTAAATGACCTCCTAAAATTCTGAAATTTCTACAGTAGCCTAAAAACATGAATTATTTACTGTATAAAAATTTTTGTAATGTTTACATATCGGGAAGTATTTATTATAAAATTTATGGTATTTAAAATGTTTAAAACTGTTTAAAATAGCAAACGAGCTTTAAAAATTCTGAAAATTTTACAGGAGTTAAATAACATCCGTATGAGACTATATAAATATTTTCGGAATTTTTAGTGATCAGAATCATTATCTGGGAATTTTTGAGCATTTTAAGCATATAAAAACAATTTGTAATATAAGTAGTTAATATTAAAATAATAGGGAATGAGTAAATAAAAATTTACCCAGACCCTTTACTAATAAAAAGTAATGGGAAAAACTTATAAATATGTAAACTTATATTCTCATGTAATTTTGAATACTTGAAAATAAAGTTAGATGAGAAACAATATCACATCAATGTTTATGGCATGGATATTTACTGAAATCTAAACATACACTAGGCAAGTGAACCAATCAAGATTTACCATCAATCCCTTCAATCAACAGATAACCAAACATCAGTAGCAGGTGAGTTCATGTGATCCCTTTTCTTTTTACTGTTTTGGGATACTGAAAGCATGCTCCATAAACTGTTTATAAAATTATATTTATGTGATAATGAACGTCCGTTTCATATAAAATTGCTTCCCCTAGACATTAAACATAATTTACAACCATTAACTCATAAGGAGAGCCGGTGAGTATATGGGTAGTACTACTTGGGGAATCCCCCACGCACAGTGGCCCGAAAGGGTGGCCTTGTAAAAGAAAGGTTGAAACCCCACTGAGGTTAACAGCAACCGTTGTGGCATATATTCTTTATGATACATAAATGACCGAGAGCAGGAACGGGTCTCGGAATTGGGAAGTATATTTGGTTTGACCATGTTGTGGGCTAACAGTGTATGAGGCAAACGCCCGAGCATGGGACAGGGTTGGTTGTATTGTTATTGAATTATCACATGTTATACTTATTGTTACTATTGTGTCATATTATTAAACTCATGTTCTCACCAACTATTTAGTTGACGTATTTTAGCATGTCTTTCAGGTTGAATTGGTATGAGTAGGAGAACTGGAAGAGCTTCTAGAGGAATAGTGTGGCTTTAGAATGGATTTGATTTAAAAACAATTTATGTTATTGAATTATGTTTTATTGGGCCCTGCGTGGCAGTTTAGACAATTGTTGTGTGTTTGAGACTTTATTTGCTTTAGTTTGCTTTGGGCTATGAATTATTTAAACTATGCTTCCGCAAAGTTAGTTAAATGATTTGAAATCAATCGTCATGCCCTAATCCCCTCGGGTCGGGGTGTGACAACTTATTACGGGAAGATGGGACATTGGTCCAAATTTTGCAAGAACAAGGGAGCTCAGCATAGGGCTAATCAAGCAATGGCACAAACCACTGTAAGAAACGATCGCAATTCCTGCTACACCTGTGGGGAGCCAGGACATTATGCGAAAGACTGTCCAAAAAGGTGCTACCAAGAGGGCAAGCACCGAGAGGACGTGCATTTCAGATAGGGGCGGCTGCGGCTCACCAGGACACTGACACCAACACTGGTACGCTTTTCATTCTAAATCTTTACAGTTGTATTATTTAATACTAGCATAGATTATCGTTGCCTCTTTGGAGTTAGTTTGGAACTTACTTTCAATTGGGGCAACACCCGGATATCTCTTATACTAAAGGAAACAAACTTATTGTTCACTTACCTTTAGTGAACAAACACATAACATGGAATTCAAAGTGATGGACACGAGTGGTGTCAATACCGTCACCGAAACGGATGTTTTATCCCTAATAGGGATGAAAACATCTAATCCGATAAAATCTTTTGTATGTCATTATAGTGAACGGCATAGATGCATTCGTAAATCCCATTTCTTGGGAACGAAAACTCACAATCAGATCTGTCAATGTTGTCCTACCAGACAATATACGAATCCATTCTAAAAAAGGGAGAAACGAGAGGTTTCTCCTGAAAAGAATAGAACGCGATCATAAGAATCATAGCGAACATTATAGAGCATGAAGTTGTGTAACAACTCGAGATACCACCAGGGGAGTGTACACAAACAACTATGGATTAAAATGCCAAGCTACCAAACACTCTCAGTGAAACTAATGGTTATTGGATCACTATAAACAGTCAGGTTATGCCTGCTCATTTCATAAATAAACACAAAGCTTAGGTCTAATGTGAACCACTAACATACAAAGAGACACATGATATCAAAGCATCTCCACCTATGCAAAGAAAAAGTAGTACTCGACAATGACGCTTAAATTTCAGGACGAAATTTCTTTAACAAGGGGAGACTGTGACAACTAGTACCAAACCGTCCGGTAAGTCCGTACGGTGTGTGTACTTTCACCATTTACTGTGTGTAAATACAATGCGTAAACTATTGTGTGACAAAAGAACTCTGTAAACAAACCACAGTTGTATGTGTTTAAGTGAAAACTTAAATACAGTAAATACAGCAACTCAAGAGAAACAACGGTGTACAAACGAATGACAATAACCTATCGGTTGCGATCTGATATCCATAGATAACAGGAATCAGATGGCCGACAAAACAGTACGAAAGCATGGAAAATTCAATGATAACAAGGTGAAAACAGGCAATTTTGTTGAGTCCGTCTGTGAGAAGGTTCAATGCAAAACAATAACTCAGTGTCGTATACGAACAATAAACCGACAGTGTGTTTGGGTGATGATTCACACGAACATATCTGTGGGTTTAACGTTCTGAACGATAACTGATAAGTAGAAAACCAAATCAGAAAGTGAAACGTACGATCGTGTTCGCACAGCTAGCGCTCTGTACGAAAACTCGCGTAAGTGACTTTTCTGACGAAACGAAAACGAAACACGACACGAACGACTTTAATTTAATAAAATAAAATAAATAATATATTACAATTTTGAAACTCATCAAATGATAAAAATAACTTCCTTTAATTATAACAAATAAAATTACGCATGTAAATTCCGGAAACGCAACGAAAACGCGAACCAAGCAACCGAAACGAACCCGAATACCCCGAGGGTATATAAACACCAAATGAGGGTGTTTTTACTCATTTATGGCAGCCCTCTTTCCATCTAAGTTCAGATCCACGAACCTATTCTCTCACTAGGACAATCACTCTTCAAATCGCGATATCTCACTCGTTTGTGGACGAAATCTGGCGTTCTTGGTGTCCACGCATAGCTAGGAACGAGCTCTACAAGGAAGTACAACTGATCTGGAGTTTCATCCGGCCAAAGTCGAGGTATGATCCAAGGAAAAATCAAGAAAAGAGGGTTTTCACTTTTATTTGAATACATGTCCATTTAACTGGTTATAGACCCACTTATACGGCCATTATACCCTCGGAAACTCATCTCTGCATAACGACACCATGGGAACGACATTGAAACAGCTGGGATATGATGAAGATGATCGAAAGGTTCGTCAATGGAGGGCTGTCCCAGCCGAATCCTCGTACAATCAGCCGAACCTAAATATGCAGACGAACCCTGAACATGTCTCGGCCGAACCTGGTGCTGGGCTGCCTTCCATCGAACGAACCTTCACCTCTTCACGAACCTTTGTGACATCATGCAGTGGCCGAACCTCTAGCAGCACCACCAAACCCTACATGGTTGACCATGTCACGAACCTTCAAGACAACACAACCTGGTCGAACCTATGCCTTACTTTCCAGTGCCGAACCCATCCAGATCAACGAACCAATTGTAGGCAAACCCCATCATGCTCACAAACCCGCAACTGCCTAAACCTAGCCGAGCCTTAGGTTTGTCTACCATATGCCTGTACACGAACCATTGGTACTAAAAGGTTCGCTGACATGGTGACCTGATCTCGGCCATAGAACCAACAGAAAGCAACAGGCCCAATAGCTATAGTGTTCGGCCCAGCACACACGTTTAGCCCAATTGAATAGTTCAAAGAGATGCTTGGGCCCATATTACATATTGGATTTAAGGCCCACCTAGACCGACCCAATGATCTTCGGCCCACACGAGTTATGGGCTCATGAAAATACATCAGCCCATACATACCACACTTGGCCCATGACTACTAGTTTGATCCACAATAAATTAGTCGGCCCAAATTAATAATTCGACTAACATGAGATGACAAAGCAACTATTAAATTTTTATTTCAAGAAATAGTGTGTAGAAAATCATATGTAATTACAAAGGTGGGAAGTTTTTGGTAACGAGCTTCATAAAGTTTATAACATATTGGTTGATAAATGAATTTCAAGTTGCACATCATGATAAGATACATAGGGTGAACATGAGATCTATAATGAATGGTAATCACCTAAACCTAAATTGACTTAATGGCAGACTAAATCATAACAAGTGAACCAGGGCCGGATAATGAATACCATGACCGAGACTCGCAGTGTTAACCAACTTTAAGGGTTAACACAAACACACACTCAAACACGTATTTAAGGGTTATAATTATAAGTCAAACATAATGTGAAATCAATACAGGAACGTGAAAACTACCACAAGTACAGGTAAGAGCACGTGCATTCTTTGTTTAAGCTAAGTCAACCACTACAACAACAAGGTGAGTTCATAAAATCTAACGAAATCACACCGGGCACGAGAGGTGCTATCATTCTAATTAATAACATTCATAAAATCTAGGGAAAGTATTCATTCCAATAGATATTGTGGGAGGATATCTTACACGCCGGGCTGGTCAGTAATGACAGCTACTGAGACTATTACGTCTCAAACTAGGAATCATGAGTAGGACACTTTACACCCCGGTCTGGACAGGGGTGACAGCTACTGGGACTATTATGTCCCTACCTAGATATCGAGTATGATATCTTACACACTGGACTGGTTAGTACTGACAGTCACAGAGACTACTAGGTCTCGCTCTAGATATCGAGTATGATATCTTACACGCCGGGCTAATCCGTAAGGAATAGCTAACAGAGACAATTACGTCTTTTACTTTATTCATTGGGTTATCTTACACGCCGGGCTAATCCGTAAGGAATAGCTAACAGAGACAATTACATCTCTTACTTTATTCATTGGGTTATCTTACACGCCGGGCTAATCCGTAAGGAATAGCTAATAGAGACAATTACGTCTCTTACTTTATTCATTGGGTTATTTTGCATGCCAGGCTATTCCGTAAGGAATGGCTAACAGAGATAATTATGTCTCTTCCTTTTTCATTGTTGGGATAATCATACCGGGGAAATCATGGGTGAAATGAAATGGGTATCCCTCGTTGTATTACAGGTGTGTTGAGTTCAGTTGAGCATGTGGTGGGATGGTGTCTGGGCTTGACCCTTTCGTATGCCCTATATATAAGCATGTTGACTGGATGAGACACTATCTGTAAATATAACCATGGAGAAGACATTGTGTGAAACATGGGAAGCAATTATCAATACAACTTGTGTGAAACGTTGTGAACATGACTCACATAAATACAATGGTTTTCAATTACAAAACTTATGAACTCACCAACCTAGTGTTGACTTTGTTTAAATGCATGTTTTCTCAGGTGACAAACAGGTTTAGTCACCATGATTACAGGGACATAGCTAGGGGACTTATAGAAGACCTAGCTACATTTGTGATTGCATACTTTTGGATAACAAGAACATGAATCATCTGTTGTATATCTTGTATAGTTACAAGATATAGTCTCATTGATTCTTTAGATAGATTTACTTGGTTATATTATGAACGATACATTTTAATTTAATCTTGTAATTCTATATTATTGATGTGTTAGCATTTCTCATTTGATTATCATGTGCTATGTAAACAATCTGATCATTCGATTATCACAACGATATCGCGCCACGGGAACCTTCGGCCCGACGGGAAAACCCGATCCGTTCCCGCCGGCCCGGGGTGTGACAAATTCTCCTCTCCCCCTCCACCTACCAGCCACTTTCTCCTCTCTCTCTCTAAAAATCGCCACTTTCTATCTCTACACTCTCTCTCTCTACAAGTTCAAGTTCTATCTCTTCCATTTCTCAACCAAATCAAGAGATTTTGGTGTCTAAATGACCACCACATCACGTAGATCACGAAAGTACAACAGATCCATGCTTTGAACCGTCGAAATCGAGGTAAAAATCCATCTTTTGTTACGATTTTAGGGTTTTGAAAACCCTATTTTGAATCCTTCGTGAAACCGGCCAACACCCCTCAAAGCTTTAGGAAACATCACAATATACATTTATAAGAAACCAGGAACCTGCTATACACATTAGACTAGTCATTTATCGAAGAAACCATGGCTTCTTGGAGCGAGCTCGGCTTGGCCGAATGAGCCAACCACCAGCCCATCGAATGAGTCCCAGCCACATTCGGCCGAATGGCCAAGGACATCCTTCAGCCAGTCTCATTCGACCGTAGCTCCTTCCGCTTAGCCCCATTCGGTCGGCACTCCCCATTCGGCCATCATCTCCATTCTATCACCTCCTTTTGTTTGACCCAACTACATTCGGCTAAGGTCTAGTAGTCCAATTTCATTCGATCGCCCAGAAGGTTCTTTCTTTCGGTAGTCAATCGGCCAGACCTCATGCGGCCCCATTCGGCCTAGCTTCGGCCAACTCATTCGACCACCATCTATTCAGCCAACTTCTTTCGGCCAAGGCTATTCGACCAGGGCTGATTCGATAAGGGTTGGGTTAGAACAATCATACACAATCAAGTAACCTTGGGTGTATGGTATGCATGGTGGTTAACGTATTGTGCATGGGTGGCTAGGTAAACCTTATTGCATGGGTTGAATGGTGGTGTGTGCGCATGGGTAATTACAAGGGTTTTCCTAATTAAAACATCTATCTAGTTTAAATAAAGGATGATAACCTTATCATGATTTAGACACCAATACTTTGCTAAACAAATGATAAACCTATATCTTGTTCTTACTTGGGATTAAGGGTGAACAAGGGTTAATACCACAACGCTAAGAATTCTCACGATTTCAAACGAGAAGCAAAAATTTCAATAAACAAGGAAGTAACTAAGGGTGAGTGTGGATTAAGTTCCAACATTCAGCACTTAGTAATTCTATACAATCCTATAACTAGGTTAGGGAATCCTATGGGAGTCTCTAAGCTAAGCTATAACACAAAGCCTCCAAGAAAGAAAGAAGCTAAAACTAAATCTTAGGCTTAGAGTTAACCAAGTTGGATTAACTTAAGCCTAACCAAATAGTCTATGATTTTCTTAAAATACCTTATGGTTTTACTAAATGAAATAAATGATTTCTAACCCAAAGTTAACTTAAAATGAATCATTTTAAAATATCAAATTAAAGTCTTCAAATGGTTACTTATGGGATCAAGGGTTATTAATGGGCAATACATCTGGGATAGATAGAAGAAATCCTAGAAGACACGCTAGCAACATAGGACACTTAGTTGCACACCGAGACCAAAACCCTAGGTTGCGACTATTATAACGACTTATAGTATTGAATTCTCTTAAAACAACTCAGGTGTTGAAGATACTTAAGCTACAATCAACGAGCGCGCATTATCTGTGGTAACTTATACTTAGCAACACAAGTGAGTTCATTGTCCCTTTTCAAACCATTTTGAATTTTTCTTCGGCACTGAGAAGCATGTTATACACTTTAAACAAGTGCTTTAATGTATCATGAATGCCTTTGTAATGGTTCATAATGCTACATGTTAATTGCTAGATGCTAATACTAAGTGCTAATGCTAAATGCTAATGCTAAGTGCTAAAGCTAGATGCTAATACTAAGTGCTAATGCTAAATGCTGATGCTAAATGCTAATGCTAAAGCTAAATGCCGCCAACCATTGTACTTTTGCGTATTCTGTGTTCGATCACTGCACTAACCATTGTACTTTTGGTTATGATCAGAATGCCGCCAAGAAGACCTCCTTCTATTGTACCACCGCCGCAGAGTTCAGTTCCGCACTCGTCAAAACCATCTCCAGCTGATTCACCACTGCCACCTCCTCCTCCTCCTCCTCCTCCACTCATTCCTCCTCCGAACCCGAATGCAACCCCAGCTCTCGATCTTACTACCGTTGCTTTGGCGACACTTCTGAGCAGTTAGCTGACCAATCAGCTTAAGGATGTTATCCCAGAGATGATCAACATGATATAAGGTCATGGCAATAACTCTGGTCATACTACGAGGGAAGCTAGTCGAAATACTGGCACTACTTCAGACTGTTCCTACAAACCATTCGTAGGATGCAAGCCGCCAAGCTTTAGCAGTGTCGAAGGAGCTGTTGGAGTGATCCAATGGCTAGAGAAGACGGAGACCACACTGGACATCAACGGTTGTCCAGAACACCAGAAGGTTCGCTACGCTGCTGGATCTTTTAGCAAGCGAGCCTTAACATGGTGGAACTCCCAGATACAAGCTCGAGGCAGAGAAGAAGCAGTGCCGATGCCATGGGCAGATTTCAAAATTCTCTTAAGGAACAAATTATGTCCAAAGCATGAACTTCAGAAGCTAGAGGTGGAACTGTCAAATCATGTGATGAATGGAGCAGATCACATGACTTTCACTACTCGCTATCATGAACTGGTATCTTTGGTGCCTGAGATGGTGCCGACTCTGGAAAAGCGTATTGATAGATATGTAGGAGGATTACCATTCTTAATTCAAGGTCTCATAATTGCTGCAAACCCTGCAACACTAGAGTCAGCCATCTCACTATCAGCTAAAGTCACTGATGTGATGGTAGCATCAGGAGTCTTGAAGAAAGACACGGGCAAAGCTAAAGAAGAACCGACAAGAAAGGCCAAACATCATTAGAAGAAGAAGCAAAAGGTCGTCAAGAACTATGTGATGGCCACCCCTCTGCAACAAGTTACGGCAGCACGTGCTCAGGCTATACCCAGAAACTATGTGGGAATGCATCCTCAGTGTGCACAATGCAAATTTCATCATCCTGCTACCGTGCAGTGCAGGAAATGCAACAACTGTGGACGACTAGGCCACCGGGCTCAACAATGTCACGCTCCAGCAACACGAACTGCAAACAATGCTGCTGTAGCATTCCCTCCACCACAAGACCAGGCAATCACAACAACAAAAATAGAGGATGCTATAACTGTGGAGAAGTAGGTCATTTCTCCAGAGACTGCCCGAAGAGAGTGCAACAGGGAGCTCAAGCACCTCGTGGAAGGCGTTTGGATTGGAGCCAATGCAGCACGCCAAGACCCTAACGTGGTCACAGTTACATTTCTTTTACATGAGCCTTATGCATCTATTCTATTTGACACTGGTGCAGATTAGAGTTTTATTTCATCTGACTTTGTACGCCAGCTTAATCTTACTGAGGAATCTTTAGACTCCCCTTACATTATCGAGGTAACAAATGGGAAACAAATCACAGCTAGCACTATACTTAGGAACTGCCCACTTACACTTACTGATCATACATTTACCATCGATTTGATACCTATGGAGTTGGGCAGTTTCGACATCATTGTTGGAATGGATTGGCTATCTCTCAATAGAGTGGAAGTCATCTGTTCTGAAAAGCTACTTCGGATTCCATTGGTGAATGATCGTATATTGGAAGTTCGAGGGGATCAAGCAAAATGTAGTGTCAAAATCATATCTTGTATAAAAGCGCGTAAGTGTCTACAGAAGCAATGTATAGATTTCTTGGCTCACGTGATGGAGAAAGGGAAGGACAAGAAAACAATTCAAGATGTGCTGATAGTAAAGGAATACCCTGAAGTGTTTCCTGAAGACCTACCAGGTTTGCCACCTGTGCGACCGGTAGAGTTTTGCATCGACTTAATTCCTGGAGCAACACCTGTTGCTAAATCTCCTTACAGGTTAGCACCTTCAGAGATGCAGGAATTGTCGAACCAGCTACAAGAGGTGCTTGATAAAGGTTTCATCGGACCGAGTTACTCACCTTGGGGAGCTCCGGTTTTGTTCGTGAAGAAGAAGGATGGATCTTTTCGTATGTGTCACACCCCAGGCCGGCGGGAACGGATCGTGTTTTCCCGTAGGACGGAAGGTTCCCGGGGCGCGATATCTTGAGTGATAATCAAATGATCAGATTGTTACATAGCACATGATAAATAAATGAGAAATGCTAACACATCCATGATATAGAATTACAAGATTAAATTACAATGTATCGTTCATAATTTAATCGAGTAAATCTATCAAAAGAATCAATATAACTATATCTTGTATATGTACAAGATATACAAAAGATGATTCATAGTTCTTGTCACCAAAAGCATGCAATGCAAAATAAAGCTAGGTCTTCTAAAAGTCCACTAGCTTAATCCTTGCATGTATGTATCTACACCTGTTCATCACCTGAGAAAACATGTATTTAAACAAAGTCAACACTAGGTTGGTGAGTTCATAAGTAAGTTAATTGAAAACCTTGATTCATTCACATGCACAATCATAATATGTATATCATGTTTCTTGTATGTCATTTGTTCCACTTGTTCACCCAATGGCTCCTCCATAGTTGTATGTACAAGTGATGCGACACCGGATCAAGCATGCTTATATATAGGGCATACGAAAGGGTCAAGCCCAGACACCATCCCACCACATGCTCAAACAAGTCCCACACTACTTGCAATTCAACTATGGATTTCCATTCCCAAAACCACATGTTCATACTATCCTTGAATCACCTGTGATAACTTGTATAGAATAATATAATGATGTAATTGTTGTTATCGAACCGGAGTTTAGATAACCATTATATGTTAAGGATATTAGATTTATCAAATCAGTTCCTTGTATTATTCTATATGAGTAGGGTTAACTCTTGTTACACTTTTAAGTATTAAGAGTATTAGTTAACCACTTGCAATTTGTTCTTGAACTATAGTGCATAGAGCCTAAAAGGAATCCATTGAAATCCTCACGTAATCAGATTTCAATGCATCCGATTTACCTCTACCACCTTGTATGTTTAGTGTCCTCAACGAAATCTATTACTAGTAGTATAACATGAGAGAAGATCACTTTCTCAACCTACTAGTCAATAGAATTTCTGCTGGATTAATTACTTATCACTGCAGATTAATATCACCATGTGTCACTTTCCAGAACCTGACTTGAGGTCGCCCTGTCACCGGTCATACGTTACCGGCCAATGAATCAATACGATCAACATACTAGCCCTACAAGCTTGAGGTTTGTCAAACCTATGGTACCACTATGCTATCGTCGGTTTAGTCATGTCAAACTAACTGGTCAGCGAATTAAAGGGGCTTACATGATCAACTTGTACAATTGGCACATGATTGAAGTGATATAATACAACAGGTCAATAGTAACTAATTGTAATTTTATTCTTTTGTATCATTGTTCTCATTGTCATTTGTTCTTCATGATATTAACAAAGTTAAATAAGAACTTGTCTTATTACATTATGTTAATTATATGAGTGAATGATGTTGTTATCATGAAGTTACATTATCATGATTATCATTCTTTGTTCCTCGTACTCTTGTAATATGTATTGAGTTGTAAATCTAAGTGTTAAAAGGACTTGTCCTGTTACACTTACTTAACTCTTGTATCGAATGTTAATACAAAGATATGTAATATCTTTATAACATTCATTTGCTTGCCTGAAATTGTTCCAATGTATGTTTAGGTAAGAATAACTGAGTGTTATAAGATAACTTCTTATAACTATATTATTCTAATGTGTTGATGAATTTATAAGATATGTTATCTTATTCATCTGAATATCCCTGTCATGTTTTGATCTTACAAGCATGCATACAATGATAAACGATAATAAACAATAAAGTATTATCTAAAATCAAAGTATAAATAACATGTTAAGCAGAAATTTTAAATAAATAAAAGTAAACATGTTTCTCAGCCCCGAGAGTTTAAAATCAGTTAAGATTAAAGTACTTAAGTGGCATATGAACTCACCTTGTTGTGGTAGTGGTTGACTTAGCTTAAAAGAAAGAATGCACACGCTCTTGTTGTACTTCTAATAGTTTTCACGATCCTGTATTGATTTCACGTTGTATTTGACTCATAAGTATCATTTATTGTGCTTTGTGTGCGTGTATGTGCTAGTCCTATTGTTGACTAACACTTGTGACTCACGGTTCTGATTCGGCCTTGATTCAATGGTTATAGGTTATACTAGCCCCTAACCAATTTAAGATGAACTTATTACCTCTTGATAATTGTTTTATATTTAACTTGATTTGAAACTTGACCTAAGGCATACACTTGAAATCCCTTATCATGTTCTGAGTATAAAGTCTTGCTTTGTAGTTTAAAATCTCATATGTTATCCTTGTAAACTTGAATATTTTAAGGTTTTGTGAAATGTATTAAACTCAAAATCCATCACCCTTGTAGCATTTATTAACCAATCCCATGCATGTTATACATAACAAAGTAATTTCATGTGTTAATTTGCATTTTGAATCAAGTGGGCCGACACTTAACGTGGGCCGAATCACGTCATATGGGTCGAATCAAGGGTTGCTTGGGCCAATGAATAGGCTTTGGGCCGATAAGTTTCATTGGGCCGAAAGGGGTCCTATGGGCCGGTTTATTGCTGTTGAGCCAAATCAGGAATTGGGCCGAGATTAAGGGCTGCGAAGTGCTGGACCTGGTTCCTATGGTTTCCTGGTTGGGCCACTAATTGGGCCTGGTTAATTGGCCTTCAACGGATCGACTGGTTATCCGGCTAAATCAACCAGCGAACCTTAGCTCTAAAGGTTCGGCTAAATGCATGACGAGGAGGTTCGTGAGTATGGTGATGCAACAAGGTTCGGCTAAAAGGCTCGTCAGTCAGGCATGGTTCGTCTGCATGCATAAGGTTCAGCAACCACGAAAGGTTCGCCAGTGTGCTAGGGACCATGCAGGTTCGTGTCCCATGAATCCAAGGTTCGTCGGACATGAGTAGAGTTCGGCACCAGGATAGGTTCGGCTGGTGAGGAGGAAGGTTCGGAGCTTGTAGGTTCGTGAGTCACATGTGAGAAGCAAGAAGGTTCGGCTATGGTCAAGGGTTCGCCTCCCAGGACCTGATGCATCAAGGGTTCGGCTCCATTAGGTTCGCCGGAGAGGCTCTGATCGAGGACAGGTTCGGCCATTAACAGCAAGTTCACGAACCTGTTACGTTTTCCTCATCAACACCGAACCAGTGGAGTCGTGGTGCATCCCAGTGCTTTCCCCATGCTTGCACGAATCCTGTGCAGTTGGGTTGGTGGCCTAAGGTCGAGATTTACACGTTTTTCATTCGGTTGAGTGGCTAGAACGAACATGGGTGGAAAACCCTACATTTTCAGACGTTTAAGCGCGAATACCTTGATTTTCAGTGGACAAATCTTCAGATCTGTTGTACTTCCATGTAGAGAAGATCAAGAGCTTCGCGTGGGATCAAGAATCACTGATTTTCGTTGAGAAACGAGGGAGATATGCTTGTTTGAAGGTTGATAATGGTGGTGAAGAGGTGGTGGCCGGAATTTTAGAGAGAGAAAGAGATGTGGGTGTGAAAATGGGAGAAACACTCTCTTTTAGAGTATTTATATCACGTGTGGTGTCCGGGTTCATTTCGTTTGCTCGGTTTGCGATTTCGTCGCGTATCCGGAAATCTACGCGTATTTAATTGTAATAAATAAAAGAAGATTATTTTAATTAATTGATGAGTTTCAAAATTGTAAAATGTTATTTATTTTATTTTATTAAATTACAGTCGTTCGTGTCGTGTTTCGTTTTCGTTTCGTCGAATCGCGTCCACATCGCGCGTATTCGTTCGAATCGTCATTCGAACAAACACGACGATGGTCTGGCTTTACGACTTTTGTTTTCTACTTCCCAGTCATCATTTAAGAGCGTTAAACTCACAGATATGTCTGTGTGAATCGTCACCCACGCAAACACACTGTCAGTTCATTATTCTGAAACGACACTGTAAATTATGTTTGAATTGTGTTTCCTCACTGTCGTACTCAACTAAACACCCTGATATCACATTGTTTTCACATTGAATTGTTAGCCATATGATTCCTGTCATCTATGGATGTCAGATCGCAACCGATTTGTTTTTGTCATTCACTTGAACTTCGTTGTTTCTCATGTTTAGTTGTGTTAACTGTACTTAGGCTTTCACTTAAATACACACAACTAATGTCTAAATTGAGTGTTGTACTTACAGTAAATAGGTTTACACAAAAATACATACAACTGTTTCTTGTAAATCTGAATTCTGTTAGTACAAATACTGTGTATACACATGAAATCACACGTAGTTACTGTTGAAAGTACACGCACCGTACGGACTTGCCGGCCGGTCTGGTACTAGTTGTCACAGTATGTGCATAGATTACAGAGAGCTGAACAAGCTAACCATCAAGAATCGGTATCCATTACCGAGGATTGATGATTTGTTTGACCAACTGTAAGGAGCTCAGTATTTTTCGAAGATTGACTTACGATCCGGATATCATCAGCTTAGAGTCCAAGACGAAGACATACCGAAGACGGCGTTTCGTACCAGATATGGGCATTTCGAGTTTGTGGTGATGCCTTTTGGTTTGACGAATGCACCCGCGGTTTTCATGGACCTTATGAACCGAGTGTGCAAGCCGTATCTGGATCAGTTTGTCATTGTCTACATTAATGACATACTGATCTATTCCAAAAGCAAAGCAGAGCACGAACAACATCTCAGAATGATCTTGGAGATGTTGAAGGAAGAGAAACTTTATGCCAAATTCTCTAAATGTGAATTTTGGCTAAGAGAAGTACAATTCCTGAGTCATGTAGTCAACAGCGAGGGAATACACGTAGACCCTGCCAAGATCGAAGCAATAAAGAACTGGGATACTCCGATGTCACACCCCGAGCCGGCGGGACAGATCGACTTCCCCGCCGGGCGGAAGGTTCTCGGGGCACGATATCGTGAGTGATAATCGTGATTATCAGATTGTTTACATAGCATCCACATTGAGAATAACTAAAGCACAATAAAGCATTAAACTAGGATTACAAAGTTAAATTACAACTGTTAATGTTTGATAATTTAACTAAGTAAACCTATCAAAAGAATCAAATGTTTACTATCTTGTATCTGTACAAGATATCTGATTAGATTCACATCTTTCATCAAAACATGTGCTTTTCCAAAATCTACTAGGTCCTCTAACTGGCAACCTATTATGCATCCCTGAGCCTTAGCTTAATCTTGTACGTCACCTGCGAAAGCATGTAAGAAAACAAAGTCAACACAATGGTTGGTGAGTTCATATAGTTTAGTAGTTGAAAAATAGCTTTAGCAAACCTTTTCGGTAACAACCTTAACCTTATTAACATCAAATGTAATATCCAGATCGGTATGCTTATATATAGGGCATACGAAAGGGTCGAGCCTACAACCCGCCCAGACGCCATCCCACCACATACCAATCCACATATGACACTGTTGTTAATGATAATTAAGCGTTTTACTTACCATCCAATTCCATCATAGTTTCAAGCATCCTGTTTAGAAGTTCAAGATATGCACCCAATAGCATTTACAAACCCTTTCGTTAACAACCTTAACCTCATTAACATCACATGTAATATCCAGATCGGTATGCTTATATATATGGCATACGAAAGGGTCGAGCCTACAACCCGCCCAGACGCCATCCCACCACATACTAATCCACATATGACACTGTTGTTAATGATAATTAAGCGTTTTACTTACCATCCAATTCCATCATAGTTTCAAGCATCCTGTTTAGAAGTTTAAGATATGCACCCAATAGCATTTACAAACCCTTTCGTTAACAACCTTAACCTCATTAACATCACATGTAATATCCAGATCGGTATGCTTATATATAGGGCATACGAAAGGGTCGAGCCTACAACCCGCCCAGACGCCATCCCACCACATACTAATCCACATATGACACTGTTGTTAATGATAATTAAGCGTTTTACCTACACCCCAATCCCATCTCCATCATAGCTTTAGCATACTGTTTAAATGTTTATAAGTTTATAGCATTCACATAACTTAGCCTTTAGGTATACTGTACAAGGAGAATAGCTTCACAGAATCGTA
Organism: Mikania micrantha; assembly: GCA_009363875.1. NCBI lineage: Eukaryota > Viridiplantae > Streptophyta > Magnoliopsida > Asterales > Asteraceae > Mikania > Mikania micrantha. The sequence continues at coordinate 101,091,310 of CM018693.1, read as the reverse complement.
GTTTAGCCTTTACGATTCTCATGCATGGGTACATGCTTTGCTCTAGCATAGTTTAGAATTTACGTAGCCCATGATAAGATACAAGCTTTGCTCTAGCATAGTTTAGCCATTACGTATCTCATGAATTGATTTTAGCTTTGCATCAGAATAGTTTAGCATTCACATATCTCATATATGTAGATAAAAGCCTTGCTCTAGCGTAGTTTGGCATTCACGTATTTCATATATAGACACAAGCTTAGCATTCACATAGTTTAGCATTCACATATCTCATGCATAGATACCAGCTTGCAATAGCATAGTTTGGCATTCACGTATCTCATGCATAGATACAAGCTTAGCATTTACATAGTTTAGCATTCACATATATCGTGTATAGATACCAGCTTGCATTAGCATAGTTTGGCTTCACGTATCTCATGCATAGATACAAGCTTAGCATTTACATAGTTTAGCATTCACATATCTCATGCATTGATACCAGCTTGCAATAGCATATTTTGGCATTCACGTATGTCATGCATAGATACAGGCTTAGCATTTAGCATATGATCATAGCTTGTAGCATTTAGCATCTAGTATTAGCATATAGTTTAGCATCTAGCTTGTAGCATTAGCATTAGTATAGAGTTTAGCATGTAGTTTGTAGCATTAGCATTAGCATTAGCATATAGCTTAGCATATAGTCTGTAGCATTAGCCTTAGCACATAGTTTGAGCATATATTCTATAGCATTAGCCTTAGCATATAGTTCGAGCATATAGTCTATAGGATTAGCCTTAGCATATAGTTGGAGCATATAGCTTATAGTATTAGCATTAGCGTCTAGTTGTAGCATGTAGTTTATAGCATTAGCATTGGCATATAGTTGTAGCATAAGCATTAGTATTAGCATTATGAATAAGTGTAAAAGTATTTATAAAACATTTCAATACTTGTATATCATGCTTCTCAGTCCCAAGATAAAACAAATCAGTTTGAAAAGAGACAAATGAACTCGCCTTGTTGTTGAAGTGGTTGACTAAGTATAAACAAGAAATGCACGCGCTCGTTGTTGTACTTGTGGTTGTTTTCAAGATCCTGTATTGATTTCACGTTGTATGTAACGTATAAGTATAAGTTGTAGTGACTTGTGTGCGTTTGTGTTAACCCTAAAATGGCTAACACCTGTGAGTCTAGGTCATCATTCGGCCCTGATTTACTAGCTTTCACTTATGTTACTATGACATGTTTTCATATTGTACTTTAAGTTTACTTGTTGTCATCATTAGCCTATTAGTAGTTTGTTGCATCGTAGTTGTGAAAGTTAGAGTTTCAACCTTGTTTCTAAATTCCTTCAACACCTTTGTAGTAAATAAAATTTACATGCATGTTACCCACTAATATTTCCTTCGAGTGTTTGTTCTCATCCTTAGTCTTGTGGGCCGAATGATAGAGGTATGGGCCAAAGTAAGTAATCATGACCCAATTATTTGGCCTTGGGCTGAAACAAAATCACATGGGCCGAATAATCAATTGGGTCGGCTGATTACAGGTTCGGCTAACGTCATGCAGGTTCGACCATCTCAGGACTCAACTTAGAAGGTTCGGCCGATCTCCATGTTCACGAACCAGCATGCTCACCATCGTCATCGAACCTCGCCTGTTTTTTGGCTGCTTTCAGGGTTGTGTTATGCGAATGTGGGTTCTCATGGTCGTGGGATCCATGATGAGAACCTGGATGACCGAGTAGGGTTAAGTAGAACCAAGAAGGTGTATGAAAACCCTAAATTTCGTGATGTTCATAGCTTCATACCTAGAATTTTAGTGGATGAATCCCCCGATCTACTGTACTTTCTTGTAGAGGACGTTGCTAGCTACGTGTAGACACCAAGAACACCCAATTTCGTGATGAAATGAGCAAGATCCAAACGTTTGAAGTGGAAAATGTTAGAGAGAGTGTGGGAAACGGGTAGGGTGTTTTAGAGAGAGAGAGAGAGAAAGATGAGAGAAATGAGGTAGTTGCCCTAATTTAGGGTATTTATACCCCGAGGGTATTCGGGTTCGTTTCGGTTGCTCGTTTTTCGTCTCCGTTGCGTTTCCGAATCGTTACGTGTATTTTTACATATTTTAAATAAAAATGAATTTATTTTAATTATTTTGAAAGGTTGTGATTCCTAATAAATGTTAAACAATAAATTTTCTTAAATTATTATCGCTCGTTTCGTTTTTCGTTTTCGTTTCGTCAGAACGTGTCACCTTCGCGCGTATTCGTCCGAATCGTCACACAGACGAACACGACATTGGTTTCACTTTCTGATTCTTGTTTTCTACTTTTCAGTCATCGTTTCAGGACGTTAAACTTTCAGATTTATTCGTACAGATCGTCACCTATACGAATAATTCATCGGTTTAGCATTCTGCAACGACATCTGTTATGGTTTTGTTCTATTCAACCTCACATACGTTTATACAAAATAGCATTAAATCAAGCATCTGTGTGTCAGTTCAGTGTTGTCTGATGTGTTTCTGACTGTTAAAAACCATGAGGTTTAAATCAGATTTCAGAAATAATTGCATAATAGTTTAGTGTCAAGCATCAAGTTTATACCTGAGTTACTGCGCAAGTTACTGTTGAGATCACTGTTCCGGTAACGCTTTCGGCACCGATGTTACATCCGAATACACCAACGGAGATACGGTCCTTTCTAGGCTTAGCATGCTATTATAGAAGGTTTATCTTGAACATTTCTAAGATAGCCCTGCCACTCACCAAGTTAACACAGAAAAGCGAGCCGTTTGTTTGGGAACAGAAGTAAGAAGATGCCTTTCAGACTTTGAAGAAAAAGCTATGTGATGCTCCAATATTATCTCTCCCAGATGGTTGTGATGACTTTGTAGTGTACTGCGATGCATCCCATCAGGGACTCGGTTGTGTATTAATGCAGCGGGACAAAGTCATTGCGTATGCCTCAAGACAACTAAAGATTCATGAGAAGATTTACACTACTCATGATCTGGAACTAGGAGCAGTGGTATTCGCATTGAAGATTTGGAGACATTACTTATATGGCACCAAGTGTACCATATTTACTGATCACAAGAGTCTGCAGCACATATTTGATCAGAAGGAACTCAACATGCGACAGCGACGTTGGGTTGAACTTCTGAATGATTACGACTGTGTAATCAAGTACCATCCAGGCAAGGCAAACGTTGTAACTGATGACTTGAGTCGGAAGGAACAGGTCAGAGCAATGGGGATGACTGTGCAGACAAGCTTACACAACAACATTACTCAAGCACAACAAGAGGCTGTTGAATGAGGAAATATGAAGAGAGAACTAGATTGTGGAGCAGAAAAGCAATTTGAAACAAAGCCTGATGGAATCATCTACTACAAGGATCGCGTATGGATTCCTGCAGTGGATGAATTGAGAAAGCTTATCTTTGATGAAGCACACAAGACCAAGTACTTTGTGCATCCCGGTGCTGATAAAATGTACCAAGACTTACGGGCGTTTTATTGGTGGTCGGGTATGAAGAAAGACATAGCCGAGTACGTTGGCCATACGTGCGCAAAAGTGAAGGCGGAACACCAGAAACCGTCAGGTTTACTGGAGCAGCCTGAAATTCCGCTCTGGAGGTGGGAACAAATAGCTATGGGTTTCGTCACCAAGCTACCCCACACTTCCAGTGGTCATGATACTATATGGGTTATCGTTGATCGATTAACCAAATCTGCTCATTTCTTGCCAATGCGTGAGACTTATACGATGGATAAACTGGCAAGACTTTACATCAACGAGATAGTGGCACGCCATGGTGTGCCATTATCTATCATTTCAGATCGTGACAGCAGATTCACATCGAGGTTCTGGCAATCATTGCAGAAATCTCAGGGGACGCAATTAAATATGAGTACCGCTTACCATCCACAAACGGACGGACAGAGCGAACGTACTATACAGACCCTGGAGTACATGTTGAGAACCTGCATTCTAGATTTCGGTGAGAATTGGGACTCTCATTTGCCACTGATCGAGTTCTCTTACAACAACAGTTATCACAGTACCATCATATGTGCACCGTTCGAGGCTCTTTATAGTCGAAAATGTCGATCGCCGGTCTGTTGGACTGAAGTGGGAGATAACCGTATAACTGGCCAGAACTTATACAAGAAACTACTGACAAGATTGCTCAGATTCAACGAAGGCTACAAGCAACTCGAAGCAGACAAAAGAGATATGCTGAAAAACGGCGCAAGCCGTTGGAATTCCAAGTGGGAGACCGTGTGATGCTAAAGGTATCCCCATGGAAAGGTGTAGTCCGTTTTGGAAAGAAAGGCAAACTGGTACCATGATACGTGGGGCCGTTCGAGATCATCGAATGTATTGGTCCTGTGGCGTACAGACTAAGATTACCAGATGAACTTAGTGGTGTACATCACATGTTTCACGTCTCAAACCTGAAGAAATGCCTTGCAGACGAATCGCTCATCATACCGATTAAAGAAATTCAATTGGACGAACATTTGCACTTTATTGAAGAACCTTTGGAGATTATGGATCACAAGGTTAAGCAACTGAGGCGAAGCTGTATCCCGATTTCCAAGGTTCGATGGAATTCAAAGAGCGGACCCGAGTTTACATGGGAACGCGAAGATCACATGAAGTTAAAGTATCCCCAACTGTTTATAGAGGAAGCCGTGCCTGATAACGAAGCTTAAATTTCGGGAAGAAATTTCTCTAACAAAGGGAGACTGTAGCATCAGTGTCGAAAATGCTACCGGAACAGTGATCTACACAGTAACTTGCACAGTAACTCAGGTATAAACTACGTGAACTACTTATATGCTATTAACATTGTGATGCTTAATACTAAACTATTATGCAATCGTTTCTGAAATCTGATTAAATCTCATGGTTTACCAGTCAGAAATACATCAGACAACATGGAATTGACATATGAATGCTTGTAATATGCTATTTTGTATAAACGTATGCGAGGTTGAACAAAACAAAGCAATAACGAACGTCGTTACATGAATGCTAAATGGACGGATTATTCGTATAGGTGACGATCTGTACGAATACATTTGAAAGCTTAACGTTCTGAATGATTTCCAGTAATTAGAAAACCATATTGAAAAGTGTAGTTATTGTCGTATTCGTACGGATGACGATTCGAACGAATACGCGTGACAACTATACGATTCGATTTAAACTGAAATACAAACGTTTTCAGAAAATTTGAAACAAACGAAAGACATTTAGTTAATTTACAAGGAATAACCACTTAAATTAATTTATTAAACTCTATCTTTAAAACCGAGACGTTTGTCACGAAAACAAAAGAGAAACGACGCCTCTACGCGAAATCGAGCGGAACCGAGCGAACTCGAACGAACCTGTTCATTTGAATCCATTTATGGGGGCAATGAATTCTCCTCCCCCCTCCACCTACCAGCCACTTTCTCCTCTCTCTCTCTCTATAAAAATCGCCACTTTCTCTCTCTACACTCTCTCTCTACAAGTTCAAGCTCTATCTCTTCCATTTCTCAACCAAATCAAGAGATTTTGGTGTCTAAACGACCACCACATCACGTAGATCAAGAAAGTACAACAGGTCCATGCTTTGAACCGTCAAAATTGAGGTAAAAATCCATCTTTTGTTCCAATTTTAGGGTTTTGAAAAACCTATTTCGAATCCTTCGTGAAACCGTCCAACACCCCTAAAAGCTTTAAGGAAACATCACAATATACATTTAGAAGAAACCAGGAACCTGCTATACACATTAGACTAGTCATTGATCGAAGAAACCATGGCTGCTTGGAGGGAGTTCAGCTTGGCCGAATGAGCCAACCACCAGCCCATCGAATGAGTCCCAGCCACATTCTGCCGAATGGCCAAGGACCTCCTTCGGCAAGGCTCATTCGACCGTAGCTCCTTCGGCTTAGCCCCATTCGGTCGGCACTCCCCATTCGGCCATCATCTCCATTCGATCACCTCCTTTTGTTCGGCCCAACTACATTCGGCTAAGGTCCAGTCGTCCCATTTCATTCGATCGGCCAGAATGTTCTTTCTTTCGGCAGTCAATCGGCCAGACCTCATGCGGCCCCATTTCGCCTAGCTTTGGCCAACTCATTCGACCACCATCTATTCGGCCAACTTCTTTCCGCCAAGGCTATTCGACCAGGGCTGATTCTATAAGGGTTGGGTTAGAACAATCATACACAATCAAGTAAACTTGTGTGTATGGTATTGATGGTGGTTAACATGTTGTGCATGGGTGGCTAGGTAAACCTTATTGCATGGGTTGAATGGTGGTGTGTGCGCATGGGTAATTACAAGGGTTTTCCTAATCAAAACATCTATCTAGTTTAAATAAAGGATGATAACCTTATCATGATTTAGACACCAATACTTTGCTAAACAAATGATAAACCTATATCTTGTTCTTACTTGGGATTAAGGGTGAACAAGGGTTAATACCACAACGCTAAGAATTCTCACGATTTCAAACGAGAAGCAAAAATTTCAATAAACAAGGAAGTAACTAAGGGTGAGTGTGGATTAAGTTCCAACATTCAGCACTTAGTAATTCTATACAATCCTATAACTAGGTTAGGGAATCCTATGGGAGTCTCTAAGCTAAGCTATAACACAAAGCCTCCAAGAAAGAAAGAAGCTAAAACTAAATCTTAGGCTTAGAGTTAACCAAGTTGGATTAACTTAAGCCTAACCAAATAGTCTATGATTTTCTTAAAATACCTTATGGTTTTACTAAATGAAATAAATGATTTCTAACCCAAAGTTAACTTAAAATGAATCATTTTAAAATATCAAATTAAAGTCTTCAAATGGTTACTTATGGGATCAAGGGTTATTAATGGGCAATACGTCTGGGATAGATAGAAGAAATTCTAGAAGACACGCTAGCAACATAGGACACTTAGTTTCACACCGAGACCAAAACCCTAGGTTGCGACTATTATAACGACTTATAGTATTCAATTCTCATAAAACAACTCAGGTGTTGAAGATACTTAAGCTACAATCAACGAGCGCGCATTATCTGTGGTAACTTATACTTTGCAACACTGGTGAGTTCATTGTCCCTTTTCAAACCATTTTGAATTTTTCTTCGGGACTGAGAAGCATGTTATACACTTTAAACAAGTGCTTTAATGTATCATGAATGCCTTTGTAATGGTTCATAATGCTACATGTTAATTGCTAGATGCTAATACTAAGTGCTAATGCTAAATGCTAATGCTAAGTGCTAAAGCTAGATGCTAATACTAAGTGCTAATGCTAAATGCTAATGCTAAGTGCTAAAGCCAGATGCTAATACTAAGTGCTAAAGCCAGATGCTAATGCTAAGTGCTAATACTAGATGCTAATGCTACATGCTAAGACTACATGCTAAGGCTATTTACTTTTAAACTAGTTTGCTTAAAACAGCTAGTGCATTTCATATGCAAAAAATGCAAAGACCAACAGGTTAAAATGCTTTTATAAACTAATTTAGAAAGCCGGAATGCTCAAACTCAGAAAGACTGATAAGCTTGATATGCTTGTTATGCCCGAACGCTCGAAGTGCTTGAAATGCTCAGAATGCTTTAAACTATGTATGCTTATTATGCTTGACATGCTAAAACAACGGTTTGGCCTCTCAGTGCTTGCCCTACCGGTTGTGAAGCTAGTACTTGTGCACAAGATACGTAAATGCTATGCTATATGAATGCTATAAACTTGTATGCTAAAGCTATTAGCTATGGTAGAACATACTAATTTGGCCTCTCAGTGCTTGCCATAGGGTGTTCTCCATAGTCGGACTTGAAAGAACATACCGATTTGGCCTCTTAGTGCTTGCCATAGGGTGTTCTTTATAGTCCGGACTGGAAGGAACAGACCGTTGGCCTCTCAGTGCTTGCCTCGGGATGTCCTTCATAGAAGGAATAGACTGTTCGCCTCTTAGTGCTTGCCATACAGTGATTCCTCATTTCCTACTCATGATTGTGATATAAGTGACTAGGATGATTCAGGATTTTCGTTAGTTGACTTTGTGTCATCTTAGAAATCCTTTATCAAACTATTGATGATGCTAATTACATTTAGTTACAATATGGATTGATGTTGTATTCCTTCTGGTGTTTAGTTGTCCATAATGGTAACTCCTAAAACTAAACTTATAGAAGCTATGTTATGCATGTGGTAAACTTATAAACAGAATGACAAAGCTATGATGAGAATGGGATTGGATGGTAGGTACAATGCTTAATTATCATTAACAACAATGTCATACGCGGTTTAGTATGTGGTGGGATAGCGTCTGGGCGGGTTGTAGGCTCCACCCTTTCGTATGCCCTATATATAAGCATACCGAATTCGATATTACAGGTGCTTTTAATGAGGTTAAGGTTGTATCGAAAAGGTTTGCTAATGCTATTTTCAAACGCTAAAACTATATGAATTCACCAACCATTGTGTTGACTTTGTTTTCTTACATGCTTTCTCAAGTGGCGTACAGGAATAAGCTAAGGCTAAAGAATGCATGCTAGGATGCCCAGTTAGAGGACCTAGTAGATTTTGAAAAGCACATGCTTTGATGAACGCTGTGAATCATTTTTGATATCTTGTACAGATACAAGATAGTAAACATTTGATTCTTTTGATAGGCTTACATAGTTAAATTATCAAACATTAACAGTTGTAATTTAACTTTGTAATCCTAGTTTAATGTCATTTGTGCTTAGTTATTCTCAATGTTGATGCTATGTATACAATCTGATCATCATGATTATCACCCATGATATCGCGCCCCGGGAACCTGCCGCCCGACGAGAAAGTCGATCCGTCCCGCCGGCTCGGGGTGTGACAGATGTATTTTGTTTTTTAGTGCTGGACAGGATTTTTAGTGACATCATTGACAGTAGTATTATCAACAAATATAGGCGTTTAAGAAAATGTTAACGCATAGTTCTTGAGCTGTTGCTGAATCCAGATGATTTGTGAGCTGCAACTAGCAACAGTAATGTATTCAGCTTCACATGTGGAAGTAGATACCAACGTCTGCTTCTTGCACTGCCAAGTAACCAAGAATTTTCCAAGGAACTGACACCTCGTAGATATTGATTTGACATCCCGCTTGCATCCACCATAATCTGAGTCACTGTAAGCAGTAAGATCAAAGTCATCATCATTAGGATACCATAATCCTAGATTCAGGGTACCCTTTAGATAATGAAAAATTCTTTACACAGCAATGAGATGAGACACTATTGGTTTTGATTGATAGCGAGCACACACGCAAGTAGCAAACATGATGTCTGGTCGAGAAGCTATAAGATACATGAGAGATCCGATCATTCCCTGATACAGAGTGGAATCGATTAACTCCTCCTTTTCATTTGGAGTAATCCCGTGATTAAGAGCTAGTGAGGTACCAACAAATTTTGCATCTAACATACTGAACCGGCTCAGAATGTCACTAACATACTTGGTCTGATGAATAAAAAATCCTTCCTCAGACTAATCCACCTGCAATCCAAGAGAGAATTTCATCTCTCCCATGGACTCATCTCAAACTTACCCTTCATAACTTTTTCAAAATCACTACACAGAACATCATTTGTGATCCAAAGATGATGTCATCCACATATACTTACACTAAGAGCAAATCTCCTTCCTTTTCTTGAATGAAAAATGTGCAGTCAATGACAAAGCTTCTGAACCCGTTGTTCAGAAGGTGAGTAGAAAATGTCTCATACCATGCTCCCGGAGCTTGGTGCAATCCATATAAGGCCTTGTCTAGCTTGTAGACTTGGTCACGATATAATGGATCTTCAAACCCGGGAGGCTGATTGACAAACACGACTTCATTAATCACACCATGAAGTAATGCACTCTTGACATCCATCTAATAAACTTTGAACTTCTTGTAGGATGCATAGGCTTAGAAAATTCAGATTGCTTCAAGAGGAGCAACCGGTGCAAACATTTCATTATAGTCAATCCCTTCAATATGTCTAAAGCTGTGACAACTAGTACCTGACCGTCCGGCAAGTCCGTACGGTATGTGTACTTGCATACAGTAACTACGTGTACATACGTATTTGTAAACAGTTTTTGTATTAACAGGATTCTAAATACAAGAACAGTTGTACGTATTTTCGTGTAAACTTAAATACATTAAGTACAACGTACATTTGAAACATTAGTTGTGTTTATTAAGTGAAAACTTAATTACAGTTAACACAACAAATCATTAGAAACAACGGTATTCAAACAATATTCAGAAAACAAATCGGTTGCGATCTGATGTCCATAGATGACAGGAATCAGATGGCCGACATTTCAATGTGAAAACAAGGTGAAACCAGGATGTTTAGTTGAGTCCGACAGTGAGGAAACACAATTTAAACATAAACTGCAGGGTCGTTTCAGAATAACGAACTGACAGTGTGTTTGCGTGGGTGACGATTCACACAAACATATCTGTGAGTTTAACGTTCTGAAATGATGACTGGAAAGTAGAAAACAAAAGTCGGAAAGCAAAACCATCGTCGTGTTCGTTCGAATGACGATTCGAACGAATACGCGCGATGGTGACGCGATTCGACGAAACGAAAACGAAACACGACGTGAACGAATTTAAATTTAATAAAATATAATAATTAACATTTTTACAATTTTGAAACTCATCAAATTAATTTAAAATAACATTTTTATTTATTTATTTTTAATTACGCGTAATTTTCCGGTTACGCGACGAAAACGCGAACCGAGCAACCGAAACGAACCCGGACACCACACGAGATATAAAAAGGTTAAATGAATTGTTTCTTTCATTTTACATCCAAATTTCCTCTCTCTCTCTTAAAATTCCGGCCACCATCAAGAAACACCACCAAACCACCTTCAAAACACCATAACTCTCTCATTTCTCATCCGATTTGAGTGATTCTTTCGCCCACGCGTAGCCCTTGATGTCCTCTACATGAAAGTACAACAGATCTTGCGATTTAGCCAGCTGAAATCGAGGTATGATGCAGTGAAAGTCACGAAAAATAGGGTTTTATCCTTGTTGGAAACCCCCATGAACGACCATATGCTTTCTGTTTCACACCACCAACTCTCGCTAACTTGAACCACCTAATCCCAGCATGTGTGAAGATTTACAAGTTGAAATGGTGATCGTGATGGTACCGGTTACAGGTTCATGGGAGCAAACCGCCGAACCATCATTTTTCACGAACCTTGCAGCCTACACACGAGTTATCTGGGAACGAACCAGTGGGCATGGGCGAACCCTACTGGTTCGTGTGGTCAAGTCACGAACCTAGGTATCTCAGATCTGGCCGAACCCTACCCTCTAGAAGATGACGAACCATAAGGCAACGAGCCTTCTTGTGCGGACCTTGTTTGTACAACCGAATCTGGCTCCATACTAGACGAACCCTTGTGTCGCCAAAACCAGCCGAACCTTACTCATCAGTCACGAACCTTCTGTGTCCAGCGAACCCATGGTCGTATCTCATCAACCGAACCTTATTGCCAAGTTGTGACTCCACGAACCCAACCACAAACCCAGTGAAGGGTTCGCTGCCTGAACCATGCAATTGCCCACATAATCACTATCTATTCGATTTGATGTAATACTCACAGCTCACTCACATTTAGCAACAAATGTCAAAGGCCCAGATTTAATTTTGTTGAAAACGTGAAACTATTTGACCACATTATTCAATCCACAAAATCCGATCCATGTTATATAACCCAACACACAACTCGTTTGGCCCCAAAGATTTGTAAATTGTTGTTTACACAATTCTGGACCCATATCGTAGCTCAAGGCCCAATACACAAAAGAAAATCATTTGACCCACACACACTTAATTCGACCCACTGTTATATATGTTAGGCCCAACAGGCCCAAAATTATTTAATTGGCCCATGAGGCTTTATTTCGGCCCAAGAACACAACCGGCCCACCTCTTTCTAATCAGCCATAACGAAAAACCATTCGGCCCAATAGTTAGCCACAACTTTAGTGGACTCACAAGATTGAATCGGCCCATGTTGACCTACTAGGCCCATGTGTTGGTCCACACATACTACCACGGTCCATTATGAAGGCCTATAAAGCCCACACATCTTTCGACCCACGATGAGTTCCACATTCGGTTACACGAGTAATGAAAGAGTAATACATTAAATTGGATTAAAGTATGTCACATACTCATAATTACTCAATTAAATTGTTACAAGGATGTCAAAGTTTTGGAAATGAATTCATAAATCTTAAAACACTAAGTTTTGAGTACAATCATAATTGGTTTCAAGTGTTAAGTCAAGTAAACAAAAGATCAAGTAAAAATCACTACAAATATCTAGGGCCGAATGAGGATCGAAATCGAGACTCGTAAGTGTTAGCCAACTCTTGGGCTAACACATACACGCACCTAAATTTTCAAAGTTCATACCTATAAGTTACAAATACAATATGAATTCAATACAGGGTTGTAAAACAAACTCAAGTACAACAAGAGCACGTGTCTTCATTTCTTTAAGCTAAGTCAACCCTACAACAGCAAGGTGAGTTCATATGCCCCTTTTCTTTAATCTTTACTGATTTTAACTCTCGGGGCTGAGAAACATGCTTTACTTTTAATTACTTAAAAGTTTTGCTTACATATTGTTAATACTTTGATTAAATGATATTAAATTGTTTATTATCATATATCATTGTATGCTTGCTTGTATGATTACATTATGACAGGGAAAAATAAGATGATGATGATATTAAATTATCATAACTCATCAATACGATAGAATAACATAGTTGTATGATTAACTCTTACAACACTTAGTTATTCTTACAAGAATTACCATCGAAACAATTACAAGAAACAAAGAATGATAATCATGATAACGTAACTTCATGATAACAACATCATTCACTCAAACAATTAACATAAAGAAATAAGACAAGTTCTTATTTAACTTAGTTAATAACAAGGAAAACATATGACAATGGGAACAAGAATTCAAGTGAATACAATTACAATTAATTTCTATTGAACTGTTGTATTATATCATTTCAGTCATGTGCCAAGTATTCTAAAGATCACGGTAAGCCCCTTTTAAATCGCTGAACCAGTTAGTTTGACGTGACTAAACCGACGATAGCATAGTGGTACCATAGGTTTGACAAACCTCTAGCTTGTAGGGCTAGTATGTTGATCGTATTGATTCATTGGCCGGTAACGTATGACCGGTGACAGGGCGACTTCAAGTCAGGTTCTGGGAAAGCGTCACATGGTGATATTAATAAACAGGAATATAGTAATTAATCCAACGGGATCCTATTGATTAGTAGGTTGAGGAAATGATCTTACCTCATGTTTCACTACTAGTAATAGACTTCGTTGAGGACAATGGGCATACAAAGTGGTAGAGATAAATCGGATGCATTGTAAGCTGATTACGTGAGGATTACAATGGATTCCTTTTAGGCTCTATGCACTATAGTTCAAGAACAAAGTACAAATGGTTAACTAACACTCTTAATATTTAAAAGTGTAACAACAGTTAACCCCTCAACTGTAGAATAATACAAGGAACCGATCTGATAAATCTAATATTTCCTTAACATATAACGGTTATCTAAACTTCGGTTCGATAACTACAATTACATTATTATATTATTCTATACAAGTGAAACAGGTGATTCAAGAATGACACGGACATTGGATTGGGAATGGAAATCAATAGTTGTATTGCAAGTTGTGTGGAGTTCTGGTAGTGATGTGGTGGGACGGTGGCTAGGGCTTAGTTCCCTTACATATGCCCTATATATAAGCATCACTACTAGGATGATATATTACTTGTAAATATAACTATTGAGAAGCCATTGGGTGAACAAGTGAACAAATGATATACAAGTAACAAGATATATATTGTGAATGTGCATGTGAATGAATCAAGGCTTTTAATTAACTTACTTATGAACTCACCAACCTAGTGTTGACTTTGTTTAAATGCATGTTTTCTCAGGTGACGAACAGGCGTAGATACATATATGCAAGCGCTAAGCTAGTGGACTTATAGAAGACCTAGCTTACTTTTGATTGCATACTTTTGAAATGACAAAACAGTGAATCACTTTTGTATATCTTGTACAGATCAAGATATAAACTCATTGATTCTTTTTGATTAGATTTACGTAGTTAAATTATGATGTACAATGTAATTTAACTTTGTAATTCTATTTCATGTCATGTTAGCATTTCTCATTTATATCTCATGTGCTATGTAAACAATCTGATCATTTGATTATCACTCAAAGATATCGCGCCCCGGGAACCTTCCGCCCGACGGGAAAACACGATCCGTTCCCGCCGGCCCGGGGTGTGACAGATTGGTATCAGAGCCATGGTTATAGAGAAATATAGGTCATATTACATAAATGGTTTGGCCTAGACTATAACCTAGGGACCCTCATGTAGATATTATCTGACATAAGATCTTATTTGCATATGCTTTCTGCATCTGATCACTGCACTAACCGATTTTCTTTCGGTTATGATCAGAATGCCGCCCAGGAAGCAACCGACCACGCAGACTTCAGCACCACACTCCTCGACACCAACACCACCTGACTCTCCACCACCTCCACCTCCTCCTCCGCACTCTCCACCACCAGGCTCAAGCAATGTTCAGATGATAGATCCTGCCACTATCGCCCTAGCAACCCTGCTGAGTACTCAACTGACCAGCCAGCTGAAAGATGTCATCCCAGAGATGATAAACAAGATTCAAGGCCACGGCAACGTTTCTGGCCATACTACAGGAGAGGCTAGTGGAACCACTAGTCATACTTCGGAATACTCCTATAAGTCTTTTGTAGGATGTAAACCCCCAAGTTTCACAGGAGCCGAAGGAGCTGTTGGACTGATCCAATGGCTAGAAAAGATGGAGAACACTCTGGACATTAGCAACTGTCCAGAACACCATAAAGTTCGCTATGCAGCTGGTTCATTCAGCAAGCGAGCACTGACATGGTGGAATGCTCAGATTCGAGCAAAGGGAAGAGATGAGGCGATGGCGATGCCGTGGGCAGAATTTAAGCTTCTTCTGAGGAACGAGTTCTGTCCGAAACACGAACTGCAACTGCTGGAAACGGAACTCTCGAACCATGTGATGAAGGGGGCTGATCATATGACCTTCACCACTCGCTATCATGAGTTGGTAGCTTTGGTGCCAGAAATGGTACCAACATTGGAAAAGCTGATTGACCGTTATGTGGCGGGATTACCTTCTTGCATCCAAAGTATAGTGTTGGCTGCTTATCCTGCTACTTTGGAGGCTGCTATCTCCCTCTCAGCTAAACTTACCAAGGTGATGGTAAAGTCTGGAGTTTTGAAGGATGAGGCTGAAACAGTCAAAGCTGGAACTTCCAAAAAGTTGGATAAACGTCCGGCTAAGAAGCAAAAAGTGGCAAGGAACTTTGCTGCCACTACTCAAGCCCCAATGCTTAATCAGCCACCACCACTGCAAGTCAGAAAGCCCTACACTGGCACTGCACCTTTGTGCAACACTTGCCAGTACCATCATGCGCCAAACTCTCAGTGCATACAATGCACAAACTGTGGAAAGTTTGGCCACTGGGCAAATCGCTGCAGGAGCACGGGCGCTCCAAACAGAAACAACAACGCAGCTACTACTGCTGCTGCTGCAAATCCTAGGTCTTGCTACAACTGTGGCGAACCAGGACATTTCTCTCGAGATTGTCCCAAGAGGAACCAACAAAGGGCTCAAGCACCAAGAGGACGAGCCTTTCAGATCGGAGCTGCTGCTGCTCGTCAAGACCCGAATGTGGTCACGGGTACATTTCTCTTATCTGACTTCTATGCATCTATATTATTTGACACTGGTGCGGATCAGAGTTTCATCTCATCCGACTTTGCATGCCATCTTAATTATGTTAAGGAACTGTTAGACCCCCCTTATACTATTGAGATAGCAAATGGCAAACAGATTACAGTAGACACCATATTTAGGAATTGCCCACTAACACTTGACGATCACACATTTTTCATCGACTTGATACCGATGGAGCTGGGCAGTTTCGACATCATTATTGGAATGGATTGGCTATCTCTTAACAGAGTCGAGTTCATCTGTTCCGATAAACTATTACGCATTCCTGTGGAGAACAACGAGGTCTTGGAGATTCGCGGAGATCAAGCGAAACGCAGTGTCAAGATAATATCGTGCATGAAGGCTCGCAAGTACTTACGAAAACGATGCGTTGCATTTCTAGCTCACGTGATTCAAAAAGACAAGAAGGCGATCAAGATTCAAGATGTACCGGTTGTGAGAGACTTTGCAGATGTATTTCCGGATGATTTACCGGGACTGCCACCTGAGCGATCGGTGCAGTTTCGGATCGATCTGATTCCGGGAGCAACTCCTGTAGCTAAGTCTCCTTATAGACTTGCTCCATCAGAGATGCAGGAGCTGTCTAATCAGTTACAAGAGTTACTCGATAAAGGATTCATCCGACCGAACTTTTCCCCGTGGGGAGCTCCGGTTCTTTTTGTTAAAAAGAAGGATGGAACTTTTAGGATGTGCATAGATTATCGAGAACTCAACAAACTCACCATCAAGAATCGGTACCCGTTACCGAGGATTGATGATTTGTTTGATCAGTTACAGGGAGCACAGTACTTTTCAAAGATAGACCTGAGATCAGGCTATCATCAGCTCCGGATACAAGAGGAAGACATACCAAAGACGGCCTTTCGTACTCGATATGGTCATTACGAATTCATGGTAATGCCATTCGGATTGACGAACGCACCGGCTGTGTTCATGGACTTGATGAACCGGGTGTGCAAACCGTATCTAGATCAGTTTGTTATTGTCTTTATTGATGATATACTAATTTATTCAAAGAACGAGAAGGAACACGAACAACACCTCAAGACAGTTTTGGAGCTTCTGAAAGAAGAACGACTCTATGCCAAGTTCTCCAAGTGTGAATTTTGGTTAAGAGAAGTTCAGTTTTTGGGTCACGTGATTAACAGTGATGGTATTCACGTGGATCCTGCCAAGATCGAAGCAATCAAGAACTGGGACGTGCCTACAACACCAACCGAGATCAGATCATTCTTGGGATTGGCAGGTTATTACAGGAGATTCATTTCAAATTTTTCTAAAATAGCCTTGCCTCTCACCAAGCTCACACAGAAGACTAAACCTTTTGTGTGGACTCAGAAACAAGAGGAGGCATTCCAGACACTGAAACAAAGATTGTGCAATGCTCCAATCTTAACACTCCCAGAAGGCAATGAGGACTTTGTAGTTTATTGTGATGCTTCCCATCAGGGACTCGGATGTGTTTTGATGCAACGAGACAAAGTCATTGCTTATGCCTCACGACAGCTGAAGATACACGAGAAGAATTACACAACGCACGATCTCGAACTGGGAGCTGTTGTCTTTGCATTAAAGAATTGGAGACACTACCTGTATGGTACCAAATGCACTATCTTCACAGATCACAAAAGCCTACAACACATATTTGATCAGAAGGAGCTTAACATGAGACAAAGACGTTGGGTTGAGCTCCTGAACGATTACGATTGTGTGATCAAATACCATTCGGGCAAAGCAAATGTTGTTGCAGATGCTTTGAGCCGGAAGGAAAGAGTCAAACCTTTACGCGTTCGCGCAATGGGAATGACTGTGCAAACAAGTTTGAGAGATCATATTCTACAAGCACAACAAGAGACAGTGGCAAGAGACAATCTGAAACGCGAGCTCGATTGTGGAGCCGAGAAACATTTCAAGACGAAACAAGATGGAGTTATCTATTATCTGGATCGTGTCTGGATTCCAGCAGTAGATGAACTTCGAACACTCATTCTTGACGAGGCACACAAGACACGTTATTCAGTTCATCCTGGTGCCGATAAGATGTACCAAGATCTTAAGTCGTTTTATTGGTGGCCGGGCATGAAGAAAGACATTGCCACTTATGTTGGCAAATGTCTCACATGTGCCAAAGTCAAAGCAGAACATCAGAAACCTTCGGGTTTGCTGGAACAACCAGAGATACCACAATGGAAGTGGGAACAAATAGCTATGGATTTCATTACCAAGCTACCCCGCACTTCCAGCGGATATGATTCTATTTGGGTCATCATTGATCGATTGACCAAGTCCGCACATTTCTTACCGATCAGAGAAACGTACAAGATGGAGAAGTTAGCAAGACTATACATTGATGAAATAGTAGTGAGACACGGTGTGCCATTATCTATTATTTCAGACCGGGACAGTCGATTTACTTCGCGGTTCTGGCAATCATTGCAACAATCCCTAGGGACAAGTGTTAACTTGAGCACTGCTTATCATCCACAAACGGATGGACAAAGCGAGCGCACCATTCAAACCCTAGAGGATATGTTGAGAACATGCATCCTAGACTTCGGTGGAAGTTGGGACACACACTTACCTCTTATTGAGTTCTCCTACAACAATAGCTACCACAGTAGCATCGGTTGTGCTCCTTTTGAAGCACTCTATGGTAGAAAATGTCGGTCTCCAATTTGTTGGACCGAAGTGGGAGACAATAGAATAACTGGGCCTGAACTTATTCAGGAAACTACTGATAAGATTGCCCAGATACAACAACGATTACAAGCAACACGTAGCCGCCAAAAGAGTTACGCAGACAAACGGCGCAAGCCTTTGGAATTCGATGTGGGTGACCGAGTCATGTTGAAAGTGTCCCCATGGAAAGGCGTAGTTCGTTTTGGGGCTAAAGGCAAACTAGCACCTAGGTATGTCGGACCATTTGAGATTACTCAACGCATAGGTCCTGTGGCATACAGACTCAGACTCCCTGATGAACTCAGTGGAGTACACGATGTGTTTCATGTATCAAATCTCAAAAGGTGCTTAGCAGATGAGTCATTGATCATACCATTGGAAGAAATACAAGTTGATGAGCAACTACACTTCATTGAAGAACCTGTAGAGATTATGGAACGTGAAGTTAAGAAACTGAAGCGTAGCCGTATCCCTATTGTAAAGGTTCGATGGAACTCCAAGCGTGGACCAGAATTTACTTGGGAGCGCGAGGACAACATGAAAGTCAAGTATCCCCACCTGTTCGAGAAGTAAAGACCGATCTTTATGCTTAAATTTCGGGACGAAATTTCTTTAACAAGGGGAGACTGTGACAACTAGTACCTGACCGTCCGGCAAGTCCGTACGGTATGTGTACTTGCATACAGTAACTACGTGTACATACGTATTTGTAAACAGTTTTTGTATTAACAGGATTCTAAATACAAGAACAGTTGTACGTATTTTCGTGTAAACTTAAATACATTAAGTACAACGTACATTTGAAACATTAGTTGTGTTTATTAAGTGAAAACTTAATTACAGTTAACACAACAAATCATTAGAAACAACGGTATTCAAACAATATTCAGAAAACAAATCGGTTGCGATCTGATGTCCATAGATGACAGGAATCAGATGGCCGACATTTCAATGTGAAAACAAGGTGAAACCAGGATGTTTAGTTGAGTCCGACAGTGAGGAAACACAATTTAAACATAAACTGCAGGGTCGTTTCAGAATAACGAACTGACAGTGTGTTTGCGTGGGTGACGATTCACACAAACATATCTGTGAGTTTAACGTTCTGAAATGATGACTGGAAAGTAGAAAACAAAAGTCGGAAAGCAAAACCATCGTCGTGTTCGTTCGAATGACGATTCGAACGAATACGCGCGATGGTGACGCGATTCGACGAAACGAAAACGAAACACGACGTGAACGAATTTAAATTTAATAAAATATAATAATTAACATTTTTACAATTTTGAAACTCATCAAATTAATTTAAAATAACATTTTTATTTATTTATTTTTAATTACGCGTAATTTTCCGGTTACGCGACGAAAACGCGAACCGAGCAACCGAAACGAACCCGGACACCACACGAGATATAAAAAGGTTAAATGAATTGTTTCTTTCATTTTACATCCAAATTTCCTCTCTCTCTCTTAAAATTCCGGCCACCATCAAGAAACACCACCAAACCACCTTCAAAACACCATAACTCTCTCATTTCTCATCCGATTTGAGTGATTCTTTCGCCCACGCGTAGCCCTTGATGTCCTCTACATGAAAGTACAACAGATCTTGCGATTTAGCCAGCTGAAATCGAGGTATGATGCAGTGAAAGTCACGAAAAATAGGGTTTTATCCTTGTTGGAAACCCCCATGAACGACCATATGCTTTCTGTTTCACACCACCAACTCTCGCTAACTTGAACCACCTAATCCCAGCATGTGTGAAGATTTACAAGTTGAAATGGTGATCGTGATGGTACCGGTTACAGGTTCATGGGAGCAAACCGCCGAACCATCATTTTTCACGAACCTTGCAGCCTACACACGAGTTATCTGGGAACGAACCAGTGGGCATGGGCGAACCCTACTGGTTCGTGTGGTCAAGTCACGAACCTAGGTATCTCAGATCTGGCCGAACCCTACCCTCTAGAAGATGACGAACCATAAGGCAACGAGCCTTCTTGTGCGGACCTTGTTTGTACAACCGAATCTGGCTCCATACTAGACGAACCCTTGTGTCGCCAAAACCAGCCGAACCTTACTCATCAGTCACGAACCTTCTGTGTCCAGCGAACCCATGGTCGTATCTCATCAACCGAACCTTATTGCCAAGTTGTGACTCCACGAACCCAACCACAAACCCAGTGAAGGGTTCGCTGCCTGAACCATGCAATTGCCCACATAATCACTATCTATTCGATTTGATGTAATACTCACAGCTCACTCACATTTAGCAACAAATGTCAAAGGCCCAGATTTAATTTTGTTGAAAACGTGAAACTATTTGACCACATTATTCAATCCACAAAATCCGATCCATGTTATATAACCCAACACACAACTCGTTTGGCCCCAAAGATTTGTAAATTGTTGTTTACACAATTCTGGACCCATATCGTAGCTCAAGGCCCAATACACAAAAGAAAATCATTTGACCCACACACACTTAATTCGACCCACTGTTATATATGTTAGGCCCAACAGGCCCAAAATTATTTAATTGGCCCATGAGGCTTTATTTCGGCCCAAGAACACAACCGGCCCACCTCTTTCTAATCAGCCATAACGAAAAACCATTCGGCCCAATAGTTAGCCACAACTTTAGTGGACTCACAAGATTGAATCGGCCCATGTTGACCTACTAGGCCCATGTGTTGGTCCACACATACTACCACGGTCCATTATGAAGGCCTATAAAGCCCACACATCTTTCGACCCACGATGAGTTCCACATTCGGTTACACGAGTAATGAAAGAGTAATACATTAAATTGGATTAAAGTATGTCACATACTCATAATTACTCAATTAAATTGTTACAAGGATGTCAAAGTTTTGGAAATGAATTCATAAATCTTAAAACACTAAGTTTTGAGTACAATCATAATTGGTTTCAAGTGTTAAGTCAAGTAAACAAAAGATCAAGTAAAAATCACTACAAATATCTAGGGCCGAATGAGGATCGAAATCGAGACTCGTAAGTGTTAGCCAACTCTTGGGCTAACACATACACGCACCTAAATTTTCAAAGTTCATACCTATAAGTTACAAATACAATATGAATTCAATACAGGGTTGTAAAACAAACTCAAGTACAACAAGAGCACGTGTCTTCATTTCTTTAAGCTAAGTCAACCCTACAACAGCAAGGTGAGTTCATATGCCCCTTTTTCTTTAATCTTTACTGATTTTAACTCTCGGGGCTGAGAAACATGCTTTACTTTTAATTACTTAAAAGTTTTGCTTACATATTGTTAATACTTTGATTAAATGATATTAAATTGTTTATTATCATATATCATTGTATGCTTGCTTGTATGATTACATTATGACAGGGAAAAATAAGATGATGATGATATTAAATTATCATAACTCATCAATACGATAGAATAACATAGTTGTATGATTAACTCTTACAACACTTAGTTATTCTTACAAGAATTACCATCGAAACAATTACAAGAAACAAAGAATGATAATCATGATAACGTAACTTCATGATAACAACATCATTCACTCAAACAATTAACATAAAGAAATAAGACAAGTTCTTATTTAACTTAGTTAATAACAAGGAAAACATATGACAATGGGAACAAGAATTCAAGTGAATACAATTACAATTAATTTCTATTGAACTGTTGTATTATATCATTTCAGTCATGTGCCAAGTATTCTAAAGATCACGGTAAGCCCCTTTTAAATCGCTGAACCAGTTAGTTTGACGTGACTAAACCGACGATAGCATAGTGGTACCATAGGTTTGACAAACCTCTAGCTTGTAGGGCTAGTATGTTGATCGTATTGATTCATTGGCCGGTAACGTATGACCGGTGACAGGGCGACTTCAAGTCAGGTTCTGGGAAAGCGTCACATGGTGATATTAATAAACAGGAATATAGTAATTAATCCAACGGGATCCTATTGATTAGTAGGTTGAGGAAATGATCTTACCTCATGTTTCACTACTAGTAATAGACTTCGTTGAGGACAATGGGCATACAAAGTGGTAGAGATAAATCGGATGCATTGTAAGCTGATTACGTGAGGATTACAATGGATTCCTTTTAGGCTCTATGCACTATAGTTCAAGAACAAAGTACAAATGGTTAACTAACACTCTTAATATTTAAAAGTGTAACAACAGTTAACCCCTCAACTGTAGAATAATACAAGGAACCGATCTGATAAATCTAATATTTCCTTAACATATAACGGTTATCTAAACTTCGGTTCGATAACTACAATTACATTATTATATTATTCTATACAAGTGAAACAGGTGATTCAAGAATGACACGGACATTGGATTGGGAATGGAAATCAATAGTTGTATTGCAAGTTGTGTGGAGTTCTGGTAGTGATGTGGTGGGACGGTGGCTAGGGCTTAGTTCCCTTACATATGCCCTATATATAAGCATCACTACTAGGATGATATATTACTTGTAAATATAACTATTGAGAAGCCATTGGGTGAACAAGTGAACAAATGATATACAAGTAACAAGATATATATTGTGAATGTGCATGTGAATGAATCAAGGCTTTTAATTAACTTACTTATGAACTCACCAACCTAGTGTTGACTTTGTTTAAATGCATGTTTTCTCAGGTGACGAACAGGCGTAGATACATATATGCAAGCGCTAAGCTAGTGGACTTATAGAAGACCTAGCTTACTTTTGATTGCATACTTTTGAAATGACAAAACAGTGAATCACTTTTGTATATCTTGTACAGATCAAGATATAAACTCATTGATTCTTTTTGATTAGATTTACGTAGTTAAATTATGATGTACAATGTAATTTAACTTTGTAATTCTATTTCATGTCATGTTAGCATTTCTCATTTATATCTCATGTGCTATGTAAACAATCTGATCATTTGATTATCACTCAAAGATATCGCGCCCCGGGAACCTTCCGCCCGACGGGAAAACACGATCCGTTCCCGCCGGCCCGGGGTGTGACAAAAGCCTTGCAAAACAAGACGTGCTTTGTTTCTGACCACAACCCCATGATCATTACGCTTGCAGCAAAGAACCCATCTAGTTCCAATCACTTTAGCACCCTTGGGTCTATCAACAAGCTGCCAAACACAGAGTTTCTAAAATTACAGCAATTCTTCTTGCATCTCGTCTTCCCATGATTCTTCTTTCAATGTTTCAGTAATCGTTCTGGGTTCAACTTGAGAGATGAAACATGAATGGGCACAAAAGACTACATCTTCAGATTACGAGTCTTCACTCCATTCAAATTTTCAACGATGTTCATATGAGGATGCATGTTGTTTATCATACCCACCGGATGAACAGGAACAACAACTTGTGGATCAAGATTGTTAAGATTTGAGATCCTCAAGAGCAGGTACAATATTGTCAACATCTGGTGCTGTAGCATTTGGCTGAGAGTGATGATCATCTGAGTCTGAACTGTCATAATTTGTCTGTATAGGATCTGGAACAGATGAAGGTTGCACTGGTTCATTAGGTGTATTCTGTGCATCATGCATCATTTTAACAGCAACATCTTCATCAAAGTACATGGGAGGCATATTTAAGGAGTCAAATAGATCTGAATAATCAAACATCCAATATAGACCCTTTCCAGGTGGCGGCATAGAATAACTTTGAACATCCACATGGTACCACTCCTCCACATTGTGAGTTGATCTGTTGTAAACTCTTTTATTAGGAGTGTTGTATCTAAGAAAATAGCCTTCTTCCACCTTTTCATTGAACTTACCTTGCTCATGTTTCTTAAGCATTGTGCATGGAGCACCAAATGGTTCAAGATACTTAAGATTTGGCTTTCTATTATGGAGCAATTCAAAGCAAGTCTTCCCATTTCTCTTAACAATTAACACCTGTTTAGAGTATAAAAAACATTAGCAACTGCTTCATTCCAAAATTGAATCGGTAGGGAGGAGTCAGCAAGCATAGTCCGAGCAGCCTCAATTAACGTTCTGTTCTTTCGCTCAGCAACACCATTCATCTAAGGGACATATGGAGCACTAAATTGATGAATAATTCCACATTCATTGAAGAAAGTCTCCATGTTGTGGTTCTTGAATTCAATCTCGTTGTCTGTTATGAGTATAGGAACCTTGAACTTATAAAAGGATTCAAGCTTAGTTACCAGAACCTGAATACACTCGAACGTTTCAGATTTTTCCTTCATGAAGAACACCCAAAAGTATTTGGAGAACTCATCATTAATGACCAAGAAATATTGATCTTCAGCAATGCTCTTGCGGGTGACAGGACCAAAAAGATCCATGTGGAGAAACTCAAGTTGAATAGTAATTGAATGAACTTCTTAAGTTTATGAGACTTCTTGGTTTGCTTTCCCTTTTTGCATGAGATGCAGACATCAGAAAGTTTTAAATTCTTTAAACTCATGCATTCAACCAGATTGTTGTGAACCAAATGATTCATCTTGCGTAGACTCAAATGACCCATCTTCTTATGCCAATGGATATAATATTTCTCTTTTGCCTTAGACATAAAACATGAAGCTGTAGAAGATGTAGTTGAAGCTGTGGCCATGTTGAGAACATAAAAATCCTACTTTCTAGGAGCTGACATCAAAATCCAGTATTCAGGAATGGTGATACCTTGCTTGAGAATGTGGCAACTTGAATCATCAAAAAGAACTCTTTTTTTTCTTGTCACATATTTGTGACACAGAGAGAAGATTATTTTCCAGCAGCATCACATACTTCACTTTGTCAAATGAAAGTTTACTATTAGAATGAATTCATTCTCCAGTAATAAACCCTCCTTTGTTCCCAGCAAAAGCTACATATCCTCCTCTAATGAGATTGACATTTGTTATAAGAGACTTGTCTCCAGTCATATGCCTTGTTGCCCCACTATCAACGATCCAAGTGTTGTTAAGATCAGCATTTGGGACAACCTGAACATTCAGAAATCATTAGTAGAAATTGGGAACCCAAGCCTTTACAGTCTTGGGTTGACCTAATGAGTCTAGGATTTTTATCTCAATCCATTATCCGTCCTGATTCATTTTATCTGAAAGAGGGGAAGATTTTTAATTGTTTGAAACTGAAGTCTCAGAGGACTTTGCCTTCCAGATAGTATTTTTGCTAAAAGAATTTTTCAAATAGACAGAGGATGGTTTAGATTGTTTGACAGGAACAATCATGGGTAATTCTGATTTACAGTTACCCTTTTACCCTTATCCTGAGACTTGATGGAAGGTAGGTACTTGGGTTCGACTTGAGGTAAATGATGAACTGATTGGACCTTGTTAACAAAAGACTGATTTGTGTTTCTATATGGTGCAAAATGTGGTCTAATCAAATGAGGGCAACATCTAGAAAAATGCCCAAGTTCACCACATTCAAAACAAGCTCTTTTATCCCTTGATGAAAATTGTTTTGCTATGATCTGAAATTGTTTGTTTATAAGTCTTGAAACATTTTTTCTTTGCAAATTTGTTAATTTTGTTTTGTCATGTTTGAATCCCAAACCCTTTTTCCCATTGAAAACAAGATTGTCAATCTTGTTGGACCCACTTGCCTCACACTTTTGTGAAGTCTTCACAAAGCCTACGGCTTTGGAAAATTTTGAAGTCAAAGGAGATGAGTTTGTCTTAGATGGGATTGGGTCAGCCTTTTTGACACATGATATCTGATTCTTAAAAGTAGTGGTACGGGATGAAGAATCAGAATCATCCTTTGAATCAGAAACCCAATCCTCAACAACTCCCTCCACAAATGATTCTTTAGAAGATGAAGAATCCTCATTTGAAATAACTCCAATAGGATCAATTACTAAGGGAGTTTTAACTCAAAAATCTTTGATTTCTTTGTCATTAGGTGAATTGACAAAACAGTTTAGGAATGGTGGAGGATGGTTGTACTTTGCTTCTTTACCATTCCCTTTCAGATCAGTCCCATCACTGATCATGTGTTGAATGATATAAGAAGAACTCTCATAGCTCATGAGCTTGCGACTCAAGGTTTCATAGTCACACTCAAAAATAGCTAATCTCTTCTTAGTCTCACTGATGGTATTGAGATAAGAATTTATGGCATCTTGTTTGTTAAGAAAAGTGATCTCAATCTCATGCATCTGTTTGTTAAAAGATTTAATTTTTGCCTGAAAGTCTTTCTCATTTGATTTTAAAATCTGATTTGCTTCAATATATTGATTAAGATCACTAAAAAGAGCAGCATTATGCTCTGATATGCCAAGACCTTACTTTCAAGATCAATACAGTTGAAACATCTGGAGTTTTGAGATAAACAATCATCATATACCTGACTTTCTTGAAATGAGGAGGCATTATTAACAATCAAAGCAGTTTGAGTGATATGTTGATATTTAGAATCATCATCAGTTTCTCCTTGAGTTTCTGAGTATGAATTGCTATCATCCTCTGAAACCGAAGACTCAATCAATCCTGAGTTCTTATCTTCTAAATTGCTCTCTTCATAAGCTACGGCTTCATCTTCCTTCTTGATCTCAGCAATACAAGCTTTAACTTCTAATCCTTTATCAGAATTAAATCTGAACTCTTAGTTTTCCCCTTCATCATTTTGAACCATTAGAGCCTTGTTGGCATTTGAAGAACTAGCTAGAGAAGGAGCCTCAATTGGAACAAAACGTCTCTTAGGATTTGAAGAAGATGATCTTTGAGTTTGGAATCGATTCTTTTTTCCCATCTTCTTCGGCTTCTTACACTATCTATCAAATTTTCCTTTGTCACCACAATTGTAGCAAGTAACTGAGGACATGTCAAATCCAAACTTTGAATACTTTTTTAGGTTGATGTCCTTCCCTGTTCTACTGACAAAATTCTTTGCCCTTCTGATTGCACTTGCCAAAGCCCATATAATATCAATTCAATCCATGTTATCTAGATCAATTTGTGAGTAATCTTCATTGGTCAAGTGCGGATTTCGAATTTATCCAACAAGTAATCCATCATATGAACTCACAAGAGTTGATAAGAAACCCATGTGCTCTTTAGCTATCTCTACTGTCACTTTATCAAAATTATCTGTCTTCAAGTTGATGATAGAATGGTTATCCTCTAAGTGGGATGTGGAAGTGGCAGAACCCTGACTAAAATGAGCATGATTTGAATTTGGAGCCTCTTTGGTCTGAGATACAAAGGAAGTCTTCAAAGGAGCATGTGGAGAAGTTATGTCTACAGTGGGAGTATAATAGTAGATGGAAGGATCTTGAACTTGAGCTACTCTCTTGGCTTTCCACTTGTTTTCTATCTCTTGCTCCTTCAGCTTTTGGATAAAATCATTTCTATCCGTGGTGGAAAGCATCTCACTCTGCTTCATCACCATAAGAAAAGATTCCCACTTGGGAGGTAATGCATCAGCTAGACATTTAATATTCTCCTGGGTTGTTTTCTTGACTTGATGATTGAAAAAACTCACTGATAAGATGATAGAATCTCGCAATTAGCTCATCCAGGGACTCATTTCCCACATACGTAAAACTATTGAACTCTTTCCTCAAATCCTAAGACTTGATGTTCTTCAGTGCGTCATTGCCTTCATATCTCTACTGTAATGCATCCCAAAGCAATGTGCAAGACATAAACTGCCTAAACTGATGAAATATATCAGTGGCTATAGATTGAGACAGTATTGCATAAGCCTTCTTCTCAAAATCATAAGATTTTCGTTGAGGTTCAGTCATTCGAGTGACAAGCATATGAGTTCCATCTTCATTGCGAGGTCTAACATACCCTCCTTCAATCATCATCCATAGATTAGTGTCAACTCCATTAAAGAAAGGAACTTTGGAGCTTTGTTGGAGTTTCCTATCTCCGTCTCGGTGAGTAAAAGGTTCTGAATCCTGTGGTTCTGGTTAGCCATTAATGCAAGCTCTTCCATATAAGTAGACACAATTTGATTTGACACTTAGACAATTTTCAGCTCCTTAGAATAAATGAGGACTGACGATGCGAATAACGGGTACGAATGGATGAATATTATATGGATGAATGAACGAATGAAGTGGTTAGACGAATGAGTTAACACACTAGCGTAATTTTGGGATGAATGAAGAGTGAATGCGAATGGGAATTGATTCGTTAACAACTCTAACAAGCGAAAGAAATGATTAGGTGAATGAGAGATATGAGAAACGTATGAGTAATCTATCCGACGAATGAGAGAGCCATTCGTGCAAGAGATAGACGAATGATTATTGATTCGTGTAAATTTTGGACGAATGAATTGTTATTCTCCCAGGATGCTCATTCGTGTTAATATCTATTCACCTAAAAACCCTATTCGTGTGATCTGGGTTTTTAGCCACACGAAAATCCTTCAAAGTTGATATTTAGGCTGAATTTCACTACTAAAATTGGTACACACCTTCAGGACAATGTTCCTAAGGTTCGTGAATCAACGAATCAGCAAAAGAAAGCCAAAAACTCAAGTTTCACAATAGAAAAGTGGACTTTTGAAGAAGATAAAATAGGGTTTTTGGATAAAATCAACAAAACAGGCTGAAAATCTATAGATTTGATTGAAACCAGGCATAATCACGAGCCAAAGCTCTTATTTCACTTTCTAGGACCTCAGAAATGCCTAAGTTCCTTGCGGATTCTGCTTGGCAAGCCCTTGAATAGTGCGAAATCCTATTCGGGGGTTTTCCAATCGAAATCTATGCACCACGTGGTAATCCGACGGATGGGAATCAAAGTTTTGATCAAAATCAGACACCACGTGTCTGGAATCGAAGTTGGATTGTGTGGCAACTAGTAACAAATCATCCGGCAAGTCCGTACGGTACGTGTACTTTCACTATCTACTATGTGTAAATACAATATGCAAACAGTTGTGTGACAACAGGACTATGAAAACGATTAACAGTTGTATGTATTTCAATGAAAATTTAAATATAAATATACAACCACTTACGAGAAATAACAACAGGGAAAACAAATGACAAAGACATATTGGTTGTGATCTGATGTCCACAAATAACAGGAATCAGATAGCCGACAATTTCATGAGAAAACAATGTGAAAACAGTTATAACAATGTGAAAATAGGTAAGCTTAGTTGAGTCCGTCAGTGAGGAAATACAATTCAAAACTGAAGTTCAGTATCGTTTACGAATAATAAACTGACAGTGTGTTCGTGTGGGTGACGATTCACACAAACATTTCTGTGAGTTTCATGTTCTGAATGATAACTGAAAAGTAGAAAACAAAAATCAGAAAGTGATACCCTCGTCGTGTTCGTTTGGGTGACGATTCGAACGAATACACGCGAAGGTGACACGATCTAACGAAACAATTAAAATAAACGTTTTTGATACAGTAAAATAAGAAAAATAAACAGAAAAGATTTACTAGGAATAACCACTTTAAAATGTAAAAATAGAACCATTTTTATTAAACCCTTAAGTACGCGTTTTACGTTCCGTAATCGTAACGAAAGATAAAACCGAGCAACCGAAATGAAACCGAACATGCTCGGGGTATATAAACTATAAATGAGGCTTTTCTTCTCATTTATTACACTCATCCTCTCTCTCTCTCTAGCTCAAATTCCTGAATTCCACTCTCTCTAGAAATTCCATAAAAAAAATCACCATATCTCCCTTGTTTCTTGACCAAATCGCTCAAATTTGGTATCCATGCAAGTCCCTCAACATTCTCTACACGAAAGTACCAAGGATCGAGCTCGAAATCCATTGAATCGAAGGTAAATCGAGCTGCAAGTTACGGGTTTTTAGGGTTTTTGTGAACTCAACACAATCGGGTTT
Organism: Mikania micrantha; assembly: GCA_009363875.1. Classification (NCBI taxonomy): domain Eukaryota; kingdom Viridiplantae; phylum Streptophyta; class Magnoliopsida; order Asterales; family Asteraceae; genus Mikania; species Mikania micrantha. The sequence goes on along the minus strand of CM018693.1, from coordinate 101,060,886 downwards.
GTTAGCCGGTTTTGAACCATTCAAACGCATGGAAATGTCTCCCAAACCGATTGTAATCATGAATAATACCCTCCATGAGCTGCTATCTTGAAAAAGGGTGCCATGAACAAGCTCATTACAGTTCATGCGAATGAGATAAGATGTATTATTGCTAGGTGCGAATGACATCAACCAAAGTGAGTTAAAGCCGAATGAACCCTGGTTCGCATGGCCACCAAGACCGAATGAATGGACATGCGAATGGGTCATTCGTGGGATTTTCATTCGAAGGAAGAGTCCCATTCGCATGCAAGCCTGGTTCGCATGGGTCTAAAACCTCTTTTGACATACGTTCATTCGTCCGAACTGGGGGTTTTACTCCTACAGGGCTGCTCATTCGTAGTACCATCTCATTCGTGCGAAGTTTGGAATTCCATTCATGGAAAGATGGCCATTCGTATGAGCTCATTTGATCTAGAACACAAAGAGGGTGGGAACCATGTGTGGTCGACGGGGGAACCTTGTAGGGTTTTGGGTTACTCATTTTGTGTAGGCTAATCGACTCTACCATGGTTTCCATCGACACTAACCCAAAACTATACAAGACTCATGTAAATCATAATATGAGTGTGTTAACATCAAAGACATAAGATATTACAACAACATGAGCAATAACAAGTTAGGGTTTCGATATAAACACTATTAGGGTTTTCACAAGAATTGTGTTAACAAAATCTAAACTAAGTGGGTGAAATACTTGCTACAACCTTTTTGTAACATATCTAATGACTTTGTTTTATAACAACTAATTTATGTTAACATATTTAAAATGATTAATAACATTCTAAGTTAACAAAATGCTAATGCACAAAGTTTTATACTTAGACCAAGTACGATGATTTTCAAACTATTACAATGTGTCAAGGTTATAACATAAGTGTAAAACATGGATACTACAATATACTAACACTTAAACTAAAATGGGTTAAGTGTTAGTATATCACACCCCAATGAGACTAGGGCTAAACAAACAACTTTTAATACAACACAGGATTGTGAACACAACCTCAAGAACAACAGTGAGCGCATGCATTCTTTTATTAATTAGTCAACACTGCAATATCAGGTGAGTTCATACGCCCCTTTTCTAATCTTTTTATTTTAAATTGCGGGGCTGAGAAAACATGCTAAACTCTTTTAATTACTTAAAAGGTTTTAGTGAAATATTTCATTTATACTATGATTTAGATAATATTAATTCATCTTTATTATCATATCTATGTGTATGCTTGTGTGTGAATGACAATTATGACATATGAAACTAATCAAGTGTGATGATAGCTACATAACATATCAAGAATGATATCATCATGATTACGTGACTTCATGATATCATCAAACTACAGGTCTATCAAGGTGTCGTAAGACTAGTTCTTACGACACTATGTTTACAAAATGTTAATGGCTATGAGTTCATAACTGTTATTCCTTTGAGACAATATCTACGAATTCCAAGTGATAAGAATATTATTCCTCTGTGATTACAACTGTAATCCTTATGAGGAATACATGTTATTCCTATTCAATTATTATATTAATTCTAAGGAAATTATAACTGTTATTCCTGTGAAAATATTTCAGTTAATTCTAAGAGATTAGACATGTTATTCCTATGAGAACATTTGTGTTATATCTATGAGATTCCTAAGTGATAATGAACATGAGTTAATGAGTTGATCACTATGGGATCACGACTACAAGAACTCTTTTGATTTTTAGTCAGCCTATTCCAACTCTATCATTTCTGACATGGGTGATAAGAGTATGATAGTGTCTGCTAATTATCTCACCACTTCTATCCTGTGGACCTGTAGACTGAGAGATTGACCTCTCTCGAGTCACAGACTGGTGGCGGATAGTTGTGAGGACTCAGGAAAACTACGGAATAGGAATGAATAGAGGACATTGTGGTTTGCCTTTGTGGTGGCCTCAATGTGGTCAATTCAGTCCTATAGAAAAATTAGGAAAGAACAACGTGTCAGACTTACTCTCACTTTCTAATCAGATATGAGAAATAGTAAGTCAAAGAGTATACCACCATTAATAACTGTGGTAATACCACCATTTATAACTGTGGTAATCCACCACTAATAACTATGGATAGCAATACTCTTTACATCATAAAAGTACATACCAACATTAGTATCTGTGGTAGTCCCCCATCTATAACTGTGGAGAATTGCACTATTTAGAAACCTATTGTGCCATGTTAATATCATGGTAATGTAATGGGTTAGCATAAGGGAAACTCTGATTTTGAATAAGCCTACGTGCGATGAAATGGATATCTATAGCCACAATACAGGTGGTATTGAGTTCTGTCAAGTGTGTGGTGGGATGTCGGCTGGGGCTTGTCCCCTACGTATGCTCTATATATAAGCATGCTTGACTGGACAATATTCTATCTGTAAGTGTATCTATAGAGAGGACATGGGGATGAGTTAATGCCAAACGAGAATAACTGAAACTTTTGTATTACAAGATGTTGTGTAAATAACTCTGAAAGCTTTTACATAATTAAACTTATGAACTCACCAACCTAGTGTTGACTTTGTTTAAATGCATTTTTTCTCAGGTAACGAACAGGTTTAGTCATCAGACTCAGGATGCATTAGCTTGTGGACTTTTATAGTGGACCTAGCTACATTTTGAGTGCATAACATTTGATGAAATATTTTGGATTATCACTTTCGTAAATCTTGTGCACATACAAGAAAGAAAAGTCAATGATTCTTTTGGGTAGATTTACTTATTTAAATTATGAACATGACAATGGAATTTCAATTTGAAATTCTATATCAATGTCATATTATCATTTCTCATTTATATATCATGTGCCATGTAAACAATCTGATCATGTTGATTATCACAACAACATCGCGCCCTGAGAACCTTCTGCCCGACGGGAAAGTCGATCCAGCCCGCCGACTCGGGGTGTGACAGATTGCAAGGGGCGCTGAAACCTTGGGATGCGACAGGAGAATGAGCAGAGATGTTAAAACATTCAGTTATTTAGGTATTTATAGGCATCAGCATGTCAGGCGAATACATGACTCATTCACACGAATGACGATCCACAAATGAACCAGGTTCTTGATTCATTTGTTTGACTAGACATTCGCTAAATGGTCCTGTTTGATGTATAAAGTCAAAGACAAGCCTGATAAACATATATAAACCCAACCAAACAATAGGAAATACTAGTTTTCATTAATAATATCAACTTTGTACAATCAAAATAGATTATTACATTGAACTAGGGACACTATATGCATCAAAAATATTGAATGACAAATAAAGTAGAATATATAAAATATTCTTTTTATTTATCAATATTATTGTTTGAATAAAGAAAACTAATTGTTTAGTAATATTTAATAATATACTTACAATAACTAAATAAAATAGAATATTGAATATTCATTATACTTATTATTTTGTAATTGAATTTCTAAGTATGCTAATTTGAATAATTTCCCATCCATTTCTTATATATATATATATTAAATGATTGTTTAAAACATTCATTTGTACGTAAAAATCATAAGAGTTTTATTAATAACTTAGAATAGTTATTAATTTTATTCAACTATTCATTTTAAAATAACTTTTTAAGAATTTTATAAGTTTTAGAGATAATCCCTTTAATTATATCATTTTAAATTATCTTGTAACAACTAAAAATAAAATATTTCTTTAAAACTTGGTTTTGATAATCACTTGTATATTAAAATGATTTGAAGTAAGTTTTATAAACATAAAAATATTCTTAAAATTTGATAATAAATCCAAGAGTATGTATTAAAATGATTGAAATATGTTTATAAACTTGAAAACAATTGTTATCATTTTAATATGATTTTTAAATTACTTCACATGTGTTAAATAAATTTTTATCAAAGAAATTAATGTAAATCTTTATCAAAAATTAAATACATTGAATCAGAATTTTTTAAGTTAAATTTTAAGATTTCTAATATTATTTTTATGAAAATATGGAATGAAAATGGGAGGAATGGCACAAAAACCGGATTTTATGTAGTCGGCAAGGGTTGAATCCAGGTGGCCTACACCCAACTCAAACATTTAACCACTAAGCTGGGCTTGAATGCCTTGAAGTGGATGGATTCAACAGGTTTTTATACCAATCTCGAAATTAGTCCCAAATCAAGATGAACCCTAGAAGTCATCTTGATTGAATTCGTTTAACCCGACGATTATAAGCCCTTAAATTCATAGGGCTTTCATTCCTTATGTGATAACGAGTAGATTGATCTATATAATTACCTGGTTTGTTATAGGATTGTGAGAGTTCGAGTGTAGAGAAGGGTCCGGTCGTTGTTAAGCTTGAATCGCCATCTAAGGTGTTGTGAGTTGAGGGTTCAGACTCTTTCGCAATGACCGAAGGAAGGAAATGTGATAGCTTTATTCGATTTTTATTCTAGTCTACTCGGTTATGAATTTTCAGTCGGTTCTTATAATTTTGGCAAGCCAATTACACGTGATTTCCAATTGAACAGATTAATGGGTGATTGAACAACTTAATACCATCGAATCCTTGCCTACTGTGCCTTCAATTGAGCTGGTAACGCGATGTAATGCGCTGGAAGTTACGCGGGTTGCTTTTCGGGTCAGTGGGTCGTGTTATGGGACACCGGGCGAGGAAGGAGTACAGAATTAGGAGGTTGGCAACTTCATCCCCTCTCGTGTCTCCTTTGACGCAACAAACTACACACAAAATTTATAAATTAGAGGAGGATTAAGAAACTAATCCTTTAATGAATATTTGCATTAAAGAGCAACGATGATGAATCCAGGTGAAGATAAAGTTAAAGCCATTAAATAGATATAAGATAAATCATGAAAGATTAAATTCAAACAACCATCAAATTTTCTTCTTTTCATGTTACTGGATTTAAAACTTTGCAGAAGTTATTGCTGAAGCCTAACTACCCATGGTAGACGGTGGCACACTAACTATTGCATTCTTTTCTTTTGGACACCATTCTTACACGAATTGGTTGTAATAAAACATCAAAAACAGTTTAAGAAAAATTTCAATCTACATTGAGTCAAACCAAAATTTTATATTTAAATACACAACAATTTACGAAACAGATGAAGTTAGGGCTTTTTTGCTGCTAGGTGCAGGTATATGATTCTGAAATAACTTACCAATTGACGGATCAGTGACTTAATATTAAAACACAAGATAAATCAATTATCATCAGCGGCTTCAACTACCAACAACACCTAATATGCAAATTATAAAAATTAAGAAATTCACACGATCTAGTGGCGATGACCTAGTAGTAAACATGTGCACTGCGAGGGCGGCCCATCTTCAAGGGAATAAAACATGTGACTATTTGAGTGGTGGTTTACAACTGAATTCATTTTTAATATACACATTCCAGAATCTACAAAAACAAAAATGCTAGTTCGAGAACTTGCAATGCACGGAACAACATTGTGCGGGTTTCTAAATTACATGCTCCTGCTTACAACACCATACCACTTCACTTCCTCCCTAAAACCCAATATTTGTTGATGAATCACACAAAAATTAAATAAATAGTGAGTAATTGGTAATTAGGAAAACTCATGTTATCATAAAAATATGAAGGGGGAGGAATAGTGCCTGCCACATATATGCATGTCATGTGGCCTTGTGCCAGCAACATTTAACAGAGAGAACTATAATTTGTTTCATAGGTGTACAATTAACATTTTTGCAATATCCTAAAACCAACAAAAAAACGGCTAATTAGTGAAACTTTATCCTAATATGATGCCTTGATAGAACAATTAACATTTAATTCCACAGTAATAATGTTGAGTTGATTTTAAATTAAATTTCAATCAAGATGGCGAAAAGGGTAGGCCAGGTAACATATCAAAACATGTATTACATGCAATGGGACATGTTGTATTTACCTAAAAGGCTAAAACATGTTTTGTCCAAATTTTATTTTTACAAATAATTAGGGTATCAAGTATTAATACAATGACTATATTACAAAAATTTGTATTTAAACTTTTGCATAAACTTTGGGTTACTTTTGACAATTTTGACCCAATTGGTCAAATTTTGCAACATCTAACTTGTTCAAAATCAAGACAAACCTTATCTATCATTATGCAACTGACTAATGGATTTGAATTAGTGAAAAGAAGAGCATACTTTATTCTAGCAGCCATCAACATCAAGCTTTGACAAGTTCTTGCAATCAACTCATTTTGTTCCACCTGATGTTGCAAAACACACAAATATCACAAATTTTGCATCAAAATGCTGCAATTTGGCACTCTATAACACATTTTTTAATTGAAAAACTACCTAATTCAGATATATAGATGAGGGAGAATAGAAATTGGAGATATTTAACTTACCTTAAGAATGCATTACCTTAAAGAAACGATGATTAATCACCTTATTAGCAATTGCCAGCAGCTTAGGAGCAGCATAAACATTATAAGCTGGGGTTCTTGGTTTCTTTCTAAACCTTGTCAATTCCCTACATGAAGCAAAAAAAAAAAGAAATATAAGCCAATATGAAATAAAACAATATCAATTTCTCGTTCTGCATATACACATGTATAAGGCTGCATATGTAAACATAAATTTCTTTATGAATGAGTCAGTTGCAATTAAAAAGCCAAGTACATATGAAAGAAATTTTAAAATCAAACTATTATTTCAAAAGGAATAACATTAACGTAAAGTGAATGCTCTTTTGTAATTGCACAACAAGTAGATTAGGCTCTTGAATCTCTATACTTTGTTATTAAGACATCAAAGCAATCCAAATTTGAGAGAACATGAAATACATGCCCCTCCAATTTGGCTATGGAATCCACTAAAAAGAACATCAACCACCAATCCATCTGTATTGCAATCGGATTCTCCTTAATCAGTCATAATTAATATTCGAACAATTCATTCGTAAGTCATTGAAACCTTCGATCAGAATTGAAACCTAAGAAATTAACGAATGCAGTAATTAGATATCAACAAAGAAGAAACTAAAACCTAATTGGTGAGCTATAATGTAGCAAAATAAACAAATTCCAACTACAGAAAAACAAACCAATTGAAAAAGATCAGCAAACGACCAGCGAAAATTAAAAAAAATATATATATATATATATATATATATATATATATATATTAGTTACATAACCTATTCACAAAATCCTAAAGCAATCATGTTGAATTTAATATAAAAAAGAATGCACTAAAAAATGGATGTAACTATCAAGACCTATCATGAAAATCCCATCCACGTTCTATGATTAGGTCAATGGCTATAAGTATTGTGCCATCAAAAAGATAATTTAAATTCAAAAATAAGGCATTAAAATGGTAGTGAAAATTATAAATCTAAAGGGCATACTTCAACAATAAATTAATTACATGTTGCTAGAATATGATCAATAATGAACACTCGAGTTCCTTCTGGAAATTTCTCAAATAACCTCCATAACCCATGCTCCCTATTTAAAATGGATTAGTTTAAAATGTTTAGATAATACTATTAAGTTCTTGAAGCATGGATTAGTTTAAAATGTGCAGCAAGAAAAAAAACTAACAATCACTTTGAGTAACCATTCAAGGGTTTGAGTGAAATCATAACCATTCAAAGGTTTGAGTAAATGTACATTCAACTACAGATAAAAAGATTGTTTACATGGAGCTGCAAATACATAAACATTCAAAGGTTTGAGTAAATATACCTTAAAAACTCTTTAACATGGAGCTGCAAAAACATAACCAATAAAGTGAAATCAAATATCCAGTAAACTTACATGTTTAAAACATACATATAAGAAATCAGGTTAAGAAATTAGGCATCGTAGGAGAGGCACAATGTCGCATTTTCAAATGGAGGAGCTTCTGTGATTAAAGAGTTGTATTGTTACGAATGTTTGCAATTTCAAATTGATTTCTGAATTTTCAAATGTACGAGAGATTTAATTTAAAGAAGATATTGGTGTTTTCAAAATTTGAAGGTGGAGCCAAAGGCTTTGTTTTATGATAAGTCGACCACGATTTCCATCTTTGAATTCGTAACAGAAAATCCCTGAAGATTACAACAATAGTTTGTGTCCAAACATGTATCCTTACACAATAATTTAAGTATAACAATACAAGAACTATTATATGTAATTCAACTAGTTTGCTAGGTGTACTTTTCGCCTTTTTCACACAAAGGCAAAAGCCATTGCGAAGATGGTATCTAACACATCTTAGGCTACTAAGTACTAGCTTGCTTGACTGGCAACATACATAGAATCAACACATTGTATAAGCTTAGCATCTAACACATAAGGCTTACTAGGTGTAAAGCTTGCATCATATATTGAATGAATAATAGAAGAATAATGTTTTGAATAAGACATGTGTAACATACCAAAAAAAATGTAAAAGTGAGTGCGAAGAAACTCACATGTTTAGATGCTTAGATAGTTTCCAAGGTTCTTGAAATGAGGAGGCAAAGCTATTTACTCACCCTAAAGTTGAGTAACAAGTCTTAGCATCCTAATAGTTCAAAAGTCAAGAATCCTAATACTATGGCATATTAATAGAAGTCCTATTTTGAATAAATATATGTTTGAAAGGATACTTAGAATAACTAACTTATAATATTGATTTAATAAAATAGAATATCAAATGTATTCTTTTTATTAACCAATATGATTTGATGAATAACTAAAGTAATTGTTTAAGAATATTTAATAATATTCTTATAATAAATAAAATAGATTAACAAATATTTCATTTATTTATTATTTTGTAATTGAATTCCTAAGTATGTTAATTGAATTCCCATCCATTTAATCATTCATTTGTATTTAAAAGCTTGCATATTTGAATTATAAAACATTAATTGGTCTTTTAAAGGTTTAATAACTTAAAATAATCATTTGAATTATCTTTATCTCAAAAACAAGTATTTCATTTCTTGAAAATATTCTTAAACCTTTACTAATTAAAAGCATTGTAAAAATGTTTATTGGTGAACACATTTTAATGTGAGAATTAAATTGTATAAATGAATTTAATTTAAGTTTATATAAAAAAATTTGGACAGAAAGTTAATTATTTATTTATTTATTTATTATTATTCTTTGTTAAAACTAAATTTGATTTTTTTAAACTCTTTTACTATAGTTTTAAATCCATTTAAATAAAATTTAATAAAGAGATTAATTGATTTATATTTAAAACCTTTTGATTTAAATCAACAAAAAGTTAGAAATTTATTTTCATTCAGTTTGAGATTTTTAAACATAAAATATAATTCTTTTAAACTACTTAATATATTATTTGAATTAGTTTTTATTAGAAAACTTAATGAAAGATGGAAAACATTTTACTAAATCTGGACCAGATTGTGAAAAAAATTCATTTTATATATTTTGACATAATGTTTATAAAAAATTAGTTAAAATTGTGACACCCGACAATTTTAGATAAATTGCAACTTTTACAACTCTGTATTTCACATTCATACTTTTGGCATTTCATTTAATTAGGTTTAATTAAATGAGTTATACACAAACAACTACGAAACGATAATTCGAGGAACTATCGAATCGTACATTGCACATTGGTTTGTAAACCAAGTGTGGCAAACAAAAACACGAAAAAATAAATCGAGAAATTATTGAATTTTGCATTACACGTTAATTATGATTAATCAAACTCGCAAACATTTCGTAATGACGAACACATACGAATAAAGATAATTCGAGGACTTATCGAAAGACACACGAGTCTCACGAACGATGGTGAACAAACAATTGAACGGTAATTAAAGTTCAAACGATGATAAACGACGAGTTATAAAGGTAAAATAATCAGAAAACGAGTCGAAACGATTAAATTGGGCCAATTGGGCTCATCCAGCTGGTCAGGCGGTACGCCAAGTGACGATGCTTGAGCCCTGGCTGTAAGCGAGGCATGGACGGGAAAATTTGAATTTTCCCAAATCACTAGGCGGTATGAGCAAGACCACGCAGCCACTCTGGGCGATGCACGCGAGGCTTTGAGGAGCCAGACGATTATTATATTCCAGGTGGTACGCCTAGCTCCGAGGTAGCCCGCTAGGCGATACTCGAGGAAGAACTAGAAGGCAAAAATTTTATAAAAGCAACCCAACTCATTTTGCTCGGGTTCTTTACCAAAACTCTAACTTCCTAGCCATTCTCTCGACCAAATAACTTATATATTATGGTAACTAGAAATAAAAAAGAATAGAAATATACAACACATTTAATGAATAAATATTGTAAATGAACTTAACCGAACATAAAAGAACGTAAATGAACATGTTACCGAACGTTCACGAACACAAATGAATGAACACAACCTCTGTTCTTGTTAGTTCCTTTAACTAAACGAACGGAATTTCTTGTTCAAGTTCGTTCCTTTATTAAATAAACGAACATAAACGAACTTCCCGCAGAACAGTTCATGAACTGTTCGTTGAACGTTCGGTTCGTTTATAGCCCTACCGATCAAACCCTCCCTAAACCTCTAATAATCTAAGTCAAGCCTCTTCTTGCAATCTTGGAGTGTTCTTGGACCATTGGAGCTTCAAAGAAGGTGAAGGTAAGCCACTACTCATCAAAGGAGCATTCTCAGCCTCTTGTGGAGCTATCAAGATCTGTTCTAGTTCGAATCTTAGCTTCTAAGGTATTTTTACATGTTTACCTATTGTTAGATCGTACATGCAAGGGCTAAAAACCCACATGGAAGGGTTGTTGATCTCATGCAACTCCGATCCGCTCACATGTACGAATTGTAAGTTGGTCTAGAGTGTTTATTGATGTATTTTGAATAAGATTGATGATAGAAATCATCTAGGATTTAGTCTTGTTGATTTGATGATGATTTTATGCAACTTACTATATTAGGAAACTTTTTAGTTGCATGTCGGTGATTTGTAATCATCTAGACATGTTAGACATGTCTAGATGTTGTCAAATGCATATTGAAGTGTTTAGAAACACATTTGGGCATTTGATTTGGTGAAAAACACGATTTTGAAGAAACTTACTATAAATGGAAACTTTTTGAAATCAAAAGAGGTGTTTTGATGACTTAACATGTTTTAGTGATTTGTGATTATGCAAATATGTTTAAAAATGATTTCTAAGCATACTGGAAACTTTGATTTGTGAAAACGGACCTTTAAACGAATACGTTCTATTTTATGAAATTTTATTTGGAAAAAATGGCATAAATGGTGATTTATGCACAACGGACATATTTTAAGTATTTACATGTGTTTTTACAAACATACTAGGTGTATTAGAATTATGAAATGGGATTTTCATAACCAAACTATCCTAAAAGGGAAACTTTCCGAAAATGGTAACATTCACGATTTCATAACATGACTTGGGTGAAAGTGTTATGGTTAGAGTCATGGGATGTATGATGGTGTCCTAAGTGCGTGTTAAGACTCAGTTAGTACATAAATAAACTAAACACAACAAACGTGTCACAAACGATTCGTCGAGTCGACACAAGTCAACACACAAACACTCGGTTGAACACACCGACACTTGGAGTTGGATGTGATACAACACATCACAGAACACATACTCACCACCCATATGGTTATAGGTGCATACTAGCAGGTGCTAGTATTCGCAAGTCTTGAACACATACATACCGGAACTGCTTTATAAGGTGAGTTCACGGCACCTTTTTATATTATCTATCTTTGGGGGAGGAAACACTGCATACAAACTATTTTGAACAACAAACATACTTTTTGGTTATATATGGACACGCTAATATTACGTATATGCATATGTGTGGCACTTATCCACAAAACAGATAAGTCCTCACTAAACACATCTCGAACCGTTAAGCGTGTGGTGCTTAGCGTAGTAATTCTGAATAGTACTATTTGGGCCTGACAAGCCCCACTGTTGCACATCGTATGGCCACCCCTACTTGAGGTTGGAACAGTGCAAAATTGACCCAACAACATTGCCATTGTCGAGTTGGATGGACATGGTGGGAGGCAGCATGTTAGCTTCGGTTGCGAACCCGCATATGATATAACACATATTGATTAGCTATCAATGGATATTTCATTGTCATGATATGTAAACCTGCAAACATTTACTATAAACATTTGATGTTTATTGCTGATATAGAAACCTGTGCTCTCAGCAACCTTTGTGTTGACCCTTTTACTCGCATGTTTTCTCAGGTAGCTAAGGCACGCACACGAGGAATCTAGGATGCAAGGATAGAGTCCATGCATCTACTTTAGTGTCTTAGACTATTACACATTCAGTATCATTTTGTTATGTTATGTAATTGCAAAACAACTCAAACCGCTTCCACAAACTAATACTTTACGTTATTTTGAAAACCATTTTATGAGCGCTTCTGCAACTTATGAACTCAAATTGTTACTTGAGGTTTTATACATTAACTTCTGCAATCCTAATTTTATAAAACTGCTTTGTCCAATTATTTGAATGTAGGTATGCAACAAGACATGTAGGTCTCGCAACTGTATGACCGGAGGCTGCGATCCTGACAGTCCCGTGGCGCCCTCGGACAGGCTGGGAAATCCGAGGTGAGACAAAAATGGATGGGAATTGCACCAAAACGATTCCTGGGCCCGCTAAGGGGTTCGAAGCCCCGCCTCTCCCCCTTCAGCCGGTGGCCTTTACCGCTATGCTGGGGGTACAGTTTAGGGTTTAGGGTTTAGTGTTTACGCTTTAGGCTTTAGGCTTTAAGCTTTAGGGTTTAGTGTAACATCAGTGCCGGAACCGCCATCGGAACAGTGATCTCTACAGCATATGAACAGTAAACAGGTACGAATCATATACATTTCAGTATGTTTCATTATTCATATCATTTGTCATTGTCATTCTGTGTGTTCATAGAACAAATTCAGAAACATTTAACAGAACCACAGTTCAGCAACAAGGGTTCTTGAGTCAGATAATTATCTGACAATATAGAACCATTATGTGATTAATTGTTAGGATTTATTATGTATAACCGTATGTGAGGCTTTAAAGAACGAAACACACGAATGTTGTTACGTGAATGCTAAATTGACGGGTTATTCGTATGGGTGACGATATGTACGAATATATCTGAAAGCTTAACGTTCTGAATGATATTCTATAATTAGAAAACAAGATTGAAAAGTATAGTAATCACCGTGTTCGTACGAGTGACGATTCGAACGAATACGCGCGACGACCGTACATTTCGATTTAAACAGTGAATTAATATTTTAAATTTAATAAATAAAAGATATTAGTTAATTTATTAGGAATCACAACCTAGAATAATTAAGTGATTTCTAATTTTACAAACCGCGTCACTTCGTCGCGAAAACTACGCGAACCGGTATTTTACGCGAAACCGAACGAGACCAAACGACCGGGTATTGTTCCCACATTTAATGTGGCATTAAATGTGACAACCAACCCATTCCACCCTCTCTCTTTCCCCATTCACGTTCTACACCCTTCTCTCTCTAAAGAATTGTTCTCCACCTTCTCTCTAGAATATTTCATTCGTTTCAAGCCAGATTCGATCAAATTTGGTGTCATTACGATCCCCTCATCTTGAAGATTTCAGAAGTACAAGCATTGTGAACATTCATCCACGAAATCTAAGGTAAATATCTAATTTAAATTCGGTTTGATAGGGTTTTCACGAGCTCATGTAAGTTTTGCTATAATAATCGATAATATACACTTGAAACACTTAGATGGGGGTGTATTGCACGTTAGGCAAACTTAGGAATGAGTTGGGACAGGTTGAACTCGATGGGAGAGGCGCTGATACAGGTTCGTGGGTGAGAATGATCTGCCGAACCTGTTAGAAGCAAGAAGGAGGCGGCCGAACCTATTTAGGAACCCTAGCCGAACCCTCTCTCTGCAACGAACCTGTGACCACGCCTGCATTGAACCTGAGTAACCCTGCAGCCGAACCTGTTGTCTCAACTAACATGTCAGACGAACCAACCAGCGAAACGAACCTTGCATGGCCGAACTATGACCATGCAAACTCACGAACCTTATACCTTCCAGCCGAACCATCCAAGCTGGCCGAACCCTCACCTAGTTGGAACGAACCTTCTTAGATGCGAACCTAGGGAACACTTGGCCGAACCAGGCTCATTCAAGCGAACCCTTAGGTGAACAAACTCTAGGACTCAAGAACCTTTGTGTGACGAACCTTTAACCCCTGGACCTTGGAGGCCGAACTTCGGATCATGCAAACCATGGGACGAACCATGGTTTTGTGAGTTAGCCTGGCCGAACCTTGAAGGTTCGTGGGAAGGGTTGATGTAGCCGAACCCTATCTGAAACCATAGGTTCGCTGATAGGGGAATTGTGGGATTAGGTTTTTGACAAAATAAGTGGATTATAAGGAATACACATGCATGGGATACACTATGTGTGTGCATGGGAATGTTTAAAAAGGGTTAAACTTCATGCAAACTTGATTAAAACAAACTAAGTCATTTTGGGTCAGACAACAAAGTCTCTAAAGTTGGGGTGTTGGTGTAGTTATTTACATTAACTTAAGAAAAATATCAATATGAATGGTCAATTTAAATGAATTGATTTGTTAATATAAGGTCATCCTGTATGGTCATAATCTCTACTTAAAAATATTAATGTTGTAACAAAAGGGAGCAAATGGAAAGACAAATCATTAAATGGGGCCTAAGTGGACCCAATGGGCTAATCAAAGCCCATCCGATGTCAAAAACAATTTGAATAATGTTATTATATTTTAATTAAAAGAAATGAATTATAGATCTTGGAAAATTAAAGTAAATGATGTTCCAAAGTATGTTACTTTTTAATGTAATCTAATTATAAATGTTTTGATTTAAGTTTTGTTATGATTTAATTGTTTGGGAATTTTGATAAAATAGACAATATAATTGTCTGAAATTATTTTAAAAACAAAGGAAACTCTGCCGAAATTTCTTAAAATTTTAAAAGAAAGTTATTATACTAATCATGGGAAATGGGATCATAAGAAGGGTAATTAAGATAGATTAGATCTTAGATAGACTTAGTACTAAGACACTTAGTTGCACACACAACAAGAACCAAACCTTAGGCACAACGACTATTACGCGTACTTATTATATTCGAATTTCTATAAAATAACACAGGAACTGAAGAAACCTAGCTACAACAAGAGCGCGTATTTTGTGTTAGATCAATTTACATAGCAGCACAGGTGAGTTCATTGCCCCTTTTCTAACATTTTTGTTTTAAAACGCGGGGCTGAGAAGCATGCGTAAACTGTTTATTTAAATTGTCTACTTAAATGCCTTTAAATTTATATGTTTTACATATATATAAATGTTATCCTAGACCATGTCTAGGAAGATTTTATGCAGGTTTACTAACTGATTTACTTATAAATTAAGTGAATAATCGGGTTAAACTAAAATGTTTCAAACAGATCAAAACATTTCAAAAGAATCAAATCAAACATTTTGACAAAACAAGTGTGGGAGTTCAATGAATCAAATCAAACATTTTGACAAAACAAATGTGGGAGTTCAATGAATCAAATCAAACATTTTGACGAAGCAAGTGTGGGATTTCAACGAATCAAACGAAACAATCTTTGCAAAGACAATATTCAATGTTCTACAAATCAAGTGTTTGTTGAACTATGAATCAAGTGTACATTTTGATCAATGAATCTAGTATTCTACGATCAACGAATCAAGTACATCTTTTAACAGAATCAGACGAATCAATCAATCATTTTCAAGGGACATTCCTGGGAAATTTCAGAGATAACATATGCCAAAACAGACGAAACAAAAACCCTACATTTCAAGAAGTCCTAGCTAGACCGTTTGATTTGTAGGTCATATGTTTGAGGGTATTTACAGGTTCCCTAACTACTAAGTACCTAGATTGACAGACTAGTCTACTCAAGTATGACCAAAGGCCCCAATCAGTTGGACTTAGATTTTATTAAATGTTATTTATTTATTTATTTAAACATTTTTAACTGTTTATACAGTTACTGTGGTTGATCATATTGTGTGATGAACTTATGAAATCAATATGGATTTCAAATGATTGTAATTACAGGAACAACAAACAGAAGAACTTATGGGTTGTGTTAAGGGTAAAAATGCTTATTTATCATTAACAGCAATGTCATATGCATATTAGTATGTGGTGGGATGTTGGCTAGGGCTTGTCCCTTACATATGCCCTATATATAAGCATACCGATGTGGATATTACATGTGGTGTTAATGAGGTTAGGGTCTTTACCAAAGGAGGTTTACAAATCATTTTCAATTACTAAAACTATATGAACTCACCAACCATGTGTTGATTTTATTTTTGCATGACTTCTCAGGTGAAGAACAGGTCAACTAGGAAGCTTATGCTTTTGGACTAGGACTTCAGACAGAAGACTTAGTATTTTTGGACCTGCATATTTTTGAAGACATCATTATACAATTTATTTTGTGTATCTGGTGTAAATACAAGATAGAAATCTATGATGTTGATGATAGATTTACATTGTTAAATTATAAACAATACTGATGTAATTTAACTTTGTAATTCTATTATATTTAGCAATTCTCATTTATATCATGTGCAATGTAAACAATCTGATCACCTTCGATTATCACTCACGATATCGCGCCCCGGGAACCTTCCGCCCGACAAGGACTTCGATCCTACCCCGGCGGCTCGGGGTGTGACAGATTGGTATCAGAGCCATGGTTATAGAGAAATATAGGTCACTTATTTAAGCGGTTTGGCCTAGACTATAACCTAGGGACCCTGCATATAGAGAAAACAGGACTTAGGGATTTTTGCACATTGTGTTCTGTATTCGATCATCGCACTAACCGATAACTTTATTGGTTATGATCAGGATGCCGCCGAGAAGACAGCCTCCCTTGTTACCTCTACCACCACAAGACTTGGCTCCACACTCCTCCACACCGTCACCAAATGATTCACCACCTCCTCCACCTCCTCCTCCCCCTCCTCCGTTGATGAACCAAGCATCTGGTTCGGGCACAACACCGATTCTGGATCCTGCTACTATAGCTCTGGTGACGTTACTGAGTAGCCAGATGACAAGTCAGATGAAAGAAGCTATACCGGAGATGTTCCTACGTCTTCGAAATGAAATCCTCAACACTGGCAACACATCAGGAGAAGCCAGTGGAAATACTGGAGATTCATCTCATTACTCCTACAAGTCCTTTGTAGGATGTAAACCACCCAGCTTTAGTGGGTCTGAAGGTGCCGTTGGATTAATCCAATGGATTGAGAAGATCGAGGCAACATTGGATCTTTGCAGCTGCCCCGAACACCACAAGGTCCGTTACTCAGCTGGAACATTCAACAAACGGGCTCTGACCTGGTGGAACGGTCAGATTAACGCCCGAGGAAGAGAGGAAGCTATGGCAATGTCATGGGAAGACTTCAAGGCACTGCTGCGAACAGAATTATGCCCCAAGAATGAGCTGCAAAAGTTGGAGGTTGAACTATCCAACCATGTGATGAAGGGGGCTGATCACATGGGCTATACTACTCGCTACCACGAGCTAGTTGCTTTGGTGCCAGACATGGTACCGACTTTAGAGAAGAGGATAGACCGTTATGTAGGTGGACTTCCCGCCTGCATTCAGGGCATGGTTGTTTCAGCCAACCCTACTACTTTTGAATCTGCAGTGAGACTGTCTGGGAAACTCACTGACCTCATGGTAGCCTCTAGAGTTCTAAAGAAGGAGGCTGAACCCAGTAAGAACAAAGCTGAGTCTTCCAAGAAACCCCACCACCATCAGAAGAAGAAGCAAAAGACCATCAAGAACTACACGGTGGCCACACCTCTTCAACAAGTGGCAGCAGCACCACAGAACCCAAACCGCAAACCTTACACATGCACGTTTCCTCTGTGTGCCAAGTGTCAGTATCATCACCCTGCTGACACTCCATGCAAGCAATGCACAGGATGTGGAAGAAAGGGCCATTGGGTCCAGTATTGTCGGATGACACCTAACCAAGCAGTCAACAATACTGCTTTGGCTCTCCCTCCACCCGCTAATCAGAACCATGGTGGATGCTATAACTGTGGCGAACAAGGCCACTTTGCGAAGAACTGCCCGAAGAAGGCACAACCAGCAGTTCAAGCACCCCGTGGACGAGCCTTTGCTATCGGAGCACCAGCCGCACGCCAGGACCCAAATGTGGTCACTGGTACGTTTCTCTTACATGACTTTTATGCATCTGTTCTATTTGATACTGGTGCGGATCAGAGTTTTATCTCTACCGACTTTGCATGCCAACTAGATTCCATAGAGGAACAGTTAGACTCCCCTTACATTATAGAAGTAGCTAACGGGAAACAGATCACAGTTAGTACAGTTTATAGGAACTGCCCATTGACACTAAATGATTATACATTTACCATCGATTTGATACCGATGGAGCTGGGTAGTTTTGATATCATTGTTGGAATGGATTGGCTTTCATCTCATCGAGTGGAGGTCATCTGCTCTGAAAAGCTGCATCGAATTCCATTGCCGAGTGATCGTGTATTGGAAGTGAAAGGGGATCAAGCAAAACGAAGTGTCAAAATCATCTCTTGCATAAAGGCGCGTAAGTGTCTACAGAAGCAGTGCGTAGCTTTTCTGGCTCATGTGGTGGAAAAAGAGAAATACAAGAAGAAGATTCAAGATGTACCGGTAGTGAAAAAATATCCTGAAGTATTTCCTGAAGACCTACCAGGCTTGCCACCTGTACGACCGGTAGAGTTTCGTATTGACTTAATTCCTGGAGCAACCCCAGTTACTAAATCTCCTTACAGGTTAGCACCTTCCGAGATGCAGGAATTGTCTAATCAGTTACATGAGCTACTTGACAAGGGTTTTATCAGGCCGAGCTACTCACCTTGGGGAGCTCCGGTCTTATTCGTGAAGAAGAAAGACGAATCGTTCAGAATGTGCATAGATTACAGAGAGCTGAACAAACTAACCATCAAGAATCGGTATCCATTGCCGAGGATTGATGATTTGTTTGACCAACTGCAAGGAGCTCAATATTTCTCAAAGATTGACTTGCGGTCTGGATATCATCAGCTGAGAGTTCAAGATGAAGGCGTACCGAAAACGGCCTTCCGAACAAGATATGGGCAGTATGAATTTTTGGTGATGCCCTTCGGATTGACAAATGCACCTGCGGTTTTCATGGACCTCATGAACCGAGTGTGCAAGCCGTACTTGGATCAGTTTGTTATTGTCTTTATTGATGACATACTGACTTATTCCAAGACCAAAACAGAACATGAGCAGCACCTTAAAAAGATCTTGGAGCTGTTGAAGAAAGAGCAACTCTATGCTAAATTCTCTAAGTGTGAATTCTGGCTAAGAGAAGTTCAATTTCTGGGTCATGTAGTCAACAGCGAGGGAATTCATGTAGATCCTGCCAAGATCGAGGCGATAAGGAATTGGGACACTCCAAAGACACCGACGGAGATACGGTCTTTTCTGGGATTGGCAGGTTATTATAGAAGGTTCATCTCGAATTTTTCTAAGATAACTCTACCACTCACTAAGTTAACCCAGAAAAGTGAACCGTTTGTCTGGGAGCAGAAACAGGAAGATGCTTTTCAGACATTGAAACAGAAACTATGTGATGCTCCAATCCTATCTCTCCCAGAGGGTTGTGATGACTTTGTTGTGTATTGTGATGCTTCCCATCAGGGACTCGGTTGCGTGTTAATGCAACGGGACAAAGTTATAGCCTATGCATCAAGACAGTTAAAGGTTCATGAGAAGAACTACACTACTCATGATCTTGAACTGGGAGCTGTAATCTTTGCACTGAAGATTTGGAGACATTATTTATATGGAACCAAGTGTACCATATTCACTGATCACAAGAGTCTGCAACACATCTTTGATCAGAAGGAGCTCAACATGCGACAACGCCGTTGGGTTGAACTTCTGAATGATTATGATTGTGTAATTAAGTATCATCCGGGAAAGGCGAACGTTGTAGCTGATGCCTTGAGCCGGAAAGAACGGGTCAAACCCCTATGTGTTAGAGCAATGGGGATAACCGTGCAGACCAGTTTAAGTGACAAGATTATCCAAGCACAACAAGAAGCACTTAACCGAGGCAATTTGAAGAAGGAACTTGATTGCGGAGCGGAGAAACAGTTTGACATGAAGCCTGATGGAATCATCTACTATAAGGATCGAGTATGGATTCCTGCGGTAGATGAATTGAGAAAACTTATCTTCGATGAAGCACACAAGACTAAATACTCTGTTTATCCAGGCACTGATAAAATGTACCAAGACTTGCGTGGATTTTATTGGTGGCCTGGAATGAAGAAAGACATAGCTGAGTATGTCGGTCAGTGTCTGACGTGTAAGGTAAAGGCGGAACATCAGAGACCGTCTGGCCTACTGGAACAGCCTGAGATTCCGCTCTGGAAGTGGGAACAAATAGCTATGGATTTCATTACCAAGCTACCCCGCACTTCCAGTGCTCATGATACAATTTGGGTGATCATTGATCGTTTAACAAAATCTGCTCACTTCTTACCCATGCGTGAGACTTTCACCATGGATAAACTGGCAAGATTATACATCAATGAGATAGTGGTATGACACGGTGTGCCATTGTCTATTATCTCTGATCGAGACAGCAGATTCACATCAAGGTTCTGGCAATCACTGCAGAAATCTCTAGGGACACAGTTAAATCTGAGTACAGCTTACCACCCACAAACGGATGGCCAAAGCGAACGTACTATCCAAACCCTAGAGGACATGTTAAGAACCTGTGTGTTGGATTTCGGTGGTAATTGGGACTCCCATTTGCCATTGATCGAGTTCTCCTACAATAATAGTGATCACAGCAGTATCGGATGTGCACCATTCGAGGCTCTTTATGGCCGGAAATGTCGATCACCTATCTGCTGGACTGAAGTTGGAGACAATCGAATAACTGGGCCCGAACTTATTCAAGAAACCACAGACAAGATAGCTCAGATTCAAAGAAGACTAGAAGCAACAAGGAGTAGACAAAAGAGCTACGCCGACAAACGGCGCAAGCCGTTGGAATTCCAAGTGGGAGATCGTGTAATGTTGAAGGTATCCCCATGGAAAGGCGTTGTATGCTTTGGAAAGAAAGGAAAATTAGCACCACAATACGCGGGACCATTCGAAATCATCGAGCGTATAGGTCCTGTAGCTTATCGACTGAGATTACCAGATGAACTCAGTGGTGTGCATGACGTGTTTCACGTCTCAAACCTAAAGAAATGCCTTGCTGACGAGTCTCTCGTCATTCCAATCGAAGAGATTCAAGTCGATGAACAGTTACATTTCATGGAAGAACCTTTGGAGATTATGGATCGCAAGGTTAAACAACTGAGGCGAAGCCGTATTCCTATTGTAAAGGTTCGATGGAATTCAAGACGCGGGCCCGAGTTCACTCGGGAACGTGAAGATTACATGAAGTTAAAGTATCCCCAACTGTTTGAAGAGGAAGCTGTACCTGATAACGACTCTTAAATTTCGGGAGGGAATTTCTCTAACAAGGGGAGACTGTAACATCAGTGCCGGAACCGCCATCGGAACAGTGATCTCTACAGCATATGAACAGTAAACAGGTACGAATCATATACATTTCAGTATGTTTCATTATTCATATCAATTATCATTGTCATTCTGTGTGTTCATAGAACAAATTCAGAAACATTTAACAGAACCACAGTTCAGCAACAAGGGTTCTTGAGTCAGTTAATTATCTGACAATATAGAACCATTATGTGATTAATTGTTAGGATTTATTATGTATAACCGTATGTGAGGCTTTAAAGAACGAAACACACGAATGTTGTTACGTGAATGCTAAATTGACGGGTTATTCGTATGGGTGACGATCTGTACGAATATACCTGAAAGCTTAACGTTCTGAATGATATTCTATAATTAGAAAACAAGATTGAAAAGTATAGTTATCACCGTGTTCGTACGAGTGACGATTCGAACGAATACGCGCGACGACCGTACATTTCGATTTAAACAGTGAATTAATATTTTAAATTTAATAAATAAAAGATATTAGTTAATTTATTAGGAATCACAACCTAGAATAATTAAGTGATTTCTAATTTTACAAACCGCGTCACTTCGTCGCGAAAACTACGCGAACCGGTATTTTACGCGAAACCGAACGAGACCAAACGACCGGGTATTGTTCCCACATTTAATGTGGCATTAAATGTGACAACCAACCCATTCCACCCTCTCTCTTTCCCCATTCACGTTCTACACCCTTCTCTCTCTAAAGAATTGTTCTCCACCTTCTCTCTAGAATATTTCATTCGTTTCAAGCCAGATTCGATCAAATTTGGTGTCATTACGATCCCCTCATCTTGAAGATTTCAGAAGTACAAGCATTGTGAACATTCATCCACGAAATCTAAGGTAAATATCTAATTTAAATTCGGTTTGATAGGGTTTTCACGAGCTCATGTAAGTTTTGCTATAATAATCGATAATATACACTTGAAACACTTAGATGGGGGTGTATTGCACGTTAGGCAAACTTAGGAATGAGTTGGGACAGGTTGAACTCGATGGGAGAGGCGCTGATACAGGTTCGTGGGTGAGAATGATCTGCCGAACCTGTTAGAAGCAAGAAGGAGGCGGCCGAACCTATTTAGGAACCCTAGCCGAACCCTCTCTCTGCAACGAACCTGTGACCACGCCTGCACCGAACCTGAGTAACCCTGCAGCCGAACCTGTTGTCTCAACTAACATGTCAGACGAACCAACCAGCGAAACGAACCTTGCATGGCCGAACTATGACCATGCAAACTCACGAACCTTATACCTTCCAGCCGAACCATCCAAGCTGGCCGAACCCTCACCTAGTTGGAACGAACCTTCTTAGATGCGAACCTAGGGAACACTTGGCCGAACCAGGCTTATTCAAGCGAACCCTTACGTGAACAAACTCTAGGACTCAAGAACCTTTGTGTGACGAACCTTTAACCCCTGGACCTTGGAGGCCGAACTTCGGATCATGCGAACCATGGGACGAACCATAGGACTTGTGAGTTAGCCTGGCCGAACCTTGAAGGTTCGTGGGAAGGATTGATGTAGCCGAACCCTATCTGAAACCATAGGTTCGCTGATAGGGGAATTGTGGGATTAGGTTTTTGACAAAATAAGTGGATTATAAGGAATACACATGCATGGGATACACTATGTGTGTGCATGGGAATGTTTAAAAAGGGTTCAACTTCATGCAAACTTGATTAAAACAAACTAAGTCATTTTGGGTCCGACAACAAAGTCTCTAAAGTTGGGGTGTTGGTGTAGTTATTTACATTAACTTAAGAAAAATATCAATATGAATGGTCAATTTAAATGAATTGATTTGTTAATATAAGGTCATCCTGTATGGTCATAATCCCTACTTAAAAATATTAATGTTGTAACAAAGGGGAGCAAATGGAAAGACAAATCATTAAATGGGGCCTAAGTGGACCCAATGGGCTAATCAAAGCCCATCCGATGTCAAAAACAATTTGAATAATGTTATTAGATTTTAATTAAAAGAAATGAATTATAGATCTTGTAAAATTAAAGTAAATGATGTTCCAAAGTATGTTACATTTTAATGTAATCTAATTATAAATGTTTTGATTTAAGTTTTGTTATGATTTAATTGTTTGGGAATTTTGATAAAATAGACAATATAATTGTCTGGAATTATTTTAAAAACAAAGGAAACTCTGCCGAAATTTCTTAAAATTTTAACAGAAAGTTATTATACTAATCATGGGAAATGGGATCATAAGAAGGGTAGTTAAGATAGATTAGATCTTAGATACACTTAGTACTAAGACACTTAGTTGCACACACAACAAGAACCAAACCTTAGGCACAACGACTATTACGCGTACTTATTATATTCGAATTTCTATAAAATAACACAGGAACTGAAGAAACCTAGCTACAACAAGAGCGCGTATTTTGTGTTAGATCAATTTACATAGCAGCACAGGTGAGTTCATTGCCTCTTTTCTAACATTTTTGTTTTAAAACGCGGGGCTGAGAAGCATGCGTAAACTGTTTATTTAAATTGTCTACTTAAATGCCTTTAAATTTATATGTTTTACATATATATAAATGTTATCCTAGACCATGTCTAGGAAGATTTTATGCAGGTTTACTAACTGATTTACTTATAAATTTAGTGAATAATCAGGTTAAACTAAAATGTTTCAAACAGATCAAAACATTTCAAAAGAATCAAATCAAACATTTTGACAAAACAAGTGTGGGAGTTCAATGAATCAAATCAAACATTTTGACAAAACAAGTGTGGGAGTTCAATGAATCAAATCAAACATTTTGACGAAGCAAGTGTGGGATTTCAACGAATCAAACGAAACAATCTTTGCAAAGACAATATTCAATGTTCTACAAATCAAGTGTTTGTTGAACTATGAATCAAGTGAACATTTTGATCAATGAATCTAGTATTCTACGATCAACGAATCAAGTACATCTTTTAACAGAATCAGACGAATCAATCAATCATTTTCAAGGGAAATTCCTGGGAAATATCAGAGATAACATATGCCAAAACAGACGAAACAAAAACCCTACATTTCAAGAAGTCCTAGCTAGACCGTTTGATTTGTAGGTCATATGTTTGAGGGTATTTACAGATTCCCTAACTACTAAGTACCTAGATTGACAGACTAGTCTACTCGAGTATGACCAAAGGCCCCAATCAGTTGTACTTAGATTTTATTAAATGTTATTTATTTATTTATTTAAACATTTATAACTGTTTATACAGTTACTGTGGTTGATCATATTGTGTGATGAACTTATGAAATCAATATGGATTTCAAATGATTGTAATTACAGGAACAACAAACAGAAGAACTTATGGGTTGTGTTAAGGGTAAAAATGCTTATTTATCATTAACAGCAATGTCATATGCATATTAGTATGTGGTGGGATGTTGGCTAGGGCTTGTCCCTTACATATGCCCTATATATAAGCATACCGATGTGGATATTACATGTGGTGTTAATGAGGTTAGGGTCTTTACCAAAGGAGGTTTTCAAATCATTTTCAATTACTAAAACTATATGAACTCACCAACCATGTGTTGATTTTATTTTTGCATGACTTCTCAGGTGACGAACAGGTCAACTAGGAAGCTTATGCTTTTGGACTAGGACTTCAGAAAGAAGACTTAGTATTTTTGGACCTGCATATTTTTGAAGGCATCATTATACAATTTATTTTGTGTATCTTGTGTAAATACAAGATAGAAATCTATGATGTTGATGATAGATTTACATTGTTAAATTATAAACAATACTGATGTAATTTAACTTTGTAATTCTATTATATTTAGCATTTCTCATTTATATCATGTGCAATGTAAACAATCTGATCACCTTCGATTATCACTCACGATATCGCGCCCCGGGAACCTTCCGCCCGACGAGGACTTCGATCCTAACCCACCAGCTCGGGGTGTGACATTTAGGGTTTAGGGTAAGATGTACTTGATTCGTTGATCATCGAATACTAGATTCGTTGAACAATTTTACTCTTGATTCGTTGATCGTCGAACACTTGGTTCGTTGAACATCGAATATTAGTTTCGTAAAAATTGTTTCGTTTGGTTTGTTGAACTCACGCCCTTGTTTCGTCAAAATAGTTTCGTTTGATTCGTTGAACACATTCACCTGTTTCGTCAAACTAGTTGCGTTTGATTCGCTGAACACACTCACTTGTTCCAATCAGATGTGTTCAAATTCATTTTCAATAACAAAACTATATGAACTCACCAACCATGTGCTGACTTTTGTTTTCTTGCATGACTTCTCAGGTGACGTACATGTTAATTAATAAGTTCGTTTTTTTGACTAGGATGCCAGCTAGAGGACCTAGTATTTTTGGGACGTGCCTATTTTGAACATCATTATACATATTGTTTTGTATATCTTGTGTAGTTACAAGATAGAAAAGTTATGATGTTGATAGTAGATTTACATTGTTAAATTATGAACGATACTGATGTAATTTAACTTAGTAATTCTATTTTATTTAGCGCTTTCTCAATTTATATCATGTGCGATGTAAACAATCTGATCATTCCGATTATCACCTGATATCGTGCCCCGGGGACCATTCCGCCCGACGGGACATTCATTGCCTTGAATGGGTTTGTTCCGAATTGACCTTATATGGGTTCTCAGGTGAATGCTAATTTCATATGAACCCTAATCCTAAAATGGTCCGAATTCGGTTGATTTGCAGATTAATAGCCTCTGTAATGATAGGGCTTTTAAACTCCAATTAATAACGAGTAGATTGACGTAAGAATCACCTGGTTTAGTATTCGGTTGAGTGGAGTTCTAGTGATACAGAGGTTTGGTCGAGTCTTGGTCTTGAATCGATCTTAAATGTTGTTGTGCACTCTGGTTCTTCCTTCAGACACGTTAGCAATGGTTAAAGGAAGGAAATGGAGTAGGTTGATTTGGGTTTTATACGCGTTTGATTGGAATTTGAATTTTCAGTCGAACGGGTATTTGTGGAATGAATTTTCGTGTTTAATTCGATTGATTTCGATTTAATTGATAATTTCTAACTTTTAACACGTTTATATCCTTTCCAAATTAATCGATGGTGAGCTGGAATCGTACTGGATTAAAGGATTTGAATCTTGGGTTTGAGACGGGTCTGGTTGGGTATCCATTTGGTAGTCGCGTAAAGGGGAAAACACACTTTGGGAATTTACAGGTTTGGCCACTCTTATTTCCACCTTGTTTCAGCTTTTAAATAAATCTTTTTCCCTCTCACAAGTTAGTTTCATTAAATGTCATTTTTAGCCCCTCAAGTTAAACAATCATTTTATACTTCGAAATTTTTAAAACCTTGTATATTGTTTGAATAACATATATACTTTGCATAAGACATCAAAATTTATAAAATAATTTAATATCGTATTATTATTATTATTATTATTATTATTATTATTATTATTATTATTATTATTATTATTAGTACTATTATTATTATACTACTACTACTACTACTACTACTACTACTACTACTACTACTACTACTACTACTACTACTACTACTACTATTATTATTAAAATAATCCAGTAGTCCATAAAGGTAACTCTCAAAGCTAGACTTGCAGATGCTATTGGGATGGGATGGTAAGTAAAATGCCTAACTGTCATTAACAACGATGTCATATGCGGTTTAGTTTGTGGTGGGATGGCGTCTGGGCGGGTTGTAGGCTCGACCCTTTCGTATGCCCTATATATAAGCATACCGAATTGGATATTACAAGTGATGTTAATGAGGTTAAGGTTGTTACCGAAAAGGTATGCAAAACCTATTTTACTAATACTAAACTACATGAACTCACCAACCATTGTGTTGACCTTGTTTTCTTACATGCTTTCTTAGGTGACGTACAGGAATAAGCTAAGGCTAAGGAATGCATGCTAGGATGCCCAGTTAGAGGACCTAGTAGATTTTGGAAAACCCATGTGTTTGTTGATTGTTGTGAATCACTTTTGATATCTTGTACAGTTACAAGATAGTAAACATTTGATTCTTTTGATAGGTTTACTTAGTTAAATTATCAAACATTGACGATTGTAATTTAAGTTTGTAATCCTAGTTTAATGCTATTGTGCTTTAGTAATTCTCAATCTTGATGCTATGTAAAAAATCTGATCATTCACGATTATCACTCCCGATATCGTGCCTCGGGAACCTTCCGCCCGGCGGGACACACGATCCGGCCCACCGGCTCGGGGTGTGACAGATTAGTATTAGAGCTCAAGGTTATAGAGAATAATAGGTCGTTTACTTAAAACGGTTTGGCCTACACTATAACTTGGGACCCTCATATAGAGAACATAGGATTCATGCTTGCATTGTGTCTTCTGCATTCGATCACTGCACTAACCAATATTCTTTTGGTTATGATCAGAATGCCACCTAGAAGACCACCTCCTCTGCTGCCACTGCCACAAAACTTAGCCCCGCACTTGTCAACGCCATCACCAGCTAATTCACCACCGCCAACTCCTCCTCCTCCCCTACACATTCCTCCTCCAAACCTAGATGCAACTCCAGCTCTAGATCCTACTATTGTTGCTTTGGAAACATTACTGAGCAGTCAACTGACTAACCAGCTGAAGGATGTTATCCCAGAGATGATCAACAGGATTCAAGGTCACGGCAACAACTCTGGGCATACTACGGGGGAAGCTAGTGGAAACACTGGCACTACTTCAGACTATTCCTACAAATCATTCGTAGGATGCAAGCCGCCAAGCTCTAGTGGTGTCGAAGGAGCTGTTGGACTGATCCAATGGCTAGAGAAGATGGAGACCACACTGGACATCAGCGGTTGTCCAGAACACCATAAGGTTCCCTACGCTGCTGGATCTTTTAGCAAGCGGGCCTTAACATGGTGGAACTCCCAGATAAGAGCTTGAGGCAGAGAAGAAGCACTGGCTATGCCTTGCGCAGATTTCAAAATCCTTTTAAGGAATGAATTTTGTCCAAAGCATGAACTTCAGAAGCCAGAGATTGAACTATCCAATCACGTGATGAGGGGGCAGACCACAAGGCTTATACTACTCGCTATCACGAACTGGTAACTTTGGTGCCAGAGATGGTGCCGACTCTGGAAAAGCTGATTGATCGTTACATGGGAGGATTACCATCCTGCATTAAGGGCATTGTACTTGCTGCAAACCCTGCGACTCTGGAGTCAGCCATCTCCTTATCAGCTAAACTCACTGATGTAATGGTGAAATCAGGAGTTCTGAAGAAAGACTCGGGCAAAGGAAAGGAAGAACCGTCAAAAAAGCCTGAATATCATCAGAAGAAGAAGCAAAAGGTCGTCAAGAACTATGTGATGACCACCCCTTTGCAACAAGCTGCTGCAGCACTTGCTAATGCTACGCCCAAACACTATGTGGGAATGCATCCTCAGTGTGCACAATGAAAATTTCATCATCCTGCTACTGTGCAATGCAGGAAATGCAACAGTTGTGGCCGACTAGGTCACCGGGCTCAACAATGTCGCGCTCCAGCAACACAAGCTGCAAACAATGCTGCTTAGAATTTCCTCCACCACCAAACCCGGGCAATCACAACAACAACAATAGGGGATGCTATAACTGTGGAGAACTAGGCCTGTCACACCCCAATTTTCAACTAACGGAATCACACCGTTTGGGAGCATGACAAACCAGGATCTCAGATCATTAGACATAGCAAAGACCTCTATATGAATTTTCAAAACATACTTTGGTCTTTAAAACATAACATCAGAGTTTTTCAAAAGTTGCGGAAGCGTTATAAAACCAATAACAGTTGAAAGATGTAAATTACAATACAAAGTTCCAAATGTTTAAAACCAAATAACTAAAATGTTCAAAAATGCATGCGACTCTATCTACTAGTCCATGCCAGCTTTAACGCGCGCCTTAGCGTCCTGAGAAAACATGTAAATCAAGTCAACACAAAGGTTGGTGCATAACACAGGTTTTAATCATTCATAATGTTCAAAACAACAGTTTGAATAATAAGATTGTAGATAACATAATCACACATGCACAGTCATGATAGCTAGTCATATAAACTATTTACATACGTGTTCGACACCGAAACTGACGGATTGCCATGCTATAGCATGTTTTCGCCTTGCCACTATTGTCTATCACAACAATAGTAAAATTGTGTTTGGTCAGTCAAACACCTGCGTAGATCCCATCTACCAGGTGAGGTTTGTCAAACCTAATAGATCTATTTCCAACTACCACGCTTTGCATTACAGCAAACTAAACGGTTCGAGATGTGTAAGGACTTTCAAGTTGATATGTTTTCACATAATGTAAACAGCTAACTCATGCAAGTGATATGTATCTAAAAACAGTTTGTTGCACATGTTTTCTCCCCCAAAACAGTTTAAAATAAGAAAGGGGCCGTGTACGCACCTTTGATGATTGCAGAATGATCAAACACTTGTGAACTCGCGTAGAAATCCTCTACGAAGAATCTGTGGTTTAATAATAACTCAGTGTTATTCGAGATGTCGTTTTGTGCTTGAAATCACATACGTGTCAACACACGTATGTTGGATTTGCTAAGAATGTGTATACGAAAGTACGCGTGCCATTGAAATCGTTAAAATAAAATTATATACAATTTTATTTAATTAAACGCAATTATACGCGATTTCGTGTTCGGATTAAAAATATGAATTTTATCATCCTAATACGTTCGTATTCTCGTTACGTTTCCAACGCAACTTGAACGAACTAAAACGGAGTTCGTATGTGGAAATTATCTCAAAAATACCAAAAATGGTATTTTTTTTTCCAAAAACCGGCCACCCCTTGGCTCGAACCCG
This sequence comes from Mikania micrantha, assembly GCA_009363875.1. Taxonomy (NCBI): domain Eukaryota; kingdom Viridiplantae; phylum Streptophyta; class Magnoliopsida; order Asterales; family Asteraceae; genus Mikania; species Mikania micrantha. Next base: position 101,030,322 of record CM018693.1, on the reverse strand, counting down.
CGACCCTTCATTCAAACCACACGCATCTAACCAGTCCAGCCCGCTAGGGTATCGCGACTGATTACCAAACTTATTTGATTTATACACTACTACAACCCAAATCCTATTTGCTAATATAGCCGAAGCATACACCTTACAATTGGACTTCGATTCGAACCCCATTAATCCTAAAACCACAGGGCTATGATTCCTGTTATCAAATCGAGTCTACCAGTTGTTTTAATTTGAATAACACCTCCAATTGGTTCAAAAATTTCTAATCGGTTTCATCTAAAAAAAACTAAAACTCTAATACTAACAATTCATTATAGTTTGATGAAATTAATCTAGGATCACCCTCAATCGGCCTCTTATGAAACTGTTAATGAAAATCAATTTCATTCTTAAAATCTTTTGAATCAAAATCCCCAAACCATTTTAACTCAAGAACCCTAGAAATAGAAATCCATCAATTCGTGATTGTTTCTTAAAATTAACATACTATTATCCTTTGTCGAGATCTTCTGAAGTTAACCATAACAATCAATTTGATTTTAAACTTCATTTGACTACAAACCCCCAAACTGTTTTTGATTTAAAACTCTAATAATCGAAATCTTACAATTCAAGATTAATACATGAAATCAGTGCATGGATTTTGTTAATCGGTGTATTCAAAAACTAGTAGCATATTTTGATTTCATTTTTAATCTCAATTGCATTAAAACCCCCAAAACCGATTCTAGGATGAACCCTAGAATCCGAACCCTATCAATTCGTGATTCTAAGTTTCCATTTACTTGGGTTTTAGCTTAATCATAACAAAGAGAATGTGTAGATGTTGTGACTTACTTGATTTGTTCTCGAATTGACGAAGATCGAATGCGTGTGAACTTCGGCCAAGCCCTAGAATTCAAATCTTCTTCCCGTGATGTCTAAGATCAAATTGGTTTGCGAAATAACTCCTGAGAGTACCGATTTAGACTTCTGAGAGTTCAATTGTGCAAAGTGAAGTCGAATTGTATGATTTTTACTTATGGGATTGTCGGTTTCGACTCTTAGCCTACTTGAATCATTAATTCGATTGATGACCATGATAATTACCCCTGGTAACCGTTTCTAATCATTAACTTGATACATACCACTGATAAATTTCAGTTACAAGCTAGTATAAATGTGGAATTCGATCCTTTACAAGCCAATTGGCCGAAACTTTGACTTCCAAAGTCAAATTCTCCAATTTGATGTAACTACAATTGTGATACTTATGTTTTAATGTTTCTAGACCCATTTTGCTTAATCCTTAACTCCTATATAATAATCTGGATCAACAACATATCATTTCGATTAACAAAATTGAGCCGAAAATTCCGAATTATCACTAATTGGATCATCTAACTCATTGTTGGGCTAAATTATCCCAATTGGGCTTCTCAAATACAATTGGGCCTCACTGGGCCTTCCTGGGCCTACCTTGGCCTTCCCTGGGCCTACTTTGTTTACATTGGGCCTTACTTGAACTTATTGGGCCTTACTGGGCCTCTCTTGGCTTATTGGGCCTACATTGGCTCTGTTGGGCCTACATAGACTTCGTTGAGCCTAATTGATCTTGTTGGGCCTTCATTGGCCTTGTTGGGCCTTCATTGGCCTTGTTGGGCCTTCATTGGCCTTGTTGGGCCTTCATTGGCCTTGTTGGGCCCACACCATCACTGTTGGGCCTATGATATCACCATCTCCCGTTAACAAGGTTAGTGTAAAAAGTCGGATTGTCACAAGGCCATTTCTCAAGAGACTGCCAAAAGAGAGTGCAACAGGGAGCACAGGCCCCTCGTGGGAGGGCTTTTGTTATTGGAGCCAATGCAGCACGCCAAGACCCTAACGTGGTCACTGGTACATTTCTTTTACATGACTCTTGTGCATCTATTTTGTTTGACACTGGTGCAGATCAGAGTTTTATTTCATCTGACTTTGCACGCCAACTTAATCTTAATGAGGAATCTTTAGACATCCCTTATATTCACAAAGTAGCAAATGGGAAACAAATCACAGCTAGCAGTATACTTAGGAACTGCCCACTTACACTTACTGATCATACATTTACTATCGACCTGATACCGATGGAGTTGGGCAGTTTCGACATCATTGTTGGGATGGATTGGCTATCTCTCAATAGAGTGGAAGTTATCTGTTCTGAAATGCTACTTCGGATTCCATTGGCGAATGATCGTGTATTGGAAGTTCGAGGGGATCAAGCAAAGCCTAGTTTCAAAATCATATACTGCATAAAAGCGCGTAAGTGTCTACAGAAGCAATGTGTAGCTTTCTTGGCTCATGTGGTGGATAAAGAGAAAGACAAGAAAACGATTCAAGACGTGCCGATAGTGAAGGAATACCCAGAAGTGTTTCCTGAAGACTTACCACGTTTGCCACTGGTGCGACCGGTAGAGTTTCGCATTGACTTAATTCCTGGATCAACTCCTATTGCTTAATCTCCTTACAGGTTAGCACCTTCAGAGATGCAGGAATTGTCGAATCAACTGCAGGAACTACTTGATAAAGGTTTCATCCGACCAAGCTACTCACCTTGGGGAGCTCCAGTTTTGTTCGTAAAGAAGAAGGATGGATCCTTTCGGATGTGCATAGACTACCGAGAGCTAAACAAGCTAACCATCAAGAATCGGTATCCATTGCCGATGATTGATTATTTGTTTGACCAACTATAAGGAGCTCAGTATTTCTCGAAGATCGACTTGCGGTCTGGATATCATCAGCTTAGAGTCCATGACGAAGACATACCGAAGACGGCGTTTCGTACCAGATATGGGCATTACGAGTTTATGGTGATGCCTTTTGGATTGATGAAGCACCAATGGTTTTCATGGACCTCATGAACCGAGTGTGCAAGCCGTATTTGGATCAGTTTGTCATTGTCTTTATTGATGACATACTGATATATTCTAAAAGCAAAGCAGAGCACGAGCAACATCTTAGGGTAATCTTGGAGCTGTTGAAGGAAGAGAAACTGTATGCCAAATTCTCTAAGTGTGAATTTTGGCTAAGAGAAGTTCAATTCCTGGGTCATGTAGTCAACAACGAGGGAATACACGTAGACCCTGCCAAGATCGAGGCAATAAAGAACTGGGATACTCCGAAGATACCGACGGAGATACGGTCCTTTTGGGATTAGCAGGCTATTATAGAAGGTTTATCTCAAACTTTTCTAACATAGCCCTGCTGCTCACCAAGCTAACACAGAAGAACGAGCAATTTGTTTGGGAACAGAAGCAAGAAGATGCCTTTCAGATTTTGAAGCAAAAGCTATGTGATGCTCCAATCTTATCTCTCCCAGATGGTTGTGATGACTTTGTCGTGTACTGTGATGCATCCCATCAGGGACTTGGTTGCGTGCTGATGCAACGAGACAAAGTTATTGTGTATGCTTCGAGACAACTAAGTGTACCATATTTACTGATCACAAGAACTACACTACTCATCATCTGGAACCTGGAGCAATGGCATTCGCACTGAAGATTTGGAGACATTACTTATATGGCACCAAGTGTACCATATTTACTGATCACAAGAGTCTGCAACATATATTTTATCAGAAGGAACTCAACATGCCACAGCGACATTGGGATTAACTTTTAAATGATTAGGATTGTGTAATCAAGTAGCATCCGGGCAAAGCGAACGTTGTGGCTGATGCTTTGAGCTGGAAGGAACGGGTCAAACCCTTGTGCGTTAGAGCAATGGGAATGACGGTGCAGACAAGTTTACACGACAACATTATTCAAGCACAACAAGAGGTAGTTGAACGAGGAAACCTGAAGAAAGAACTAGACTGTGGAGCAGAAAAGCAATTTGAAACAAAGCCTGATGGAGTCATCTTCTATAAGGATCGTGTATGGATTCCTGCAGTGGATGAATTGAGAAAACTTATCTTTGATGAAGCACACAAGACCAAGTACTCCGTGCATCCCGGCTCTGATAAAATGTACCAAGACTTACGGGAAATTTATTGGTGGCCGGGTATGAAGAAAGACATAGCAGAGTATGTTGGTCGATGCCTCACATGTGCCAAAGTGAAGGCGGAACACCAGAAACCGTCAAGTTTACAGGAACAGCCTGAGATTCCACTCTGGAAGTGGGAACAAACAGCTATGGACTTTATTACATAGTACCCCGCACTTCCAGTGGACATGATACTATATGGGTTATCGTTGATCGATTAACCAAATATGCTCATTTCTTGCCAATGCGTGAGACCTACACGATGGATAAACTGGCAAGACTATACATAAACGAGATAGTGGTGCGTCATGGTGTGCCATTGTCTATCATTTCAGATCGACACAGCAGATTTACATCAAGGTTCTGGGAATCGTTGCAGAAATCTCTGGGGACGCAGCTAAATCTGAGTACCGCTTACCATCCACAAACGGACGGTCAGAGCGAACGTACTATACAAACCTTGGAGGACATGCTGAGAACCCGTGTTTTAGATTTCGGTGGGGATTGGGACTCTCATTTGCCACTGATTTTATTCTCCTACAAAAACAGTTATCATAGTAGCATCGGATGTGCACCGTTCGAGGCTTTTTATGGTTGGAAATGTCGATCGTCGATCTGTTGGACTGAAGTGGGAGATAATAGAATAACTGGGCCAGAGGTTATTCAAGAAACTACCGACAAGATTGCTCAGATTCAACAAAGGCTACAAGACACCCAAAGCAGACAAAAGAGCTATGCCGACAAACGGCGCAAGCCATTGGAATTCCAAGTAGGAGACCGCGTCATGTTAAAGTTATCCCCGTGGAAAGGCGTAGTCCGTTTTGGAAAGAAAGGCAACTTAGCACCACGATACGTCGGACTGTTCGAGATTGTTGAACGTATTGGTCCTGTGGCGTATAGACTAAGGTTACCCGATGAACGTAGTGGTGTGCATGACGTGTTTCACGTCTCAAACTTGAAGAAATGTCTTGCAGACGAATCACTAGTTATACCAGTTGAAGAAATTCAGTTGGACGAGATTTGCACTTTATCGAAGAACCTTTGGAGATTATGGATCGCAAGGTTAAGCAACTAAGGCGAAGCCGTATCCCAATTGTCAAGGTCCGTTGGAATTCAAAGTGTGGACCCGAGTTTACTTGGGAATGAGAAGATCACATTAAGTCTAAGTATCCCCAACTGTTTACAGAGGAAGCCGTACCGGATAACGATTCTTAAATTTGGAGACAAAATTTCTCTAACAAGGGGAGACTGTAACATCAGTGCCGGAAACATTACCGGAACAGTGATCTGCACAGTAACTCGCATAGTAACTCAGGTACAAACTATGTGAACTATTTGAATGCTATTATCATTTAATGCTTGACACTAAACTATTATGCAACTATTTCAGCAAACAGATTAAATCTATCGGTTTAACAGTCAGAAACATATCTGACAACAATGAGCTGACACACGAATGCTTGTTAATATGCTATTGTGTATAAACGTATGCGAGGTTGAACAGAACAAAGCAATAACGGACGTCGTTACGAGAATGCTAAATGGACGGATTATTCGTATAGGTGATGATCTGTACGAATACATCTGAAAGTTTAACGTTTTGAATGATGTCCAACAATTAGAAAACCATATTGAAAAGTATAGTTATCGTCGTATTCGTACGAATGAGGATTCGAACGAATACGCTCGACGGCTATACTATTCGATTTAAACTGTAATTTAAATGTTTTCAGAAAGTTTAAAATAAAAGAAAGATATTTAGTTAATTTACAAGGAATAACCACCTAAATTGATTTAATAAACTTTACTTTTAAAACCGTAACATTTCGTTACGAAAACAGAACGAAACGACGCTTTTACGTGAAACCGAACGAACCCGAACATACCCGGGTAAAGTAAAGCCATTTATTATGCATTAAATGCCATAATCAAGCTTCCACCTACCCATCTTCCCCAAAATTTCCGCCCTCTCTCTCTCTACATTCTCTCTCTACAAGTTCAAGCCCCAGAAACCTCATTCCTCAACCAAATCGAGTGTTTTTGGTGTCTAAACGACCACCACATCACGTAGATCACAAAAGTACAAGGATTTGGAACCCAAGATCGTCTGATATGAGGTAGATTCAAGCTATTTATCACGATTTTTAGGGTTTTGAAACTCTTGTGCGAACCACTATTGCAAACCGGTTCTAAGCACTTCAAACCTTAGGGAAACCACACAACAACACCATAGGATAATGTAGGAACAAAGGGGATGTTATAATCCTGCCCTAAACCACAACTTGTGTGGGCTGCACATTTGGGAACGGGTCGGCTGAATGGCACAGTAGCAGAGGGGTGAATGACACCAGCGAATGGCTTTTAGCCTAAGCACTAGTCCTTAGCCGAATGGCTCCAGACCGAAACAGGTCTCATTCGGCCGGCCCTCCTTCTGTTGGCTACCTTCTTTCGACCAACCACATTCGGCCAAGTCTTAGTCGCCCCTAGCTCATTCGATCGGGTTTCCATTCGGCTCCAACCCCATTCGTTCGACCAGGAGGTTCTTTCGATCGGCAGCTCTCATTCAGCCATTTATCCTTCGGTCGGCCATTCTTGCTTCGGCAGTTCTCATCTGGCCAAGGGCATTTTGGTTAGGCTACCTTGGAATGAGCTGAACTACTGGTTGGTCGAACCTATGGAGTTGTGAGTGCATGAATTACATGGGTTAAGTATGTGTGTGCATGGGAACACCTACGTAAACCTCATGAATGTGTGTGTGTGTGCATGGGAAAGTAGTAGGGATTTCATAACAAGAGGAAAACCTAGTTTTACACAAAGGTGATAATCTTATAAGCTAATCATAATTAAGACACCAAGGAGTGGCTAAATAAATGCAAAACTTATATCTTGCCTATTATATGGGATGGAGGGTAAACAAATAATTATGCAACAACAACAACAAGAGTATTACCTATTCTAGTGTGAAACATGAGATGCAAAGAAGCAAGGAATCAGCTAAGCTAGATAGTCCCAACGGACTTCTAAGCTAAGTTGTACGCACGAAGGATCTAAGAAACAAATGAAGCTAAGACTTAATCTTGGACTTAGAGTTAATCAAATTGGATTAACTTAAGTCTAACAAACTAATCTGTGTTTTTTCTTAAAATAAATTATGGTTTCAGAAAAAGAAATCAATAGTAAACTTTCTTAAATTAAATAAATGTTTTTAACTGAATGGTTTAACTTTAATCTATGAGACAAAGGTTACAACCGGGTAATGTATTAGACTAACTAGAAAGATTCTTAGAAAACCTACTAGTAACATAAGACACTTAGTTGCACGCCAAGACCAAAACCCTAGTTTGCGTCTATTACAAAGATTTATAGTATTCGAATCTTTTAAAACAACTCAGGTGTTTAAGATACTTAAGCTACAACTAAGGAGCGCGCATTTTCTGTGGTAATTCATACTTAGCAACACAGGTGAGTTCATTAGTCCCTTTTCAAACTATTTTAAATTTTATTTCGGGACTGAGAAGCATGTTATACTTTTTAAACAAATGTTTAAATGTTGCATAAATGCTTTTTTACTTATTCATAATGCTAATACTAATGCTTATGCTTATTCTAAAAGCTAAAAGCTAAGGCTTTAACCTAAATGCTAATGCTACATGCTAATGCTACATACTAATACTACATGCTAAGGCTACATACTTTTATACTAGTTTGCTTAAAACACTGGATGCTTTTCATATGCAAAGAATGCAAAGACTACCAGGTTGAAATGATTTTTGAAACTAACTTTGAAAGATTGAATGCTCAAACTCTAAAAGGCTTAAGTGCTTGATGTGCTTGCTATGCTCGAATGCTCGAAATGCTTGAAATGCTCAAAATGCTTTAAACTCTTGTATGCTTTATATGCTTGAAATGTTAAGACAAACGGATTGTTTCTCACCCCTGCGCAGCGTGCGGAATCCACGGCGCAGTGACGTATGAACAGTTGAATCATGCACAAGTATTGAATAAGAACAAAAACAATGGATTACTACGTTTCAAAATATTTAGACAGTTGTTCAGTTACAGACCATCTATCTACCAAAAGAAAGACAACTATAGACCCCAAAATATAGTTACCAAATAAGACTTCAAACAAGACAATTAAACATTTAGGATTTAGTGTGTTTCTATTCCATCCTAGCATGTTTCTTCATCTTGTTCTATCTTAGAATGGTCTCCTTAGTTGTCTCTGAGAAAGTCTTAAACCTGATTACCTGAAACACGTGAAAAGTAACTGTCAACTACAGACGTAGTTGGTGAGAACAATAGGTTTAACATATGAAATCATGAATATGTGATACAAGGCATATGTATGTTAAAGTAATAAATGATTCACATGGATGAGCTGCAACCCAAACTAACATCAAGTAAGAAAATGAGTGTAAACAGTCCAATCACTGTTCGCACGGAAGCCAACATATAATATCAAGTCCCAAACCACGTTTGGAGTTAGATAATGTATCAGCAATTTTGAAACCATAATGACACCAGACCTGTAGTTAGCTTTTAAAACAAATTTAAAAGCTAACTCCATCCTGGATAAGAACCAATGTGTCCGCTTTCCCTTGTTGTGATCACCCAGTACTAACGCTAATGAATGTGATACTTGATGCGTTTACAAGTTTGTTTACAACAATAGACACCATGTTGATGAACCTTACTTTAACCGAACGTGTTAATGCCTTATTTGATAACATGAATTGAAAACCTTGATTTAATCCCATGAATTAAATCCTTTGTTTTGAATACCATGAGATGATTTACTTGATTTGAATACCATGAAATGAAACTCTTGATTTGAATACCATGAAATGAACCTCTTGATTTGAATACCATGAAATGAACCCCTTGCTTTGAATACCAGGAAATGAACCCCTTGATTTGAATACCATGAGATAGTGACCTTGTATGATAACAAGGTTTATAGAATCCATTATATAAAAGTGTTTATCATTTATAAAAACATTTGAGTAAATCTGTTATGAAACAGTTCAAGGAACCTTTATAAAACTTTTTTAATAAAAAGAGTTTGATATTTGATAAAATCCTTTATAATATTTGATGAATCCCTTGAATTAGTGCAATGAACATGTAATATTCGTAAAGTAGAGCACATGTTGAACCATGAAATACGATTGTAAAGATAGGGTTTGATCACGTGTTCCACCCCAAAACAGTTGTAAAACAGTAAAAGAGGGGCTAAAGTTCTCACCTGTCTGCAGTAGACTCTGAACTAAAACAGATAGCAAGTAGCAAACAGGACTTCTAATTGGTTCCTATATCATTGTAATCATACATAAGATATAAGATTTATAGTTATATAGACTTTGATTCATTGATTGACTTGTGTTCTCTTGATTTGTGATTAACCTCATGAATACTTGATCTCATGGTTATGATTGTTGTGTAAACTTGAAAGTCATGATTGAGCTACTTGATTGATCATGGATCCATGAAAATGATGTGTGATGTCCTGTTATGCACAAACTTGTTTGCACAACATCACATGTGTTTAAGAGTTTGTTAAGCCATAGATTAACATGAATTATGAAAAGTTGTTCCAATTGTTTTAAGTCCTGTGATTGTGAATTGATCTTCATGATTATTGTTAAGTTACAAACTTAACCTATTTATGATCAATTCACAACTGTCATAAGTCGAGGGCCACACATTGGGCCTTAAGCCCATGAAACCATGAGGGCTTAACAAAGGCCATGGGCCACTTAGATCAACTATGGGCCAATTGAATGTGATGTTTGGCCAACCAACTTGTTTATGGACCATGTAAAATGTCAAAGACAATATTGGGCCAACTTCAAGCTCTTAATGGGCCGAAAGCCACTATGTGGATCAAAGGGAATAACATGGGCCAAGTATGATGGGTTTGGGCCGAATGGAGTTTAATTGGGCCAAAAGGGATGTGGGCTGCCAACTTTGGGCAGCGAACCTTTTAGGTTAAAGAGTCTAGGTTCGGCCAAGTTCATGGTCCAAGGGTTCGTGAACAGGAAGGCCACATGCAGGTTCGTGGTGCTTAGGTGTTGATTGGTTCGCAAGGCTTCGGTTATGAAAGCTTTAGGGTTCGGCAACCCTTCCATCATGCAAGGTTCGTGGATCAGTACAAAGGTTCGTGAGGTAATCCAACTGCAAGGTTCGACTCTATGGTGCTGATGTGCATAGATTCGGCCATAGGTTCGACAACTAGGGTTCGCGAGTCAAGCATGAGGGTTCGTGGAACCTTGTGGGTTCGCCATGATCACCGAAGGTTCAGGGGATCCATGGTGACTTGATGCAGGTTCGTGAGGACTTATTGGGTTTGGCTGGTAACCCAACGAACCATACAGGGTTCGCTAAGGTTCGCTAGACTCCCACTGGTTAGGCCGGGAAACCCTAAGGGGTTCGGCTCCATGACCACCGCGAACCTGTACACCTGCATCGTCACCTTCATCGAATTCCTCATCTCTAGGGCATGATCTAGGTTAATTCAACATCAGATAGGGTTGCTAGATGTGCGAGACTCGAAGGATGATGCAACAGGACCGGTTATGTGTGTGTTTAACAAACCCACGAACAAAAACCCTAATTTCCAGATTTTTAAACCGTTTGTACCTCGTTTTTGGTCGGACAAAACACCAGATCCCTTGTACTTCTGTGTAGAGGATGTTGAGAGCTACGCGTGGGCACTAAGAACACCGAATTTCGTTGAGAAACGAAGTAGATACGCGCGTTTGAAGTCGGTTTTTAGAGAGAGAGAGAGAGAGTTGAACGAAAATCTAGTGAGAGAAAGGGTTGTTGGTGACATAAATGAGGGATTTAGCCTTGTTCAAGGCTTTTATAGCCCGGGTGGTATTCGGGTTCGTTTCGGTCGCTCGGTTCGCGTTTCCGGAACGTAACGCGTATTTTACGCGGTTTTAAATAAAAATAGTTGTTAAACTCATTAAAATGATGAGTTTCAAAATTGTAAAAATATAAAATAATCATTTTAATTATTTGTTCGAAAACAGATCGTTAAACAGTAACAATTACGTGTATACCCGCAATCGCGTACGTTTTCCGATCGTATAAAATATTTAAAGCCGTTCACTCGTAATTATAAGTTCAACATTCGTATCATCATGGATCGTCACCCATAACTATACTCAGTCTCGCTTACGCATTACGATTTTGTTTGATTAATTGTCATAATATTCGTCTTAACACTACGCACTAACACTACCCTGTTACACCGAACGCAGTATATATATAGGGCTCACTCTCGCTGCCCACCACTGTTTCGATATAACACGATACTGTTCTTGCCTAGTGTAATCGATTGTAATTAAGTAATACATACTTGTTCCTAAATAAATAAGATCCTGTAACACACAAGCACACATTATAAACATAAGAATCACACTGATTAACTGAACATTGACACCCATTGTTCTAACATTGTTTACGACTACCATGACTAAATGTACAAATGTTACAGTCTCCCCTAGTTAAGGGAATTTCGTCCCGAAATTAACTAGCCAATGATACTATAAAAAGATGAGGGTACTTAAGATTCATTTGGTCTTCACGTTCCCAGGTGAACTCAGCACCGAGTTTGCCCTCCCATCGTACCTTTACGATCGGGATACGGCTGCGTTTAAGTTTCTTGACCCCATGATCCATGATTTCAACCAGACGTTCTATGAATTGCATGTTGTTCTGAATCTGTATGTCTTCTAGTGGAATCTGAACATCATGATCCGCTAAGCATTTCTTAAGATTTGATACATGAAAAGTATCATGAACATTGCTTAGCTCCACTGGAAGTTTGAGTTTGTAGGCTACGGGACCAATCCGTTCCAGGATCTCAAAAGGTCCAACGTACCTTGGTGCAAGTTTCCCTTTCTTCCCGAATCGGACAACGCCTTTCCAGGGAGAAACTTTGAGTAAGACTCGGTCACCGACTTGAAACTCAAGCGGTTTCCGACGTCGATCAGCATAACTCTTCTGCCGATCTCGTGCGGCCTTAAGCCTTGATTGAATGATTGTGATTTTGTCTGATGTTTCCTGAATGAGTTCTGGTCCTACGACCTGTGAGTCACCAACCTCGGTCCAGCAGACCGGTGATCGACACTTTCTACCATATAAAGCTTCGAATGGTGCACATTGAATGCTCGTATGGTAGCTATTGTTATATGAAAACTCAATGAGTGGAAGATGAGTGTCCCAACTTCCACCGAAGTCAATGACACAAGAACGAAGCATGTCCTCAAGTGTTTGGATAGTCCTTTCGCTTTAACCATCGGTTTGGGGATGATACGCCGTGCTAAGATTAACACGAGTTCCCAAAGCCTTTTGCAATGATTGCCAAAAGCGAGAAGTGAAACGACTATCACGATCAGATATGATTGATGTTGGTGTACCATGACGTGCAATGATTTCGTTGATATATAGAGTGGATAGCTTCTCCATCTTGTAATCCTCTCGGATCGGGAGAAAATGAGCAGATTTGGTGAGTCGATCAACGATCACCCAAATCGAATCGAATCCTCACGGAGTTCTCGGCAACTTAGTTATGAAATCCATGGAAATTTGCTCCCATTTCCATTGAGGAATTTCAGGTTGCTGCAGAAGTCCCGAAGGCTTTTGATGTTCTGCTTTGACTTTTGAACATGTTAGACACTTTCCCACGTATAGTGCTATGTCTTTCTTCATTCCCGGCCACCAGTAAGATGTCCTCAAGTCCTGATACATCTTATCGGCTCCAGGATGAATTGAGTATCGCGACTTATGAGCCTCATCACAGATGAGTGTACGCAATTCTTCAGACTTTGGAATCCAAATACGGCCATTGAGATATAACACTCCATCAGATCGGGTTTCTAGTTTCTTCTCAATGAAGCAATCCAAGTCTGTCTTGAGTTGATTGTCTGTTACTACTTGTTGTTGTGCAATACGAATCAAGTCTTTCAAGTTTGGCTGTGTGTTGATCTCCATGGCTCTGACACGAATTGGCTTGACTGGTTCCTTGCGACTAAGAGCATCCGCCACCACATTGGCTTTACCCGGATGGTAACGAATCTCACAGTCGTAATCAGTTAGAAGCTCAACCCAACGCCGTTGTCTCATGTTGAGTTCTTTCTGATTAAGGGTGTGTTGCAGGCTCTTGTGGTCTGTATAGATGACACATTTAGTACCATAAAGGTAGTGCCTCCAAATCTTCAATGCAAAGACCACAGCCCCTAACTCAAGGTCATGAGTAGTGTAATTCTTCTCGTGAACCTTAAGTTGTCTTGAAGCATACGCAATGAACTTGTCCCGTTGCATAAGTACACAATCGAGACCAAGGTTTGAAGCATCACAGTAGACAATGAAATCATCACTGCCTTCTGGAAGGCTAAGTATAGGGGAATTGCATAACTTCTGTTTAAGAAGTTGAAATGCATCTTCTTGTTTCTGTCCCCATATAAATGCTTGACTTTTCTGAGTCAATGTGGTAAGTGGCAAGGCAATCTTATAGAAATTCGCAATGAATCTCCTGTAATAACCTGCCAGACCCAGAAATGAACGAATCTCTGTTGGAGTAGATGGGGTAGTCCAGTTCTTAATCGCCTCAATCTTCGCTGGATCTACATGTATTCCATCCTTGTTTATGACATGTCCTAAGAAGTGAACCTCCTTTAGCCAAAATTCACATTTTGAGAATTTAGCATAAAGTTGTTCTCCTCTTAGTAGTTCTAGGACTTTCCTCAAATGATCTTCATGCTCCTGTTCTGACTTTGAATAGATCAGTATATCATCAATAAAGACGATAACAAACTGATCTAAATACGGTCTGCAGACTCGATTCATCAAGTCCATGAACACTGTGGGTGCATTGGTCAGCCCAAATGGCATAACCACAAACTCATAGTGTCCATATCGAGTCCTAAACGCTGTCTTTGGTATATCCTCATCATTTACTCTTAACTGATGATACCCGGATCGTAAATCAATCTTAGAGAAACAAGTTGCTCCCTGTAATTGATCAAACAGATCATCGATCCTGGGCAGAGGATATCTATTCTTGATTGTCAACTTGTTCAGCTCACGATAATCGATACACATACGAAATGAACCGTATTTCTTTTTGACAAAGAGAACCGAAGCTCCCCATGGAGAGAAACTCGGTCTTATGAAACATTTTTCTAAAAGTTCTTGAAGCTGACTAGACAGTTCTTGCATCTCAGACGGTGCTAATTGATACGGTGACTTCGCCACTGGGTTTGCTCCGGGGACGAGATCGATTCTAAACTCCACTTGTCGGATTGGTGGTAATCCAGGCAAGTCTTCTGGAAATACGTCAGGATAATCTCTGATTACTGGAACGTCTCCAACTGCTTTCTTTTCAGGTTTCTTTTCTACCACATGAGCCAGGAATGCATAATATTTCTTCTTCAGGTATTTCCTCGCTTTAATGCACGATACAATCTTCAATCCGCGGCAGGGTTTCTCGCCGTAAACTATCATCGTTTCGCCGGACGGTAGGGGAATTCGAATGAGTTTCTCCGAGCATACGATTTCAGCATTGTTCTTGGATAACCAATCCATTCCTACTACAACTTCGAAGCTTCCGAGAGTCATAGGAATGAGATCGATGGAGAAAAGATGGTCATTTAATCTTAATTCACATCCATGTATTAGGGAATCTACAACTATAGTCTTACCATTCGCTACTTCTACAGTATAGGGAGCAGTAAGTGTGGATAGTTGCATATCAAGTAAAGAAGCAGTATGAGGAGAGATAAAACTTTTATCAGCACCAGCATCAAATATGATAGAAACATAGTGATCATTGATAAGAAATGTACCCGTGATGACTGCCGGATCCTCACGTGCTTCGGCAGTTCCAATAACAAAAGCACGAGCAGCAGCAGTATTGTTGTTGAGTTTTGGACAGTGGTTTCTGAAGTGCCCCTCTGCTCCACAATTATAACAGGCCCTTCCACCTGTAGCAGTAGGAGTTGTGGTAGCAGTTGTTGCAGCAGCAAGATGAGCAGCTCGGCATGTAGCTGCAAAGTGTCCCATACGCCCACACTTGAGACACTTTTTGCAAGGAGTGTTGGGTAGATGATGATACTGGCATTTGGTGCAGAGTGGAAATGGGCCAGTATAAGGCTTTCTGGCATTAGCAGGTTGTGGCATAGCAGTAATAGGTGTAGCGTGAGTAGGTGCAGCTGCAGTCAACGCTGCAAAATTTTTGATCGTCTTTTGCTTCTTCTTTTTGTGATGGTGTTGTTCAGGCTTCTTGCCTTCTTCAATCTGTGCTCTCTTGAATCCCTTTCGGGTGAGCACACCAGATTTTACATACTCTTCAGTAAGAGTAGCACCAAGTTGAATAGCTGCTTCTAGAGTAGTGGGGTTATTCCCCATAACAGTTCCTCTAACGACCAGAGGCAAACCTTCAATATATTTCTCTATCCGACAGGATAGAGAAGTAACCAAGTGTGGTACCAGAATGCACAACTCATGAAAACGAGTTGTATACTTGGCGTTTTCACCACTGTCTTGCACCAGATTCCACATCTCCACCTCCAGTTTCTTCAGCTCGTGACGTGGACAAAACTTCTCCACAAGTAAGTTCTTGAAACCGTCCCACGGTAAAGCTAAAGCAACTTCCCGTCCTCTGGTGTTCTTCTCAGAGTTCCACCAGGTGAGTGCGCCTTTGTGAAAAGCGCTCGAGGCCATTTTGACCTTCAGGTTCTCAGGACATCCTGTGAAATCAAGAATATCCTCGATGCTCTCTAACCACTGTAGTAGACCAGTAGCTCCTTCGGTACCAGCGTACTTAGGAGGCTTAGCATCATTGAACTGCTTGAAAGTGAAGTTAGCAGTTCCAGTAGTTGTAGCATTTGAGTTATGTGCTGAATCACTAGTACTTCCCCGAAGATTCTGGGTAATATCAGTGACCATGCCCGGAATGACATCTCTCATGTGTATAGCGATGGCTCGGGCAATCTTGTTGATCTCATCGTCATTACCACTTGTCGAACCCCCAGCATTAGGGTCACGTCGAGGCATTCTACGAATAGAAGCCACAAGCGGGTCAGTAATGAGGAAGGATACAATTGAATTTGCATGATAAAGTTAGTAATATATTCATACTACTAATATTATCATTCAATTGTAATATGATCCAGTACACGTATAAGTTATCAACTTATTTGCATACTTATCATGTGAATATGTACGATGTTCCATGATCTCACTCCACCAAACCTACACACTGACACTTTCCCGATATACCGAAGATAACTTATATATAGGGCATACGAAAGGGTCAAGCAAACTTCCAGCCCAAACGCCATCCCACCACCGCTTCGATATACCACGATCATGTCCTTGCTAGCATTTGGCAACATGTTTTGTACTGATCTCCAAGTGTGTTCCATTGATTATAAATCCCATGATCTTTGATCAACTTGAACTATGATTGATTCCATGATTGAACTATGATTGTGTTATGTGTGCACCTACTAACCATTGTTAACATGTAGAACTAATCATACGTGTGCTCTACACTTTTCTGTTAACCTACGTTAGTAAGTACTAATCATGTAAAAACACCTAAGAGTTTCACTTAAGGTTTACATTGAAAGAATATTCACAACTTGATTGATTCACCATAATGTTTGGTTCATCCAAGTTTGAATTGCACTATGATTTGATTCACCACTGATTGTATCTCCAATGTTTGTATCCCATGTGTTTGACTAATGTTCAATGTTCGCAGTTGCTCCCGAATCCTCACTCCAAATACGAACGCCGGATTCCCCCTAACATACTGAAATAAGCTTATATATAGGGTAAGCTCTCACCGACCCACCACTTACCTCAGCACGTCAGCGTTAATCTGTCGTCTATATTTGGGGCTAAGATTCCAACTGTTGATTGATTATGATTGTTTCATGATTGCCTCTTGTACTATGGATATGATTATGAATGTGTAAACCACGGTTCTTAATTTACTCGAAATTAAAACCTTAGGTTTCAGCATGTGTGTCCTAGGTTAATTAACCTAGGTTCTCAATACCTACAGTATCGAGTATAATGATCTCCTGTGAGAACTTCAACCAAAGAATACTGTTACACAGATTCTAAGTTATAAAGTTCCTATGATAATGAACACCTGATAATGATAACATGACAAGGACTTCAAATCAAGATTCTAAATTAATAGCTCTTGACCTTTGAATTCCTATAATGAATATGACAAGGATTTCAAATCAAGATTCTAAATTAATAGCTCTTGACCTTTGAATTCCTATAATGAATATGACAAGGATTTCAAATCAAGATTCTAAATTAATAGATCTTGACCTTTGAATTCCTATAATGAATATGACAAGGATTTCAAATCAAGATTCTAAATTAATAGCCCTTGACCTTCGAATTCCTATAATGAATATGACAAGGATTTTAGATCAAAGATACTAAATTAATAGATCTTTGCATCTAAATTCCCATAATGAACTCTGTGGGAGAATTTCAGATCAAGGATACTGAGAATACAGATCCTTGCCTCTGAAATCCTTAAATGAATACGTGTGAGAAATTTAATTCGGTTTCTAAAATTATAGAATTCCGATTCAAATTCCTTGACTCTATGTCTAATCTTAGAAAAATGTCCCTAAGATCTTTCAAGCTTAATGTAGACTTAATGCTCACTTAAGTTACTTAGTTCCTAAGTATCCTCAAGTCTATAGCACTTAGTCCTATTGGGTAGCTTAGGTTATAGTCTAGGTCATTAAACATTGGGTTTTTTTCCTAGTTCTCTACAACCTTGGCTCTGATACCAACCTGTCACACCCCTGCGCCGCGTGCGGAATCCACGGCGCGGTGACGTATGAACAGTTGAATTATGCACAAGTATTGAATAAGAACAACCACAATGGATTACTACGTTTCAAAATATTTAGACAGTTGTTTAGTTACAGACCATCTATCTACCAAAAGAAAGACAACTACAGACCCCAAATTATAGTTACCAAATAAGACTTCAAACAAGACAATTAAACATTTAGGATTTAGTGTGTTTCTATTCCATCCTAGCATGTTTCTTCATCTTGTTCTATCTTAGAATGGTCTCCTTAGTTGTCTCTGAGAAAGTCTTAAACCTGATTACCTGAAACACGTGAAAAGTAACTGTCAACTACAGACGTAGTTGGTGAGAACAATAGGTTTAACATATGAAATCATGAATATGTGATACAAGGCATAGGTATGTTAAAGTAATAAATGATTCACATGGATGAGCTGCAACCCAAACTAACATCAAGTGAGAAAATGAGTGTAAACAGTCCAATCACTGTTCGCACGGAAGCCAACATATAATATCAAGTCCCAAACCACGTTTGGAGTTAGATAATGTATCAGCAATTTTGAAACCATAATGACACCAGACCTGTAGTTAGCTTTTAAAACAAATTTAAAAGCTAACTCCATCCTGGATAAGAACCAATGTGTCCGCTTTCCCTTGTTGTGATCACCCAGTACTAACGCTAATGAATGTGATACTTGATGCGTTTACAAGTTTGTTTACAACAATAGACACCATGTTGATGAACCTTACTTTAACCGAACGTGTTAATGCCTTATTTGATAACATGAATTGAAAACCTTGATTTAATCCCATGAATTAAATCCTTTGTTTTGAATACCATGAGATGATTTACTTGATTTGAATACCATGAAATGAACCTCTTGATTTGAATACCATGAAATGAACCTCTTGATTTGAATACCATGAAATGAACCCCTTGCTTTGAATACCAGGAAATGAACCCCTTGATTTGAATACCATGAGATAGTGACCTTGTATAATAACAAGGTTTATAGAATCCATTATATAAAAGTGTTTATCATTTATAAAAACATTTGAGTAAATCTGTTATGAAACAGTTCAAGGAACCTTTATAAAACTTTTTTAATAAAAAGAGTTTGATATTTGATAAAATCCTTTATAATACTTGATGAATCCCTTGAAATCGTGCAATGAACCTGTAATATTCGTAAAGTAGAGCACATGTTGAACCATGAAATATGATTGTAAAGATAGGGTTTGATCACATGTTCCACCCAAAACAGTTGTAAAACAGTAAAAGAGGGGCTAAAGTTCTCACCTGTCTGCAGTAGACTCTGAACTAAAACAGATAGCAAGTAGCAAACAGGACTTCTAATTGGTTCCTATATCATTGTAATCATACATAAGATATAAGATTTATAGTTATATAGACTTTGATTCATTGATTGACTTGTGTTCTCTTGATTTGTGATTAACCTCATGAATACTTGATCTCATGGTTATGATTGTTGTGTAAACTTGAAAGTCATGATTGAGCTACTTGATTGATCATGGATCCATGAAAATGATGTGTGATGTCCTGTTATGCACAAACTTGTTTGCACAACATCACATGTGTTTAAGAGTTTGTTAAGCCATAGATTAACATGAATTATGAAAAGGTGTTCCAATTGTTTTAAGTCCTGTGATTGTGAATTGATCTTCATGATTATTGTTAAGTTACAAACTTAACCTATTTATGATCAATTCACAACTGTCATAAGTCGAGGGCCACACATTGGGCCTTAAGCCCATGAAACCATGAGGGCTTAACAAAGGCCATGGGCCACTTAGATCAACTATGGGCCAATTGAATGTGATGTTTGGCCAACCAACTTGTTTATGGACCATGTAAAATGTCAAAGACAATATTGGGCCAACTTCAAGCTCTTAATGGGCCGAAAGCCACTATGTGGATCAAAGGGAATAACATGGGCCAAGTATGATGGGTTTGGGCCGAATGGAGTTTAATTGGGCCAAAAGGGATGTGGGCTGCCAACTTTGGGCAGCGAACCTTTTAGGTTCAAGAGTCTAGGTTCGGCCAAGTTCATGGTCCAAGGGTTCGTGAACAGGAAGGCCACATGCAGGTTCGTGGTGCTTAGGTGTTGATTGGTTTGCAAGGGTTCGGTTATGAAAGCTTTAGGGTTCGGCAACCCTTCCATCATGCAAGGTTCGTGGATCAGTACAAAGGTTCGTGAGGTAATCCAACTGCAAGGTTCGACTCTATGGTGGTGATGTGCATAGATTCGGCCATAGGTTCGACAACTAGGGTTCACGAGTCAAGCATGAGGGTTCGTGGAACCTTGTGGGTTCGCCATGATCACCGAAGGTTCGGGCGATCCATGGTGACTTGATGCAGGTTTGTGAGGACTTATTGGGTTCGGCTGGTAACCCAACGAACCATGCAGGGTTCGCTAAGGTTCGCTAGACTCCCACTGGTTCGGCCGGGAAACCCTAAGGGGTTCGGCTCCATGACCACTGCGAACCTGTACACCTGCATCGTCACCTTCATCGAATTCCTCATCTCTAGGCCATGATCTAGGTTAATTCAACATCAGATAGGGTTGCTAGATGTGCGAGACTCGAAGGATGATGCAATAGGACCGGTTATGTGTGTGTTTAACAAACCCACGAACAAAAACCCTAATTTCCAGATTTTTAAACCGTTTGTACCTCGTTTTTGGTCAGACAAAACACCAGATCCCTTGTACTTCTGTGTAGAGGATGTTGAGAGCTACGCGTGGGCACCAAGAACACCGAATTTCGTTGAGAAACGAAGGAGATACGCGCGTTTGAAGTCGGTTTTTAGAGAGAGAGATGTGAACGAAAATCTAGTGAGAGAAAGTGTTGTTGGTGACATAAATGAGGGATTTAGCCTTGTTCAAGGCTTTTATAGCCCGGGTGGTATTCGGGTTCGTTTCGGTCGCTCGGTTCGCGTTTCCGGAACGTAACGCGTATTTTACGTGCTTTTAAATAAAAATAGTTGTTAAACTCATTAAAATGATGAGTTTCAAAATTGTAAAAATATAAAATAATCATTTTAATTATTTGTTCGAAAACAGATCGTTAAACAGTAACAATTACGTGTATACCCGCAATCGCGTACGTTTTCCGATCGTATAAAATAGTTAAAGCCGTTCACTCGTAATTATAAGTTCAACATTCGTATCATCATGGATCGTCACCCATAACTATACTCAGTCTCGCTTACGCATTACGATTTTGTTTGATTAATTGTCATAATATTCGTCTTAACACTACGCACTAACACTACCCTGTTACACCGAACGTAGTATATATATAGGGCTCACTCTCGCTGCCCACCACTGTTTCGATATAACACGATACTGTTCTTGCCTAGTGTAATCGACTGTAATTAAGTAATACATACTTGTTCCTAAATAAATAAGATCCTGTAAC
Source organism: Mikania micrantha (assembly GCA_009363875.1). Classification (NCBI taxonomy): domain Eukaryota; kingdom Viridiplantae; phylum Streptophyta; class Magnoliopsida; order Asterales; family Asteraceae; genus Mikania; species Mikania micrantha. Next base: position 101,009,021 of record CM018693.1, on the reverse strand, counting down.
ACACAAGCACACATTATGAACATAAGAATCACATTGATTAACTGAACATTGACACCCACTGTTCTAACACTGTTTACGACTACCATGACTAAATGTACCAATGTTACAGATTGGCCTCTAAGTGCTTGCCATGCCGGTTGTGAAGCTAGTACTTGTGCATAGAATACTTAAATGCTATGCTATATGAATGCTATAAACTTGTATGCTAAAGCTATCGGCTATGGTAGAACATACTGATTTGGCCTCTAAGTGCTTGCCATAGGGTGTTCTTCATAGTGGGGACTTGAAGGAATGGACTGATGGCCTCTCAGTGCTTGCCATAGGGTGTCCTTCATAGTCAGGACTTGGAGGAATAGACTGTTGGCCTCTCAGTGCTTGCCATGCAGTGATTCCTCATTGTCCACCCATGATTGTGATATGTGACTATGATGATTCTGGTTTTCTTTAGTTGACTTTGTGTCATCTTAGAAATACTTTATCAAAATACCGATGTTACTAATCACATTTAGTTCCGATATGGATTGATACTGGATTCCTTAGGGAGTTCAGATGTCCATAAAGGTAACTCTCAAAGCTAGACTTGCCGATGCTATTGTGTGCATTTTGAAAACTTACAAACAGAATGCAAAAGCTATGTGGTGGGATGGCATCTGGGCGGGTTGTAGGCTCGACCCTATCGTATGCCCTATATATATAAGCATACCGAATTGGATATTATAGTTTATGTTAATGAGGTAAAGGTTGTTACCGAAAAGGTTTGCAAAAGCCATTTTACTAATACTAAACTACATGAACTCACCAACCATTGTGTTGACCTTGTTTTCTTACATGCTTTCTTAGGTGACGTATAGGAATAAGCTAAGGCTAAGGAATGCATGCTAGGATGCCTAGTTAGAGGACCTAGTAGATTTTGGAAAACCCATGTTTTCTTGATTGTTGTGAATCACTTTTGATATCTTGTACAGTTACAAGATAGTAAACATTTGATTCTTTTGATAGGTTTACTCAGTTAAATTATCAAACATTGACGATTGTAATTTAAGTTTGTAATCCTAGTTTAATGCTATTGTTCTTTAGTTATTCTCAATGTTGATGCTATGTAAACAATCTAATCATTCACGATTATCACTCCCGATATCGTGCCCCAGGAACCTTCCGCCCGGCGGGACACACGATCCGGCCCGCCGACTCGGGGTGTGACAGTACACGACCGATCAAATTCCGTTAGCGATACAGGGTGTGTTCCGAAAAGGAGTCCCGACTATTTTGTAGTTGGCGGTACGCCAAGAATCTCGGGGAACCCTCTTGGTCGTACGCGACGAGTCCCAGACTCCAAAACTTTATAAATACAACCTCATTCTCCATATTCAGCTCCTTTGCTCAACCCATGACTTTCTTGCAACATTAACCAACCAAACTCTCAACAAACACCTCCAAACCTCTGCTAGTCCATCCATAGCCTCATTATTGCACCTTTGTAGGTCTTGGTAACATTTTCTCCTCAAAGGAACTACTAGAAGACTTGTAGCAGCCAACAACTCACAATAACTTCACCATCAATGACTATTGCAGCCCCATATCACCTGTCGAGCTCGAATCCTAACCATACAAGTGTGCTTAATGTAGTTTCTATGGTAATATATACTCAAAAACACACTTGCATGCATGTATACCCAAATGCAACTCCAAAACCCACACATGCACGAATTTGTGATACTCTATTAGTGATATTTTATGTCTTGATGACTAATTAGAAGGGTAGACATGATTAAAATGGGGTTTATAAACATATTGTGCTACTTGCCATTAATGGAAACTTTGTACATGCAAGTGGTTGATTAATTATAATCTAGACATTCTAGTTGCTTTTAAATGATGATTTATATCTTTTAGAATGTATAAAACATATTTGGCTAGTTAGATTTGTGAAAACACAATTTTCGTTAGTAACTTACTATTTATGGAAACTTTTAGAGTCAAAAGAATTGATTTTGATAATTTGGCATGATTTGATGATATGCTGTTGTTGTAATATGTTTTGGAATGTCGTAAAAATGTGAACTTCTGTTTGACGAAAACAGATTTTAAACGAATACTTTCCAAAAATAGAAACTTTACAAAAATAGAAACTCTTGTGATTATCATACGTGACTTATATGAGCGATTGCCATGAATAGAATCATAGTGAGTATGATAATGTGCTACCTAAGTTTTAAGATCAGTGTGACACACAAAGAAAACTATAACGCAATAAACATGTCACTAACAATTCATCGAGTCAACACAAGTCAACACAAACCCTTTGTTGAGCACACAGACATTTGGAGTTGTATAGGATACAACGAAACACGAAAACAACACAAAAACATACTCATGAACCTATATGATTATAGGTTATGACTGGCAGGTGCTAGCATACATTTGCAAACACAAAACCAGGAACTACACAATCAGGTGAGTTCACGACCCCTTTTCACTCTTTTCGACCCTTGGGGGAGAAAACATTCTTTAAAATATTTTGATACAAAAAAAACTTTTTGGATACATATTTACATGCTATCATATCTTATATGTATGTGCGGAACACATCACATCATAGTCCTCACAAACACACATCGAACCATTATTAAATGTTAACTGCCATATTTTTATATAATATATGCTTATGATATATGATATGTGCTATATGATAGGTACTATATGATATGTGTTACATGATATGTGCTATTTGTTTCCTTTATATGTTCGATTTAGCCCTAATCACCAGACAAAGACATACTCGTATTGTATTGCTAAGGTGGTGGGCTGGCGGCTGAATAGGTTCCTACGGACTTCTACGTATGCCCTATACATAAACCATTTGCAGTACATTGGGGGTCTGTCTGTTTCGGGAAGATTGGGGAGAGATATATGGGAACTATTGGGAATTATTGATAGGAAGCTATTGTTTGGGATACATTCAGAGAACATATATACATATTGATGAATACGCTTTATGGACATTATGAGACATATGCCTATACATTTAGTGAACTTAGACATTAGGGGAACTTAGATGTCAGGTGAACTTAGACATTAGGTGAACCTAGATGTCAAGGGAACCAAAAACACATTTCACCCATAATTATACTTTGAAGGATAAAGGATGTGGTGTGAAACGCTTGGAAAACATACATGGTACGCTAATAATTAACAAGGGCATAATCGTGGTGCATTGTAATGGTGGTGGGATGGCGGATGATGCGACTGCGGTCAAGTCTACGTATGCCCTATATATAAACCGGTTACATTACATCAGGAGATTTTAAGTGTTAGTATAGGGTGAGAATAGCTGGAGATTTATGAACACTTAGGCTAGATATAGAGATGTCCTAGGTACAATGCCTTAACATAACACATTAATAACTAGTTGACTACAATGAATTTTGATAACAAGAAAGAAACAAGTATTACCTTAAATATGTTTTCCTAAATGTTAAACAGACTCATAAATACCTATTTATATGACGTGTGTTGCATGCGATAGTAACATGTTTCTTATTCTTATAGAAACATGCAGCCTCGTCGCCACAACGCCCATAGAAACAATAATGACAACACAAACAATGCTAACAACAACAATGCCAACACTGGTATGCAAGAATTAGAAACTCTTATCACTGGGTTGGTGAACTAACTGAACCAAGCTAATCTGATAGTTAACCAAAACAGGGGAGGTGCAAACCCGCCCGTTTGCACTTGCAAACACTTCAATTCCTGCAACTCGTCTAAGTTCATAGGTGCTGAGGGGGCCACTGGTCTATTGAAGTGGTTTGAGATTATTAAAAATACTTTCATCAACAGTGACTGACCCGAGGAGCTGAAGGTGCGCTATGCCACCAGTGTCTTCCAAAAGAGAGCGCTGACCTAGTGGATCGGCGATAAGCGATCTAAGGGAGTTGATGTTGCCCTAACATTAGCATGGATTGCGGTAAGACTCTGATGACTGCAGAATTTTGTCCTTGTAGTGAGATGAGGAAATTAGAGGCTGAGTTCTGGGAACTCAAGCAGGATAGTGGAGAATATGTGATCTACAACTCTCATTTTTACGAACTAAACTCTTTGGTACCTCACCTTTTTACTCCTCTATATAGAGCTATAGAGAAATATATTGGCGGTCTTCCCATGCAGATTCGAGACACAGTCTTTGGTAGAAACCCTACCACTCTTGAAGCTGATATCTGCCTGGTTGCTACATTAACAGACATTCATGTGAAGGCGGGAACACTTACTCGGAAGGAAAGTAAGAAGATTGAAACCAAGAAAACTGCAAAGGAATCTCCAACACAAGTCAATTTTGAACCATCAAGCTCTTCCAAAACTGGCAGTCGGAAGCGAAAGACCAGAAGTTTTGCCGTCACTACTCCTACTACTCAAACAAGTCAACAGTCATCCAACAACTCCAACACCAGATCTTATGTTGGTGTAAATCCACAATGCAACGTTTTCCGATATCATCATGCTCATAAACTGCCTTGCCGCATTTGCAATATTTGTGGTATGTACGGCCATTATGCCAACCTATGTAGGAGTGCACCACAGGTACAACGGATGCAACCTGCACCACTTGCAATACCTACTCCACCTGCAGAACCACTGCAAGCTATACTCGTTCGTCCTACACCCTTACAGGCAAGAGCCTTTTATGAGTGTGGTGATCTCAACCATTTTAGAAACCAATGCCCAAGACTGACAGGCAACAATCAGAGAGAGGCAAGAGGCAGAGCTTTTCAGTTGAATGCTCCAGGACATTGTTAATGGTATGTGTATGATTAATAATACTTATGCATCTATATTGTTTGATTCAGGTGCAGATAAAAGTTTTGTTTCTTATGAGTTTGAACATATGCTTGGTAGAACACGTACTAAACTAGACAAACCGTTTAACGTAGAGGTGGATGATGGTAACACTATTGATATTGATACTATTATCATTGGATGTGCGGTGAATCTTAATGATCACATTTCCCAATTGATCTCATACCCATGCAACTAGGTAGCTTTGATGTTATCATAGGCATGGATTGGTTAGCCACCCACAAAGCAAAAATAATTTGCTTTGAAAAATTTATTCGTCTTCCCTTACCTTCGGGTAAAACTCTAAGGTGGTGTTTGTTTTTCTGCAAAAGAGCTTCTAAACCTCTTTTGTCTGCACTCCGTAGACCACGGGCAAATGAAGAGTGTTTGTTTTTCTGAAGACATTTCATTAAAAAAGGTATGCGAAAACTCTTTTTCTTGCAAACATGGTACAACCTCTTCTTAAATCTTCAAACCTCTTCTAGGTTAAAAAAACACGCTCCTAATCTTCAAACCTTGTTCTTCGTCCAGAAAATTAAGGTTCTAATTTGTTTTTTTAACCTTCATTCATGGTTGGCAGTAATGAAATCAACGCAAATTAAGCCAAGCTATTGTTTCTTCCTCTTTGACCTGTCTACTCTGTTCTTGTTTCCTCTTCACACATGGACCGGGCCACTAATCTCCTCAACCGAATCTACCGATGCGCCCCGCCGGAATCAGATTCCGGCCGTCCACCAGCCACTGGAATCTTGGAACTCAAAAACCCTTTAAGCACAACTGAAATCGGTGATCATCTTCTTCCACGGCAGTAGCTTCACTCATTCATCCGCCAACAGCGCGATTTACAACACGTTCTGCCGCCGTCTCACTACCCTGATCGACGGTGTTGTGGTTTCTGTGAACTATCGATGGTCACCAGAGCAACGGTATCCGTATGCTTATGTAGATGGTTAGGAAGCTCTCAAAGAGTTTGCAGATATTAAAAACCAAACAATCTTCTTGCTACAGACTGCAGACATTTATTCCAGCTATTCTGCTGCAGATGTGTTCCGCAGACTGCAGACGTTTTACCTCTTCAAAAACAAACAGCACCTAAGAGTTTTTGGGGAAATCCCTAGCAAAGGCCATAAGTTAATGTCATGCACCAAAGCACATAAATACCTTAGGAAGAAATGCGTAAATTTGTTAGCCCATGTGGTGGAGAAGAAGGAGCAAGGAAAAATCATAAAAGATGTTCCTATGAATGAGATTTCCTTGAGGTCTTCCCAGATGACTTGACGGGGATTCCACCAAAGCGTCAAGTAGCGTTTCGAATTGACTTAGTACCTGGTGAAAATCTATTTGCAAAGTCACCTTATAGGCTTGCACCTTTCGAATTAGAAGAATTGGTGAGTCAATTGCAAGAGCTCTCAGAAAAAGGATTCATTCGCCCGAGCCATTCACCATGTGGTGCACCGGTCCTATTTTTCAAGAAGAAGGACGAGTCATTCCGAATGCTCATCGATTACCACGAATTGAATAAACTCACCGTTAAGAATCGATCCCGTTGCCGGGCATCGATGATCTCTTCGATCAACTACAAGGCTCGGAATCGTTTTCGAAGATTGACCTTCGGTCTGGGTATAATCAGCTTCGCGTACATGATGATGATATACCCAAGACAACCTATAGAACAAGATATGGCCATTATGAATTGTTGGTAATGCCTTTTGGCCTTGCCAATGCACCTGCAGTTTTAATGGATCTCATCAGCCGAGTCTACAGGCCATACTTGGATAAGTTTGTAATGTGTTCATAGATGATATACTGATATACTCTAAGAGCACAGAAGACCACGAACAACAGCTTAAGTTGATTTTAGATAATCTTAAGAAAAGAACAATTGTATGCCAAATTCTTCAAGTGTGAATTTTTGCTTAAGGAAGTTCAATTCTTGGTTCGCATAGTCAATGAGAATGGTGTTAATGCATATCCTGCAAAGATTGAAGCTGTGAAGAATTGGAGTATACCAAAGACCCCAACGAAGATTCGTTCTTTTCTTTGACTTGTCGGTTAGTATCGGCAGTTTATTTCGAACTTCTCCAGCAGTGTTGTTCCCCTTACTTATTTAACCCAAAACAATAAAACTTATGAATGGGGACCTGTGGCACCCCGACTCCCGGGACTACCACTAATGGTCCATTACAAGCATAAATGGTTAATCAGAAGTTTACAGCGAAAACGATTAATCAATTGTTATAACAGGAAGTAATATTCTATTCATCAAGGTAAATTAGTTTTTACAATCACAAAATTTACATAGTACAATAAGTTCATTCAGCATAATATACAAAGTTCTACCATCTGGAAGAATTAATGGGGATGGTTTCCTGACGAGTTGTCTTCTCATCTCTACCACTCTCCTACACTTTGGCCTTCCTTCTATCCCTTCTCCCTGAGGTACCGCCTGGCACATAACCAAAATCAAATTCAGTTGACACTTGTTAGTTCTATGTTTAAATATTTTCATATTCATTATCACAACAGGTTTGAATATAAAATATAGATAGTTCCACGAATCTTATTTAAGAACCCATATACTAAAAATCACCATATGAACTATCTTTATTTTCACAAAAGTAAAATTTTAAAAATTGAACTAAACAAACATAAAAAATAAGTCACTGTCTTAGGGCTACGTTCGCCCTTTGCTAGGCTCGGTCGTCACCAGCCAAATACAGTTAACTGATCAATTAACCCCTCAATAATATGCACACTAGTCAGGGCTATTCATCCCACGCGAATAGGTGAAATCTCAACACTATGAGATCGATAGTATACGACTCCATTCATCTACTGCAAAGATCATATTCACAATCTAAAATATACATTTCGTTCTTTAAATCAGAATTATTTAAAGAATATATGCCAGCTCAAAACATAGTTAAAAATAGAGCGTCACAGAACTCACATGGTTGCTTTCCCAACTTATCCTTTCCTAAGTTGATAACCAAGCTTCAATACCCTATATAATCACACATACATATTTATTTTTAATTCTATGTGAATGTTCATTATGTACAAACCTTAGTTATTTACGAACGTTTTATTCCCGCGTAAGGGTACTACGTTTAATGGCCCATTAGAAATCAAGTGAATACCCGTCCTCAATTATACTAAGTAGAGTTTGGTCATTCTCAATTGTCAGTGAGTACTCGTTAGCAAATATACTAAGTATAGTTTGCTCATTCGCAATTGTCAAAGAGTACTCATTAGTAAATATGCTAAGTATAGTTTGTTCATTCGCAAATGTCAGTGAGTACTCATTCGCAAATACATTTAAGTCTACTCTTTAGAAAATATACTAAGTATAGTTTGCTCATTCTCAAATGTCAGTGAGTACTCATTCGCAATTATACTTAAGTCTTATTCATTTGATAATATCAGTGTTCTTGTTCGTAAAATTGTCATACGTGTACCACTAATTGTAAAATTACTCCAATTTAGACTACCTATGAGTTGGAAAATACTCCCTTTCTCTTTTTACCCTTGTTATTTACCAATTACCATAATTCCCTTATTTTCCGTCAAGCTATATACAAATATTTGCCTGATTCAACTGTGTTAACATAACCTCTTGAATTTTCTTCATTATTCATATAAACATTTCTGTAATACTTAAGTTTGGTAATAAATACATTTTTTTTTCTAAACACATATCCCAAATCGTACATATTCGTTTCTTTTTGGTTCTCTATTCCTACTTTCACTTTTTTGAACTAACCCTTGTTCTTGTTGGTAAATACTCTTTTCACGTGCTCAGTCAACCAATCAAGGACACAATTTTGTTTCAACTCTCACAGTTGCTCCAAAATTCCTTTGGCTTGAAGGATAGATTTGTGAACAGATTCCTGGTACATTTTCTTTCCGACCCCTGTCATTAGATTCTTCTTAGATTGGGCGATTTTTCCAATCATTCAAGTATCTTAACTCCGCATTATCAATGTTTCAAATAAACGAGTTAGATCTAGAAGAACATGTGATATGCAATAACAAACCCTCAACCATATATGTCTAATCTAGAAACATAGATAAGGAAAGGGCATGATCTTACAACCCCTTGTGGTTTCAGAGTTGCTAGGGTGTCGGAATTCTTGACATGCAACGAAAAACCTACATCTTCCTCCATTAATAGAAAATCCTGCGAGCTCTGTAGAAGAAAGATAAAAATTTATACCTGCCCAGGGATAGGATCCTAGGAGTATAGGCAGAGACTTTGACATGCAACAGCAAACCCTCTTGATCGGTGAAGCTTGGAGCTCCGTCGCTGCTCCCTTTCTTGGAAAAAACACAGTTTTCTCTGTTTTAGGGATTTGCAGGAAAAGAATTATAGCAATGTGTGTGTTTTTCTTAATTTGGTTGGCTGGGAATGTAGGTAAGGGAAGGTGGCTCCCCTTTTTATACTAATTTTGGTAACTGGGCGGATCTTTGCAAAGATCCGCGTGTTTGTTGTCACACCCCGAGCCGCCGGACTGGATCGACTTTCCCGTAAGGTGGAAGGTTCTCGGGGCGCGATATCGTGTCATAATCAGAATGATCAGATTGTTTACATGGCATATGATATATAATGAGAAATGCTAGCATGACATTGATATAGAATTACAAAGTTAAATTACATAATTCATGTTCATAATTTAACTAAGTAAATCTACCCAAAAAGAATCATTGAGTTTCTAACATGTATCTGCACAAGATTTACAAAATATGATTCAAAGATATGTCATTCAAAAATATGCACATCACAAAATAAAGCTAGGTCTTCTATAAAGTCCTATAGCTTAAGCCTGCTGTTTAGTGACTAAAAATGTTCGTCACCTGAGAAAACATGCATTTAAACAAAGTCAACACTAGGTTGGTGAGTTCATAAGTTTAGTATTTGAAAACAATTGAAATTTTTCATTCACAAGTCATAGTTTCACACACAAGTCATACTGTTATAGTCTCATCTTGTCTCACACAATGTCCTCTCCATAGTTACACTTACAAATAGTATGTCATCCAAATCAAGCATGCTTATATATAGGGCATATGTATCACTAATGAAGCCACGAGCCCACCACATACTTGATTGAGTTCAACACCACTTGTAATGCAACTATGGATACCCATTCCCAACTCAAATGTGTTTGTCCCATTTGATATTCAACCCATAAGATATGTTCACCACCCACAGTGTGCATAAAATAAAAGTGGTTGTAGGGAATAAGTTACAATGACCTAAGTTATGGTAATCCCTTAATGTTTTAAGGAAAAATAGATTTATTTAAATCTTATCCTTATTATTATTCTCTCAATTGAAGGGTTAACTGAAATTCACTTCTAATAATAGAAATGACAGTTAACTCATTGGTATTGTTCATAGCTTGAATGTATAGAGCATAAATGGGACCCATTGTGGTCCTCACGTAATCAGACCACAATGCCTCCAATTTACCTCTATCCCATTTGTAGTCCGAAAAGAATCAGTGCCTTCAAAGAATTGGACATTCTCACTTACAGACTCAACCAAACTAAACTATTTTCACATTATTATGAATGACTTTACATCATTTTCTCACTGAATTATCAACCATCTGATTTCCATTATTTATGGAAATCAGATCGCAACCGATATGTGTTTGTCATTTGTTTTCACCATTGTTATTTCTCAAATGTTCTTGCATATTTATATTTAGATTTTCATCGAAATACATACAACTGTTATATGTTTTATTGTCCTATTGTCACACAACTGTTTAACACATAGTTTTTTACACCAAGTTATAATGAAAGTACACATACCGTATGGATTGCCGAACGATCTGGTACTGGTTGTCACATTTGTCCACATTACCGGAAATAGTACCTATTTAATTATCATTTTACCCTAAAATCTTATCTTTATACTTTATTTTTCAGACTTCTTTATTTACCCTCAGTGTACCTACCTTTTTTTACTTCTTTTATTTATCGTCTCACGTGAATTAGAATCTTACTATTTTTAGTAGTACTATATTGATGACCCATCACTATCATACGACATTCAAATTTACTCTCAATACCTTTGCTGATAAAGTAATACGACAACCTATTATAGCAATTTCATATATATTCGTATTAGTTATAATAACAAATCTATTCCTTATTATTAACACCTTTGAAATTTACGGACGTTACAATTCTAACCCCTAATAGGAAGTTTCTTCCCTAAAACTAAGTACGTACCGAAAAGATGTGGATATTGAGTCCGCATTTCATCTTCAGTTTCCCATGTTGCTTCCGATCTTTTTCCACGTCCCCACTGAACCTTTACTAGCTTGATAATTTTGTTTATGAGTCTCCTTTCCTGTGTATCCAATATTTTTGTTGGTTGTTCGGCGTAATTCGAATTTGAATCAATCTCTATTTCTTGCAAGGGAACCCGTAATTCCCTGTCCCATAAACAGTTCCTCAAATAAGACAAATGAAACGTGGGATGAATTCCTTTCATTACCTCGGGTAGTTCTAGTCGGTAAGCCTCTTCTCCGACTCTCGCAAGTATGGTGAAGGGTCCAATATATCTTGGTCTTAATTTACCATTTTTCCTGAACCATATGAAACCTTTCCAAGGTGATACTTTTAGTAAAAACCTCATCGCCTACATGAAATCCAGTTGGCATTCTCCTTCTATCAAAATAGGCTTTTTGTCGATCTTGAGCCACTTTCATCCTGAGTTTGATTTTTTCTAGCTTCTTATTTGTGACAATTACCACATTTAAGTCCCCTAGTTCTCTCTGATCAACATTACCCTAGCACACTGGGGTCCAACATTTTCTTCCATGTAATATCTCATAAGGAGGCATTCCAATGGTGGAATGATAACTATTATTGTAAGAGAATTCAACTAAGGGTAAATGTTTGTCCCAACTCCCACCAAAATCCACTATGCATGTCCTCAGCATGTCCTCTATAGTTTGTATCGTTCTTTCACTCTATCCATCTGTTTGAGGATGGTATGCGGTGCTTAGGAGAAATTTGGTTCCCATTTATTCATGATTTTTTTTTCTAGAATCCGGATGTAAATCTCGTATCTCGATCCGACACAATTGACACCGGCACTCCGTGTCTCGTCACAGTCTCTTTTATAAAAACATCCGCTAGTTTCTCGGAAGTGAAAAATTCTCTACTAGGTATAAAGTTTGCTCTCATTTTTAAACGGTCAACCACCACCCATATGATGTCATATCCTTGGGGTGTCCTGGGAAGTTTCATAAGAAAATCCGTCGTTACCTCCAGCCATTTCCACTCCGGTATGGCTAACGGTTGCATATAGCCATACGGTCTTTGAAGTTCGGCCTTCACTTGTGCACGGGTTGAGCATCTATTTACGTGTTGCATGACATTAAATTTCATTCTAAGCAACCAATAGTTACTTTTTAAGTAGTGATAGATTTTTGTAGCTCCAGGGTGAATTGAATATCTAGCTTTGTGTACCTTATCCATTATTCTTTGCCTTATATCACCTAACTTGGGTATCCACATCCTTCCAAAACGTGTTTTAATCCCCATCTCATTCTCAGTAAGACTTTTGCTTTGTCCATAAATTCTTTCCTCATTACTGTTCTCCTCTTTTAATGCTTCCTTTAGAATTTCATTAATTTGCTTTAAAAATGTTGGGGTCACCATGAAAGCATATGATTTTACTTGAATGGAATTACACCCTTCTTTTCTACTTAAAGCATCCGCCATCACATTATGTTTCCCTAGATGATAGCGTATTTCGTAATCATAATCTTTACTAATCTATAACCATCTACATTGTCGCATATTTAGTTCCTTCTGTTCAAAGATATACTTTAGGCTTTTATGATCTGTGTATATAATGCACTTTGAACATTAGAAATAATGTCGCCATATTTTAAGTGTGAATACCACAGAGGCTAGTTCCAAATCATGTGTTGGATGATTATTTTCATGGATCTTTAGTTGCCTTGATGCATAAGTGATTACCTTACCTCTTTTCATTAGCACAACCTAAGCCTGAATATGAGGCATCAGAATGAATCAGCATTCCTCTGTTCCTTTAGGTATTCCTAAAATTGGAGCCTGGATTAATCTCTTTTTAGTTCCTCAAACGTTGCCTGTTGTGTGCTTCCCAAGAAAAACTTTGCCTCTTTTGAAGTTAACTTGGTTAAGGTTGACCCTATTTGTGAAAAATCATGTATGAACCTCTAATAGTATCCAGCCAATCCCAAAAAGCATCTTATATCAGTAGGTGTCATTGGAGTCTTCCAGTTGACTACTTTCTCAATTTTTGCCAGATATACCTTTATTCCTTCTGCATTCACTAACGTCCCAGAAATTCTACCTCACGTAGCCAAAATTCGCATTTGGAAAACTTGGCATAGAGCTTTTCTCTCTTCAAAGTCTCCAGATCTTCTTTTAAATGACATGCCTGATCTACCTCATTCTTTGAGTAAATTAATATATCATCAATAAACACAATTACTGATCAATCCAACATAGGTTTGCAAACCCTATTCATCAATTCCATGAGCGCAGCAGGGGCATTGGTTAATCTGAATGACATTACTAGAAACTCAAATTGACCATATCTAGTACGAAAAGTTGTCTTGGGAATATCCTACTCTCTTACCCTTATTTGATGATACCCAGATCTTAAATGATTTTCCAAAAATAGCTAGCTCCTTGCAATTGGTCAAATAAATCATCAATTCTAGGTAACGGGCATTTATTCTTTATCGTCAGCTTATTCAAATCCCTATAGTCAATGCACATGCGCATGCTGCCATCCTTTTTCTTTACGAATAAAACTGGAGCACCCCAAGGTGAAATAATGGGTCTAGTAAATCCTTTGTCGATTAGATCTTGTAACTGTTCCATTAGTTCCTTTAGTTCTTAAGGAGCCAATGTATAGGGTGCATTCTCAACCGACTGCGCTCTCGGCACCAAATCTATTCGGAATTCAACTCCTCGTTCAGGAGGTAATCCCATGAGATCTTTTGGAAACACTTCTCGATATTGGCACATAACCGAGACGTCTCTCAACTCTTTCTCTTTGATTTCAGCATCGATCACGTATGCGAGGTAAGCACAACATTCGCAGGACATGTATTTTCGTGCTTTGACCGTATTTATTATTTTCACTCTATTACTATATCTTTCTCCTCTAATTTTCATTATCCTACCATCAGGGTTTTGTATTTGAACTAATTTTTCCTTACAAACTATATATGCATTATTTCTAGCTAGCCAATCCATCCCCAACACCACATCAAACCATACCAGGCACATAGGGTAAAACTTGACACTTACCTGGTATCCTTCTAAATTTATAACAGTCATCGATTAGTCCTAAAATTTTATAACTCTTTCCTATAGCCGTTTCTACTTCAAAAGGATCGGCCAAAGGTAACTCTGGCTTATTAAAAAAATTACAGAAAGTACGAGAAACAAAGCTCCTACTTGCACCGGAATCAAATAACATGTTAGCAGGCCCTTGATTAATCAGAAACGTACCAGACAAAACTTCTTCATTCTTTCTGGCTTCTTCGATGATTATACTAAAAGCCTTGGCCTTGGCACCATCAGTCTTCTTCCCATCATTCTTTCTAGGTTTTGGGCAATCAGCAATTCGATGACGAGTATCACCAAAGTTATAATACCCCACAACTTTGTTTTCAGCACAGTTGGGGGCTATGTGCGCAGTTTTCCCACATCGGAAACAAGTTAATATATTTGTGTTTCCCTCTTAGCATCTACCTCTATGGAATGTGTGACACTTATCGCATTTGTCACCGTTGTTCCCTAGGAATCTCTTTTCGCGTTCCCCTCAGGGTTTGGTATCGTCGTTGATTTCGAATGCCTTCCTCTTCTCTCCCGGAGCTTTTCCTCCTTCTTTATACTCTTCAATATACAAAGTTCTGCTAACATCCACCACAGTTTGAAAGTTGGATGGAACCATCTCCTTCAAGGTCTTTCTAATCTATACTAGAAAACCTTGTATGTACCTTCCGATTATCACATTTTCTGGGTTCACCTATTGTGGTAGTTTCGATCCATTTCGCTCTGGGGGCAAAAGTTCTCTGGTACTAGTCTGTTCAATTCATTCCTCCCCATATTGTCTTTTCCATTCCGCCCAACCAACTACTTCACTGTGCCCCCACCAAAAAAGAGCTTCTAATACAAACGAGTGCGCTGCAAACTTCACTGCATGTCTAATACCGCATTCATTGATATTCATGGCTGCCTCCATCACGTTCACCCATTGAAAAGTACCAATTGCATCCTTCTTTCTGTCAAAAATAGGGGGATTGCACGCGTTGAATGCTTCGTAATCACATCGATCTGGTCTTTGAGTGAGTGGAACTTCCATTACTTCGGGTTCCTCTTCCTCCTCATCATTCTCTCTCTCTTTGTCTCCTCCATTATCCTCCTCTTCTTCATGGTTTCTATCCTCTTCATTTCCTTCCTCATCTTCCTCCTCATCTTCAGGGTTGTCTTCCTCGTTGTTGACATTTCGTTCTCCACTCCCACCTTCGTCATCTTGATTACGACTTAATCTTTGATTGTCGCGTCACATGTGTCGTCGTGGTACTTAGTGTTCCAGGCATGGCCATTTTGAAGGCTAAGTTGAGTTGTGAAGATATCATGACTTCAAGTTGAGCTGCTGTCAGCATTCCTACTGTAACATCAGTGCCTGAAACGTAGTCAGAAAAGTAAATTGTAATGTAGATCAGGTACGAAACTATGTGTATTTCATGTTATTTGATGTTCATTACGAAACTATTACGAATCTATTTCAAGAACATGTTGTGAATCCATGGTTTAACAGTCATAATCATGTCTAACAATACAAAATTATTATGTGCATGATGGTCAGGATTTATTTATGTTTAAACGTATGTGAGAATGTATAGAACAAAACAATAACAGGTGTCGTTATGTGAATATTAAACTGTCGGTATATTCATGTGGGTGACGATTCGCACGAATATATCTGTGGGTTTAATGTTCTGAATGATGTCTAATAATAAGAAAAAAAACAAATCGGAAAGTACAGTTGCACATATGGCCATACGGGTGACAATCTATACGAATACGCGCGAAAACCGTACGATTCGATGAAAAAGTTAAATAAAACGTTTTCAAAATTTTAAAAATAAACAAAAGATATTTGGTTAATTTCCTAGGAATAACCACCTAAAATAAATTAGAAAACTCTATTTTAAAAGATCGTAACGTTTCGTTACGAGAAAATCCGGAAACAACGCGTTTATGCGAAACCGAACGAACCTAAGCACACCCGAACAAGCCAGAACGTTAAAAGCAATTATAATGGCATTAAATTCCATCCATATTCCCCACCAACACATTCTCTCTCACTAGAATCCGTCATACTCACTCTCTAACTTTTCTCTCACTAAGAAAACTTTCATTTCTCACTCAATTTTGCATCAAATCGAACGAATTTGGTGTCAAAACGACCATAGAAACGTGTAGATCATGAAAAGACGAAGAAATTGAGCTAAGGATCAACGAATTGGAGGTAAAATCGGGCAAGAAAACCCTGTTTTTGTGGGTTTTGTGTTTGCATAACACCTGCACACATTTCAGCCGGTTTTTGAGCATTTAAACCCTTAGGATTTGCACCAAATAGACCTAGGATGTTAAGAAACACATTAGATTGAAGTTTGGTATGATTGTAATTGGATTTGGGCCTGTGTACCTCAATATCGGTGCAAGAACGACATGAAGAACTTAATATCGATCACTTGAAGAATAGCAACATTCATCCATCAAGATTTAATCTTGATGGCGTCACTTCAACATTGTTAGTATCGAAGCTCTCCAAGATCTTGAACTCAGACCACCATCGATATTGATAGTATCGATGGTCCTAGGGGCCGTCAAACTTAAACTATCGAGCCTATAGTATCGATGAATTATCATCAGCTGTTCCATCGATATTTATTTTGGACCTATCGATACTAACACTTGACCCTAATCCAATTAGTTTAAACTTGGAACCAGATTAAAACACATAGAAACGAAGTCGGAACATGGATTGGAACATGGATGGGTAGGTAAGGGGAACATTAGGGTTTCAAGTGTGTTAACTGATTTGTTTGACCATAGATATTAAATATTTTGACTTAAAACATTTTCTAAACTTAATCAAACATATAAACATGTTCTTTAACAATCCAATGGGTATAAAACACATAGATTTGTTTAATGAAATCACAATCTAATAAAGTCTAATATCGATGATGGTCTTAGGTGGTTAAACAAGTGCTAAACAAAGATCTAGAGTTCATAAGTATTAACTTAACAACATTTTAGGTTAATAAACTAAGTTTAAGTATTATGTTACATCAAGAGGTAACATGATGAGTAGCTATAGGTACCAACAAACTAAAGAAACTAAGTGGGAACTTTGAGATTCAAAGAAACTAGTTAAGTGAGGATGTAAAACATTATATTGCCAACATCCAACACTTAGTACAATTCATTGCATGGTTGATTCACTAAGAATGTTCTAAATGATTAACTTAGTGATAATCAATTCAAGAAAGAACAAGAATCAAGTGGGACGACAAAGAACTATCAAGGGACTTGAAGTTAATCTACTGAGATTAACTTAAGTTCTAACATGTATAACTTGTGTTTTTCATAAAAATAACTTATATTTATTAAAATGAAATGACATATAACATGAACCATAGTTTTATAAGAAACATCATAACTTGTTTTATTAAAATGTTATAAAGCAACTTAAATGATTTTCTAAACATAAGTTTTGTAACTTAAATAAGATTTTATAAATGGCGATTTATTTAAATGGTTATGTCTTTTATTATCCTAAACATTATGTAAATAAGGTTAAGTCTCTATCAGCTAAGGGTTAAGAGCATGATAAGTTAGAATATTTAAAGAAAATCATAGTAACACACTAGTAAAGTCTTAGGACACGTAGTTGCACACCGAGACCGAAACCCTATATACGCTAACTATAAATGTCACACCCCCAAATTTCCACTTGTGTTGTCAGACCGCTGGGTGTGACGAGACCAGGAATCATAGCTCTCAGTCATACATAATGACTCTATATGTGTTTAAAAATTATGTTTGAAATAAAACATTAAGTAGATCGATTAATTAATAGGCAGCGGAATATTATAAATTGTTAAGCAGCAGAATATAAATTGTTTGATAATGCAACAGAAAGTAAAATGTTAGACACTACACAGTTTGACATATCAAAATAATAATTTTTTGTTCAAAAAGACACTGTATGAATGCATGCAAATCCTGTGCTCCTATCCTTAGGTGCATTCCTGTTCTATGTAACTAGCTAGTTACCTGAGAATACATGTTAAGAAAACGTGTCAACACATAGGTTGGTGAGTTCACAGGTTTTGATATCAATACATCATTATACAAAAATGTTTGTCACGTGTCATGGTGTTTATTATATGTTTGTTCCGAGCCCTAGGCTCCAAATGTCGGTTTCATCTCTACCGAACTAGACTTGTTTGCTATAGGCTCTGCCATGCCTATCATAGGGACATGGAAGATGGGTTGAAATTACACGCGTCCTGACATCCAGTCAGAGTTGGCGCCGCGTGTGGTTCGTCACGCCCAATAGTTCTATCTAAACTCACCTCGTTGTGAATATATTAACTGTAAGACAGTGCGAGGACTTATGTTACGATGCAACACTTAATGTTTGTCCAATAAACCAGCAGACACAATATGTTCGTACAAGTAATAAAGTTTGACTCAAAAACATGTATTCTCCCCCTAGTTTGAAAGCTTGTAAAAGAGTTTGAAATAGGGGTCGTAAACTCACCTTAGTGACAGTAGAATAATGCGTAAGCTCCTGATCATCGGGTGAATCGGTCACTGGTTACCTATATCGTATGGCTTACGTAAGTTTGTGTTCGTGATTGTGTTTGTGTTCGTGCTCATGCTCATGCTCAACAACCCTCGGTTGTTTTGTTTGTTCATGTTTGACCATGCTTGTTCGTGTTTGTCCGTGTTTGACCGTGTCAAAGTCAATGACCCGTTGGTTAACCGTGCGTTAGTAATAGTTTGTGTAATATTCGTTATCGTTCACATGTTGCATGAAAACGTGTAAATCACGTTAATGGACAAATTACTATTTTTAGTAAGTTTTTCATTTTTGGTAAGTTTGCATAAAAAACACATTTTATTATTTCTAGCATGCTCATTAATCCTAAGTGATCATGCTAACACTTAGCACGTTGTTACATATGATCAAGTAAACACATAAGTCCATTTTTAGTTATTAAAGTTACGAAAAATAGAAAGTTCCCATATTCATCATAGAATAATCACATAATACTTCTCATAGCATCATTTTATAATGTGTTAAGTTATTTATCATCAATAAATCGAGGCCAATGATTCTATTTTATAAAATCCTCGAACAAAGTTTCTATAAATAGAAGGTTTCATTTAGGGCACCATTCTAATGAAACTAACTCATGACATTTGCTAATAATCTCATTATTAACCATAACCCATTATTTCAATCTGTCTATTTCCCCAAATTCATCATTTAACATAGTTATGTACATATAAAGTTACTAAAAATAGTAAAAATGCCCAAATGTATATCAAATGGCCATATTAACACTTCTAATCCATCCTTTATGCAATTATTATCATCATTTACCTCTAATCATCATCTAAAGTTACATGCATGGTGTTATTTCACAGTCTAGCTTATGTATTAAAAGTTATCATATATAATAACTATGCCCCAAATCAATACAAATGACCAAGGTTAGACATGATTTCACCACAATAGTTCCCAAATATCATCAATTACACATATTCATATTCAAACCATCATGGATCATGGTGGATCATACATGCATGTAACAAAAAGTCATCATTTCTAAGAAAAATCACAAATAACACCACAATGGCTCCAATATTCCCAATAGATCATTATTATAACTCAAATACATTGTCTAGATGATAAAATATAGATTCATCCAAGTGGAATTTCGTGCATGTGTTAGAGTGATTGCATGAGGGTTTCAAACCTTGCATGTGTGTGTTGGGTGTTTTTAGACTACAAGGACCATAGAACTACCTTCTAAAGTCCTAAACAAGATGAGATGTTGCTTGAACAGGTCTAGATTGCTCCTAGAATCAGCTGAGAATGATGTTCCAGTGGCTAGAAGGTGATGGTGGTGAGTCTCCACAATGGCTCCTCCTAGGCTTCTAATCCTTCAAGAACTTCAATATGGCTTCCAAGAACTCAACAATGGCTTCCAAGAGGTTAGCAGAGAGTTGTGGGGAAGACAAGGTCGAATGATGGCTTCAAAACTGGGGGAAATTTATTAGGAGAGTAGCTAGAATGATTTGCATTGGTTTTATAAAGATTTTGGCGACTGGACGGCCTCGCGTACCTCCAAGACTGCCCCCATGGGGTCTTGGGGTACCGCGGCGTATTTCGGGATTCAAATTTCCTGCCCAGGCTCCGTGTACCACCAAGGCACACTCTGGGGTCGTTGGCGTACTGCAAAGGCTCCCGGTGTAGCCCAAATGGCCCAATTTCAATCGTTTGATTCGTTTTTCGTCGTTTTCTCTATTATAATTCATCGTTTATTGATGTTTGAGCTATCTTAGTTCAATGTTTGATCATTTGAGAACTAGTTAGTGTTTAATTATTTGTTTTCCTTAACATTCACCAACGTTCGTAAATTATTCGACACGTGTGTGCATGTTTCGATAATTCACCGAATTATCGTGTTTGCGACTGTGTTCGTACTATCGTGCCATGTGTCACACTAAATTAAATTAATTCTAGTGCCACGTATGTAATTTTTAATTAAATAAACATTTAATTAATTTAAAAGCTTACAAGGAAATTACGGGGTGTCACTCCATCCCCCTGTTAGAAATAATTTCGTCTCGAAATTCAGCTTGCGTTGTCGATGTTTGTCTTTTCACCGAACATGTGTGGGTACTTCTTTTTCATCTGGTCTTCACGTTCCCACGTGAATTCCGATCCACGTCGCGAATTCCATCGCACTTTCACAATAGGTATGCGGATAAGCTTGAGTTTCTTGATCTCCCGGTCCATAATCTCCACCAGCTCCTCAAAGAAGTGCAATTGTTCGTCTATCAAAATTTCCTCGAGAGGAATCATAAGTGTCTCATCAGACAAGCACTTCTTGAGGTTTGACACATGAAATACGTTGTGCACACTGCTTAGCTCGTTCGGTAGATTCAGTTCATACGCGACCGGGCCTATTCTTTTGACTATCTCAAAAGGTCCGATGTAACGAGGATTCAACTTTCCTTGTTTCCTGAATCGGCTAACTCCCTTCTAGGGCGAGAGCTTTAGTAACATTCTGTCTCCCACCTGGAATTCCAAAGGCTTGCGCCTTTTGTCAGCACAGCTTTTCTGTTTGTCCCAAACTGATGCCATTCGGTTCCGTATTTGCACGATCTTCTCAGTCGTCCCGTGCACAAGTTCGGGTTTCGTTAGTTGTCTTTCACCAACCTCTGCCCAACAGATGGGTGATCAGCACTTGCACCCATAAAGTGTCTCGAATGGTGCAGCTTGAATGCTTGTATGATAGTTGTTGTTGTTGTACGAGAGCTCAACTGACGGTAGATGAGTCTCCCAGCTGCTACCAAAGTCAATAACACATGCTCGAAGCATCTCTTCCAATGTCTGTATCATTCGCTCGCTCTGCGCATTAGTCTGCGGGTGATAAGCAGTGCTCATGTCCAATCTTGTGCCCAAATCCTTTTAGTAGAAAACCTTTTATAAAACCTTTTAGTAGAAAAGTGGTTAACAAATGATACATCCTTCAAAACCGTTGATAAATCCTTTAGAATATTTGATAAATAATTTAAAAATAGTTGAGTATTCCCTTGAATTTGTAAAGTGAACCTTTAATTGTTGATAAGTAGCATGAATCTTGTATATGAAATATGATTGTATAAAAAGTGTTTGGTCACGTGTTCCACCCCAAAACAGTTGTAAAACCGTAAAAGAGGGGCAATTGTTCTAACCTGACAGGAGTAGACTCTGAACCTGAACAAGTAGCAAGCAACAAGACTTCTAACTGATTCCTATATTATTGTAAATCATACACATAATATAAGACCCATGATATTGAATACATTCATTGATTGGTTGACTCATGTGCCTTGATTGACTTATGTTGACTTGTTAATGAGTACTTTTTGTATGACTTGTTCTTAGGTTTAAAAGTATTAGATTAACTTGAAAGACTTGATTGATTTCCTTGAAATAATGATTGATTCATGAAAAGTGTGTGTCATGTTACATCATGCATAAGGCTAGTTATGCATTTATGTAACATGTGTTGATGATTCTTGATAAACACTTGTTTCTCTTGTATTCCCTAAAAATGTTTATGTGTTTTTAAGCTTTCGTGATTATGTTATATTCTTATTCCTAAATTAAGTGAGACTTAATTTGAATAACTAACTCGACAATCACTAGAATCACACTAGGGTTATAATACCCTTATGGATTCTTTTAAGCTTAAATATTCCTTTGAAAGTTCATTAGGTTATTACTTAGGAAATCCTTAGATTTAGAACTCATGTATGGACCAAAAAACTAATATCGACACCCCTTAGTGAGATGAGATTTTCAATCTTATCAATACTGATCGGCTAAGGGTCAAAGGAGGGCCATCGATATTAGCATTATCGACGGTCCTTACTTTAATCGATATTGTGTTGTTTGAACGTCCAACCATCATGTTTCTTTGTTCTAAACTTCTTGGATCTTCTTGATAAAATCTATATTAATGAACTTGGACAGTTTATCATGGCTGTATGGCTGAATAATATCGAAAGAGTTAATTGGAATTAACTAGGTACCCATCGATATTGTCAATATCGATGGGGTTTAGGTTCGATGATCTTCATCCGAGATTAACAATTTCGACAGGACCTGGCCTCTAATTCCCTTGGAATGATCATATCTAAGTGTGGGGAAAGTTTCTAGGTCCAAAGAAAAGGTATTAGAGGTCAGCAGTATTGATGAAAGGAAGAAAGACACCAAACTTATGCCCATCGATGTTGTTAATGTCGATGGCCTTATTGTCGATGCTCCCACCTTCGAGACTGATACTTTAAACCTGCAATTGGTCCAATCGATCTGGAACATTCAGATCTTGAGGTGGTTGGTGTTTTTGGATCAACAACGAGTTGAAGGGTTGGGTAATTTCGATGGCAACAGTGGCTGTTTACACATCACTGTCGATATTACTCTTCCCCTTCTAGTGGCTTCGATTTTGCTAAGATCAACTCTAGTCGTTGACAGTAAGGCTTCTAAGCACCCACAACCAGTTACATATGAAGATGATGATGAATAGTGTAAAACGCTATAGTGCCATACCTTCTCACTAAGATTCTGGCCAAAATACTTCGAACTAGCTCCGAGCCCTTGTACCACAAGCTTCCTCTCATCGATACGATCGTTTTGATATATTATATGCGCGATTTGCTGAAGAAACGAAGGAGATATGGTCGAATTTGTGGAGGTTTTCTAGTGTGCGAAATGGAAACCGGGTTTTTAGAGAGAGAGAGAGAGGTGAAGGCTGCAACTTTGAGAGAAAAGTGAAGGAAATAAAGGCTTATATGCCGGGGTGGTTCCCCGCGTATTCGGTGTCGCTCGGCTTCGTTTTCGCATATTTTTACGTACGTGCCGTTACGTTTACGAACTTGAATATTTTCGATTGTAAATTAGATTTATTGGATTGTTTATTATGAGTTTCAAAATTGTAAAACGAAAATGTAATATTTTACTTACTTTTACTTTTCGTTCGTAATTAGACCGTTAAACGAATATAGTTACGTGTATTCCCGTAATCATATACGTTATGGTCGTTTTTGTATATTTATTGATGTTACTTGTAATTATAAGTTCGACATTTATATCATTACGAATCGTCACCCATAATGATACTCAGTCTCACTCACGCATTACGATTTGTTGTAATTATTTGTTCGTCATAATACTCGTCATAACACTACGCACTAACACTAACCTATTACACCGAACACAGTATATGTATAGGGCATACGTAGAGTCCAGCTACCTGCCTTATCAGCCGCCAGCTCACCACTGTTTTGATATAATACAATAGTGTTCTTGCCTAGCGTTGTTAACTATAAATAGATATATATACTTGTACTTAAACTAAAAAGAATCCTATGACAATAACACAAGCATAAATACATGAATCACATTGGCACATTGACATACTAAACAGGAATCACACTTATATAAAGACTAACACATACACACCGTTCTATCACTGACTATGACTACCACTACTTACTGTACAGCTGTTATAGTCTCCCCTAGTTAATGGAATTTCGTTGCGAAATTAACTAGCCGAAGATACTATAAAAAGATGAGGGTACTTGAGCTTCATCTAGTCCTCACATTCCCAGGTGTACTCTGCACCACGTTTGCCCTCCCATCGTACCTTTACGATCGGGATACGGCTACGCTTGAGTTTCTTGACTCCATGATCCATGATCTCAACTGGATGTTCAATGAATTGCATGTTGTTTTGAATCTGAATGTCTTCCAGTGGAATCTTAACATCATGATCAGCCAAGCATTTCTTAAGATTCGAAACATGAAAGGTGTCGTGAACATCGCTTAGCTGCATTGGAAGTTTGAGTTTGTAGGCTACGGGACCAATCCGTTCCAGGATTTCAAAAGGTCCAGCATACCTTGGTGCAAGTTTCCATTTCTTCCTGAATCGGACAACGCCTTTCCAGGGAGAAACTTTGAGTAAGACTCGGTCACTGACTTGAAATTCAAGCGGTTTCCGACGTCGATCAGCATAAGTCTTCTACTGATCTCGTGCGGCCTTAAGCCTTGATTGAATGATTGTGGTCTTGTCGGTTGTTTCTTGAATTAGTTCAGGTCCTACGACCTGTGAGTCACCAATCTCGGTCCAACAGACCAGTGATAGGCACTTCCTACAATATAAAGCTTCGAATGGTTCATATTGAATGCTCGTATGGTAGCTGTTGTTGTACGAAAACTAGATAAGTGGAAGATGAGTATCCCAACTTCCACCGAAATCGATCACACAAGAACGAAGCATGTCCTCGAGTGTTTGGATAGTCCTTTCGCTTTGACCATCGGTTTGGGGATGATAAGCCGTGCTAAGATTAACATGGGTTCCCAAAGCCTTTTGCAATGATTGCCAAAAGTGAGAAGTGAAACGACTATCACGATCGGATTTGATTGACGTTGGAGTACTGTGACGCACGATGATTTCGTTGATGTACAATGTGGATAACTTCTCCATTTTATAATCCTCTCAGACTGGGAGAAAATGAAGAGATTTAGTTAGTCGATCGACGATCACCCAAATCGAATCGTAACCCCGCGGAGTTCTCGGCAACTTGGTTATGAAATCCATGGAAATTTGCTCCCATTTCCATTGAGAAATTTCATGTTGCTGCAGAATTCCAGAGGCCTTCTGATGTTCTGCCTTGACTTTTGAGCACGTTAGACACTTTCCTACGTACAAGGCTATGTCTTTCTTCATTCCAGCCCACCAATAAAATGTTCTCAAGTCCTGATACATCTTGTCGGCACCCGGATAAACTGAATATCGCGACTTATGAGCCTTAACACAGATGAGCATGCGCAATTTGTCTGAGTTTGGAATCCACATACGGCTGTTGAAGTATAAAACCCCATCAGATCAAGGTTCTATCTTACTCTCAACTCCGTAATCCAACTCAGTCTTCAGCTGATTGTTGGCCACCACTTGTTGCTGTGGAATACGAATAAGGTCCTTCAAATATGGTTGAGTGTTGATCTCCATGGTGTGACAACTGGCTACTTCACAGGTAAATCACAAGCATCCATAGAAACTAAATCGAACCTTTGCGCTATAAAGCATTCATGTGATGGCTCTTCGAATCAGGCTCGTATCTGGATGGGTGACGATCCATCGAGATGTGAACCTGAGTCGGGGACATCACTAAAATGACCAAAAAATTCAAAACACCAGCAGACATAATTATGCATGCTACTATTTGAGTGACGACTCAAATAGCTGCATACGCTGATTTAGTCGTCTGGTCTTAACTAAGGAAGCCGGACAAGGTACCATGCACAAACAAATGTCGTAATAACACGCAAAGACCAAAATCTGAACAAACTTAGAAACTAAACTGAAAACTTTGAAAGACAGAAGATCATTCGTACGAATAAACTTATTTGTTCGTAGGAGTGAAACTCGCAGAACTGGATACCCAATCGGCCAGTAGATTCGGGCGACTGAGGGCTCTTCGCACGAACGGCCCATTCGTGTGAGTGAGCTGCTATATAAGTAGCACTTAGAACAAATATCATCCATTTCTCAAAAACACCTCACACACACACGAACGGCGATTTCGAAAGTTTCGGCCGATCATCGTACGATTCCGACTTCCACGTTCGCAGAACACCTCCGAGATCATCCCTTCACCCTCTTCAACACTTTCCTCACCATTTCCACACCCGAGACGCGACCGAGAACCATCCGAGAGTCTTCGGTGAGTGTTTCGCTAAAATAAACAAAAGGTTCGACGAACGAAATCGTCGCTAAGGCTGTTGAAAAACGAAAAAAGGGATTTTCGGTGGAGTTGCAGGCAAATGAGACGTACGACCGTCTCATTCGTGCGAACAAGCGGTTCGTTAGTATATGGAAGCAACGAACGAAACAAACACCCTATTCGCACGAGTGAGCTGGGTCGTTCGTAGGGTCTATTCGTACGAGATAAGGCTCGGTTCGTCCAAACCACTCATTCATCTGAACAGCTTCATGAAAAACACTAAGTGTCAAAAATCAAACAAAATTTAATAATACAAAGAATTCACTAAAGCAACCCGAAGGCATGAATATAAACTAACAATCAATTAGTTGAAACGCAGGTGACTGAATTGAAGCAATATCAAGCCGTCCGCGACAACTTAAACAAATGACACCTATAAGTGAGTTCAAAGCTCCCGTTTTCGCAAAGATAATACTTTTCCTTAAATTTTGGGGCTGAGAGCATGAACGCATATTTGTCATATACTATTTATCATACTTGTGTTCTTAATTGTATATATCACATTTAACACTAGGAGAGAGTCTATATTGCATATTCCTTGAGACACATGAGAGTTGTACACAATTCAGTAAGTCCCATCATCGAATATTCATTTGCCATTAGTTAACGAGTGTCAACCGACGATAACGTAGATAGTACTATTAGCTTGACAAACTTCCGGCGCTGAGGTCGGTACGTTACGCTAAGCGTAGTCTTCATCATCAGTAGGCTAGATCCATGGGGTCAGGTTAACACGGGCAGCACAAGGTCAGGTTTGGTAAATGAACATGTGTGGAATCGAATAGACAGACAACCCTCCTCAAAAATGTTAAGGTCATCAACTAAATCACATGTGTGTTGTGAAAAGTTCAAGGGAAAGAGAATGAGGTAAGAGCAGGGGCATTTCCGCTATACATGATTAGGTATATAGTTGTGAATCAGCTAGGGTGAAGTGGGCTGGCGGTTGGGTCTTAGGACCCTACGTATGCCCTATACATATACGATACTAGTTGGTTTGGGATAGTATACATAACCTTAGGAAGCCACTCGTGCACTATTTCATTTCCCTGGAACTTGTAATTGTGACTTAACATATTTTCATAACTTTAAACTTATGGACTCACCAACATTATGTTGACTGTATTTTTACATGCTTCTCAGGGGACGAACATGTAAGAGATCTGCCATGGGGGAACAATAGTAGGGGAGGTAGCTTGAAGGAATGTAGCTTAGTTGACTTTAGCTAGTTGACCATGGAAATTTGGGGATGTTGATTTGATGAACAATGTATTAAAACAATATTTAGCATTTGAAACAAGTACCATGTAATGATTAGTATATGTGTAATGGTTGAAGTTGTATCCTTCGTTTATATATATCATGTGCTGTGTAATCAATCTGATCACTCCGATTCCAATCGCGCCCCGTGGTTATTCCGCCCGACGGGTCCCCGATCTGGCCCGCCGGCCCGGGGTGTGATAGATTGGTATCCGAGCCATGGTTATAGAGAAAATTAGGCCATACTGAAGGATGATCTAGACTATAACCTAGGGATCCGCATGTAGAGGCGATAAGGATACGAAGAGCATTATATATATATATATGCGCGTGAGTTATGTCAATTGAATACTGATATCTACCTTTATTTTAATAGAATGCCGCCAAAGAGGAGAAGCTTGAGGAAGACCCGATTCGAAGATACCACCACGCAATTGGGTGGATCTAACACTCAACCACATGGAACCAACTCCCCACCTAGGGAAGTACCCGTAGAGCCTGAAAAAGGACCAGTGGTGGACCCCGCTACCGTCGCACTGGCAAGCCTGATTACGGGGCAACTCTGGACCGCCATTCGGGAGATTATTAGGGAAATCAACCGTGGGGGTAGCAGCACTAGCCACGTCGAGATCTCATCCGGGTCTGGGAGTGCCACCACAGGTGCCTCCACTGGTTATGCATACCGGAAATTTATCGGGTGCAAACCTCCAACGTTTGATGGGACGGAAGGTGCTCTGGGGCTGGTGCAATGGATCCGTAAAATGGAGCACACGCTTGACATCAGCAGCTGCCTGGAACCCCACTAGGTACGGTATGCCATGGGTGTAGTTTATGATGTTGCCCCGCTAGAAGTTTTGTCCAAAAAGCGAGCTTCAGAGAGTGGAACAATAGGTATGGAGTTTAGAAATGGGCGGGGCGGGCCACCTTGCCTACGTCACCCACTTCCATGAGATGACATCATTGGTTCCATACCTCTTCCCGACCCCGGAAAACCTTACCGATCAATACATCAGGGGATTGCCGATCTGTATCCACATCCACGTCGTTACAGCGGATCCTCCGAGCTTGGACTCAGAAATCGCCCTCTCCTTATCTTTGACAGATATCATGGTACAGACTGGGATTCTGAAGGATGAACCTACCCCAGCTTCAACCGAGCCTACCAGGAAGCCGGAGCCATACCAGCAGAAGAAACAAAAGACGCTGTGGGCTCCATGTGAAGGCAAGGCACGAACTGCGGGAGGATGAGCCACTGGGCTCAGGGATGTAAGGTTCCGCCGGCAACACGACCAACTCCTACCACCGCACCTGCACCTCCTCCCCCGAATGATAACCGCATCTGCTACACATGCGGCGAGCCAGGACACATGTCTCGAAATTGTCCCAGAAGGATTCCCCCAACCCAACCTACAGTAAGGGGATGAGCGTTCGCTCTGGGGGCAGCCGCTGCACGACAGGACCCAAACGTCATCATGGGTACGTTCCTCTTGAATAACAACTTTGTATCCATACTGTTTGACACAGGTACCGATATGAGTTTTATCTCCTCTGAATTGGGAAATGTAAACGGTGGTCGTGCGACACCACTAGACTACACGTATACCATAGAAGTGGCTGACGGAAAGTTAATCTCATTACACACTATGATTAAATATTGTTCATTATTCCTGAACGAACAACCCTTCTTGATCGACTTGATTCCGATGGAGTTGGGAAGCTTTGATGTAATTATCGGAATGGATTGGCTGTCACAACATTGTGTGGAACTCGTCTGCGCGGAGAAACTACCTTGCATTCCTAGGTCCGATGGGAGTTGGATAGAAGTGTGTGGGGACAGGATGGAATGAAGTTTAAAGATCATATCATGCATCAAGGCATGCAGGTGCCTGCGAAAGCAATGTGTGGACTTTCTTGCCCACATAGTGAAGAAAAAGAGGGAAAAGACTAAACTTCAAGAGGTTCCTGAAGAGTGGGAATATCCTGAAGTATTTCAGGACGACCTACCAGGCTTGCCACCGGCGCGGCCGGTAGAGTTCCGTATTGACTTATTTCCCAAGGCAACCCATGTCGCTAAATCTCCTTACATGTTATCTCCTTCCGAGATGCAGGTGTTGTCGAATCAGTTGCAAGAGTTATTGGATAAGGGCTTCATTCAACCGAGCTACTAGCCGTGGGGAGCTCCAGTCTTGTGTGTAAAGAGGAAGGACGGGTCCTTCTCGATGTGCATAGACTACCGGGAACTGAACAAACTAACCATCAAGAATCGGTACCCGTTACCGAGGATTGATGACTTATTCGATAAAGTACGGGGGCATGTTATTTCTTTAAGATAGATCTGCGTTCCGGTTATCATCAGCTCTGAATCCAGGACGAAGACATACCGAAAACAGCCTTCCGAACACGGTATGGACATTTTGAATTCTTAGTGATGCCTATCGGCCTAACAAACGCGCCCGCAGTCTTCATGGATCGCATGAACCGAGTGTGTAGGCCATACCTGGATCAGTTCGTTATTGTTTTTATTGATGACATATTGATCTACTCTAAAAGTGAAGAGGAGCACGAACGGCATCTCAGGAAAATTCTGGAGCTATTGAGGGACGAGAAACTCAATGCCAAATTCTCGAAATGCGAATTTTGGTTGCGAGAGGTTTAATTCTTAGGTTACGTGATAAACAGTGGAGATATTCACGTGGACCCTGCGAAGATTGAGGCAATAAAGAACTGGAACACCCTACGACCCCGACATAGATACGGTCATTTCTTGGTTTAGCAGGCCACTACAGGAGATTCATTTCAAATTTCTCCAAAATAGCTCTACCACTCACCCGACTAACCAAGAAAGGTGAATTGTTTGTATGGGAATGCGAACAGGAAGAGGCATTCCAAACTTTGAAACGAAAACTGTGTGATACTCGGATACTATCTCTCCCAGAAGGCACAGAAGACTTTGTGGTGTATTGTGACGCGTCCCATCAGGGACTCGGCTGCGTGTTGATACAGCGAGAGAAGGTTATCGCATACGCGTCAAGACAGTTGAAAATACATGAAAAGAACTAGACCACGCACTACTTGGAACACGGGGCGGTAGTCTTCGCTTTGAACTCAACATGCGACAGCGTCGTTGGGTTGAATTACTTGAATGATTATGACTGTGTGATTAAGTACCATCCTGGCAAGGAGAACGTTGTGGCTTAGCAAACAAGACTACGAGACAGGATCAAGCACAGTCAACAACAAACGGTGGAACAAGGAAAACTGAAGAAGGAACTCGACTGTGGGGCAGAGCGGCAGTCCGAAACGAAACCTGATGGGCTCATCTACTATCAGGATCGTGTGCGGATTCCCGCAGTGGATGAGTTGAGGAATCTGATTCTTGACGAAGCACACAAAACCAGGTATTCGGTACACCCGGGCGCTGATAAAATGTACAAAGACTTACGAGGATTTAATTGGTGGCCTGGAATGAAGAAAGATAAAGCTGAGTATGTAGGACGATGTTTAACTTGTGTAAGATTTAAGGCGGAACATCAAAGACCATCTGGTTTACTGGAACAGCCAGAGGTACCGACCTGAAAGTGGTAACAGATAGCGATGGACTTCGTCACAAAGCTGCCTCGCACTTCTAGCGGTCATGACACCATTTGAGTTATCATCGATCGATTAACTAAATCTGCTCATTTCTTGCCTAATCGTGAAACGTTCACCATGGATAAATTGGCAAGACTGTACATTAACGAGGTAGTGGTATGTCATGGTGTACTTTTGTCCATCATCTCTGACCGAGATAGAAGATCACTTCCAGATTTTTGCAAACCTTGCAAAGATCTTTAGGGAAACACCTAAACTTGAGCGTCGCCTACCATCCACAAACGGATGGTCAGAGCGAACGTTTTATACAAACCCTAGAAGACATGCTACGAACCTGCGTTCTGGAGTTCGGTGGGAATTGGGACTCCCATTTGCCGCTGATTGAATTCTCCTATAAGAACAACTATCATAGCAACATCGGATGTGCTCCGTTCGAGGCTCTATATGGCCGGAAATGTCAGTCACCGATTTGCCGGACCAAAGTAGGAGATAACCAAATAACTGGGCCTGAGCTTATTCGGGAAACCACTGATAAAATCGCCAAAATACAGAAAAGGCTACAGGCAGCTAGGAGCAGACATAAAAGCTATGCCGATAGACGGCGTAAGCCGTTGGAGTTTTAGGTGAGAGACCGAGCATTGTTGAAGGTTTCTCCTTGGAAGGGCGTAGTCCGTTTTGGAAAGAAGGGCAAGCTCGCACCAAGATACGTCGGACCAATCGAGATCACCCAACGAGTCTGTCCCGTGGCATATAGACTGAGGTTACCCGATGATCTGTGTTCCATGTTTCGAACCTCAAGAAATGCCTGACGGATGAGTCGCTGATCATACCAATCGATGAAGTTCTAGTGGATGCATAATTACATTTCATCAAGGAGCCTTTGGAGATTTTAGAACGAGAGGTGAAGAAATTGAGGCGAAGCCGCCTACCGATCGTCAAATGAAGAAGGCCAAATGAAGAAGAAGTATCCCCACCTATTTCAATAGAAGGAAAAGTCTCGAACAGTAACTGCTAATTTCGGGACGAAATATCTTCAACGAGGGGAGACTGTGACAACTGGCAACTTCACAGGTAAATCACAAACATCCCTAGAAACTAAATCGAACCTTTGCACTTAAAACCATTCATGAGATGGCTCTTCGAATCAGGATCGTATCTGGATGGGAGACGATCCATCGAGATGTGAACCTGAGTCAGGGACATCACTGAAATGACTAGCAAATTCAAAACACCAGCAGACATAATTACGCATCCTACTGTTTGAGTGACGACTCAAACAGCTGCATACGCTGATTTAATCGGCTGGTCTTAACTAGGGAAGTCGGACAAGGTACCATGCACAAATAAATGCCATAATAACACATAAAGACCAAAATCTGAACAAACTTAGAAACTAAACTGAAAACTTTTAAAGACGGAAGATCATTCGTACGAATGAACTTATTTGTTCGTACGAATGAAACTCACAGAACTAGACACCCAATCGGCCAGCAGATTCGGCCGACTGAGTGCTCTTCACACGAACGGCCCATTCATGTGAGTGAGCTGCTATAAAAGAAGCACTTAGACCAAATTTCATCCATTTCTCAAAAACACCTCACACAAACATAAGAACGGTGATTTCGAAAGTTTCGGCTGATCATCTTACGATTCCGACTTCCACGTTCGCAGAACACCTCTAAGATCATCCCTTCACCCTCTTCAACACTTTCCTAACCATTTACACACCCGAGACGCGACCGAGAACCATCTGAGAGTCTTCGGTGAGTGTTTCGCCAAAATAAACACACCAGTGAGCTCTCTAACGCCTTCAAAAGGTTCGACGAACAAAATCGTCGCCAATGCAGTTGAAAAACGAAAAAAGGGATTTTTGGTGGAGTTGCAGGCGAATGAGACGTCCTATCGTCTCATTCGTGCGAACAAGCGTTTCGTTCGTATATGGAAGCAACGAACGAAACAAACACCCTATTCGCACGAGTGAGTTGGGCGAGCGAAGGACATAGCGAACTAGGGCTTATTCGGATGAATGAAACGTGCGAATGATCTCGGTCGTTCGTAGGGTCTATTCGTACGAGATAAGGCTCAGTTCGTCCGAACCACTCATTTGTCCGAACAGCTTCATGAAAAACACTAAGTGTCAAAAATCAAACAACATTTAATAATACAAAGAACTCACTAAAGCAACCCAAAGGCATGAATATAAACTAACAATCAATTAGTTGACACGCAGGTGACTGAATAGAAGCAGCATCAAGCCGTCCGCGACAACTTAAATAACCGACATGTATAAGTGAGTTCATAGCACTCGTTTTCACAAAGATAACTCCTTACATTTTGGGGCTGAGAGCATGAAAGCATATTTGTCATATACTATTTATCATACTTGTGTTCTTAATTGTTTAAATCGCATTTAACACTAGGAGAGAGTCTCTATTGCATATTCCTTGAGACACATGAGAGTTGTACACAATTCAGTAAGTCCGGTCATCAAATATTCATTTGCCATTAGTTGACAAGTGTCAACCGGCGGTAACGTAGATAGTACTATTAGCTTGACAAACTTCCGGCGCTGAGGTCGGTACGTTACGCTAAGCGTAGTCTTCATCATCAGTAGGGAAAGATCCATGGGGTCTGGTTAACAGGGTAGCACAAGGTCAGGTTTGGTAAATGAACATGTGTGGAATAGAATAGACAGACAACCCTCCTCAAAAGTGCTAAACTCATCAACTAAATCACATGACCGTTGTGATAAGTTCAAGGGAAAGAGAATGAGGCAAGAGCATGGACATTTCCGCTATACATGATTAGGTATATAGTTATGAATCAGCTAGGGTGTGGTGGGCTGGCGGCTAGGTCTTAGGACCCTACGTATGCCCTATACATATACGATACTATTTGGTTCGGGATAGGATACATAATCTTAGGAAGCCACTCCTTGTGCACTATTTCATTTCCCTGGAACTTGTAATTGTGACTTAACATATTTTCATAAATTTAAACTTATGGACTCACTAATATTATGTTGACTGTATTTTTACATGCTTCTCAGGGGACGAACAGGTATGAGATCTGCCATGGGGGAACACTAGTAGGGGAGGTAGCTTGAAGGAATGTAGCTTGGTTGACTTTAGCTAGTTGACCATGGAAATTTGGGGATGTTGATTTTATGAACAATATATTAAAACAATATTTAGTATTTGAAACAAGTACCATGTAATGATTAGTATATGTGTAATGGTTGATAGTTGTATCCTTCGTATATATATTTCATGTGCTGTGTAATCAATCTGATCACTCCGATTTCGATTGCGCCCTGGGGCTATTCCGCCCGACGGGTCCCGATCCGGCCCGCCGGCCCGGGGTGTGACACGTGGCTTGATTGGTTGACAGTTGTATCCGCTTGATTAGTTCCTTGCGACTAAGAGCATCCGCCACCACATTGGCTTTACCGAGATGGTAACGAATCTCACAGTCGTAATCAGTTAGAAGCTCAACCCAACGTCGTTGTCTCATGTTGAGCTCTTTCTGATTGAGAATTTGTTGCCTATCTTGTGGTCAGTATAGATGACACATTTAGTACCATAAAGGTAGTGTCTCCAAATCTTAAGTGCAAAGACCACATCCCCTAACTCAAAGTCATGAGTAGTGAAATTCTTCTCATGAACCTTAAGCTGTCTTGAAGCATACGCAATCACCTTGTCTCGTTGCATAAGCACACAACTGAGACCAAGGTTAGAAGCATCGCAGTAGACAATGAAATCATCATTGCCTTCTGGAAGACTAAGGATAGGGGAGTTGCATAACTTCTGTTTAAGAAGTTGAAATGCATCTTCTTGTTTCCGCCCCCATATGAACGCTTGAAGTTGGTTAGACAGTTCTTACATCTCAGACGGTGCTAATCGATATGGTGACTTAGCCACTGGTTTTCTCCAGGGACGAGATCGATTCTAAACTCCACTTGCCAGACAGGTGGTAGTCCAAGCAAGTCTTCTGGAAACACCTCCGGATAATCTCTGATAACTGGCACGTCTTTCACCGTCTTCTTCTCAGGCTTCATCTCTACTACATAAGCCAGGAAAGCACAGTATTTCTTCTTCAGGTACTTTTGAGCCTTAATGCACGACACGATCTTCAATTCGCGGTAGGGTTTCTCACCGTATGCTCGCATCGTTTCGCCAGATGGTAAAGGAATTTGATGTAACTTCTCCGAACAGAAGACTTCGACGTTTTTCTTAGATAACCAATCCATTCCAATGACTACTTCAAAACTTCCAAGTGTCAATGGAATAAGATCAACGGAGAACAAATGATCATTAAGCATAAGTTTACAATCATTCAGATTTGAATTCACAAGTATATTCTTACCATCAGCTACTTTACTGTATATGGAGTAGTAAGTACTGACGGCTGTATATCAAATAAAGCTGCAACAGTAGCAGAAACAAAACTTTTATTTGCACCGGTATCAAACAATATTAAAAGATAATGATTGTTGATGAGAAATGTACCTGTAATGACTGTCGGCTCCTCACGTGCCTCGGTAGCTCGAATGTCAAAGGCACGAGCAGTGAGTAGATGATGATACTGGCACTTTGTGCACAGTGGGTACGGACGAGTATAAGGCTTTCTGGACGTAGCAGGTTGTGGAACTGCAGTAATGGGAGTGGCTTGGATAAGTGCAGCTACAGTCATGGATGCATAATTCTTGATCATCTTCTGCTTCTGTTTCTTCTTCTTAGGTTGCTATTGTTCGGGCTTCTTGCCTTCATTAGTATGTGGTCACTTATAACCCATCCGAGTGAGTACGCCAGCCTTGACATACTCCTCGGTAAGAGTGGCACTCAGAAGAATGGTTGTTTCTAGAGTAGTAGGATTACTTCCCAAAACACTTCCCCTGATGACTAGGGGCAATCCTTCGATGTACTTCTCTATATTGTGAGACAGAGGAGTAACCAGATTTGGCACCAGGATGCACAACTCATGGAAGAGAGTTGTATACTTAGCATTTTCGCCACTATCTTGGGCCAAACTCCACATTTCGGCCTCCAGCTTTTTAAACTCATGGCATGGACAGAACTGCTCCACAAGTAATTTCTTGAAATTTTCCCACGGTAAGGCCAATGCAACTTCACGTCCTCTGGTGTTCTTCTCAGAATTCCACCAGGGGAGTGCGCCCTTGTGAAAAGCGCTTGAGAACATTTTGACCTTCAGATTTTTAGGACATCCAGTGAAGTCAAGGATATCCTCGATGCTCTCCAGCCATTGTAGTAGGCCGGCTGCTCCCTAAGTACCAGCGTACTTTGGAGGCTTAGCATCATTGAACTGCTTGAAAGTGAAGGTAGCAGTTCAAGTGGTGTTGGTGTTTGAGTTGTTCGCTGAATCACTGGTACCTCCTCGAAGATTCTGGGTAATATCAGTGACCATGCCCGAAATAACATCTTTCATATGCACAGCGATGATTCGGGAAATTTTGTTGATCTCATCATCGTTGCCACTTGTTGAACCCTCGCCGTTAGTATTACATCGAGGAGGCATTCTACGAAGAGAAAGCCACAAGTGGGTCAGTAATGAGAAGCGATAAAATTGAATTTTTTTATATGACAACGTTAGTAATATATCCATACTACTAGTATTATCATTCAATTGTATTATGAGCAAGTACACATACAGGCGGTTAACACATAATAGTTAACTTGTTAGTATACTTCTCATGTGACTATGTTCGATGTTTTATAAGACTTCCCCACCAAACCTACACACTGACACTTTCCCGATATACCGAATATAGCTTATATATAGGGCATACGTAGAGACAAGCCAAGCCTCTAGCCCACCATCACATTCGATATACCATGATCGTGCCCTTGCTAGTATTTGGCAACACGATTGTACTGATTCACAGGTATGTTTCATTGATAAATAATCTCATGATCTTGATCAACTGAACTATGATTGAATTCATGGTTGAATTATGATTGAATTATGTGTGCACCTACTAGCAATTGTTAACATGCAGAACTAAATCATACGTGTGCTCTACATTTGTTTCGTTAACTTGTGTTAGTAAGTACTAAGCATGTAATCGCTTAAGACTACACATAATGATTGTTCACCTGATTGATTCACACACAATGGCTGACTCACCTATGGTTGATTAAAACATTGATTTATTCACATATGATTGATTCATCTATGATTGATTCACACACTTGATTGATTCACAAATGGTTGATTCATACAATGATTGTATCATAAATGATTGTATCTCATATGGTTGACTAATGTTCAATGATTCATGATTGTTTCTTGTACAATGAATATGATTATGATTGTGTAAACCAGGGCTCTTGATTTACTTGAAATCAAGACCTTATGCTTTAGTTTATGTGTCCTAGATTAATTATCCTAGGTTCCCAATACCTACGGTATCGAGTATAATGATCTCCTGGTATCAACTTCAACTAAAGAATACTATTACACAGATTCTAAATTATGAAGTCCTAATTATGATGAATATCTGATGATCATAACATGATGAGAATTTCAGATCAAAGATGCTAAGAATATCGATCTTTGCCTCTGAAATCCTTTAATGATTATGTGTTTGAGAAATTTAGTTCGGTTTCTAAAATTATAGAATTCCGATCCAAATTCCTTGACTCTGTTAACTATTCTTAGAAAGATTTTATCCCTAAGATCTTCCAAGCTTAAAGTAGACTTAATGCTTACTTAAGTTTACTTAGATCCTAAGTATCCTCAAGCCTATAGCACTTAGTCCTATAGGGTAGCTTAGGTTATAGTCTAGGCCATTATTTATTGGGTTTTTCTTAGTTCTCTACAACCTTGGCTCTGATACCAACCTATCACACCCCCTGCGCCGCGTGCGGAATCCACAGCGCGGTGACAATCAATGGTTGAATCATGCAAAAGTATTGAAAGAAGAACAACCATAATGCATTACTAAGTTTCATAATGTTAGACAATTGTTTAGTTACAGGCATTCTAACTATCTACCAAAAGAATGAAAACTACAGACGCGAAAAACTTGTCTGCACAAAAGAAATAGACAAGAAAATTAAACAATCAGGATTAAGTGAGTTTCTAATCCATAATAGCTTGTTTCTTCATCTTGTTCTATCTTGGAATGATCTCCTTAGTTGTCCTTGAAAATCTTCTAAACCTGGGTACCTGAAAAACGTGAAAAGTAACTGTCAACTACAAAAGTAGTTGGTGAGAACAAAAGGTTTAACATTTGAAATAATGAATCTGCAGTTGTAAACATATGAATAAAAAAATTGTATAAACATCTCATGGTTAATTGCAACACAAACTATCATCAAGTAAGAAACGTATGCAAACATTCAAATGACTGTCTACTATAAAAGCCAACATATAATCAAGTCCCAAACTATGTTTGGAGTTAGAAAAGCAGTCAGCAAACGCATTGAACACGAGAAGTACTAACGAGTTTACTCGAAATACAATCTCCGTGTTGGCGTACCCGGTCAATATGACCTATGCTGGTAAAGTTAATTAGCAGCAAATTCATATTACTGTAACGCATCCAACCTGCAGTTAGAGTTTAAAACATATTTAAACACTAACCACAGCCTTGGCATAACCAAAACGTGTCCCGCGTCCCCTTGTTGTGATCACCCAGTACTAACCTTAAAGGATTAAGAATAATATTGATTGAATAAGTGTCTTGATGTGTATAAGCTTGTTCACAATAATGAACACCATGACTCTCAGTTGTTATTAAGATTGAATAAACGTTTAACTTGATTGAATACTTGTTTTGAAACCATGATTGAATCCATTGTCTTGAAAACCCTTGATTGAATACCTTGAAATCCTTTGATTGAATCCCTTAAATGAATACCTTGTTCAAAACCCTTGATTTGAATACCATTGATAGCATCCTTGTATAATATCAAGGTTTGTAAATAGTATTTATTTGAAAACACGAGTTAATAGTGAAAGAGTTTATAAAACTTATTCTTTAAAACCGTTGATTTGAATACCAATGATAGCGTCCTTGTATAATGACAAGGTTTGTAAAATATTATATACTTTAAAACACAAGTTAATAGTGAAAGAGTTTATAAAACTTATTCTTTAAAAGTGTTTAACACTTATAAAACCATTTTTGTGTAAAACAGTTGTAAAACAATTTAGAAAAACTTTTAACTTTTATAAAACCTTTTAGTAGAAAAGTGGTTAACAAATGATACATCCTTTAAAACCGTTGATAAATCCTTTAGAATATTTTATAAACCATTTAAAAATAGTTGAGAATATCCTTGAATTTGTAAAGTGAACCTGTAATTGTCGATAAGTAGCATGAATCTTGTATATGAAATATGATTGTATAAAGAGTGTTTGGTCACGTGTTCCACCCCAAAACAGTTGTAAAACAGTAAAAGAGGGGCAATTGTTCTCACCTGACAAAAGTAGACTCTGAACCTGAACAAGTAGCAAGCAATAAGACTTTTAACTGATTCCTATATTATTGTAATCATACATATAATATAAGACCTATGATATTAAATACATTCATTGATTGGTTGACTCATGTGCCTTGATTGACTTATGTTGACTTGTTAATGAGT
This sequence comes from Mikania micrantha, assembly GCA_009363875.1. Classification (NCBI taxonomy): domain Eukaryota; kingdom Viridiplantae; phylum Streptophyta; class Magnoliopsida; order Asterales; family Asteraceae; genus Mikania; species Mikania micrantha. Next base: position 100,969,041 of record CM018693.1, on the reverse strand, counting down.
ACTTTTTGTATGACTTGTTCTTAGGTTTAAAAGTATTAGATTAACTTGAAAGACTTGATTGATTTCTTTGAAATAATGATTGATTCATGAAAAGTGTGTGTCATGTTACATCATGCATAAGGCTAGTTATGCATTTATGTAACATGTGTTGATGATTCTTGATAAACACTTGTTTCTCTTGTATTCCCTGAAAATGTTTATGTGTTTTTAAGCTTTCGTGATTATGTTATATTCTTATTCCTAAATTAAGTGAGACTTAATTTGAATAACTAACTCGACAATCACACTAGGGTTATAATACCCTTATGGATTCTTTTAAGCTTAAATATTCCTTTGAAAGTTCATTAGGTTATTACTTAGGAAATCCTTATATTTAGAAGTCAAGTGTTCACCCCTTTTGGGTAGCTTCCCCTGTCCTACCGCCTGGTCTGTAAGCTTGTGGGCTAATATGATGGTGGGTTGGATCAAGGTTGGGTCAGATGCCGTGACAATACTCTGGATTTGCTTAGGCAGTCCACTGATAAACTGCTCAATATTTTTGTATTCAGGGGTCACCATCCCCAGACATATTTCGGCACAGCTCATGAAATCGGGTCACATACATCTCAATCTCCGATCCCACCATTTTGTGGACCCAGAACTCTTCCTCCAGCTTTTTGATTTCATTTCTCTGGCAATACACCTCCTGGAGCATTCTGGTAAATTCATCCCATGTGATGGAGTTTGCAGCTTCCAGCCCTAGTGTCTGGACATGTGTATTCCATCATGTGCGAACCAGGCCCCCAAGATTCCCGGTCGCAAATTTGACCTTTCTCTCATCTTCACAATCGCACATTAAGAAGATAGACTCTGCTTTCTCGATCCATCGGAGCATCCCAACTGCTCCCTCTATCCCCTTAAATGTATGTGGGTGGCAACTTAGAAACGTTTTGAATGTGCACCCCTTGGGGTTGTTTCGGGATCCTGCGTTTTGTTTGTCAAATTTCTTGTGTTAGCGTTTACATTGTGTTTGTTAGTATAGTCGAGTTAAAGTTAGTTTACCACTGTTCGTGCCGCTGGTTTCGCTATTGACCCTGTTTGCTTCGTATTCAGCAATTTCTTAATTAACCCTTCGCTCAACCATCGCCTTGATGGTTGCCGAGCCGATTGTGCGTTTAGGCGCTCGTACATGCTTTCCCGTCATTGTTAGTAGCTATATACCTTAGATAGTGTGTTAGCTATGGGTTATGTTAGATGTTATGTTAGCATATATCACAAGAACAACGCACAAGACAATAAATCCACAAGACAATAAATCCACAAGATCATTTCAATTAATAATCATTTTTGAGGTACAATCATAAGTTTCAAATTACTTCTACTAGCAAAAGATCATATGAGCACAACCCGCTCATCTAGGTTTTACAACTACTACTGAAACAGAAATATAATAAAACTAACTATTCTGAAGTAATAGTGGAGCGTGAGTCTCCACTGGCAGCTGGTCCATCGTCCTGCTCCTCGAAAGGCTCCTCTTGCGGGTCCTCCTCAGGATCCTCGTCCTCATCCTCCATGGGCTCCTCGTCATCGTTATCGAAGAGCTGCTCCTCCTCTGGCTCAGGCTCCTCGATAAACTGTGCTGCCCAAGCATGCATCATCGCATCATTCGCCTCTATTTGAGCGGCGTTCTCCTTAGCTAGGATCTCGACTGTCGCGATCCGTCCTCTGTGCTCCTGGACTGTTGCAGTCGTGGCAACTCGGTGCTCCTCCAGGTGCTCCATCCTGGAACGAAGTTGTTCCATCTCGGCTGCCATCTCCTCCTGCTGTTGGATGGCTCGTTTGATCATCCCAACCAGGTTATCGTTCATCCGGTCTGTATAGGCCAACTCCTCTCAGAGGTACTCGACCTGCTGTCGAAGATGTTGTTGGTCCGCGAGGACTGCCGCGAACTCTCCTGATAAGTCATACATATGCCAGATCGCCCAATCCGACTTGGAGGCATGGGCCACGAAGGCTTGCTCCAAAGGAAAATCAAGTGCTGGTAGTCGTCGGTCACTAGATGTACTCCCGAGTGACATCGGAGGTGGTACTCTCTCCTCCTCGATCCAGTAACGGGTCATGCTGGGATACCAATCCCACTCGCTTGTATTGCTAGTTGAGAGAGCACGCATAAACTCCCCTAGGTTAGTGTCGGGTAGTGGCAGCATGCGACGCATCTTGAGTCGGTCCTCCTCAGTCATATCATCCTCAGACGGTCTCTTGCCTAGGTTTCGCTCTCAGTTGTTGTCCATGCTGTAATCTAGGTTTAATAAGTAACATGTAACAATAATAAAAGTGTCATTGTGCAATAACTAATTGTAGTGTCTAGTGTTGAGCAATGGCTATAGTCTAAGTTTACTACATGCAAACCTAGTTAACCAAGGCTCTGATACCAGTCTGTCACACCCCCAAATTCCCACTTGCGGTGTCAGAACGCTGGGTGTGACGTGGCCAGGAATCATAGCTCTCAGTCATACAGAACGACTCTATATGCGTTCAAAAAGTATGTTTGAAATACAACATTTACCAGATCGATTAATTAATAAGCAGCGGAATATTATAAATTGTTAAGCAGCGGAATATAAATTTTTTGTTAATGCAGCGGAAAGTAAAACGTTAGACACTACACAGTTTGACATATCAAAATAATAATTGTTTGTTCAAAAAGACACGGTATGAATGCATGCAAATCCTGTGCTCGTATCCTTAGGTGCATTCCTATCACGTGCAAGCTAGCTAGTTACCTAAGAATACTTGTTAAGAAAAGTGTCAACACATTGGTTGGTGAGTTCACAGGTTTTGATATCAATACTTTGACACCTCGTAAATTCCAAGTCAGCTTCACTATATTTTAATAATAAGGTGTATTATCATTACATATGTGGCACTAGAATGGTTAAAAATTAGTGTGACATGTGGCACAACAGTACAAACACTTAGATAATTCGAGGAATTATGGTAAAACGCTCGCACATGTCTTGAATAACGAACGTTGGTGAATTAAACAAACCACAGTCCATTTTCACAACACTTAGGTTCTAAGGAACCTAAAATAAGTAGAACAATGTTAGTATGTCGAGAAACGATGATCGTAATCAAGAAATACGCGAAAATCGGTTCGAAACAACAAAATTGGGCCTATGGGGCTCTTCCAGGACCCATCGCGGTACGCTAAGGGCCTCTGGTTAGGCCTTAGTGGTACACAAAGCATGGGCAGGGAAATTTGAATTCTCCAAAAGTCGTCGCGTAACGTGACGACCGATCAACTTCTGCCATCACAGTACGCAACGTGTTTCAGGAAACAAACGAATATTATATTCATTACGGTACGCGGAGAAGCATTCTTGCCAGTCTCGGCGGTAAGCGACGGCACCCAACACGCAAAATATTTATTTAAACAAGATGTAATCATTTCTGTTGACTCTACACCCGATTTCTCGAGCTCCAGGTGACTAATCTACGTCAATACCACCTGCAAATCATCTTCTAACCTCTAGGGAGCCATTATCATCACTTAGGAAGTACCATTGAAACCTTTGGAGATTTGAAGTGAGCTAAGGAGCACCATCCACCATCCTACACAACTTGGAGCTGCTGTTCCAGTGACACTCAAGCTCCCAAGAAGCTCTTGGAGGTAGTTCTAGCATCCATTTTGCACCAATCTTGCGCATACACACACATGCAAGCCAAAATGGCCACATGCAACACTAGCACCACCTTAATCATGAAATTTTGAGATTGTGGATCTGTTATTTGATGAGATTGTCACTGATCTAAATATTTTAGAATGATCTATGGTGATATTGATGGGATTTGATGATTATTTGATGATTTTGTTAAGAAATAGTTATTTATGGTCACATGCATACATGATCTAGATAGATTTAGATGGTTTTGATTTAGAATACATGTTCATGAGCGATTATTGATGATATTTGGATGAACTACAAGGTCCATGATGGTTTTTTTTGTCAACAAATGGGTATTTATGAATATTACTAATTTTAGTAACTTTGTTGTTACAAAACGTGAATAATCGATGAAATGGCAACATGCATGTGTTTAGAACTAGGATTTATGTTTAAATTGATGATTTGGAACTAAAATGATGATTATTGATGGATTTGAGTTGTTAGAATTGTTAAAAGAAGTGATTAACACCATTATTACTATAAATAGTAACTTTTTAGTCGCAAATGGTTATTGGGTGATGAACTTGATATTGTTTGCATGTATAACATGGTTATTTAGCCTTAACATGATGATATTAGGTGTTTTGATTCATTTGAATGATGGAAATATGTGTATTTGTTACAAGTTTCCATAAATGGAAACTTTGGTTAAAAGACTTGTTCATAAATCTTGATTTGGTCAAGTTTGAGTTATGATGATAATGTCAAAGGGTCCTAGGACCATGTTAGAAAATATTATTGATGACTAGGATAATGAGATATGTGAACTTTCTATAAATAGTAACTTTTAAATGAGAAACTTGCTTAATTGATTAAGTGTAACTATGTGCTATGTGATAACATGTTCATATAGGTTAACTATGCATATTAGAATAAACGGAAAGTGATTTCTGGCATGACTTGCTAGATTTAGAAACTTTCCTAAAAAGGAAACTTACTATAAATAGTAACTTATCCCACGGATACGAATTATGTGCTCACACACATCACACGACACCAAGTTACACGTTACACGATCACTTGAACTAAAACACGTCACCAACTTGTCGTTAGGTCAACACGGTCAACGCGACCCACAAAACAACTTGGAGTTATTTGAACACGAACACGGTCTTATGAGACCAACACGAATGTCAACACAAACTCATGACACCTATGTGATACATGTAACCGCTAGCAGGCGCACTACTCCATTCACTTCACGAACGTGCTCTACTAAACTCAGGTGAGTTTACAACCCCACTTTTACTCTTTAACTGTTTGATATATACTTGGGGTGAGAATACATTGCAACTATTTTAGATATATGACTGGTATGTAGAAAAACTATTTTGAGTGTAAGCTATTATCGCAACAAGTCCTCACATATCCTTACTGTTAGTTGTGTAACAAACGAGTCGTTATTACGTAGTACTACTGGGTTTGACTAGCGCCGCTCGGTAACAACTTTGACTGGAGGTCATAACGAGCGTAATATCGATGTTGACGCTGGGTTCAGTGATGACCCGAGGAGGCAACGGAAACATTCAAGTTTCGGTAAGATGAACTGACACACTCACGGATTGTAGATCCAACAAACAACTTAACATACCCAGTATATGTCTGTCTTACTGTTTTATTTACTTTCTAAACCTGTGAACTCACCAACTTTATAGTTGACACGTTTTCGCATGTATTCTCAGGTAATTGATGGAACACAAGCTAGGACGCACAAATACATAAGTATACAAAAATGTTTGTCACGTGTCATGTTGTTTATTATATGTTTGTTCCGAGCCCTAGGCTCCAAGTGTCAGTTTCGTCTCTACCGAACTAGACTTGTATGCTCTAGCCTCCACCATGCCTATCGTAGGGACATGGATGATGGGTTGAGATTACATGCGTACTGACATCCAGTCAGATTTGGCGTCGCGTGGGGTTCGTCACGCACAATAGTACTATCTAAACTCACCTCGTTGTGAATACATTAACGGTATGACTGTGCGAGGACTTATGTTACGATACAACACTTAATGTTTGTCCAATAAACCAGCATACACAATATGTTCGTACAAGTAATAAAGTTTGACTCAACAACATGTATTCTCCCCTAGTTTGAAAGCTTGTAAAAGAGTTTGAAATAGGGGCCGTAAACTCACCTTAGTAATAGTAGAATAATGCGTAAGCTCCTGATCTTCGTGTGAATCCGTCACCGGTTACCTATATCGTATGGCTTACGTAAGTTTGTGTTCGTGATTTTGTTTTTGTTCATGTTCGTGCTCGACAACCCTCGGTTGTTATGTTTGTTCATGTTCGACCATGCTTGTTCGTGTTTGACCCTGTCAAAGTCAACGACCCGTTGGTGAACTGTGCATTAGTTATTGTTCGTGTAATATTCGTTATCCTTCACATGGTGCATGAAAACGTGTAAATCACGTTAGTGGACAATTTACTATTTGTAATTAGTTTCCATTTTTAGTAAGTTTGCCTAAAAAACGCATTTTATTATTTCTAGCATGCTCATTAATCCTTAGTGATCATGTTAACACTTAGCACGTTGTTACATACGATAAAAGTAAACACGTAAGTCCATTTTTAGTTATTAAAGTTACGAAAAAAAGAAAGTTCCCATATTCATCTTAGAATAATCGCACGATACTTCTCATAGCATCATTTTATAATATTTTAAGTTATTTATCATCAATCAATCGAGGCCAAGGATTCTATTTTATAAAATCCTCGAATAAAGTTTCTATAAATAGAAGGTTTCATTTAGAGCACCATTTTAATCAAACTAAATCATGACATTTGCTAATAATCTCATTATTAACCATAACCCATTATTTCAATCTATCTATTTCCCAAAATTCATCATTTAACATGGTTATGTACATATAAAGTTACTAAAAATAGTAACCATGCCCAAATGTCTATCAAATGGCCATATTAACACTTCTAATCCATCCTTTATGCAATTATTATCATCAATTACCTCAAATCATCATCTAAAGTTACATGCATGGTGTTATTTCACCGTCTAGCTTAGTTTATGTATTAAAAGTTACCATATATAGTAACTATGCCCCCAAATCAATACAAATGACCAAGGTTAGCCATGATTTCACCACAATAGTTCACAAATATCTTTAATCACACATATTCATATTCAAATAATCATGGATCATGGTGGATCATACATGCATGTAACAAATAGTCATCATCTCTAACAAAAATCACAAATAACACCATAATGGCTCCAATATTCCCAATAGATCATTATTATAACTCAAATAGATTGTCTAGATGATAAAATACAGATTCATCCAAGTGGAATTTCGTGCATGTGTTGATAGATTGATTACATGTGGGTTTCAAACCTTGAATGTGTGTGTTTGGGTGTTTTTAGACTACATGGACCATAGAACTACCTTCTAAAGCCCCAAACAAGATAAGATGTTGCTTGAACAAGTCTGGATTGCTCCTAGAACAGCTGAGAATGACGTTCCAGTGGCTAGAAGGTGATGGTGATGGTGGTGAGTCTCCACAATGGCTCCTCCTTGGCTTCTAATCCTTCAAGAACTTCAATATGGCTTCCAAAAACTCAACAATGGCTTACAAGAGGTTAGCAGGGAGTTTTGGGGAAGATTAGGTCGAATGATGGCTTCAGAACACGGGGATTGTGATTAGGAGAGTAGCTAGATTGATTTGCATTGGTTTTATAAAGATTTTGGCGACTGGACAGCCTCACGTACCGCCAAGACTGCCCCCATGGGGTCTTGGCGTACCACGAAGTGTTTCGAGATTCAAATTGCATGCCCAGGCTCCGCGTACCGCCAAGGCCCACTTCGGGATCATTAGCGTGCCGCAAAAGCTCCCGGTGTAGCCCAAATGGCCAAATTTCGATCGTTTGATTCGTTTTTCGTCGTTTTCTCGATTATAATTCAACGTTTATTGATGTTTGAGCTATCGTAGTTCAATGTTTTATCATTTTTGAACTAGTTAGTGTTTAATTATACATTTTGCTTAACGTTCACCAATGTTTGTAAATTATTCGACACGTGTGTGCATGTTTCGATAATTAACCGAATTATCGTGTTTGCGACAGTGTTCGTACTATCGTGCCACATGTCACACTAAATTAAATTAATTCTAGTGAAACGTATGCAATTTTTAATTAAATAAGCATTTAATTAATATAAAAGATGACCTGGAAATTACAGGGTGTCACAATAAATACTTATAGTATCCAAATCATGCAAATCAACTCAGGTGTTAAAGATACATAGTCTACAACAAACAAGCGCGCATATTTATTGTTTGGTTCATTTGCATTGCAACACATGTGAGTTCATTGCCTCTTTTCTAAACATTTTGTTTTATAAATGCGGGGCTGCGAAGCATGTGTAAATTTCCTTGGATTATATTTTACTTAAATGCTTTTAAATTTTATATGTTTGTATGTATAAATGTTATCCTAGATTATGTCTAGGTAAATTTTATGCAGGTCTTACAAAAGATTATCTACTTATATAATAAGTGGATGATTATTTCATGTCGAGGAAACATTTTGACTAATCAAGTAACCATTTTTAACGAATCTATTTTCAACGAATCAAACTAAACTATTTCAACGAAACAAGTGTGTGAGTTTTACGAATCAAACAAAACAAGTATTCAATGTTCAACGAAACAAGTACATTTTCAACGAATCAAGTACGAATCAAGAAATCATTTTTAGGGGAAAGTCAGGTAAATGACAAAGATAACGTGTGAAAAAAACAATAATGAGTAACAAAACAAAAACTCTACATTTCAAGAAGTCCTAGCTAGACCGTTTGATTTGTGGGTCACATGTTTGATGGTATTTACAGAGTCCCCTAACTTCTAAGAACCTTTGATTGCTAAACTAGCCTACTCGAGTCGACCAAGGCTCAATCATTAGGACTTAGCTTTTAATTAAATGTTTATTTATTCATTTATTTAAGCATTATAATTAACTACTTCCATATTTTCCACATTTGCCATGGTGTTATTGTGTGTGTGTGATGAGCTTAAGGAATCAGAGAACTTCCACATTTTTGACGAATCTAACGAAACTATTGTGATGATGAATCTAACGAAACTAGTGTGATGTTAGTTGAGGGTGAAACGCTTAATTTTCATTAACAACAATATTCTACGTGATTCGGTATGTGGTGGGTTGTTGGTTGGGCTGGCGGTAAGCTTGACCCTACGTATACTTGACTAGATAGTATAGGTGGTTGTTGGTGAGGTTAAGGTGTCACTTGGTCAGGTTTGTACTAATTCATTTTCAATAACAAAACTATATGAGCTCACCAACCATGTGTTGACTTGATTTTTGCATGACTTCTCAGGTGACGAACAGGTCTAAGCTAGGAGTTCGTGCTATTACTAGGATGCCCAGATAGAGGACCTATTATTTTGGATGTGCATATTTTTGAACATCACTACACAGATTATTTTGTATATCTTGTGCAGATACAAGATAGATAATTTATGATGTTGTTGGTAGATTTACATTGTTAAATTATGAAACAGTACTGATGTAATTTAACTTTGTAATTCTATTTCATTTAGTGTTTTCTCATTTATTATCATATGCAATGTAAACAATCTGATCGCTTTGATTATCACCTGATATCATGCCCAGGGCCTTTCCGCCCGACGGGAAAGCCGATCCAGCCCGCCGGCTTGGGGTGTGACACTGACCAATCGGCTTCGTAGTGTCACCTAATTTTTGTTTACCCTTCCCTCGACCTCGTCCAACCATCTAACAGTTATGACTGTTGCACAACATTTACAAACATGTTAATTACGGGCCCTTATTAATGTGTCCAATAAATAATTACAGGGCCCTTTGTATTTATTTATTCCTCGAAATAACAAGACATCATAATTTACACTTTGTAATCTGTTTCTTTTTCCTCAAAATCTACTAAATGAGTTCTTATGAGTGGAAGATCGTAGAACTTTCCAATCATGTAAAAGAATTATGGTTCTGCAGTAGCTAATTGCATCACCCCATTCTTAAATACCATTGTAAATTTCTTAATCACTTCGTCATGGTTCAACCTTCAGTTTTAGGCTAAAGTGTAGGCCATTTTTGTACTGGATCCTCATTTTGAGTTTAGGATTGTTGGCTACATTACTTTCTGTTACGTTCTGGTTTAAGTTTAAGCCTTTTCGTTGCTGCTTAATTCTCTTAAACCATGAGCTCTAATAACAACTTGTGGCACCCTAACTCCCGAGACTACCACTAATGGTCCATTACAAGCATAAATGGATTAATCAAAAGTTTATATGGAAAAGATTAATCATTTATTATAACAGAAAGTAATATTCTAGTCATCACGGTAAAAGTTATTACAATCCCAAAATGTAAATAGTACAATAACTTCATCCAGTACAATAAACAAAGTTCTGCCATCTCAAAGAATCAATCAGGGTGGTTTCCTGACGAGTTGTCTTCCTCATCTCCATGACTCTCCTACACTTTGGCCTTCCTTTTATCCCTTCTCCCTAAGGTACAACGTGGCACATAACCGAAATCAAGTTCAGTTTACACTGGTTAGTTCTAAGTTTAAATATTTTCGTACTCATCATCACAACAGGTTTGAATATAAAATATAGATAGTTTCATGATTCTTATTAAAGAACCCATACACTAAAAATCATCATATGAACTATCTTTATTTTTACAATAGTAACATTTTAAATATTGAACTAAGCAAACATAAAAATAAGTCACTGTCTTAGGGCAATGTTCACCCTCTGTCAGGCGCAGTCGTCACCAGCCAAATACAGTTAACTGATCAATTAACCCCCTCTATAATCGACACGCTTGACAGGGCTATTCCTCCTCGAGCGAATAGGTGAAATCTTTTAACTATAATATCGACAGTATACGACTCCATTCTTTTGCTGCAAAGATCATACTCACAATCTAAAATATACATTTAGTTCCTTAAATCAGAATTATTTAATGATTATATGCCAGCTCAAAACATAGTTAAAAATAGAGCATCATAGAACTCACATGGTTGCTTTCCCAACTTATCCTTTCCTAAGTTGTTAACCAAGCTTCAATACCTTATATAATAACACATACTTCTTTATCTTTAGTTCTCTGCGAATATTCATTATGTACAACCGTTAGTTATTTACGAACATTTTGTTCGCCTAGTTGGGTTCGCCCCTCTCTGGTTCCTAGTTTCCTGCTGGTTCGTGGATGGTGCGACAGGTTCGTGACCAATCTTTCCCGCCCATGAAGGTTTGGTTGGTAGAGAAGTTTCGTTGCTAAAGGAGGGTTCGGTCAGATCAGTTTCGATGTTCACAGGGTTCGGCCAGGAGCTGATCGCGCTCTACTGTTCTTCACCTACATCGAGTGCTACCTGTTGCAAGTTCATCATTACCACCTTCTATCCCTTTATACCAACTCGGTTTAGGGTTTTTAAAGTGTACAAACTTGTTTAACATTTAAGGGTATAATCTAGTTAGTGTTTAAAGTTAGAAACCAAAAGAAAATCTAAGATCTACCTCAAGTAGTTGACCAAGTGATGAATCTCTTCTTTGATTATTGATCTCCTCAGCTATATGGATGATTTGGAGCAAGAATCACCAAAAATGGTTGAGAATTTAATAAGAAAATTAAGAGAGAAGGTAGAGAGAAGGAGAGGGACGAATTTGAGTGTTTTAGTGAGAGAGTGAGTTGGTGGAAATGAGAGGAATAAGAAAGAGATATTCTTTCTTAAAGCGCGTATCATCTCCCCGTTCTCGGTCACGTTTTTATCGCGATACAACTTATAAAATTTTTGGTTCTTAAATTATATTTAAAATAAAACCCGTTTAAATAACTACTTTTAGAAATAATAAAACACTTTTAATTTGATTATTTCGTAAAAGCGATTCATTTATATTTCGTTAATTAATTTGTTTAAATAAGACTATTTTTCGGAATTATTTTAGGTTGTGATTCCTAATAAACGTTTTTTAATTTATTTTTATTAATTTAACATCGTTAAATATTATTTCGTTATCTTATCGAAACGCGTTACTCACGTACGTATCCGTAAAGATCGTCACGTTTCCGAATCTGACGCTCGTATCGTATTTCGATTTGATTTACGATTTATGGCATATCGTTTCAGAATATTATTCCTAATAATTATATTAGTGTGAATCGTCACCCACGCGAATACATTATTAAGTCTAATACTTCCGAATTAATATTCGCGTTTAATTTATGTTTGTAACCTCACCATCACGTAAACATTTCCAATATCATTTTCATTATTTAATTATCTTTAATATTCTAAATCCCAATCCAGAACCCACTAAACCATATCACTGACACATCCGTGATAGACCGAAATATGCATATGTATAGGGCATATGTAGGGGTCAGTCGCAACCGCCCCAACCACCGTCCCACCACTATTTCGATAAACCATGACCATGTGTCCTTGACTATGTTTAGCAACCAAGCTTCAACAAATCTCACTTCCATTCCATTCCAAACCACAATCTAATATTCGTGCAATCAACTGCGATAAACTCTCTGGTTCTGTTTAGTTGGGTTACAACTAAACTTCCCATGGTTTACGCGTATAATAATATGTTCTCATATTTATGCCAAATCATAATAATATCATCCAATAGTTCATCATCATTAAATATTATCATATCAGGTCGTGACCGTACAATCGTACACGTACGGACAACCTGAATTACAGTGATGTTACAGGTGGCTACCCTTTTTATACTAACTTTGGTAACTGGGCGGATCTTTGCCAAGATCCGCGGGTTTGTCCACATTACCGAAAATAGCACCTATTTAATTACCATTTTACCCTAAAATCTTATCTTTATACTGTATTCTTCAGACTTCTTGATTTACCCTCAGTGTACCTACCCTTTTTTTACTTCTTTTATATATCGTCTCACGTGTATTAGAATCTTACTATTTATAGTAGTACTACACAACCGAGGCCTAGGTTAGATGCATCACAGTAAACCACAAAATCATCGTTTCCGTCAGGCAGTGTCAAGACAGGAGCATCACAAAGTTTCTGCTTCAAAGTCTGAGATGCATCTTCTTGCTTTGGTCCCTACTCATAAGGTTTATTCTTCTGAGTTAAAGAAGTGAGAGGGACAGCAATCCTGGAGAAATTCGAAATAAACCGCCGATAGTAACCGAAAAGTCCAAGAAGCTATCGAATCTCCGTCGGTGTCTTCGGTGTACTCCAATTCTTCACCGCATCAATCTTCGCAGGATCCACGTGAACACCATTTTCATTGACTATGTGCCCCAAGAATTTAACTTCCTTAAGCCATAATTCACATTTAAAGAATTTGGCATACAGTTGCTCTTCTCTTAGGATTTCCAAGATCAACTTAAAGTGTTTCTCGTGTTCTTCCTTGGTCTTTGAGTATATCAAAATATCATCAATGAATACAATCACAAATTTATCCCAGTAGGGCCTGCGAACACGGTTCATGAGATCCATGAAAACTACCGGTGCATTGGTAAGGCCGAAAGGCATTACTAGGAATTCATAATGGCCATATCTTGTTCTGAAAGCCGTCTTGGGAATATCATCATCATGTACGCGAAGCTGATGATACCCAGACCTAAGATTGATCTATAAAAACCATGCCGAGCCTTGAAGCTGATCTAAGAGATCATCGATGTGCGGCAGTGGATATCGATTCTTAATTGTGAGTTTGTTTAATTCGGGGTAGTCGATGCACATTCGAAATGACCCATCCTTCTTCTTGACAATCAAGACTGGTGCACCCCATGGTGAATGGCTCGGGCGAATAAATCATTTATAAGTCAGCTCTTGCAGTTGGCTCGCCAATTCTTGTAACTCTGAAGGCGCAAGTCTGTAGGGAGCTTTGGCGACTAGGTTCGCACCAGGTAATAAGTCAATTCGAAATTCTACTTGACGTTCTGGTGGAACTCCTGGCAAATCATCTGGAAATACTTCAGGAAAATCTCTGATTACAGGAACGTCTTCAATGCTCTTCTCTTTCTCTTTCTTCTCCACAACGTGTGCTAAGAATGCTATACACTACTTCCTAAGGTACTTATGTGCTTTAGTGCAGGACATTAGCTTAAGACCTTTACTAGAAGTTTCCCCAAAAACTCTTAAAGTTTCACCCGAAGGCAAAGGAATACGAATGTATTTTTCATGACAAACAATCTCCGCTTTGTGGGTGGCTAACCAATCCATGCCTATGATAACGTCAAAGCTACCAAGATGCATAGGTATAAGATCAATTGGGTAAACGTGATCACTTAAGTTTACAGTACATCCAATAATAACAGTGTTAATATCGATAGTGTTTCCGTCAGCCACCTCCACGTTAAACGGTTTATCTAAGTGTGTACGTGTTCTACCAAGCATGCATTCAAAATCATATGAAACGAAACTCCTATCGGCACCAGAATCAAATAGAACAGATACATAAAAGTTGTTGATCAGAATTGTACCATTGACTACATCCTGGTTGGCTTGAGCAGCTGGAGCATTTAGTTGAAACGTTCTGCCTCGAGCCACCCTTTGATTGTTTCCCGTCAGTCTGGGGCACTGATTTCTGAAGTGACCCACTTCACCACACTTGTAACAGGCTCTTGCATGTACAGGTACCTGGCAAACAGGTGCAGCTTGTATCGGTTGAACTTGTTGAGCTTGCGGAGCTGGCAGTGCAAGCGGAGCACGTTGCATCCTTTGTGCTTGCGGTGCACTCCGACAAACGTTAGCAAAGTGGTCGTAATTGCCATAGTTGTTGCAGACATGACACGGCAAGTTAGGCATGTGGTGATATCTGCAAGTATTTCATTGCGGAACAGCTCCAAAATTCCTAGTGTTGGAATTATTGGAGGACAGTTGGGTGACTTGAGTGGTAACAGCATAACTCCTAGTTTTCCGCTTCCTGTTGCTGCTTTTTGATGAACTAGCAGCTTCAGTGTTGACTTCAGTTTTAGTTTCCTTTGCAGCAGTCTTCACCTCAGTCTTCTTGGTTCCCTTTCTCGTGAGTGTTCCAGCCTTAACAAGATTATCGGTGAGAGTTGCAGATAGGCTGATTGCAGCCTCCAGTGTTTTGGGGTTGCTTCCGTAGATAGTCTTGAATCTGCATAGGCAACCCGCCTATGTACTTCTCAATCGCTCTCTCCAAAGGTGTCACCAGATGAGGCACCAGTAAACTATACTCATGAAAGCGGGTATTGTAGATAACATTTTCTCCACTATCTTGTTTGAGTTCCTAGAACTCAGTCTCCAGTTTCCTCATCTCACTACGATGACAGAATTCAGTGGTCATCAGGTTTTTGACCTCAGTCCAAGTCATTGCTAGGGCAGCATCAACTCCCCTAGTTCGTTTCTCGCTGTTCCACCAAGTAAGTGCTCTCGTTTGGAAAGCACTGGTGGCATAGCGCACCTTCAGATTATCGGGGCAATCACTGTTGATGAAGTATTCTCCATGCTCTCAAACCACTGTAGCAGACCAGTGGCCGTCTCAGAACTCGTAAACTTTAGTGGATTACAGGAATTGAAGTGCTTGAATGTGCAAGTTGGTGGGTTTGCACCACTTCTGTTCTGAGTGAGAGATTGATTGGCTTGAGTTAATTGATTCACCAATGTCACACCCCCTGCGCCGCATGCGGAATCCACGGCGCGGTGACGATCGATGGTTGAATCATGCACAAGTATTGAATAAGAACAACCACAATGCATTACTAGGTTTCAAAATGTTTAGACCATTGTTTAGTTACAGATATTCTATCTATCTATCAAAAGGATAACAACTACAGACCCAAAATATAGTTTACAAAATAAGACTTCAAACAAGACAATTAAACAATCAGGATTTAGTTTGTTTCTAATCCATCCTAGCTTGTTTCTTCATCTTGTTCTATCTTAAAACAGTCTCCTTAGTTGTCCCTTAGAATGTCTTAAACCTGATTACCTGAAACACGTGAAAAGTAACTGTCAACTACAAAAGTAGTTGGTGAGAACAATAGGTTTAACATTTGTAAATTTGAATATGCATTGTAAGGCATATGTATAAAACAATGAATGAAAATACATGGATGGTTTCAACCCAAACTAACATCAAGTCTGTAAAACGTGTCCAAACAGTCATCAGACTGTTTGCTAGAAAACCAACATATAATCAAGTCCCAAACTACGTTTGGAGTTAGAAAATTAGTTAGCAACATTGATATAACCATTCCTAACCAAATCCTGCAGTTAGCTTTTAAAACAAATTTAAAAGCTAACTCCAGAATTAGGTCTGCCCAATTGTGTCCGCTTTCCCTTGTTGTGATCACCCAGTACTAACGCTAAATGAATATGTAACTTGATGTGTGTATAAGTTTGTTCACGACGATGAATACCATGCTTTTGAAAACTTGAATTGAAACCCTTTGACTGAATGCCGCCTTATTTGATTTCCATGATCTGAAAACTTCCCGTGAATACCATGAATACCAATGTTCGAAATAACTTGTTTGCATACCATGAATTGAAATCCTTTGTTTGAATACCTCTATGAAAACCATTGGTTGAAAACCTCGTATTGAAACCCTTGATTGAATACCAAAGATAGTGTCCTTGTGTAATAACAAAGTTTAAAACATATCATTTTTTTATCAAAAACACGATTTTATAGTAAAAGAGTTTATAAATCTCATTAGTTAAAAGTGTTTAGCATTTATAAAACCATTAGTGTAAAGCTGATATAAAATAGTTTAAAGAACCTTTATAAAACCTTTTCAATAGCAACATTTTAAACAGTTGATAAATCCTTTGAAAATAGTTGAGAAATCCCTAGGATTTCTAAAGTGAACTTGTAACAGTTGAACAATAGCATAAAGAGAGTTTGATCACGTGTTCCACCCCAAAACAGTTGAAAAACAGTAAAAGAGGGGCTAAAGTTCCCACATGTCTGCAGTAGACTCTGAACTATAACAAGTAGCAAGTAGCAAACAAGACCTCTAACTGGTTCCTATATCATTGTAATCATACATAAGATATAAGATTTATGATTGTATAGACTTTGATTTATTGATTGACTTGTGTTATCATGATCTTGATTAACTCTTGAATAACTTGTTCTCATGTTTTGGAATGTTGTGAATTTGAATATCATGGTTTGAGTCACTTGATTGATAATTGATTCATGAAAAAGAAGTGTCATGTTCTTTTATGCACAACCCATGTGCATAAAATGACAATTTTTGATGATCTTGATAACCGTTGTTTAACATGTAAATTGAAAAGATGTTCGAATTGTTTTAAGTCTTTGGGATTATGAATTGATCTCTTAATTATGTTAAGTTTTAAACTTAAACCGAATAAGATCAATTCACAATTAATAAGTTAAAAGGCCAAGATTGGGCCGGGATATAATCCCATGGGCCAATCTCTTCCTTTTGGGCCTAGCATCGGTTATTGGACCTTGGGTATACTTAGGAGCCAAATTGAGGTACTATGGGCCAATTCAACTTAAAGTTGGGCTGGATTTAGGACGCGTGGGCCATTTAGGTTAGTTGTTGGGCCGAGAGTACTATTGGGTTTGATATAATCATGTGGGCTGCATGTATCCGAATTGGGCCAGTGGTTTTGTTCTTGGGACGATACAAATGAATGGTATTATCTTGCTGACTGAACTACACTAATGGAAGCTGCATAACCCATCTCTGGCCACCCAGGGCAGCGAACCTTATGAAGGTTCGGCCTAAGGTTCGGCCATGCAAGGCCCAACATGGTTCGTCTCTTGTAATGTAGGGTTCGGCTGACTTTGGTGGCATCAAGATTCGCTCGCATAGGATGGTTCGTTGGTCATTGGAAAGGTTCGCCACATGGAAGCTTCGGCTCATGTGGGTTCGGCCTCTGATCATGGTTCGGCTGGAAGCTAAAGGTTCGTTACTGTTGATGGTTCGTGAAAACCATGCAAAGTTCGGCCGCTTGGTTAAGGTTCGTCGATCCAAGAGGGTTCGGCCAGGTTGAAGCTTCGGCTATGGTTCGTTGTCATCATGGAGGTTCGTCTGAGCTATCCTGGGTTCGCCAGGAACCAGGGTTCGTTGTATGGTGGCAAAGGTTCCACTGCATGGGTTCGTGAGGCCTCAAAGGTTCGGCTGGCATCCAGTGGTTCGGCCCTGTAGGGTTCGGCCGGTTAGCTTAGTCCCCACAGGTTCGCCAACGACCCAAAAGGTTCGGCCGACGTGCTGATGCCCACGAACCTTTACCTGCATCATCTTCTTCACCCACCATTGTGGTTCCTAAGGCTGGTTACATGATATGTTATACCATACATGATCTACGAATGCATGAAAATCATATGGATGTATCTAAAATCGCTAAAACATGTGTGTGTCGAAAATCAAGTACAAAACCCTCTTTTTCGTGATATGCCAAGCATCATACCTCGATTTCAGCTGGTGAAAACCCCAGATCCGTGATATATTCTTGTAGAGGACGTCAAGGGCTACGCGTGGACACCAAAAACACCCAAATCCGTGGAGAAACGAAGGAGTTACACGCGTTTGAAGCTTGGATTTCTATAGAGAGAGGATGGACGAAAATTCTAGAGAGAGGGAGGGTTTGGCTGTAATAAATGAGAGGAAACACACTCATTTGGTGTTTATATACCCTCGGGGTATTCGGGTTCGTTTCGGTTGCTCGGTTCGCGTTTTCGGAACGTAACGCGCATTTTACGCGTCTTAAATAAAATAGTTATTATTCTCATCATTTTGATGAGTTTCAAAATTGTAAAAATGTAAAATAATTTATTTTACTTATTTTTACTCTTCGTTCGTTGTCAGATCGTTAAACAAATGCAATTACGTGTATACCCGAAATCGCGTATGTTTTTCGATCGTATTATTTATTTATTGTCGTTTTCTCGTAATTATAAGTTCAACATTCGTATCTTTATGGATCGTCACCCATAACTATACTCAGTCTCGCTTACGCGTTACGATCTTGTTTAATTTATTCGCTTGTCATACTATTCGTCTAAACACTACGCACTAACACTATCCCATTACACCAAACGCAATATATGTATAGGGCATACCCCAGAGTCCAGCTATCTGCCTTATCTGAGGCCGTCCCACCATTGTTTCGATATAATACGATATTGTTCTTGCCTAGCGTAATCGACTGTAAATAAAAAATACATACTTGTTTCCTAATTAAAGAATCCTATCACACACAAACACAATCATGAACACTTGAATCACATTGAAACACTGAATTAAACACATATTGTACTATCACTGTTTATGACTGCTATAACTATATGCACAGATTTTACAGTCTCCCCTAGTTAAGGGAATTTCGTCCCGAAATTAACTAGCCGAAGGTACTATAAAAAGATGAGGGTACTTAAGCTTCACCTGGTCTTCACGTTCCCAGGTGAACTCAGCACCACGTTTTCCCTCCCATCGTACCTTTACGATCGGGATACGGCTACGTTTAAGTTTCTTGACTCCATGATCCATGATTTCTACCGGACGTTCTATGAATTGCATGTTGTTTTGAACCTGAATGTCTTCCAGTGGAATCTGAACATCATGATCCGCCAAGCATTTCTTAAGATTCGATACATGAAATGTATCGTGAATGTTGCTTAGCTCCACTGGAAGTTTGAGTTTGTAGGCTATGGGACCAATCCTTTCCAGGATCTCAAAAGGTCCAACGTACCTTGGTGCAAGTTTCCCTTTCTTCCCAAATCGGACAACGCCTTTCCAGGGAGAAACTTTGAGTAAAACTCGGTCACCGACTTGAAACTCAAGCGGTTTCCGACGTCGATCGGCATAACTCTTTTGCCGATCTCGTGCGGCCTTAAGCCTTTGTTGAATGATTTTGATCTTGTCTGTTGTTTCTTGAATAAGTTCAGGTCCAACGACCTGTGAGTCACCAATCTCGGTCCAACAGACTGGTGATCGGCACTTCCAACCATATAAAGCTTCGAATGGTGCACATTGAATGCTTGTATGGTAGTTGTTATTGTACGAAAACTCGATGAGTGGAAGATGAGTATCCCAACTCCCACCGAAGTCGATCACAAAAGAACGAAGCATGTCCTCGAGTGTTTGGATAGTCCTTTCGCTTTGACCATCGGTTTGGGGATGATACGCCGTGCTAAGATTAACACGGGTTCCCAAAGCCTTTTGCAATGTCTGCCAAAAGCGAGAAGTGAAACGACTATCACGATCAGATATGATTGATGTTGGAGTACCATGACGCGCAATGATTTCGTTGATATACAAGGTAGCTAACTTCTCTATTTTGTAATCCTCTCGGATCGGGAGAAAATGAGCAGATTTGGTGAGTCGATCAACGATCACCCAAATCGAATCGAATCCTCGCGAAGTTCTCGGCAACTCGGTTATGAAATCCATGGAAATTTGTTCCCATTTCCATTGAGGAATTTCAGGTTGCTGCAGAAGTCCCGAAGGCTTTTGATGTTCTGATTTGACTTTGGAACATGTTAGACATTTCCCCACATGCAAGGCTATGTCTTTCTTCATTCCCGGCCACCAGTAAGATGCCCGCAAGTCTTGGTACATCTTATCTGCTCCAGGATGAACTGAGTATCGCGACTTATGAGCCTCATCACAGATGAGTGTGCGCAATTCTTCTGACTTTGGAATCCACATGCGACCCTTGAATTATAAAACCCCATCAGCTCGAGGTTCTAGTTTACCCTCAACTCCGCAGTCTAAATCTGTCTTCAGTTGATTGTCGATCACTACTTGTTTTTGTGCAATGCGAATCAGATCTTTCAAGTTTGGTTGTGTGTTGATCTCCATGGCTCTTACACAAATTGGCTTGACTGGTTCCTTACGACTAAGAGCATCCGCCACCACATTGGCTTTACCCGGGTGGTAACGAATCTCACAGTCATAATCAGTTAGAAGCTCAACCCAACGCCGTTGTCTCATGTTGAGTTCCTTCTGATTGAGTATGTGTTGCAGGCTCTTATGGTCTGTATAGATGACACATTTATTACCATAAAGGTAGTGCCTCCAAATCTTCAATGCAAAGACGACAGCCCCTAACTCAAGGTCATGAGTAGTATAATTCTTCTCGTGAACCTTAAGTTGTCTGGAAGCATATGCAATCACCTTGTCCCGTTGCATAAGTACACAACCGAGTCCAAGGTTTGAAGCATCGCAGTAAACAATGAAATCATCACTGCCTTCTGGAAGACTAAGAATAGGGGAGTTGCATAACTTCTGTTTAAGAAGTTGGAATGCATCTTCTTGTTTCTGTCCCCATATGAACACTTGACTTTTCTGGGTTAGAGTGGTAAGTGGCAAGGCGATCTTTGAAAAGTTCATGATGAACCTCCGATAATAGCCTGCCAAACCCAGAAATGAACGAATCTCTGTAGGGGTAGATGGGGTAGTCCAGTTCTTAATCGCCTCAATCTTTGTTGGATCTACATGTATCCCATCCTTGTTAATGACATGCCCTAAGAAGTAAACTTATTTTAGCCAAAATTCACACTTTGAGAATTTAGCATAAAGTTGCTCAGCTCTTAGTAGCTCTAAGACTTTCTTCAAATGATCCTCATGTTCTTGCTCCGTCTTTGAATAAATCAGTATATCATCAATGAAGACGATAACAAACTGATCTAAGTAGGGCCTGCAAACTCGATTCATCAAGTCCATGAACACTGCCGGTGCATTGGTCAGTCCAAATGGCATAACCACGAACTCGTAGTGTCCATATCGAGTACTAAACGCAGTCTTTGGTATATCCTCATCATTTACTCGTAACTGATGATACCCGGATCGTAGATCAATTTTAGAAAAGCAAGTCGCTCCCTGTAATTGATCAAACAGATCATCGATCCTAGGTAGAGGATATCTGTTCTTAATTGTCAACTTGTTTAGCTCACGATAATCGATGCACATACGAAATGAACCATCTTTCTTCTTGACAAAGAGAACCGGAGCTCCCCAAGGAGAGAAACTCGGTCTTATGAAACCTTTGTCTAGAAGTTCTTGAAGCTGACTAGACAGTTCTTGCATCTCCGACGGTGCTACTCGATACGGTGACTTCGCCACTGGATTTGCTCCAGGGACGAGATCGATTCTAAACTCCACTTGCCGGATCGGCGGTAGTCCAGGCAAGTCTTCTGGAAATACATCTGGATAGTCTCTAATGACCGGAACATCTCCAACTGCTTTCTTTTCAGGTTTCTTCTCTACCACGTGAGCCAGGAACGCATAGTATTTCTTCTTCAGATACTTCCTAGCCTTAATGCACGACACCATCTTCAATTCGCGGCATGGTTTCTCGCCGTAAACTTGCATCATTTCGTCGATCGGTAAGGGAATTAGAATAAGTTTCTCCGAGCATACCATCTCGGCGTGGTTTTTGGATAACCAATCCATTCCTACTACAACTTCGAAGATTCCGAGTGTCACAGGAATAAGATCGATAAGGAAAAGATGATTGTTCAATCTCAATTCACAATCGCGAATTATTGAATTCACTAATATTGTCTTACCATTCGCTACTTCTACGGTGTAAGGAGCATCAAGTATAGATGGTTGTTCATTAAACAGGGGAGCAGTATTAGCAGAGACAAAACTTTTATCAGCACCAGTGTCAAATATGATAGAAACGTAATGATCATTAATGAGAAATGTACCCGTGATGACTGCCGGGTCCTCGCGTGCTTCGGCTGTTCCGATAACAAAGGCACGAGCAGTAGCAGTTGTAGCGGCTGGGTTGAGTTTTGGGACTGGTTCCTGAAGTGTTCTTCTGCTCCACAGTTATAACAAGCCCTTCCACCAGTAGTAGCAGGATTTGCGGTGGTAGTTGTAGCAGCAGATAGATGAGCAGATCGACATGTTGCAGCCAAGTGTCCCATTCGTCCACACTTGAGACATTTTCTGCATGGAATAGTGGGTAGGTTTTGGTATTGGCATTTAGTGCAAAGTGGAAACTGACCAGTATAGGGTTTTCTGGCCGTTGTAGGCTGTGGAATAGCAGTAATAGGAGTAGCTTGAGTAGGTGTAGCTGCAGTTAAGGCTGCATAGTTCTTGATTGTCTTTTGTTTCTATTTCTTCTTTTTGGGTTGGTGTTGTTCAGGCTTCTTGCCTTCTTCAACCTGTGCTCTCTTATACCCTTTCGAGTGAGCACACCCGCTTTGACATATTCCTCAGTAAGAGTGGCACCAAGATGAATTGCCGCTTCCAGTGTAGTAGGGCTACTCCCCATAACAGTTCCCCTGATGACTAGGGGTAATCCTTCAATGTACTTCTCTATCCTGCGGGATAGAGGAGTAACCAGATGTGGCACTAGAATGCACAACTCATGGAAACGGGTTGTATATTTCGCATTCTTGCCACTGTCCTGAACTAAATTCCACATCTCCACTTCGAGTTTCTTCAGTTCATGGCGTGGACACAACTGTTCCACAAGTAACTTCTTGAAATCCTCCCATGATAAGGCCAAAGCAACCTCTCGTCCTCTGGTGTTCTTCTCAGAATTCCACCAGGTGAGTGCGCCATTGTGAAAAGCGCTTGAGGCCATCTTGACCTTCAGATTTTCAGGACATCCTGTGAAGTCAAGGATATCCTCAATGCTCTCCAGCCATTGCAGTAGACTGGTAGCTCCCTCAGTACCAGCATACTTAGGAGGCTTAGCATCATTGAACTGCTTGAAAGTGAAGTTAGCAGTCCGGTGTTAGTGGCATTTGAGTTGTGTGCTGAATCACTGGTACTTCCCCGAAGATTCTGGGTGGTATCAGTGACCATACCCGGAATGACATCCCTCATGTGTACAGCGATGGCCCGGGCAATTTTGTTAATCTCATCATCGTTGCCACTTGTTGAACCCCCTCCGTTAGGATCACGTCGGGGAGGCATTCTACGAATAGAAGCCACAAGTGGTTCAGTAATGAGAAAGAATACAATTGAATTTACATGATAAAGTTAGTAATATGTCCATACTACTAATATTATCATTCAATTGCAACATGAGCAAATACACGTATAAGCAATTAACTTATTAGCATACTTCTCATGTGTATATGTACGATGTCTCATGATTTCTCTCCACCAACCTACACACTGACACTTTCCCAGTATACCGAAGATAGCTTATATATAGGGCATACAAAAGGGTCAAGCAAACTGCCAGCCCACCACCGCTTCGATATACCACGATCATGCCCTTGCTAGCATTTGGCAATACGATTGTATTGATTGCCATGTATGTTTCATTGATTAAGAATCCCATGTTCTTTGATCACTGAACTATGATTGAATCTATGATTGAATTTTGATTGAATTATGTGTGCACCTACTAACAATTGTTAACATGTAGAACTAAATCATGTGTGTGTTCTACATTTTTCTCGTTAACCTATGTTAGTAAAAACTAAACATGTAATCACTTAAGAATTTCACTTAAGGTTTACATTTAAAGAATGTTCACAACTTGATTGATTCCCACAGAATGGTTGTTTCATCAATGGTTGATTAACACAATGATTGTTTCACCCCATGGTTGTTCCTCAATTGATTGTATCTCAAATGTTTGACTAATGTTCAATGATTCTAGTTGCTCCCGGATCTTTACTTCAAATACGAATGCCGAATTCCCCCTGCCATACTGAAGATAGCTTATATATAGGGCATACCCTGGGTCAAGCAAACTGCCCGCCCAGCCGCCAGCCCACCACCACTTCAGTATGCCAGAGCTTGGCCGCCATTTGTATTTGAAGCTAGAATTCCAATTCTTGATTGATTATGATTGATTCATGATTGTTTCTTGAACTATGAATATGATTATGATTGTCAAAACCGAGATTCTTGATTTACTAAAAAATCAGGACCTTAGGTTTTAATATATGTGTCCTAGGTTAATTAACCTAGGTTCTCAATACTTGCAGTACTGAGTATAATGATCTCCTTGTGTGAACTTCAACTAAAGAATACTGTTACACAGATTCTAAGTTATGAAGTCCTAATGAAATGAATTCATGATAATAATATCATGATTAGAATTTCAGATCAAAGATACTAAGAATACAGATCTTTGCCTCTAAAATTCTGTAATGAACTCTGATTGAGAATTTAAGATCAAGGATACTAAGAATACAGATCCTTGCCTCTGATATCCTCTAATGAACTCTGATTGAGAATTTCAGATCAATGATACTAAGAATACAGATCCTTGCCTCTGATATCCTCTAATGAACACTGATTGAGAATTTCAGATCAAGGATACTAAGAATACAGATCCTTGCCTCTGATATCCTCTAATGAACTCTGATTGAGAATTTCAGATCAAGGATACTAAGGATACAGATCCTTGCCTCTGATATCCTCCAATGAATATGTATTGAGAAATTTAATTCGGTTTCTAAAATTATAGAATCCCGATCCAAATTTCTTGACTCGATACTTAATCTTAGAAATGTATCCCTAAGATCATTCAAGCTTGATGTAGACTTAATGCTCACTTAAGTTTACTTAAATCCTAAGTATCCTCAAGCCTATAGCACTTAGTCCTATGGGGTAGCTTAGGTTATAGTCTAGGTCATTAATAATTGGGTTTTTCCTAGTTCTCTACAACCTTGGCTTTGATACCAACCTGTCACAACCCCTGCGCCGCGTGCGGAATCCACGGCGCGGTGACGATCGATGGTTGAATCATGCACAAGTATTGAATAAGAACAACCACAATGCATTACTAGGTTTCAAAATGTTTAGACCATTGTTTAGTTACAGATATTCTATCTATCTATCAAAAGGATAACAACTACAGACCCAAAATATAGTTTACAAAATAAGACTTCAAACATGACAATTAAACAATCAGGATTTAGTGTGTTTCTAATCCATCCTAGCTTGTTTCTTCATCTTGTTCTATCTTAAAACGGTCTCCTTAGTTGTCCCTTAGAATGTCTTAAACCTGATTACCTGAAACACGTGAAAAGTAACTGTCAACTACAAAAGTAGTTTGTGAGAACAATAGGTTTAACATTTGTAAATATGAATCTGCATTGTAAGGCATATGTATAAAACAATGAATGAAAATACATGGATGGTTGCAACCCAAACTAACATCAAGTCTGTAAAACGTGTCCAAACAGTCATCAGACTGTTTGCTAGAAAACCAACATATAATCAAGTCCCAAACTACGTTTGGAGTTAGAAAATTAGTCAGCAACATTGATATAACCATTCGTAACCAAATCCTGCAGTTAGCTTTTAAAACAAATTTAAAAGCTAACTCCAGAATTAGGTCTGCCCAATTGTGTCCGCTTTCCCTAGTTGTGATCACCAGTACTAACGCTAAATGAATATGTAACTTGATGTGTGTATAAGTTTGTTCACAACGATGAACACCATGCTTTTGAAAACTTGAATTGAAACCCTTTGATTGAATGCCTTATTTGATTTCCATGATTTGAAAACTTCCCGTGAATACCATGAATACCAATGTTTGAAATAACTTGTTTGCATACCATGAATTGAAATCCTTTGTTTGAATACCTCTATGAAAACCATTGGTTGAAAACCTCGTATTGAAACCCTTGATTGAATACCAAAGATAGTGTCCTTGTGTAATAACAAGGTTTAAAACATATCATTTTTTATCAAAAACACGATTTTATAGTAAAAGAGTTTATAAATCTCATTAGTTAAAAGTGTTTAGCATTTATAAAACCATTAGTGTAAAGCTGATATAAAACAGTTTAAAGAACCTTTATAAAACCTTTTCAATAGCAACAATTTTAACCGTTGATAAAACATTTTAAACAGTTGATAAATCCTTTGAAAATAGTTGAGAAATCCCTAGGATTTCTAAAGTGAACTTGTAACAGTTGAACAATAGCATAAAGAGAGTTTGATCACGTGTTCCACCCCAAAACAGTTGAAAAACAGTAAAAGAGGGGCTAAAGTTCTCACCTGTCTGCAGTAGACTCTGAACTATAACAAGTAGCAAGTAGCAAACAAGACCTCTAACTGGTTCCTATATCATTGTAATCATACATAAGATATAAGATTTATGATTGTATAGACTTTGATTTATTGATTGACTTGTGTTATCATGATCTTGATTAACTCTTGAATAACTTGTTCTCATGTTTAGGAATGTTGTGAATTTGAATATCATGGTTTGAGTCACTTGATTGATAATTGATTCACGAAAAAGAAGTGTCATGTTCTTTTATGCACAACCCATATGCATAAAATGACAATTGTTGATGATCTTGATAACCGTTGTTTAACATGTAAATTGAAAAGATGTTCGAATTGTTTTAAGTCTTTGGGATTATGAATTGATCTCTTAATTATGTTAAGTTTTAAACTTAAACCGAATAAGATCAATTCACAATTAATAAGTTAAAAGGCCAAGATTGGGTCGGGATATAACCCATGGGCCAATCTCTTCCTTTTGGGCCTAGCATCGGTTATTGGACCTTGGGTATACTTAGGAGCCAAATTGAGGTACTATGGGCCAATTCAACTTAAAGTTGGGCTAGATTTAGGATGCGTGGGCCATTTAGGTGAGTTGTTGGGCCAAGAGTCCTATTGGGTTTGATAGAGTCATGTGGGTTGCATGTATCCGAATTGGGCCAGTGGTTTTGTTGTTGGGCCGATACAAATGAATGGTAGTATCTTGCTGACCGAACTAATGGCAGCTGCATAACCCATCTCTGGCCACCCAGGGCAGCGAACCTTATGAAGATTAGGCCTAAGGTTCGGCCATGCTAGGCCCAACATGGTTCGTCTCTTGTAATGTAGGGTTCGGCTAACTTTGGTGGCATCAAGGTTCGCTCGCATAGGATGGTTTATTGGTCACTAGAAAGGTTCGCCACATGGAAGCTTCAGCTCATGTGGGTTCGGCCTCTGATCATGGTTCGGCTGGAAGCTAAAGGTTCGTTACTGTTGATGGTTCATGAAAACCATGCAAAGTTCGGCCGCTTGGTTAAGGTTCATCGATCCAAGAGGGTTCGGCCAGGTAGAAGCTTCGGCTATGGTTTGTTGTCATCATGGAGGTTCGTCTGAGCTATCCTGGGTTTGCCAGGAACCAGGATTCGTTGTATGGTGGCAAAGGTTCGACTGCATGGGTTCGTGAGGCCTCAAAGGTTCGGCTGGCATCCAGTGGTTCGGCCCTGTAGGGTTCGGCCGGTTAGCTTAGTCCCCACAGGTTCGCCAACGACCCAAAAGGTTCGGCCGACGTGCTGATGCCCACGAACCTGTACCTGCATCATCTTCTTCACCCACCATTGTGGTTCCTAAGGCTGGTTACATGATATGTTATACCATACATGATCTACGAATGAATGAAAATCATATGGATGTATCTAAAATCGCTGAAACATGTGTGTGTCGAAAATCAAGTACAAAACCCTCTTTTTCGTGATATGTCAAGCATCATACCTCGATTTCAGCTGGTGAAAACCCCAGATCCGTGATATATTCTTGTAGAGGACGTCAAGGGCTACGCGTGGACACCAAAAACACCCAAGTCCATGGAGAAACGAAGGAGTTACACGCGTTTGAAGCTTGGATTTCTAGAGAGAGAGGATGGACGGAAATTCTAGAGAGAGGGAGGGTTTGGATGTAATAAATGAGAGGAAACACCCTCATTTGGTGTTTATATACCCTCAGGGTATTCGGGTTCGTTTCGGTTGCTCGGTTCGCGTTTTCGGAACGTAACGCGCATTTTACGCGTCTTAAATAAAATAGTTATTATTCTCATCATTTTGATGAGTTTCAAAATTGTAAAAATGTAAAATAATTTATTTTACTTATTTTTACTCTTCGTTCGTTGTCAGATCGTTAAACAAATGCAATTACGTGTATACCCAAAATCGCGTATGTTTTTCGATCGTATTATTTATTTATTGTCGTTTTCTCGTAATTATAAGTTCAACATTCGTATCTTTATGGATCGTCACCCATAACTGTACTCAGTCTCGCTTACGCATTACGATCTTGTTTAATTAATTCGCTTGTCATACTATTCGTCTAAACACTACGCACTAACACTATCCCATTACACCGAACGCAGTATATGTATAGGGCATACCCTAGAGTCCAGCTACCTGCCTTATCTGATGCCGTCCCACCACTGTTTCGATATAATACGATACTGTTCTTGCCTAGCGTAATCGACTGTAAATAAATAATACATACTTGTTTCCTAATTAAAGAATCCTATCACACACAAACACAATCATGAACACTTGAATCACATTGAAACACTGAATTAAACACATATTGTACTATCACTGTTTATGACTGCTATAACTATATGCACAGATGTTACAACCAATCCAGAAATGAGGTTCGCTAACTCTTGTATGCCGGAGTTGGCATTACCGTTAGCATCTTCAGAGTTCCTATCCTCCCCGTTGTGACGGCGTGGCGGCATGTTTCTGAAGAGATTAGAAACATGTTACTACCGTTTACAATGTAAGTCATACAAACAAGGGTCAAATGAGTTCATTTCAGCAGTTAGGATTACATATAGGAACTATATTTTTTCTCCTATCTATCTTTAAACTCATATCAAATTATTAATTCCCTAATATTATACTAACGCATCATAGTTTCTCATATCTAATATCAACAAATTATTCCTAAGTACCAAACATTCCCCATCCTATACCAACACTGACAACCTCCCGACGCAATGCAACAAGCTTATATATAGGGCATATGCAGGGGTAGGTCGCAACCTCCCCAACACCGTCCCACCACCGTTGTATTGCACCACGATTATGCCCTTGTTAGAATTTAGGGTGTATTATGTCTCTTACCATTACTTCACTTCACAAACCTTATCCTAAGTAGGATAATTTTGAGTGAAGTGGTCCCTAGTTCCCTTGGACAATTAGGTTCGCCCAATGTCTAAGTTCACCTGACATGTGGGTTTGCCTATTTCTAAGTTCACCTAATGTCTAAGTTCACCTGACATTAAAGTTCCCCTAATGTCTAAGTTCACTAAAATCCACACTAAATCCCATTGTCCATAATCATCAATGAGGGTTCATATCATCACTGAGTGCTCTTACTGTCACTAAGTGTTCATATTCTCCCCATAATTTATTCTCATCAAGTGTTCATACCATCATTAAGTGTTAGTATCATCACTATGTGTTCATATGTTCACTAAGTGTCTATATCATCATCCAAGTCCGCAGTCTATCACTAAATGTTCGTATAGTTCATTGGTCCTATACACCCCACGTGTTCAATAAGTGTTTTCATAAATGAGTTTATATGTGTCCATCAAATATAATCATCCCATGTATCAATCCAACCAACCTTAACCAGCATACCATCAACATCAACCTTACAACATTTCCTAGTAGTATCCTAAGTTCCTGACACTGACAGAACCCCGATATACTACAAATGGTATATGTATAGGGCATATGTAGGGGTCAGTCGCAACTGCCCCAGCCACCGTCCCACTACCTTTGTAGTATACCACGAGTGCGTCCTTGTCTGGTGATCCTAGATCAAACAAATAATTCCAAAAGCAGAAAAATTCCTAAGCAGTTAATTTCCTAAGCAATTAGTTTCCCAAACGGATAGTTCCCTTATTCTTCAATACTGACATCCACCTAATGTACCGTAAATGGTATATATATAGGGCATATGTAGGGGTCAGTCGCAACTGCCCCAACCAACATCCCACCACCTTTACGATACACCACGCGTATGTCCTTATCGAATCATGCGGGCACAGTCAATCAAATATAATCAACAAGTATCATATGCATAGCAGATATATATCAGGAGTTCAAATAAAATGTAGTAAACACATAAGCATGAATCCTGAATATACTAACTAGTGTATGAAATAATTCATACTAGGGTATCCTATGGTTATAGACTAGGTCACCATTTCTAGTAACCTAATTCCCTATAACCCAGGCTCTGATACGAATCTGTAACACCCCGACCGATGGCGGAAACGTCGAGATGCCACGTGGGATGTGTAGATTGTTCATAAGCTCGTGGGCATCTAATTTAAATCATCACATATCATTTAATCAACCAAATTAATTACACAAAAATCATGTTCATCATGAATTAATTACATCAAATACAAAAGAGATTTAACTATCTAACTAAATTCTAATCTTCAGAATTTCAGTTATTTAGCTAAGTCCAAGATCCTACGTGACGATGTCCCAAAAGAAGGTAGAGCTATCCTGCTCTATTTACTTGTCTTCATTCCCTGAAACATGTGAAAATCAAGTGTCAACTACGAAGTAGTTGGTGAGAAATAATAAGTTTTTATTTATTAAAAATTGTTTATAAAAGGTTTAAGGAAGTTTATAAATGATTTCATAAAAGTTTATAATTTCCCCGAGAAAATCCACATGTGCACCTGCAAATTAATCCAACACTGCCAACAGACACAACATCCAAACAATCCAAGTAATCACATACACAATATTCACAATAATAATCCACGTATATTCAACTAATCACATCAATTCAATAATCATCAACCATCATAATCATATCAATATAAGTTACCGCGGAGGACCTCAGTCAACTCAATCAACGGCGGAATCATCGCGGAGGACCTCAGTCAACTCAACCAACGATATTCCTATAAGTGTCAATACATGCACTGCGGAGGACCGCATTCAACTCAACCAACAGTGGAGTCTCTGAGGAGGACGTTAGTCAACTCACCAACAGTATCTCAATCATCGTAGAGGACCGAAGTCTACTCAATCAACAATGATTCACGGATAAATAAATAATCCATCTCAATCAATAATCAATAATAATCCATTAATATGAATATCATATTGATAATCCTGGTGTCACCCATGTGTTATCAAAATAATATTTAAGTTGGTATACATGTTCCACCTCTGAGTTTAAAAACAAAAACGGTTTTAAAAGGAGGTTATGAGAACTCACCTGAGTCCTTAGAATCAGTGTGTCTGTAGAATGCGCGCTTGCATATGTCAACTCAGTGACAACTCAACAATCTGTAATTAGTGTATGTTTGTGTTCATGAGTATACGTGTCCTAATTTAATTAAATGACCATAAGTATTTCCCTAAATCATTAAGTGTTTTGTTTAACTTAGTCTGTTTAATCTAAACTAGATTGTGACTCCCAAGATGCTTATCAATGATCATCATACTCGTTTAATTTAAACTTGTTAAGTTTAATCATTTATTCTATGATGATTTTAATTAATATAGCTATGGTTTACAAGTCGTAAGGTTAACAATCTTATACACTTGTGTACCTTGTTGCGTATACCCACATGCACGTTTAGCTTATTTGACCACCTTAAGTTGTTTATTAAGATCTGATTCAAGTTTCTCAGAGATCATATCCAAGTCCTTTACTATGAAAAGTTTCACACTATTCAAAATCCCAAAATACAATTCTTATTTTATTAATACAAAGGTGGTCACCATTTATATTCATGAATGTATATGGAAGCCTCATTACACCTTGTTTATCATAATTTATACCAATTTATGTAGACCCTCCCTTAGTTCACATGAAAATTTATGTTCGGAATACATCAGACCAGGGAACCTTTTGCTTAGTCATCCCCTAGGTTCGGCTAACTATAGAGGTTCGCCCCTAGGTTCGTTCAAGCAGGTTTTCTAGGATTCGGCTAGGTATGGAACAAGGTTCGGCCAAACAAAGAATGGAAGGTTCATGATTTTTCATGGGATAGGTTCGCTGCATGTGTTGTGCTGGGTTCGGCCCCTATATGAAACCATAAGGTTCGGTCAGTAAGGTTTATAGCTGCGAGGTTCGTTGACTATGAAAATGTTTGGCTCACTAGATGTTTCGGCTAACATGTGAAAGGGTTCGGCCCACTAGGGTTCGCCTAGTTGGGTTCGCCCCTCTCTGGTTCCTAGCTTCCAGCTGGTTCGTGGATGGTGCAACAGGTTCGTGACCAATCTTTCCCGCCCATGAAGTTCGGTTGGTAGAGAAGGTTCGTTGCTAAAGGAGGGTTTGGTCAAATCAGTTTCGATGTTCACAGGGTTCGGCCCAACCACCCACAGGTTCGGCCAAGAGCTGATCGCGCTCTACTGTTCTTCACCTACATTGAGTGCTACCTGTTGCAAGTTCATCCCAACCACCTTCTATCCCTTTATACCAACTCGGTTTAGGGTTTTTAAAGTGTACAAACTTGTTTAACATTTAAGAGTATAATCTAGTTAATGTTTAAAGTTAGAAACCAAAAGAAAAACTAAGATCTACCTCAAGTAGTCGACCAAGTGATGAATCTCTTCTTTGATTATTGATCTCCTCAGCTATATGGATGATTTGGAGCAAGAATCACCAAAAATGGTTGAGAATTTAAGAAGAAAATTAAGAGAGAAGGTAGAGAGAAGGAGAGGGACGAATTTGAGTGTTTTAGTGAGAGAGTGAGTTGGTGGAAATGAGAGGAATAAGAAAGAGATATTCTTTCTTAAAGCGCGTATCATCTCCCCGTGCTCGGTCACGTTTTTATCGCAATACAACTTATAAAATGTTTGGTTCTTCCCCCGTAAATTATATTTAAAATAAAACCCCTTTAAATAATTACGTTTCGAAATAATAAAACACTTTTAATTTGATTATTTCGTAAAAGCGATTCATTTATATTTCGTTAATTAATTTGTTTAAATAAGACTATTTGTTCAGAATTAATTTAGGTTGTGATTCTTAATAAACGTTTTTTAATTTATTTTTATTAATTTAACATCGTTAAATATTATTTCGTTATCTCATCGAAACGCGTTACTCACGTATGTATCCGTAAAGATCGTCACGTTTCCGAATCCGACGCTCGTATCGTATTTCAATTCGATTTACGATTTATGGCATATCGTTTCAGAGTATTATTCCTAACAATTATATTTGTGTGAATCGTCACCCACGCGAATACATTATTAAGTCTAATACTTCCGAATTAATATTCGCGTTTAATTTATGTTTGTAACCTCACCATCGCGTAAACATTTCCAATATCATTTTCATTATTTAATTATCTTTAAAATTCTAAATCCCAATCCAGAACCCACTAAACCATATCACTGACACATCCGTGATAGACCGAAATATATATATGTATAGGGCATATGTAGGGGTTAGTCTCAACCGCCCCAACCACCGTCCCACCGCTATTTCGATAAACCATGACCATGTGTCCTTGACTATGTTTAGCAACCAAACTTCAACAACTCTCACTTCCATTCCATTCCATTCCAAACCACAATCTAATATCCGTGCAATCAACTGCGATAAACTCTCTGGTTCTGTTTAGTTGGGTTATAACTAAACTTCCCATGGTTTACGCGTATAATAATATGTTCTCAATATGTATACCAAATCATAATAATATCATCCAATAGTTCATCATCATTAAATATTATCATATCAGGTCGTGACCGTACAATCGTACATGTATGGACAACCTGAATTACAGTGATGTTACAGGTGGCTACCCTTTTTATACTAACTTTGGTAACTGGGTAGATCTTTGCAAAGATCCGCGGGTTTGTCCCCATTACCGAAAATAGCACCTATTTAATTACCATTTTACCCTAAAATCTTATCTTTATACTGTATTCTTTAGACTTCTTGATTTACCCTCAGTGTACCTACCCTTTTTTTACTTCTTCTTTTATATATCGTCTCACGTGTATTAGAATATTACTATTTATAGTAGTACTATACTGATGACCCATCACTGTAACTCTACATTCAAATTTACTCTCAATACCTTTGTTGATAAAATAATACGACAACCTATTATATTAATTTCATATATATTCATATAAGTTATAATAATAAATATATTCCTTATTATTAAAAACTTTAAAATTTACGGACGTTACAGAACCGAAGCAAGAAGAAGCCTTTTAGACGCTGAAGAAGAAACTTTGTGATGCTCATGTCTTAACTCTGGCGGATGGCAATGATGATTTTGTGGTTTATTGTGATGCGTCTAACCAAGGTCTCGGTTGCGTTCTTATGCAACGAGGAAAGGTTTTGGCATTTGCATCAAGACAATTGAAAATGCACAAAAAGAACTACGCTACTCACAACTTCGAACATGGGCCGTCGTGTTTGCTTTAAATATATGGAAACATTATCTTTACGACACTAAGTGTGTAGTCTTTGCAGATCATAAGAGTTTGAAACATATTCTTAACCAAAAGGAACTTAATATGAGATAACGGAGATGGGTTAAACTGCTAAATGATTATGACTGAAATTTGCTACCATCCAAGCAAAGCGAATGTAGTAGAAGATGCGCTTAATCGCAAGAGTCACGTTCAAATCCATAGTGTCCGAGTGCACACTAATCTCCACAATGATATTTTGGTAGCCCAACAAACCTCATTGGCTCAAGCCAGTTTATATGATAAGATGTCTTGCGGGGCCGAATTGCAATTAGAAACAAAAGATGAAGGTTTGATTTATTTTTGAATAGTTTATGGATGAAGCACACAATTCTCATTATTCAATCCATCCAGCCGAGTATGTAGCCAAATGCCTTAACTGTGCAATAGTTAAGGTTGAACATCAGCGACATTCAGGATTGTTAGTACAACCAAAAATCCCTCTGTGGAAGTGGGAGAATATTGTAGAGCCTGACTAAAGATGAAGACTGACAAAGTCAACCAGAGAAGAGTCGAAGACCTAATTTTGTTTATTTTCATTTACATTGTATTTTATGTACAGTAGCATTTCGAGTACTCGACCATTTTCGTGTATAGGGGTTCGAGTACTCCTAGAGTAGTATAAATAGACGTATTTTGTACTGTTCTAGGGTTGGATTCCCGAGGCCTGCTCTCTAGACGTATTGAGGCACTGTTTCGTGAACTTCACTGAATACACAAAAGTTTTGATATTTCTTCTTATTCTTGTGATTTTATTCTGGATTCTGCACTTTATAGAGTCATTTGATGCAGAATGGAGACTTACAGCTCGGTTTTTGACATATTTGGGACCTACAAGTGGTATTAGAGCCTTAGTGCTCTTTTCTATATCAAGGTACAAGCTTTTCAGTGCAAGTTCATTGCTTTCTTGTTCTACTATACTCCATCTAGCTGCTATTCAAATTTGGGGCTCTGAATCTTGAGAAATATTTCTCTGGAAATTTTTCAAGTATTTTCGAGTTCAAATTTCGAGAACACTTTTTTCGAGTATAGTAGAGTTGGGGTATAACTAGAGTTCGACTACAGTTTGGTGAGTTAGAATATACTAGGATTTCGATTACAGTTTGATTTCGACTACAAGTTTTGAGTTTGAGTATTGCTAGGCTTCGAGTACACAAGTTCTTTGAGTACATCAGAAACTTCAAGTACAATTTGAATCCGATTACACTAGGAAATCGAATACATTGGACTTCAAGTTAACATTGAACTTCGGGTAGTATTGCTATTTCGAGTGCCATTGGACTTCGTGAACTGTTTGGGACTTAGCACTATTGGGGATTTCGAGAACAACACTTAGAAAATTTTCCGGTTAATCATGGCATCAAAGAATCTCACCAACCTTTCTAATCTGCTAAACTTAGACAATGAAATCGGCAATGGAACCAAGCCACAGAGGCTGGTGTCGGGAGATAACTTCCAGAATTGGAAA
Source organism: Mikania micrantha (assembly GCA_009363875.1). Lineage (NCBI taxonomy): Eukaryota > Viridiplantae > Streptophyta > Magnoliopsida > Asterales > Asteraceae > Mikania > Mikania micrantha. The sequence goes on along the minus strand of CM018693.1, from coordinate 100,932,690 downwards.
TTCAGGTTCCAATCGTTTATCAAGTACACGGACCCGAAGTTGTGGAGGTCAATTGAAGAAGAGCCGTATGTGACAACCGGCATCCGAGCAACCATGAGTTGGAAATCCAAGGGTGTACACCACCACATGGTAAGACATAGGATTACGAGAGTAAAGACAAAAATAATGAATGACCATAAAAATACACGGGTCTTCCTAAAACAGTTAGGAAAATCCACTTAATCACATGAACATAAATCAGAAGAAAAGAAAACAACCTGTGAGGGGAAACAATGAACAAAACCTCAATGGATAACATTTGGAGCATCGGTCCAACGAGATGTCGGCATGGGAGACGATCCGTGTGGATATGTTGTTAGAATTAGATACCCTAAATGAAATCCTTACAGTATCGAATAAGGTCAGCGGTTAGACACAATGCGGCGTTTGTATGGGTGACGATTCGTACACATGTCAGCGTGAGTCTTTAACGTTGACGTAAAAAAATAATAATGATTTTTAAAAACCCACCAAAACAATTTAATAAACAATCAAGATTTTAAAACACACGACCGTTCGTACGAATGGGCTCTCATTCGTACAAACCGGTCTAATTCGTGAAGCTTTTATAGACACAGTTCGTTCACACGAATGGGAGCCATTCGTACGAATGGCTGATTCATGCCACATCACAACTATAAAAGCAACACCTAAGTTTTTCAAACCCATTTTTCACCCAACCCTCTCAATCGAACCCCCTTTTCGCCCCACTCGATTTTCGGCCATTTCCACACGAAATCGGACCATTTCACCGTCCAAATCGTGTGTATTTCAACCCCAACACTCGAATTTCAAGATTGCAACCATTTTCATCTCATTTCGGTCAAATACGAGCTCCACAGTAAGTATTAGCACCAATTCTTAGCACCAAAACACTCCAAAACGTTTTACCATCAATTTCGACCATAAAAACACCAAAAACAACCACCGACTTCAAAAATGATGTTCTTGGCAAACTTGCAGGCGAATGAGCTGTACGAAGGGCTCATTCGTGCGAACGAGAAGCCTCGTTCGTGAAGAAGAGTCACACGAAAGAGCTGCTTGATGAAGGAGCCACCGCACGAACGAATTGGGTTCTTCGTGTGGAACAACCATACGAATGAAGGCCCATTCACACGAACGGACAACAAGAGAGAGAGTATGCAATTCGCATCACTCCGTTCGTGTGAATGAGGGCCATTCGTACAAACCGCTCGTTCATGCCAAGAACAGCCCAAAATGGATAAGTGTTGAAAGTTCTATCTTACACTAATTGTACCGATGGAACCAAGCCTTAGAACCGTCGTAAATCTAATCAAACTAAAACCAATGATAACACATTTTCAAAAATCACATCAAGAAACAGAGCACATAATCAAGTAACACCTAACTAACTAATATTTAACACAGGATTCAAACCGAGAGAACATATCGGGTGAGTGCAGCGACGACCCAAGACCTCAGGTGAGTTCACATACCCCTTGTTTTCAATTTTCTTCCTTCCAAATCATTTGGGGATGAGAACACGAAACCTCTTATTCGAGTGATCAACGAATAAGAGTTATTTTCAAATGATTTCAACAAAAGGATCAACCCTCAACCACTTATACGAATGTTTTACGTATAAGTGTCTTTTCAATTACTTTTACCTGGCGTTCGTCGCTCCATTTAACTTTTCATCAAACAACAGCAACAAACCAGTTTCGAAGGTTCAAAACACAAATCACCGAGGAGATGTCCGTTGACCGCAACAGTTCGAGGCTTTGTGCCCAACCAAGAGGTGAACGGACATAAGTCGTGGAATTGTGTAGTGCATAATCCAATACCATTTCATGGGAATCCCCCATCAAACAAACAATATTTTGTATGGTATTTGTCTATGGTAATTCACTAGGACATGCGTTCACACAACATCACATCGGGAATTCGCTGAGGAATTCTCGAACAACACACATCAGAGTCGTTTACCATTAGCTGACGCGGGTCAACAGACGGTAACGTAGACGGTACCATAAGTTTAACAAACCTCCAGCGCTGAGGCTGGTACGTTACACACAAGCACACAATAACAACTCAGATTAGTTACAGGGGAACTAATCACACAAACAAATCAGTTAGGGTTGGTAAATGATCACAAGGGTGATATTACGGACAGACCACACAACAAAAACAAGAGTTTTCAAATCAAATAAATTTTCAAGACCTGGTCTTGGATGAGTTTCAAGTAAACAATGTTTTCCTACAAGAGAGAAGCGTCACCAGTGTGACTTTCAAACAACAAAACCTATCTTCTATATCAAGAGACAGAGCATACGCTTCTTTCTCACAATTTAGTTTTACAAACATCTGTCGTGTCGAGTAGAGTGAAGATACACAAGTGACAAGGTCTGATTTCCGTTAAGGACACACTCGTGGGTTATCGAAGGGGTGGTGGGCTGGCGGCTGGGCAGGCGGTAAGCTTGACTCTACATATGCCCTATACATAAACTACCTTCGGTAATTTGGGATGGTGCCAGTAATGATGGTCAGTCCGACGCACTTGTGTTGTTCATTCGTGTTTTCAACACCATTCACACATCATATTTCAAATCGATGAGAATGGAAAGATTTTCACTAAACCTTTTACAAAACCTAATATTTTCAAAACAAATGTGACTCACCAACCTAGTGTTGACAGATTTTACATGTTCTTAGGTGAAGAACAGGTGAAAGCAGGATGACATTAGAGAGAGAAAGATAGGATCCCATAGAGGAACCTACAACTCCTGCATGGAATTTCTCCGGCTAGCCCGGATACAAGATTCAAGACTTGCGCGTGTGCAAGTAACCCTTGTGGCACATCGGGTCCTCATTCTAGATGTCCAAGACAAGTTGTAATAGAATTAAATTATGAAATAGTTGTAATTTAATTTTATTCATTTAATGTATTTAGTATTTATCATATCATCATGTGCAATGTAACAATCTGATTACTCCGATTACAATCACGTCTCGGGACTATTCCGCCCGACGGGTCTCCGATCCGGCCCGCCGGCCCGGGGTGTGACACCGTATGTGCCTATGTACAAAAGTGGCTAAACGGACTCATTCCCAAGGACCCAGAGTTATACACAGAAAACAACATTCTTTTGAAAGAAAAAGCAAATAAGGCATACGCATCAGTCACTATGGCGTTGTCAACTGACGTGGCTTAAGGGTTCAAGGAGCATCAAACTGCTAAGCAATTATGGGATGCTTTGGTGGAGAGGTTTGAGGGGAATGAGGACATGTGAGAGAGTCGCAAGGATATGCTAGGCGAAGGTTCAACATGTTCAACCATGTCAAGGGAGAGTCATTGGAAGCTCAACTGAACCGAAGTTCATCAAGAAATATGGAAGGAACAGTTTCGGCAACAACCCAGGTAAAAAGCTGGGATTTGATAAATCAAAGCTGTGATGCTACAATTGTGACCAGCCGGGTCACTTTGCAAGGGAGTGCAAACAGCTAAAGGTGGCAAAGGAGGGTGAGAAGAAGCCGGATGAGAAGGCTGTTGCTGGGGAGGTGCTAGTACTTCTAAAGCTTTGGTGACTCAAGAGACAGACTCCTATGATTGGAGTGATCATGTACAAGAGCTAGAGATTACCCTTAGCCACGCATTTATGGCAGAAGTGGATGAAAATCACACTGAAGTAACTGAAAATCTTTGCTCCACTTCTTGCATTGAGAAGGTATTTAAGTACCGTTCTCATAATGAAACACTAATCAAAGAGGTCACTAAAATGAAATATTTTAACTCTGAGTTTCGCAAAAATGAAGCCATTTTTAAAAGAAAACTTGAGGCTGAGGGTCGGGATATTTCATAATTGAAAGAGCTTTTAAGTGATAAAGAGTCCAACTATCGAGATGCCAGGCGCAAAATCGATGACCTCACATTAGAGTTGGAAAATGTCAAAACCCAACTTTCTAAAGCCTCAATTAAATGTGAAAAATATGACTACTCAAGTACGGTTTTTTAGAAAATGGTCAGCATTTAGTATAAGGGGAAAAGGGGTGTGGGAATTGGTTATCAGGAGAGTGAGCCTCTCATTAACCATAATTACTCAGTCATGCCTAGATTTATCAAATCTGTTGATGACTTGGTTGCTCAGTCTGATCATGCTTTTGAGTTTCCTATCGAACCAATTTCTCTTACAAAACACCCAATTTTATCTTACTTGAGTGATTCTGATGGTTCTGAGATTTGTGTAGAAGGTGTAAGTGTTTCAGGTGAAGGTCAGGAGATGGAGGAAAGAAGTGCTGGGAGGAGCACATATTGTTCAGTTTCATCTAACAGTTCTCAAATTTCTGTTTCAAATGATGATTTTGTTGGAAACTCTGTTTCGATGAACATTAAACCTAATGACATGTTCTAAAATTTTAAAAATGTGTGTGTTAAAAATGGTATTGATGTTAAGAACAAATGTGTAATAGAATTGAATGCATCTCCTGTGACTGAAAATGAAATTTGAGCTAATTCCACAATCACTAGAGAGACAATTTTAAAGTTAAATCCTAACTGTGAACCTTTTGTTCCAACCAGGTCATTGGAACAAGCCTCTACAAGTACTTCCTCTAGTCATGGTGATTGTGATGTAAAGCCGTTTGACCCAAAAGAATTTCATGAAAAGGTATGTTGTTTTGCATGTAGTAGACGAGGCCACATTGCCAGAAACTATCTGCACCGGGCTACTGAATTCTTCTATGGGAAGAATTAGAAGGTCACACCCAAGGCCAAACCTCCCAAAATATCATTGAGGACTGACCAGTCCTGAAAGCCTAGGGTGACTCCTCAGAAGGTACCTCAGAATCCTCTCACTGCCAAGAAGGCCAAACCAGTTAAACAAAATCAATGTGGTTTTCAGAAGCAAAAATCAAAGGCTTTTAAAACTAAAAGCAAGTCACAGCAGAAGAACAAACCACCAATAAAACCACCTTTATAACCAGTTGATCTTGGCAATGGTGCAAGGCCCAAAATTTTCAGGGCTAAACCAATCAAGCCCAAAAGGGTTAACAAGAAAGGACTCATTGTTCCACCTGCACCTAAATCTGTTATGGCTTGGGTACCCATTTCCCATTGATTGTGTATGTAATGCAGGGACGGCCCAATAAGCTTAAAAATGTTTGGTATGTGGATAGTGGCTGCTCCCGGCATATGACTGGGAATTTCTCTCAGTTACATGAAGTTACACCTTTCAATGGAGGATATGTCTCATTTGCCGGAGACAAGGGAGGGAAGATAAGCATGTAGGGCACAGTTACTAATGGAACCCTCAATTTTGAGGATGTGTACGAAGAGCTCAATCACAGCTTATAGATTGTTTCTCAGATATGTGACAAAAGCTTCTCAACACACTTCGTAAACAAGGAGTGTCTCATTCTTAAGCCTGGATTTGTTGTGCCTGAGAAGTGGATCTTGATGAGGACTCCGAGAATCAATAATGCCTACATCATCAATATGAATTCAGGTTCATTCACTGAGAAAACTTGCCTGTTTTCAAAGGCATTGGAGCATGACTGTTTGCTATGGCATCGCCGACAAGGTCACGTCAATCTGAAGAATCTCAACCGACTCTCTAAGGGAGATCACATCATTGCCTTACCTTCTAAATACTTCTCCACAATTGAGAAGTGCATCGCATGTGCCAAGGGGAAGTAGCACAAGAGACCCCATAAGCCTAAATTGTTCAACTCTATCTCATCAATTCTAGAACTTCTTCACATGGATCTCTTTGGACCAGTCAACGTTATGAGTATCGGGAAGAAGTCATATTGTCTGGTTGTGACAGATGATTATTCTAGATTTACTTGGGTGTTCTGTCTGGCCAAGAGAGATGAGACACCAGAGATTCTGAAAAAGTTTATCACCCTGATCGAAAATCTGAAAAATCTAAAGGTTAAGGTGATCAAAACTCACATCTGCGATGAGAAAGGAATTGCTCGGCAATACAATGCAACTTGTACACCTCAGCAAAATGGAGTTGTTGAAGGATGGAATAGAACGCTTATTCAAGCTGCACGGACCATGTTGTCAGAGTCCAAACTGCCAATATTCTTATGGGTTGAAGCTGTTAACACAGCTTGTTATGTTCAAAATCGAGCACTGTTGAACAAACGCCATCAGAAGACCCCTTATGAGATTTTCTTCAACCAGAAGCCTAAAGTTGGTCATTTCAAGTCGTTCGGGTGTCCGTGCACTCTCCTCCATATTGAGCCGAATCATAAGTTTGATGAAAAGGGTGATAAGTGTTACTTTGTGGGCAATTCATCAGAGAAAGCTGACCTACCAGGTATACAACAAGAAAACCCGGATGATTGTGGAGCCATACTATATCGATTGGCAAGAGATGAATAACGTCGATGCCGGCTCTGGTCCAAACTGGTTATTTCAGCATGATTTTACTTTCGAGCCCTTCAACACTACATCAGAGAGTGCAAGACTGTCTGAGCCAACTAATAGCTTCTCCAAGGGTGATGACATAGACTATGAGGTTGACTACGTTCCATGTGATCCCAAGATTCGAACAGTTGATCCTCCAGGCATGTATGATCGGGCTCCTCCAGTTCAGCCAACCCCGATCAATGAAGTCATCCCATCAGATCTGGATACTTCTCAGTCAGTTCAGCCAATCCCAGAGACAACTCAGGCTTCATCTTCTTCCCACCAAAACTTTGATAATCCATTGTTCTCAGACCACATACCTAAGGAACATTGTGTGGATCATGAAGCCGAAGCTAGTGAAACCGCTCTAGTTGACAAACTTTCTTCCTCCAGTGAAGATCACATGAACCACATCAGCAATTTGCTCGATAATCTGGCTGTGGAGGAAGTGCCAACCCTAAGCATCAACAAGAATCATCATGTGGAAAACATTATTGGACCTCTTTCAGAAGGAGTTCTCACACGAAGCCGGTCCATTCCAGCTTAGAACACCTTGCCTGAAAGCTCTATCTCATGAAGTCAATCAGGTCCGATTACTTATTGTTTGTATTCCTGTTTTATTTCGTATGTCGAGCCCAAGAATGTCAAGATGGCTCTTAAGGAGTCAAGTTGGGTCGAGGCGAAGCAGGAAGAGCTGATGGAGTTACAGAAGCTCAAAGTGTGGAATCTGGTTCTATTGCCCAAGGGGAAGCTGCCAATTGGAACCAGATGGGTCTTCATAAACAAAAGGGATGATTTAGGGATAATCATAAGGAATAAGGCATGATTGGTAGTTCAGGGCTTCTACCAACAAGAGGGGATCGACTACGAGGAAGTCTTTGCACCGGTCGCAAGACTTGAAACAATACGGATCTTCTTGGCCTACGCTTCCTACATGATCTTCACTATGTATCAAATGGATGTGAAGACTGCCTTCTTGTATGGAAAGGTCAAAGAAGAAATCTACGTGTGCCAGCCCCTAGGGTTCGAGGATTCGCAGTATCCCGACCATGTCTACATGTTAGACAAAGCCCTCTATGGTTTTCATCAAGCACCTCGAGCGTGGTATGCTACTCTTACAAATCATCTGCTTGCTCACGGATATACCCGTGGAGCCATTGACCAAACACTTTTCGTTCACAAGGATAAGGATGATTTAATTCTCATCCAAATCTACGTGGACGATATTATTTTTGGTTCCATGAGCTCAGTGCTTTGCAGAGAATTCGAATCTGTGATGAAGAAGAAGTTTGAGATGAGTGCGATGGGAGAGATGACCTTCTTCTTGGATCTTCAGGTAAAGCAAGATCCGAAGGGTGTGCTGATTCATCAAGGCAAATATCTTACTGATATTCTTACAAAGTTCAAGATGTTGGAATCCAAGCTTGCATCCACTCCTATGGCTGCTCGTCCGGTCTTAACTTCGGATTTTGATGGTGAAGATGGTAATCAGCACCTTTACCGCTCGATGATTGGCTCATTGATGTACCTGACCGGTCGATGTATGTCAGTGTGACAGATATCAAGCAAATCCGAAGGCCTCTCACCTAATTGTTGTCAAGAGGATCTTTCGCTACCTCGTCGGGAAACCGCGTCTCGGCTTGTGGTACCCAAAGAACTCTGAGCTACATTTACATGCTTACTCTGACAGTGATTCTGGTGGTTGTAACTTAGACAAGAAATCAACCATGGGAGGATGCCAATACTTAGGAGATCGCCTTGTCTCCTGGAAATGCAAGAACAGACAACCGTGTCAACATCCACTGTAGAAATGGAGTATGTTGCTGCTTCCAGTTGCTGTTCTCAGGTTATATGGATGCAACAGCAGCTCCTCGATTACAGTTTGAATTTTTTTGACTCTCCTATTTATTGTGACAATGAAGCTACCCTTCAAATCGTCAAGAATCCGGTACAACACTCCAAAAGTAAACACATTGACATCCGGATTCATTTTATCCGCGACTGTTTCGAATGAAAACTGATTCATCTTAAAAAGGTCCACACAGATGATAATCCAGCGGATTTTTTCACAAAACCGTTCGACACAGCTCGATTTAACCATCTCCTTGCGTCTCTCAAACTAATAAGTTTTGATTAAAACAATTTTATAAATACAGTAAAATTTGTGTTTTGTTTTACTTTAATTTTTATATCACAAATTTAGGGGGAGAAAATTTACAAAAACAAGAAAAAGATTTTCGGTCTTTGAGTCAATGTTTACAAAAACAACAAATAGATTTTTGGTTTTTGAGTCAGTTTAAGATGATCTACAAGTTTAGGGGGAGTGAATTTTAAGAAAACAACAAAAGGATATTACATTTTCAAAGTTAAAAAAATACAAAAAGATCTTTGATTTGGATGGTTAAGTGAAGCGGTTCAATTCGGGAAGTGAAATGATTTCTGACACTCAGGAATTCACTACCTAAAAGTAATTTTTAAAGAATAACAACTTTGGATAACTATAATTCACTAAGAAGTTAAAACAAGTTTTTCCAAATGAAAGAAATGGACATGATCATTCAAAAATATTAAATATATAAATAAGTGAGAAGTAAGGAAAATCAAATAACTAGAAAGATGTAACAACTATTTGACTTTTTGCATAAATCTTTAAGTCAAAACGAGATTGTGTGTCGATAAACTTGAAACTGTTTTGAAAAACTCGGGTATTTTCCATGCTTTGTGCAAACAAAGAGCGGGAATACTTACTGAAGCATCCTCTGTTTTGCGTAAGCAAAGACCTGTATGTGTGATGTTAAGGACAATGTGTCTGCAGATCAGTAAAGTAAAAGATGCCAATGAGCACAAAGATGATAGATACCCTTCTTGTTTTTGATTCTAATCTAATCGATATGTTCTTTTCTTTTCTCATCTTAAAATCTGTTAAAACGTTTTAAGTTCGTTGAAACACAATCAAAGTTTGAAACAAAAGATTTCACAAAATTGATAGGTTGCATGTTAATCTGGCTTTACCGTCTGACTGTTCATAAACTTCCCAAAAGTTATTTCAGAAAACCTTTAGAAAATCTTTTGATCATAAGGCTTATTTTTGAATTACAGATTAATGAGTGGAATTTATTGGTAGGGTATAATTATTTTAAGGTTGGATTTTATAAGAAATTATTTTAAGGTGGTCAAATTTTTGATACAGATTTGATCCCACGAAATTGACCCGACTCAATTTTGAACTCGTCCAAAGTCTCTGAGTTTATTTTATTTTATTTTATTTTATTTTATTCAGAAAAAGTTAGAAAATTTTGGAAAATAATTTACTCGAAATATTGCGTATTCGAAATTCTACTCGATTTCGAGTACACGAAAATCGTGTACATGAAAATCGTGTACTCGAAAGATCGCCTATAAATAGACCGAGTATGGATAAAATCTGTACCTTTTGATTTCGTATACGATTTTCTTTCTCCTTAGACAATCTCGATTTTCGTGCTCTGTTTTCGAAATCCACTCCGACTATATTGTAGATCACACACAGACGACCCTAGGTATAGATTTTGAACAAGTTTTGACTATTAAATAAAAAGTTATGGGCCAAAAACTCTTTTCGACTACTCTGTTCTGTTAACAAAGTGAATCTTGGACAAATCACCTCGAAAACCTCAAAATTAGAAAGGGATCTTCTTATATGTTGATCGCCTCCTGATTCCGAGCATTTCGAGTATAATTTGGTGTTTTAAGGAGCAAAATTGAGGGAGTTATGATGTTTGTAGTGTTCTCAAAATTTTGAATTTCGAATACCAGTTTCGAATACAAATTTCGAATATGAGTTTTTCGAAGACAAAACCATTTTCGATTATAACTTGAATTTTTGAATACACCTCAAATTTCGAATATAACCAAATTTTTCGAATACAGCTCTATTTTCGGATACTTCCTAAATTTCGAGAACACTTTAAAAATTCGTAAACTCCCGAAATGCCTTGAATTTTTCTAACTTTGTGATTTTGTCTAACTCTTTTAATCTGAACTTGGATTTTAACCTTTGACCTTTGACTTTTTACTTCAGTTTTGACTAACTTAATTTTGTTTTATTTTCAGATGGCTGATTTGAGGTTTGTCTCGGACCACAACATGTCCGCGTTTGTCGGAGATCCACCTCAGAAGCATTCGATGTTCAGAAGCTTAGTGGAAGGACTGATTTTGTCTCCAGTGAACTATGCGATCATGGAGCATTCATAGATTCATAGCTGAGTTTATCCAGGACTTTTGGAACACGATTACTGAGTGCACGGACGCTAATGGCACAATCATTTTGATCGGAAAAGTTCAAGGCCAGCCAGTCATCATTACTGAGCAGATTCTGAAAGAGTGCATTCAGTTCGGCGACAAGGCAACCGATCCTGTTGAGCTTGATCATGACTTGCCTCACAGGACGGTCTATCAGATGGGTCATGAGGGTGTCTACCCTCCTACGGAGAAGAAGCTGCTACATCCCTACTGGAGATATCTTGCACACGTGGTGACCTAGTGTTTGTCTGGGAGGAAAGGTGGTTATGATGTGCTGAATCAGACTCTCAGCTCATGTATGGTGGCATTAGCTTTAGGCATGGATTTCAACCTACTCGAAGATGATCTTTCGAGACATGCATGCCAATATCAAGGGAAAGAGAAACGAAAGATTTATGGCCTTCCCCCACTTTATCCAGATCGTTATCAACAAGAGACATCCAAACCTTGTTCCCACCATTAGTACTCTTGAGATAAAGAGGATGACAGAAGACATTTTCGCATACATGATGATGAACAAAAGAGGAAAAAAGCAGTATGTCAGGGAACGCCCTCTGATCAAGTTCGGAAGATTTGTTGGAGATGATGCAGTCATGGAGGAGCAAAGAACACATGTTGCTATAGTTTTAGAAGAGCATGACATTCCTCCTATTGGCACAAGCCTCAGACTGGCACGCTTGCCGAGGAACTTGTTTCTGAGTCTTCTTCATCATCTGGTGAAGAGATATTGATTCGAGAGAGAGAACCAGTCATCCCACCATTGACCAAAGCTGAACGGGAAGACATTCAGGACATGGACTACATGCCGACTCATGAGTCTTCGCCGAAGAAGAAAAGACTCAAGATGATGTCGAAGCGGACAAAGGACCCATATTGCAGAAGAAGATAGCGGGATCGTCCTCCTCGACTCCTACTCAGCCTCCACCACCTCCACCTCCTACACAGCCCACTCCACCTCCACTCAGCCCACACCACCTCCACTACCTACTCAGCCTACATCACAGCCACATTCTGAACCACCCACACAGCCTAAGCCACCCACACAGCCTAAGCCACCCACACAGCCTAAGCCACCAACATAGCCTAAGCCAACCACACAGCCAAAACCACCACAACCACCCAAACAAAAACCACCAACTCAACCCACTAGACCCATAACCACGACCGAAGTTCCCATTCCACCACCACCACCTTTCACCACCTCAGAGACAACCCAAACCATATCATCACCATCTCACTCTCATACTCACATCCACCACACAGAGCCACCACCATCACCAGGCAGGAATCAAAGGGACAAAGGCAAGGCTCACATGCGTACGCCTTCGCCTTATGCACATGAGGGGACTCCCGTGGATATTGTATGGCTACAGGAGCGAGTTTTCTTGCTGGAACAAGACTCCATTACCAAGGATGACAAGATTCATGAGTTGCAGGGTGCATTGGTCAGAGTATGTGAGATGTTTAGAAGACAGATAAACTGATCGGGCCTAAGTTTGATGAGAATGAAGACGATGATGATGAAGAAAATGATGAAGAAGTTGAAGAAGAGACTGAGAAGAATGATGATGGTGATGACAAGGATGCCGATAATGCCAAGGATGACCTAGGGGATGACAAAGATGGTGACAAAGCCAAAGATGACAAAGGAAAAGATAAAGAGGATGACAATACGGGAGGTGACATGGGCCAGGGTGCCAGTTCTTCAGGAGAGAAGGATGATGAGCCTGTCTAGGACGCTGCCAAGAATACCGATGCTTCTGAGAATCCACAGTCTTCGAAGAAGCCTCTGGACTATTATGATGATTTATTCGAGGATCTTCCCGAGAACTTTCTGTTCGACAGATTTGGTGAAGAGCTCGGTGGAGCGGGCTTCGGAGATTTGTTTGCCGATGTGTCTATGGACTCGGTTTTTGATGCGGTGTGTGACCAGGAGAGGAAGGAGAAAGCCAAATCTTCTGCAGGAGCATCTGCAAAAGAAGAACCAGAAAATGTTATTCTCGGTGACGTCTCCAAGGATCCATATGTAGACTTCTTGTATGCTCACAAGTATGTCAATCCCGAAGGACAGGAGATTGCCCCTTTAGCCAAAGTTATTGACAGTTGGTTCGATAGGAAGAAAGACTGGACACATGCTCCTCCAGATATTTGAGCGTCATCGCTAAGGGAAATGCAGGAAGAACTTCCTGAGCATACATTCACGACATGTGGCAGAGACCTGTTTGCAGTTCGCAATGACAAGTCCAATATTTGCTGTTGGATGTATGACAAAGACAAAGATCTATATCTGTTGAAGAGAATGAATGGGAAGCTGGAATATTTCAAGAGACCAAGGGATTTCTGCTCATTGCCAAAGTTCGACATAAGGAGCATCAACAATGCGATGTTCTTTAATCCCTCCAAAGACACACAGGCCGATCTGTTCGCCAAATTCTTGAAGGATCAATGCGATAAAGACTTCCCAGTTATGAAGACAGCTAAAGGCAGGCATTTTGTGTCCACTTGTATCTTGGATCCTGTCAAGAAGGAACCATGGATTTATTACAAGTATCCGCCGCCGTACACTGAGAAAGCAATTCTCGTCTCTTCATGAGTTCCCGACAACTCCTTAGCCAACTTCCTGTCTTGGTATTTTGTCGAGAGGACACTTGCTGCGGTCATTCTCCGGAACAGAGACAACATTAAAAACATTGATATGATACTTGATCCGATGGATCTTTTGAAGTTTGGCAAGGAGGATATGCAGAAGCTGCACGAGTCACGTATCAGAGTCTACGGAGACTGGGACGAAGAGGCGAAGCCCTTCACTCTTGTAGTCGCTTTTGCTATGGAGCAGAAACTATATGCCGGAGCATGTCCTCACTCTGTCTCACTCCTAACCGGTTGACTTCATTAGTCTAGTGGGAGTTTGTAGAGCGTGACTAAAGATGAAGACGGTCGAAGACCTGATTTTGTTTACTTTCGTGTACATTTTATTTCACGTACAGTAGTGTTTCGAGTACTCGGCCATTTTCGTGTATAGAGTTTCGAGTACTACTAGAGTAGTATAAATATACGTATTTTGTACTGTTATAGGGTTGGATTCCCGAGGTGTTCCCTCTAGACGTATTGAGGCACTGTTTCGTGAACTTCACTGAATATACAAAATTTTTGATCTTTCTTCTTGTTCTTGTGATTCTATTCTGGATTATGCACTTTATAGAGTCATTTGATGCAAAATGGAGACTTAAAGCTCGGTTCTTGACAAATTTGGGACCTACAAATATCTAAATGGGTTTTATTACCAAACTTCTACGAACCACAAAAAGTCATGATAGTATATGGATGATAATCGATCGATTAACCAAGTCAGCTCATTTCCTACCGATACGTGAAACTTACCCCGTGCGGAAGTTAGCTCGTATCTATTTAGATGATATTATTAGGCGACACGGAATTCCATTGAGTATAATATCGGATCGTGATGCTCATTTCATGGCACGATTTTAGGAATCACTACATGAAGCTTTTGGAACACGATTGGATCTTAGCACCTCTTATCATCCTCAGACAGATGGACAGAGAAACGAACGATCTAGACACTTGAAGATATGCTAAGAGCTTGTGTCATTGATTTTGGTGGAAACTGGGATAGCCATTTACCATTGGTTGAGTTCCCGTATATCAACAGTGATCATGCGAGCATTGGTATGGCACCATTTGAAGCTCTTTATGGTAAAAAAATGTCGGTCATCTATATGTTGGACTGAGATCGGCGAAGCACAGATCATGGGTCCCGAGATCATTCAAGAAACGATTGACAAGATTCACTAAATCCGTGACAATTTGTGAGCTGCTCGCAGTCGGCAAAAGAGTTATGCGGATAAACGACGTAAACCTTTAGAATTTCAAGTTGATCACATGATACTACTTAAGGTCTCACCATGGAAGGGAGTTGTATGCTTCGGGAAGAAAGGTAAGCTTGCTCCACGTTATGTTGGTCCTTTTAAGATTCTTGAACAAATCGGTAAGGTTGCCTACAAACTGGAACTTCCTCCCGAACTCAATAATGTTCACTCAACCTTCCATGTGTCAAATTTGAAGAAATGTTTAGCTGACCATGATCTTCAGGTACCGCTTGATAATATTTGCATCGACGATTCCATGCACTTCATTGAGAAACCAGAATTCATGTGGGAGCGAGAAGATCAGATGAAGCTTAATTATCCACATCTATTTACTACAGTTACCTCTACTTGAATTTTAGGACGAAATTCCCTCAACTAGGGGAGACTGTAACATCACGGCTTTTCAGAAAAAAATGTTATTTCAAAGATTATATTTCTTATAGAACACATTATGCTATTGAGGTTATTTAACTTTGCATTGTGATATAAACTCTGAATTTCGTTATTGGGAACATATAATTAAAACGCATAAACCATCGAGAAGTTGTAGTTGGTTATATAACTAGAACATACCCTAAGTGGTTATCGCAGTTTCCACATGTACGGCATATATTGGTTTGAATAATTTTGGTAGTAGTGTAAGATTATATAACTAAATATAGGAAAGACATAGGTCATGGTTTATCGAAGTGGTGGTGGGCTGGCGGCTGAATAGGTTGCTTCCAACTTCTACGTATGCCCTATACATAAAGTTACTTCGGTCTATAATGGATCTGTCATTGATATGATTTGGTGACGAGAATTCTTGAATATAGTATTAGGAATAAATGAATTAACGTATTAAAAATATTGAAACTATTAAGCGTTGGTGAGGACACAAATGCAATTGAAAAGTGAATGTTATTTCAGAAAGGTTAGCCTAATAATGTTTTCGCGTGGGTGACAATTCACACGAATACATCTATTAGGATTAATGATTCTGAAACGATTTTCCATAAATTCATAAATCGAGCTGGAATATGATATGAGCGTTGCATTTGTAAAGGTGACGATCTTTACGAATGAAAACGTAAGTTACGCATTTTGACAATATAATTAAACATAAATATTTTTTTACGAATTTTAAAAATAATAATAAGGAATTAAAAACGTTTATTAGGGATTGTAGGACCGATTTGGAGCTCGGAAACAATCCGATTCCAATGCAAATCTACCCGACAGCCTCTGGAATAGTGCGGAATCCTATTCCAGGGTTTTCCAATCGAAATCAATAGGAACCGTGGTGATCCGAAGTTGTAGGAACAACGTGGAAGCAACAATCGAACACCACGGGTTGAGAATCGAAGTTGGACGATCACTAGCCGCTCAAATCTCCTAGGGTTTTGACTCTTGGATCTCAGGGAAGAAGGAGGGCTCTTAAAAGTTAGAGTTGAAATGATTTGAACTTGTATATATAGGCTGCAGTCATTCGGCCGAATGAGAGGCCGAAGCAGCTCATTCGGCGAATGACCTCGCTCGAATGAGCTATCAATCGAATGAGTCATTCGGCGAATGACTCATTCTATCGCTAGTCATTCGCTGGTTTCATCATTCGGCGAATGACTTCATTCTAGAGTCATTCGCCCGAATGTGAAGTAGTCATACTCAACTATAATTTTAATCAAATCAACTAATCAAATAATCAGTAATAAACATTAAGAATTATATATAAAGACATCTTCCATTAATAATTTGAACATTACATGATTAGAGTTTACAAAACCGAACTAGGGACATTACATGTATCAACAAACTCCCCCTTGGACCTAGTTCAACTCTTGGAAGTGTCTTTCTTCAAATACTTAGCCGAGATCGCTTTCCAGTCAGCTCCAGCATGAACCTTTAAGCATATGCAGATTCGGATCACTCTCATGAACTGAAGTGCCTGTTCCATATCCTGTACGTCGAAGAAAATCTGGTGACGATACAGTGCTATAACATCTTTGTGGGACAAGTTAGTCAACCACATAGGATCAAAAATCCTAACAGTCTCCCACTGTTTGTCTTTGCACAGAACTATCACAGCCTCACCAGTGCGCCCATCATAATACCACCATCGGAAGCCATCCATAAAGTCTTGTCGCATTTTCCGCAAGGGAATCTTCTTCAAAACTCTAGGGGGAAGCCACTTCAGGATAACTTTATGCTTGCGGGTATCTCCATCAATTTCTGGTAAGTAATATCGTTCTGGCTGCTGTGGTTGGAAATTAATCCATCTCTTCGGGTATTCGTACTTGATCTGGCGAGAGAACCAAGCAGACATCCCAGAGTCATCACTATAGAGCATCTTCAGACGTGCTAACTGATTTACTTCGAATCCAGGCAACGTCTTGAAATCAAGTGGGTGCTGAAAGTAGTCTATTCCTTTTTCTCTCTTTACAGCGTAGCAACCGAGGTCATGGAAGTATGCCCAGCTAAGAATCTGACCTCCAGCTTTGTAGCCTTTGGTCCTATAAACCTTCTTGTGTGTAGCTGGCATCTTTTCGGTGCTTTGCTTCTTCAAAACCTCCCAATAAGCTTCCCATTCTTCTTTCCTTTTCTTTCTGTCATCGGCTTCAGATTTGCTGGTCTCAACTTGCTCTTCCAAATATCTGACCAGAAGATCCTCTGTCTCTTGATCAAACTGGTCAGTAAATGTAGGCAGCTCATCTTCAGCCGATGTATACTTTGGGTACTCTTCATCTGTAATATCTTCCAAAATAACCTCATCAACATCATCAAAATGTTCTGGCTCATGCTCTTCAAAAACAGGAACTGAGGTGTCATCAGTAACCACCTCATGAGGATTCAACCTGAACAACTCAGCAATCTGTTCCTTGGTAAGACAATGAATGATCTCTCCCTCCTCCTTGTCGTAGCTTACTGAGTGTTGTATAATGCCTTGAGCGTCCAAAATCATAGTCAGAGTCTCATCTAGCTGACGTCTCACAGGCACAGCTTGTACTTCCTCAGTAGCTTCTGGTTCGGTTGTCTTCGAGGGAGACGTAGGAGGAGGAGCCTTTGTCTTCTTATCATTAGCTTTCTTTGACCGGATCTCCGAAGAGGTAGGGGCTTGATCATCATCGTCATCATCGTCATCAGTACCGGATGATTCAGAAAACCCACTCCCAGATCCGTCCTTATCATCACTGTCAGACTTGTCATCTTTGTCTGAGTCTTCATAATCAACTTGTTCCTCCTCAGACTCTTCTTCTTCTTCTTCATCATCTTCCTTGTCTGAATCATCGGAACGAGCAGCAGAACCTTCTATCCGAGGAGTACTATCCTTGAGACTGTCTAACTGATCTGCTAGTCTAGCATTCTCAGTCTCCAAGGTAAGTATCCTATCACTGAAGTCAGTGACTGTCAAGGCAAGCTGATGATGTTCATCTATGTACTTCAGCAGCTGCTGCTCATGTTGAGCAGATCTAGCTCTCAGATCCGCCCTTTGATCTGCAGCTTGTATCAGTAGAGTGTCCTGCTCCCCCACTCTCTTGGTGAGCTGAGCAATAACAAGCTCTTGCTCCCTATTCTTCCTCTCTTGTTCCATGCTCCTCTCCATCAATCTAAGAACCATATTGTTCAGTGTGCTCAGCTGATCAACAACTGAAACAGTAGGTATGAACGTGTCAGCTCGAGATGTAGAGGGGCCAGCAGCTGCAGTAGTGAAGATGGGAGCCTGAGTCATAGAGGTGGTCAGAGGGGCAGTAATAGAACTAGCATGAATTGCCCTTGACCGTGTCAGTGAAGAAACTGAAACAGCTGCTACTGATGTAACAGTAGTTGTAGCAGCTGCAGTCAGTTCTGACCTCCTCTGGAATGAGAACCTCGACCTCTTCCCTCTCCCTGCCCTGGAAGATGTAGGCTGAGAAGCAACAACAAAAACAACAGTAGTAACAGGTGTTGAAGACCGAGGTGGAGGAGAAGAATCAAACTCGGGAATGAACGAGGGATCAGTAATCTCCTCCATCTCCTCTTCGGCTCTCTTCCTCTTCCTGACAACCATCTTTCCACCTACCATCACCTTCTCATAGCCTTCCTCCATAAAATCATCAGAGTCAGTACTCTCTTCATCACCATCTCCAACAACACCCTCATCATCACCAGAGTCCTCTGACTCATCATCACCTTCAGAAACATGAGGAGCTGTAGCATCAAGTGAGACAGAAATGGTAACTGTGGTGGTAGTCAAGAAATCCAACTCTAAGAGAGAGTCAACATCTATGTCTTCCTCTTGAGCTGTAGACACACCAGCATCACTACCAGCAACAACACCACTGACATCCACCATGCTCACATCAGTAGCAGTGGTTATGTCACCTGTACCCATACTCACCAAAACAGAACTCACAGCTGCAGTGCATACAATCACTGAGCTTTCACCACCACCGGCTCCACTACCACCTGCATCATCACCATCATCTCCTCCATAACTATCATCTCCATCAACTGGTACAACAATGTCTTCAACATCTGAATCGGAGTCATTGTGCCTCCATCTGCGACCAGCAGAAGCTCTGTAATCAGGTCGAGAGAGATGTCCAAATAAGGATCGGGTGGCAGGCTTCCTCTCTTTTCCCCTATATGACAAGACTCTGTTAAGAGTGGTGTCATTCATGTGCTCCAAACGAACAATATCAGCATTGATCTTTGGAAGATCTGGAACTTGAGTATCAATGATCTGTTGTAGAAACCGAGGGTACATCAGAAACTTCTTGTCCCCCTTCAAGACCACGTTCTCCTTCATATGTATAAAAATCATCTCCGAGAAGTTGAACGGCTTGTTCAGCACTAAAGCAGCAAACGCACACTGTATAGTCTCTCGCATGTCATCGAATCCACCTCGCCTTGATCCGAGACAGTGAACTAAAACATGAGCGAGGTACTTGAACTGTGGAGACATGAAAGCTTAATTGAGAATTCCAGCTCCTATATCACCTTCATACTTGCATCTGAGAAAACATCCACGAACCAAGAAATGATCAAGCAAAGATGGCTGATCGGGAGAGTCCTGAAAACCACACACTCTCCTAATGTGTTCAGCAGAAACAACAATATCGTGCTCTTGCACCTTTCCCCTGATAACTGTAGGCTCGACCTCACAGTCTATGTCGGCTGAGGACCAGAAATCCTGCTGGTGAGAATGGTACGGCACATGAACAGTGGATATCGCGGTAAAAATCCTCGAACGCTGTAGAAAAGTAATGATCTCTGAGTAGTGTTTGGCGTTCGGTGTGTTGAGATCCAAATGAGCACAGATGTTATGCTTGGGGACTGACTTGTAACCTGCCATACTGAACAATAGAAGAAATAAACATGTTAGGGCAATTCAGTTGAACAGAAAACAGAAATCAGAAAAACAAAATCAGATTAAACAATTTGGTCGAATGAGATTCATTCTGCCGAATGAAACCTTTGGTCGAATGACTCATACGCCGAATGGAGATCATTCGTCGAATAGACATCTTTCGCTGAATGAGACATAAGCTAGGCTAGTCATTCGTCGAATGAGCCATTCGTCGAATGAGCCATTCGTCGAATGAGCCACTCGTCGAATGAGCCACTCGTCGAATGAGCTTCATTCGTCGAATGAGCCACTCGTCGAATGAGCTTCATTCGTCGAATGAGCCACTCGTCGAATGAGCTTCATTCGTCGAATGAGCCACTCGCCGAATGACGACATTTGGCGCCCATTTTGAATTCAAAATCCCTTTTTCCAAAAACCAAGAATCAGTCCAAAAAATTTGCATACACAAACTCAGAATCAACCGATTAAGACTTTTAAAACAGGTCTTAGATGGTTTCAAGTCCATTTTGATCATCTATTGAACAGGCAATTAACAAAACCCTAGAAACTAAAAATCTGATCTGTTCTCGATGATTCCACGGTTGGAAATCGTTGATAATCATTCTCCAAGTACCTGAGATGAATAAGAACGTGATAATCAGAAGCAGGGTTAATGACAGTCACAGGAAATTGATCGAAGGTGAGAAAACTTATATTCGCCGAATGGAAAACTCTCTGATGTGGCGAAAGACAATTTGGTCGAATGACCCTCATTCGGCCGAAGGGCTCTTATATAGCCACGTTCATTCGCCGAATGAGCTAGCCGAAAGGTCGATTGAAACTCAGTCTCATTCGCCGAATGAGTTTTTCGAATGAGGTCATTCGACAACACTTATTCGCCAAATAAGAATGTCGAATGAGACATTCGACACCCTTCATTCGTCGAATGATGAAAACTTTGTTTGATTGATTTGGTCGAATGACTACGAATGAATGAATTTTATCTCTCATTCGGACGAATGAGAGATGTCAACACCCAAAACTCAAATTTTTCAATATATGGCACTTTGAACAACAAAACTTTTGACAATTTATGAAGATATGTCTGGTTGGTTCAGGATTCAGATATGACAGACATCCGAATCTACAAATGATTATCTAAAATAAAATTTAAAACAGAAAATCTTTTTGTATTTTTCTGAAACAACCACTACAACTGTACAAACCATAACTAAAAACAAATAAACACATGTTTTTGTGAGAAGTCCATTAATAAAATAACACATATCTCTAATCACATCACATTATCTTCAGTGAATGCTTTACTTCAAACACAATTTTATGATGATACGATTACTGATATATTTGTCCAAACTTAAACTGAACAATACACAACTACTAAACAGACTTTATGATCACTCATATTTTCTGATTGAGTTCCCCAATTCATTTCACCATTAAAGATCAAAATCAGTTCAAAACTCATTTCTGCATATCTTAAAACCAGTCATCATGAATTCAATAAGATTCAAACATTTATTATCTTTTTGTATTTTTCTTGTTCTATCCAAATGGATGGCTTCAGCTAGGTCCGTCCCAGCAATATGGCACATGTATGGAATCGAACTTAATTTGTTTAAGTATTTCTCAAGCTTAATACCAGCTTGCATTAGGTTTTCTTCAAGCTTAATACTAGCTTGTTTTTGATTTTCATCAAGCTTAATACCAGCTTGTTTTTGATTTTCATCAAGCTTAATACCAGCTTTCCTTTATTTTTCTTTGAATGAAACCTCATTTGATTCCATGACGACAGGTGTATGCTTGATTTGAGTCAAAAACTGTTTCTCACTCAAGTGGTTTTATAAAATGAGTCCCACAGATCAAACTTTCTAAGTTATCACAAGTTGTTTATTCATTCTGTATAGTCAGCCTATCAGTACATCCCATCACAATTCTCTTGTGATTTTAGTTCATACATTCACTTCTATTTCTATGACATAATAGATTAATGTATTACTTTATAAAACAAGACCATCTCAATTTTTAATTTTTCTATTGTTTTTGGTTTTTCAAATTTTCTATTGTTTTTGGTTTTTCAAATTTTCTATTGTTTTTGGTTTTTCAAATAACAGAATATCTCCCCCTAAAAACCTAAAAACAGAAAAATTTTTTGGGTTTTTGATGAAGAAAATAAACTATACAGGACAAAATTTAAGAACTGGACTAAAATAAACAAAGTAAAGACTAGCAAAGAAAAATGATGATCATTTGTTAGACTCAGATGAGGATTGAACTTCATCTTTTGGAAAACACCATTAACCGATAACAGATATAAAAATCTGGGTTTGTCAAATGCTTTTGTAAAAAGATCGGCTTTTTGGTGATCGGTGTGAATTTTCACTACATCGATTAATTTCTTTTCAAAACAATCACGTATGAAGTGATATTTAATGTCGATGTGTTTGGTTTTGGAGTGCTAAACAGGATTTTTAGTGACAGCTATGGCAGCAGTATTATCAACATATATAGGAGTGTTAGAAAAATGTAACCCATAGTCCCTGAGTTGCTGTTGAATCCAAATGATTTGTGAACAGCAACTAGCAGCAGCAATGTATTCAGCTTCACAGGTTGAAGTAGACACCGACGTCTGCTTCTTGCACTGCCAGGTGACTAATCGGTTTCCAAAGAACTGACATCCTGCAGATGTTGATTTGAAATCTCTCTTGCATCCACCATAATCTGAATCACTATATGCAGTAAGCTCAAAGTTATCATCATTAGGGTACCATAAGCCAAGTTCCGGTGTACCCTTCAGATAACGCATAATCCGTTTGACAGCAATGAGATGAGATACTCTTGGTTTTGATTGATAGCGTGCACACAAGCAAGTAGCGAACATGATATCTGGCCGAGAAGCAGTAAGATACATAAGAGATCCAATCATTCCTCGGTACAGAGTGGCATCAATTAACTCCCCCTTTTCGTCTGGAGTAATCCCGTGATTAATCGCCAGTGGGGTACCAGCAGGCTTTGCATCAGACATACTGAACCGGCTCAGAATGTCACCAACGTATTTGGTTTGATGAATGAAAATCCCTGCCTCAGACTGATCCACCTGCAAGCCCAAGAAAAATTTCATCTCTCCCATAGAACTCATTTCAAATTTTTCTTTCATAACCTTCTCGAATTCCTTGCACAGACTATCATTTGTGGAACCAAAAATTATGTCGTCCACATATACTTGCACCAAGAGTAAATCACTGTCCTTCTCACGGATGAATAATGTGCAGTCAATGACACCTCTTCTGAACCCGTTGTTCAGAAGGTGAGTAGAAAGTGTCTCATACCACGCTCGCGGAGCTTGATGCAATCCATATAAGGCCTTGTCTAGCTTGTAGACTTGGTCACGATGCAATGGATCCTCAAACCCGGGAGGTTGACTGACATACACTGTTTCACTGATAACACCGTGAAGGAACGCACTCTTAACATCCATTTGATAAACTTTGAACTTCTTAAAGGATGCATAAGCCAAGAAAATACGAATGGCTTCGAGTCGAGCAACTGGAGCAAACACCTCATTGTAGTCCAACCCTTCTATCTGTCTGAATCCTTGAACCACCAGACGTGCCTTGTTTCGCACTATGATCCCGTGATCATCTTTCTTGCAACGAAGAACCCATCGAGTGCCAATGACTTTTGCACCTTTAGGTCTGTCAACCAATTGCCAGACACCTAACTTTTTGAATTGCAAAAGTTCTTCTTGCATTGCATCAACCCATGATTCTTCCTTGAGAGATTCAGTGACAGTACGCGGTTCAACTTGAGAAATAAAGCAGGAATGAGCACAAAAGTTTACATCTGCAAAATCAAGAATGTCAGCAAGACCGCCTGAAGAAATCTGACTTCGAGTCTTCACTCCATCCAAAGGACTCCCAATAATGTTGTCTTGAGGATGAATACGATTAATTCTTCCAACAGGATGAGCTGGAACCTCAACCTCAGGATCTAAGTTATTCAGATTCAAATCCTCAAGACCCAGTACAAGATTATCAACAACTGGTTCAGGAGCAGCTGGAGGATTGTCATCTGTGTCTAAGCTGTCATCATTTATCTGTGTAGTAGGAACGGATGCAGATGAAGGTTGAAATGTTTCATCAGGTGCATTTTGTGCATCATACAGCATCTGAACAGCAACATCTTCATCGGAATACATAGGGGACATATTGAATGAATCAAAGAGACTGGAATAATCAAACATCCAATCTGGCCCTTTTCCAGGTGGGGGCATTGAATATTTCTGAACGTCAACATGGTACCACTCCTCCACATTATGAGTTGAAATGTTGTAAACTCGTTTATTTGGAGTGCTATACCCAAGAAAATACCCTTCTTCCACCTTTTCATTGAACTTGCCCTGTTCATGTTTCTTAAGCATAGTGCATGGTGCACCAAATGGTTCAAGATACTTAAGATTTGGCTTTCTATTGTGGAGCAGTTCAAAGCAAGTCTTCCCATGTCTTTTCACAATTAGAACCCGGTTCAGTGTATAGCAAGCATTTGCTACAGCTTCATTCCAGAATTGAACCGGCAGGGAAGAATCAGCAAGCATGGTTCTAGCAGCCTCAATCAATGTTCTATTTTTGCGTTCAGCAACACCATTCATTTGAGGAACGTATGGAGCACTAAATTGTTGCACAATGCCTCTTGCATTACAAAAATTCTCCATGTTGTGATTTTTGAACTCCGTTCCATTATCAGTTCGAAACTGACGAATCTTGAGCTTATAAAGTGATTCAAGTTTGGTAACCAAAACTTGAATGCAATCAAACGTTTCAGATTTCTCCTTTAGAAAGAAAACCCAAGAGTATCTGGAATACTCGTCAGTGATGACAAGACAGTATTGATCTCCAGCAATACTCTTCCGATTCACAGGACCAAACAAATCCATATGGAGAAGCTCAAGAGGAACATTGATTGAATGGAATTTCTTTAATTTGTGAGGCTGCTTAAACTGCTTTCCCTTCTTGCAAGATACACAGATATCAGACAGCTTAAAATTCTTCAAGCTAACTCCCTTAACCAGACTATTATGAACCAAATGATTCATCTTGCGTAAACTAAAATGACCCATCCTCTTATGCCAAAGGACTGAATCTTTTTCAGTTGCCTTTGTCATAAAACATGAAGCTGTGGAGGATGTAGTTGAAGCTGTGGCCATATTGAGAACGTACAAATCTTGCTTTCTTGGAGCAGACATCAAAATCCAATCTTCAGGGATCTTAACACCTTGCTTGAGAATGTAACATTTTGACTCATCAAATAAGACCTTGTACTCTTCGTCACAAATCTGAGAGACTGACAGGAGGTTGTTTTCCAGCTGTTTAACATATCTGACATTATCAAATGAAACTTGTCCATTTGTCAGAATTCCCTCTCCTGTAATAAAACCGCCTTTATCTCCGGCAAAAACAACATATCCACCCCGAACTGCATTCACATTGGTGAGCAGAGAAATATCACCAGTCATGTGTCTGGAAGCCCCACTATCAACAATCCAATTGCTGTTAACTCCAGCTTTTGGGGCAACCTGCACAACAAAGAGACAATCAGTTCACTTTGGGAACCCAAGCCTTTACAGTCTTGGGTTGACCCAGAGAGTCTCGGATCCATACATCAATCCATTTTCCATCAGGAAGAGATTCATTTGAAATAGGTGGAACAGAATCCTCAGATGATTTAACTTTCCAAATTGCATTTTTATCAAAAGAGGTTTTCAGATAAATGGATGATGATTTTGCTTGGTTAACTTTAAGCACACTTGGAACATTCAAAGTTTTCAGTTTCTCTTTACCCTTGTCTGAAGTTTTAATCTGAACTGGTTGTTTGGCCTTTGTTTGAACAGGCTTAGGAACAGATTTTACCGGTTTTGGTAAAGCAGAATTTAATTTTCTGAAAGAAACAGCCTTTGGCCTGATCAAATGAGGACAAAATCTCACAATGTGCCCAGACTCACCACATTCAAAACAGACTTTGTCACCTTTTTTATGAACATGTTTTAAATTAGAAAATGGTTTTCTATTTGATTTAAAAGCATTTGTTTTCTGACTATCTAGATCAAAGCCCAAACCCTTTGTCCCTTTGTTACCAACAAAAGCTGATTTGGTAACACACTTAGCTTCATACTCTTGTGAAGCTTTAACAAAGCACAATTCTTTGTAAATCTTTGAGTTGCAGATTGGGTCACCTTTCATGACAACAGGAGTTTGATTCCGAGGAGTACTATACTTAGGTGAATAATCTGATTCATCCTCGGAATCTGAGACCCAATCTTCAACAACTCCATCCACCCGAGATCCCTCAGTCTTTGATGAAATCTGATTTGTACTCAGATCAACTGGATCTATTACTAACGGAGTAGTAACTTGAAAATCCTTAACATCTTTGTCATTTGGTGTATTGACAAAGGTGTTGAGAATAGGTGGGGGACAATTTTGATAGTTAACCTTTTCCTTCCCATGTTGATCAGTACCCCTACTGATCATGTGCTCAATAATATAAGATGAGCTTTCATAGCTCTTGAGCTTCTGACCCAAGGTCTCATAGTCACACTCGACTATGGCTAACTTTTTCTTAATCTCATTAATGGTATTGAGATAAGAAGTGATAGCATCTTGCTTATTCAGCACTGCAATCTCGGCTTCATGCAATTGTCTGTTTAAAAGATCAATTTTAGCTTGAAAATCTTTTTCATTAGATTTTAAAATTTTGTTAGCTTCAATGCATAAGTCGAGATCGTTCATCAAAGCACTGTTATGTGTCTGATAAGCAAGGACCTTACTTCTAAGATCAACACAATTAAAACACTCTGAATGTGAAGATGAACAATCAGTGTATACCTGCTCTGACTCTGATGAAGCAGAAGAGTTTACCATCAAAGCAAATTGAGTAGAGGAGTCATCAGCTTCAGCATCAGAATCTTGAGTGTCTGAATCTGTCATGCTATCTGATTCTGAATTTGAGACTTTATCATCATTCACCATTGAGTCTTCCCGAATGCTTTCCTCACTTTGATCTTCAGATTGTTGAATCTCAGCAACACAAGCTTTATCTTGTTCTTCTTTATCAGCATTGAATCTGAAATCCCAGTTCACCCCTTCATCCTGTTGAACCATTAAAGCTTTACTTGCAGAGGATGAAGATCCAGCTTGAGAAGGAGAATCAATGGGAACTAATCTCCTTTCTGGATTGGCAGTGGAGGATTTCTGATGCTGGAATGGATTCTTGTTGCCTGCTTTCTTCGGCTGTTTGAACTGCCTGGCAAAATGACCCTTCTCACCACAGTTGTAGCATGTCACAGATGTCATATCAAATCCAAACTTAGACTCCTTGTTTAGATTGATATCCTTCCCAGTCCTCTTGACAAACTCCTTAGCTCTTCTAACCGCACTTGCCAACGCCCACATAATGTCAATTCGTTCCATGTCATCAGGATCAATCTGAGACTAATCATCATTGGTCAAATAGGGATTGCCGATCTGACCAGAAACTAATCCATCATATGAGCTAACCAATGTAGACAAAAGACCCATATGCTCTTTAGCAATCTCTACAGTGACCTTGTCAAAGTTGTCTGTCTTCAGGCTGGTAGTAGGCTGATGATGTTCTGTTTGTGAACTGGTTGAGGATGATTGACTGAAATGAATCTGAGCAGTAGATGGAGCCTCAGATGTCTTAGAAACAAAAGCAGTATTTAGAGGAGCATGAGTATTGGATTTATCTACTGTGGGAGTGGAATAGTATAAGGAGGGGTCCTGAACTTGAACAACTCTCTTGGCTTTCCATTTGTTTTCTATCTCCTGCTCTTTCATCTTCTGGATAAAATCATTGATATCCATATGTGCCAACATCTGGTTCTGCTTGAGTACCATCAAGAATGACTCCCACTTTGGGGGGTAGAGCATCTGCCAAACACTGGATCTTTTCCTGAGTTGTTGTCTTGACTTCATGATTGAATAACTCACTCAAAAGATGATAAAATCTAGCAATCAGCTCATCCAGTGACTCATTTCCCACATACATGAAGCTATTGAATTCCTTTCTCAGTGCCTTTGACTTGATACTCTTCAAAGCATCATTACCCTCATATCTTTGTTGCAGTGCATCCCACAGTAGCTTAGCAGAAGTGAATTGTCTAAACTGATGGAAAATATCAGTAGCAATGGACTGTGACAAAATAGCATAAGCTTTCTTCTCATAATCATACAGCTTCCTTTGAGGCTCAGTCATCCTTGTGACTAGCATAGGAGTTCCATCTTCATTCAGAGGCCTCATATAACCTCCTTCAATCATCATCCATAGATTTGTATCCACCCCATTAATGTGAATCTCAAACCGATACTTCCAGTGAGGATAATCGTCTAAGGTTAGTAACTAGGGAGCTTTATTGGAGTTCCCCGTCTCATTCTCTGTCAACAACAATGTCTGAATGCGATGGTTCTGATTTGCCATGAGAGCTAAATCCTCCATTTAATCAGAAATGATAAAATTCAACACTTAGAAAAATTTCAGAACTTCGGCCGAATGAGATGATTTGGGCGAATGTCGGGGACCGAATGAACTAAAACTGGCGAATGAAGGCAGAGTATGAAAACTGTCGAATGAGATGATCGAATGACCTATTCGGCGAATGACTGATAGAATGAGGACTTTCGCCGAATGAGATTGGAGAATGAGACTATTCGGCGAATGACAAGAGCGAAGGAGCTATTCGCCGAATGACTGGTCGAAAGAAGGCTATTCGCCGAATGAGTGCTATTCGGCGAATGAGGGCTGATTCGGCCTAACTTATTCGGCCGCAATAGACATTCGGCCGATCTGGGGTTTTCAGCAACGAAAATCGTGATAACTTGCGATTTTGACCAAATCTATGCACCAAATTTGGTACAGAAGTTCAAGACATGATAATCAACCAATTGGGAAAAGGTTTTGACAAAAACACCACAAAAACCCACAAATTTTCAATGAAATAGTAACTTGAAGAGCAAGAAACTTAGGGTTTTTGACAGTTACGAAAATCAGGGTTTTCAAAACTTTAGATCTGATGATTTAGAGTGGAAATCGAGTAGAATCAAGAGCCAAATCTCTGATACCACTTTGTAGGACCGATTTGGAGCTCGGAAACAATCCGATTCCAATGCAAATCTACCCGACAGCCTCTGGAATAGTGCGGAATCCTATTCCAGGGTTTTCCAATCGAAATCAATAGGAACCATGGTGATCCGAAGTTGTAGGAACAACGTGGAAGCAACAATCGAACACCACGGGTTGAGAATCGAAGTTGGACGATCACTAGCCGCTCAAATCTCCTAGGGTTTTGACTCTTGGGTCTCAGGGAAGAAGGAGGGCTCTTAAAAGTTAGAGTTGAAATGATTTGAACTTGTATATATAGGCTGCAGTCATTCGGCCGAATGAGAGGCCGAAGCAGCTCATTCGGCGAATGACCTCGCTCGAATGAGCTATCAATCGAATGAGTCATTCGGCGAATGACTCATTCTATCGCTAGCCATTCGCTGGTTTCATCATTCGGTGAATGACTTCATTCTAGAGTCATTCGCCCGAATGTGAAGTAGTCATACTCAACTATAATTTTAATCAAATCAACTAATCAAATAATCAGTAATAAACATTAAGAATTATATATAAAGACATCTTCCATTAATAATTTGAACATTACATGATTAGAGTTTACAAAACCGAACTAGGGACATTACATGTATCAACAGGGATCACCACTATAAAAGGATTTAAAATAAAACTATTTTATAAAATATTTCGAGATTAAGTGATATACAATAAAAACCCCAACAAAATAATACGATGACGCGTAAACGGAAGGAATCGAACCCTCTAACTAAATCCGGACTATAAAAACCATATTTCCTTCTTTTTCCCTCACTTTTACAACAGATCTCTCTCTCTAGACACTCAAACCCAGAGCTCTCTCTTTACCTTTTCTCTCTCTAGAAAACTATCTTATTTCTTCACCATTTTGCAAGATCTTGGATCCAAAATCATTCTCCGCCCGTCTAGGTCATGAACTCACAAAGAAAACGATCTCACACATCTTTGAAAAAGGTAGATGTGTATATTTAGTTCTAATTTTAACTCAAACCAAAAATCACGACTTACATAACCTTCTCGCATGTTTTATAACCTTCAAAACCTTTAATGAGTTGAATACGTGCATGAGTGCAACCTACAACTAAGGTTGGAAGAAATGGCTGGAGGTTGAAGAAGGACCGTTGATACTAATAGGTTCGATGGTGAACCATTGATACTGATATCTTCGATGGGGCCGTCGATACTAATAGGTTCGACGGTGAACCATCGATACTAATATGCTTCCTGTCACACCCCCTGCGCCGCGTGCGGAATCCATGGCGTGGTGACGATCAATGGTTGAATCATGCACAAGTACTGAAAGAAGAACAACCACAATGCATTACTAAGTTTCATAATGTTAAGCATTTGTTTAGTTACAAGCATTCTAACTATCTATCAAAATTATGACAACTAACTTACCCAAAAATAGTATTTACAAAATAAGAACAGACAACATAATTAAACAATCAGGATTAAGTGAGTTTCTATTCCATCCTACCTTGTTTCTTGATCTTGTTCTATCTTAACTATGGTTGCCTTAGTTGTCCTTGTAATGCTCTAAACCTAACTAGCTGAAACACATGAAAAGTAACTGTCGAATACAAGTATATATGAGAACAATAGGTTTAACATTTTTAAATATGAATCTGCACTTGTAAACAGTATGAATAAAATTAAGAAAAAAATGTCATGGATAATTGTAACACAAACTATCATCAAGTAAGAATAACGTCTGCAGACAATCAATGACTATCTAATAAATAAATGCCAACATATGATCAAGTCCAAAATTACATTCAGAGTTAGATCAGTAGTAAGCTTAACGCATTCAATACGAGTTGTACTAATGAGTTTACTCAAAAGACAACTCCGTGTTGATGTAGCCCGGCCAATATGACCTATGCTAGTAAACTTAATTAGCAGCAAATCCATATTACTGTAATGCATCCAATATGCAGTTAGTTTTTAAAACATATTTCAACGCTAACCACAGCCTAGGAGTAACCAAACGGTCCCGTTTTCCTTTGTTCTGATCACCAGTACTAGCGTTAAAAGAATATGATTAAGAATGAATGAATGAATGTGTCTTGATGTGTATAAGTTTGTTCACAATGATGAACACCATGACTACAAGTTGTTAAGATTGAATAACTGGTCAACATGGTTGAATACATTGATTTAAAACCCTTTATTTAATACCTTGATTTGGAAAACCTTCGATTGAATACCATGATTGAGTACCTCATTTGTAAACCTTTGATTGAATATTTGATGGAAAACCCTTGTATGAATACAAGGTTTGAGTTAAAAATAATTCTTTGAAAACTCTAAGTTTACTATTTGAAAGTTTATAAAACTTATACTTTTCAAAAGAGTTTAACAGTTTATAAAACAAGTTTATGTAAAATAGTTTATAAAACCTATTAGTGTAAAAGATTTTAACTATTTATTAATGTAAAAGTGTAGTGTGCTGAAGTTGAAAAGTTATATCATTGAAAATGTTTGATCACGTGCTTCACCCCAAAACGGTTGTAAACAGTAAAAGAGGGGCTAATGTTTTCACCTGGCAGCAGTAGACTCAGTCCTGTACAAGTTGCAACTCAACAAGACCTCTTAATAATTCCTATATTATTGTAATCATACATATAATATAAGATTCATTTAAATTGTTGTAGACTTTGGTTACTTGATTGAATTATGTTGACTTGTTAATGAACCTTTCTTTGTATAAACTTGTTTCATGTTTAATATTGTTGTTTTAATTTGAAAATCATGATTGAATCCTTAGAATGATGGTTGACTTATAAAAAAATGTACGTGTCATGTTATATTATGCACAAGGCTTGTTATGCAAAAATGTAACATGTAATTATGAATTTGTTAAACTCTTGTTCACATGATTTCCTTGAAATGTTTATGAATTAAGCCCTTATGATAATTCCAAGTGTTTATAAAAGTGTTTAAGGTTGTTATCAATTGATTAAATAATTAACCGATTTAACAACTCACGCATCGATATTATCAATATCGATGGGTGGTTGTTATTGATTCCAACGATCATGTAGTCGGTTCTTTAAGCTTATCACACTTGGATGACCTTAATATTAGTAATGTAGGTGGTTTAAGTTTGTTTTAATGTCTTGCATGGCTAGTAGTATCGAAAGAAACCCATTTGAGACCAATGTGTGTCCATCGATATTAAAAATATCGATACGACTTAGAATCGACAAGTGGTCTTCGATACGGTAAATTTCTATCGACTCCCATAGACATTCCCCTTGGATCATGTATGATTAAGTGTTTAAGGTGTTTTCAAGATTGAAAGAGGTCTATCGAAGATATTAGGGTCGATGAGAAATGGAAAAACATCTTAATTGTGCCCATTGATACTAGGAGTATCGATGAGGCTTAATATCGAAGCCCACTTCCTTCGATTCTGTTAATATCGACCTTGATCATCTCAGTTCGACTTGACAACCTTAATCTTGATTATTTTGGTGTTCTTGGATTGATATTAGTTCGTCGAGGCCAGTTATGCTGCAAGGAAATCATTCGGCTAGGTATTGCCCATCGATATTAGTAGTATCGATGGGAATAGTTAGTGTCTATGGTCAGTCGTCGAAGTTACCAAATTTGACCCAAACATTCCCTCAATCCACTTGGACAACATCGATCTAGATTGTAGGGGTGCTTTGGTATCGATTCTAACCATCGAAGTTAGTAGAATCAATGAGAATTTGGCTGATTTGTTCTAGCACCATCGATACTATTTCCTTTGACCTGCTACCCTCTTCCCAGCCTTCAAACTTCTCAACCAAGATCATTCCAAGAGTTATAAGGTGTTTTCAAACCTAGACTCTGAGTTTAATGAGCTGAAAAATAGGTTTGTATTGAAGAAGATGATGAATAGTGAAAACCCTAACAGTTCCAAACCTTCTCACTAGGATTCTCGGAGTTTGATCTAGAAATAGGACCGATCCTTTTAACTAAAATCTTCCATTCGTCGAGACGATCGTTTTGATACCTTATTTGCACAATTTGGTGTAGGATTGAGGGAGAAACTTGTTGATTTTGTGATGAAATGCTAGAAAGAGAGTAAGAACCGGATTTTTAGAGAGAGAGTGAGTTCTTGGTGTAGTAAATGAGAGGTAGATGGGGAATTAAGGGTTTTTATACACCGGGTGGTTCCCCACGTGTTCGTTTTCGTTCGGTTTCGTTTTCGCGTATTTTAACGTACGCGACATAACGATTACGTAATTAAAAGTTTTTCTTGTAAACTAGATTTTTGATTTTTTTTGATGAGTTTCAAAATTGTAAAACATAAAATATAATATTTTAAGTATTTTTGTTGTTCATCAGTTTTCGAACGGTTTACGAATATAGTTACGTGTATACCCGTAATTATATACGTTTTTGGTCATTTTACGCATTTATTAACGTTTACTCGTAACGATAAGCTTAACATTGATATCTTTACGGATCTTCACCCATAATGATACCGAGCCTCGCTTACGCATTACGATTTTGTTTAAATGATTCAGTTGTTCTATTATTCGTCATAACACTATGCACTAACATTATCCCATTACATTGAACACAGTATATGTATAGGGCATACGTACAGTCTGACTACCTGCCTTATCAGCCGCCAGCTGTCACACCGCCGGCGGGCTGGATCGGAGACCCGTCGAGCGGAATAATCCCAAGGCGTGATTTAATCGGAGTGATCAGATTGTTTACATTGCACATGATAATATGAGAATACTAAAATACATTGAATAAATAAAATTAAATTACAACTGTTTTATAATTTAATTCTATTACAACTTGACTTGGACATATGGGATGTGACCCAGATGTCTCACAAAAATTGCTTGCAAAAGAGCAAGTCTTGAATCTTCGAGTCGATGTGGCCTAATGAGATCCTAATGCAGGAGTAGTAGGTTCCTCTAAAGGATCCTATCTTTATCTCTCTAAAAGTCATCCTGCTTTCACATGTTCATCACCTAAGAACATGTAAAATCTATCAACACTAGGTTGGTGAGTTCACGTGATTTTTAAAAATATTAGGTTTTATAAAAGGTTTGATGAAAATCTTTCCATTTACACCGGTTTTGGAAATGGTGTGTAAATGATGTTGAAAACAAGAATGAATTACACAAATGTGTAAATCTGAACCTCATTATTGACCCCATCCCAAATCCTCGAAGGTAGTTTATGTATAGGGCATACGTAGAGCCAAAACTCAGCCGCGAGCCCACCACCCCTTCGATGATCCATTAGGATGTATTTAATGGTAATCAGACCTCGTCACTTCTTTACCTCTATTAGGCATGACACGACAGATGTTTTGGAAAAAGAAATGTCTTGAGAAAGAAGTGTATTCTTTGTCTCCTGAAATATAGGAAAATCATGTTTTGTTTGTTTGTTTAAAAATCACAAAGTTTACACTCCTTTCTTGTAGTTTAACATTGTTTGTTGTATACTCGTTTGAGAATCATTCAAGACCAGGTCTTGAACATTTTTTTTGTATTGAAAACTCAAAAATTGTTATTAGTGTGGTCTGTTTGTAATATCACCCATGTGCTCATTTACCAAACCTAACTGATATGCCCTTGTTGATCACTTCCCATGGAACTGATGCGAGTAGTTGTTATGTGTATGTATGCGTCTAATGTACCAGCCTCGGTGCTGGAGGTTGGTTAGACCTATGGTACCAACTACGTTACCGCCGGTTGACCCACGTCAACTAATGGTAAATGACTCTAAAAGGGACTTACTTGAGAATTCCTCAGCGAATTCTTGATGTGTATACTGTGTGGACACATGTTCTAGTGAATTAACCTAGACAGATACCATGCGAATTGTTGTTTGTTGTTTCGAATGTGTAACATCAGCTCTCGAGCTGTGTTCGTTCACCTCTTGGTTGGGCATAAAGCCTTGAACTTTTTTGAATAACGGACACTTCTGTACAGCTATATTCCCAATCCACAAAATTGTTATTAAGTTTTCAAAACGTTGTTGATGATGCGATGAACGCTCAGTAAAATGATTGAAAATGCACTTATTCGAATAACATTCGAATAAGAGGTTGAGGTTTGATCTTTTCGTTTAAATTATTTGAAAATAACTCTTATTTGATTATCACTCGAATAAGAGGGTTCATGTTCTCAGCCCCAAATGATTTGGAAGGCAATAAGTTAAAGAAAAATGGGTCCATGAGCTCACTTGGGGTTATGCACATCAATGCACTCACTCAGAATGTTCTCTCTGTTTGAAACCTGTGTTATAAATTATTTGTTAGTTAATTAAGTGTTGAGTGGTTGTGCGTTCTATGTCTTGATGTGATTTTGGAAAATGTGTTTTCATTTGTTTTATTTTGATTAGATTTAAAATCTGGTCTAAGGTTCTGTTCTATCGGTACGAATGGTGTACGATAGGACTTTCAACACTTAGCCATTTCTGATCTCCTCTTGGTGCGAATGGCCTATTCGTGCGAATGACCTTCATTCACGCAAAGGGAATGATATGAATGCATACTCTCATTCTGGTTATCCATTCGTTCGAACGAGTCCATTTCATTCGTGAGTTTGCTCATTCGTCCGGAGGTTCATTCCGGTGACTTTTCTCAGTGAATAAGGCATCTCATTCGCACGAATGAGTCCTTCATACGACTCATGCGCCCGCAGATTCACCAAGAACGCCATTTTTGAAAGCGGTGGTTATTTGTGGTGTTTTTACAGTCGAAAATGATGG
Organism: Mikania micrantha; assembly: GCA_009363875.1. Classification (NCBI taxonomy): domain Eukaryota; kingdom Viridiplantae; phylum Streptophyta; class Magnoliopsida; order Asterales; family Asteraceae; genus Mikania; species Mikania micrantha. Next base: position 100,896,881 of record CM018693.1, on the reverse strand, counting down.
TAAAACATTTTGGAATGTTTTGGTGTAAAGGATCGGTGCTAATACTCACTATGGAGCTCGTATTTGATCGGAATGGCTTGGAAATGGTTGAAATCTTGAAATGGAGGTGTTGCGGTTGAAATACACATGATTTGGACGTTGAAATGGTCTGATTTCGTGTGGAAATGGCCGAAAAGTCGAGAGGGGCCAAATGGGTTTCGGTTGAGAGAGTTTGGTGAAAAATGGGTTTAAAAAACGTAAGTGTTGCTTTTATACATGTGTTGTCGCACAAATGAGTCACTCGTACGAATGACTCCCATTCGGCCTAATGGCACTGTGGTTGTAAAACTTCACCGATTGTGTCTATTCGTACGAATGATGGTCCATTTGTACGAATGAGTGTGTGTGTGTTAAAATTGTAATTGTTTATTAAATTGTTTTGGTGAAATTTTATTAAAGCTGTTATTATTTTATATCAGCGTTATAAGACTCACGTTGGCATTTGTATGAACCCTCACTCATACAAAAGCATTGTTTGCCTAAATCGCTGACATTGTTTTGTACTGTAAAGATATCATTTAATGTATGAAAATCTAACAACATATCCATATGGATCGTCACCCATGCGGATATCTCGTTGGGTTGATACTCCAAATGTTATCCATCCAGATTTTTGTTTATTGTTTTCCCTCACAAGGTGTTTGTCTTTTTTTCGAATTCATGTTTGTCTGATTCAATGGATTTTTCCCAACTGTCTTAGGAACTATCCTTGTATTTGATTTGTTGTTTATTATTGTTATCGTCACTCTTGTAACCCAGACCTCTACGCTATTGTCGTGTACACCCTTGGATTTCAGACTCATGGTAGCTCGTATGCCGGTTGTCACACCAGCCCACCACCATTTTGATATAATAAAATAGAGTTCTTGCCTAGCGTAAATGAGTATAAATAAATACATATATACTTATCCTTAAACTAAAGAAATTTCTATAACACACAAACATGTTCATATGATTCACATTGACACATAGAATATAAATGCACATTGTTCTATTCCTGTTGATGATTACTATGAATATATGTACAGATGTTACACTTGCTACGGTTGTATATACTAATAACTTCGATGGGTTGTCGAGATTAATAAGTTCGATGGTGAGCCTGTCGATAATAATATGTTTGATGGTGAACCTATCGATACTAATCCTGTAAATTCGTTCAATCGATATTAGGTGTTCGAATTTGATAGTCTAGGTGCCCTCATGATATGGTTAGAAACTGGTCGACCTATATAGTATTGAGAGTCATTAAAGTTGATTGTATTAATATCGAAGGCTCTAAATCTCGAGTAAACGATCATCGAACTTAAAAACCCCAACCTGCATAAACGTGCATGTGTGCATGCATGTTGTTAATGGAGTTACCACCTTGTTATATAATTGTAATTGCATGGAGTTTTCAAGACCAAAACTATTTTTAAACATATTATTCTATTTAAACCTAGCTCCAAACCCTAATGGCAATAACAAGTATGCACAAGGATTGGGTAATCTACTATAAACTAGGTTGGATCATCTAGAAAATAACATTGATTTTCCAAACATGACTTAAAAACAATAAACACAACACAATGATAACATACTCATTGTTATGAATATAAAACGAATGGCCTACGTTGTTGAAAACTTGGTGAGTCAGGATAACAAGTGCGCATACGTATGACATACAAATCAACATAACATCATCTGTGAGTTCTCATAACCCCCTTTTTATTCTTTATATTTTAAACCTAGGGGTGGAACATGTACAACTCAAACTCTTATATTTATGCATAACACTTGTGAAACTTGGATCTCATTGATGTATTGCCACTAGACTTGCATTGATCAAACCCACTATTGATTGAGTTGATTTCAGTCCTCCGTAGTGATTAGGATAAACTTTGAATGACATAGAACCACTGTTGGTTGAGTTGATTTCGGTCGTCCACAGTGATTTCTTACACCGTTGATTGAGTTGACTTTGGTCTTTCGTAATGATTTCTTATATTGTTAATTGAGTTGACTTCGGTCCTCCTTAGTGATTATATGCTAAACTCATTATGGTTGCCATTGATTGACTTGATTATTGTTTCTATTGATTGATTTTATTGAACTTACCTTGAAGTTTTGTTGATCTGCTTGTTAGTGAATTTACATGAAATGTTCATTCTTACATGTTCACATGTTTTTACTTAAACCTTTATAACCATTTTTGGGTGTGTTAAACATATAATTACTCACCAACTACTCCTGTAGTTGACATTAGGTTTTTACATGTTTTAGGGAATGAAGTAAAGTAGGGAGGACAGCTCTACACTTTTGGATATCACCACATAGGATCCTGGACTTAGCTAATTTAACTGGATCTATTAAATATTAGGATTTAGTAAACTTAGCTATATCTTTTGTGTACTTTGTGGTAACTATGTCATGATAAACATGATTTTTGTGTAATTAATTTGAATGATTAAATGATATGTGATGATACATTTTACTTGCTCGTGAGCTTATGAACAATATGCACCCTCCTCGTGGCATCCTGATGATTCCGCCATCGGTCGGGGTGTTACATCTAAATTGAAAAATAAACTATACAAACATGAAACTTAAACACAATTTTTGTGAGAAAGATCCCAACATGTGACAAGCGCCGAATTTATATATATATTAAAAAGAAAATTTTCGTTACCTCACAAAATCACTATTCCTTTCGCTGATGTATTCGTGATGTATTCATTACAAAGGGTACATCATTCTTGAGCTTCGTCTCCTCTCTCTGTTTGAGCTTCGTCTCCCCTCTCTCTGCTATCTTACAAAATCCAAGATATGCATATGTTCTTCTCTGTCATATTCTTCTTCTCTTTCCTCTTTTGTTCAGGTGGATTCAACTTTTGGAACAAGATCTAGCTTCCGATCTAGAGTTTTCTTCAATTTCACAATTGGAACAAATAGGGTCTGCAAAGCACCGTAATGGGTTGTTGGTACAGAGCCAAATGACCATGAACGATAAAGAAGCCTCCACTTCCGACGCCAACAACGGGAAATTCCACACCATACAGGCCCACCATGATTTGCAATCAAATTGGGAAGTTGATCTTGCCAATAATCTTCAAGAATATTTACTCAAGATCTTGCATACTATCTGTGAATTTTGTTGAAGGTTTGTAAACTGTAACTATAAAAGCTATTAAATTTTAAATTTTTTTGGGTTTTGTTGACACATCTTATTTGTTAAAGTTGTAGCTGCTTTGCTGCTTTAAAGTTCAGATCATGTGTACAACAACTCAACAAGAAGGTTATCTATATTATTTTGTGTTACATGCTTTGGAGTTTGTCTCTCAACTAAGTTGAATTAATTTTCAAATTATTTTACCTATTTGTGTAATCACTTCATTAATGTGTATTCTCTGACTCTCTCTCCCTCCCTCCCTCCCTCCCTCCCTCCCTCCCTCCCTCTCTCTCTCTCTCTGTGCACTAGAAAACATTTATATCTAATTAATTTTATTTTATAAATTGGCCTTATTGAGTTTCCAGCGATGTTTATTCTATCATTCTAGGATAAGATTTAGGCTTAACATTGAAAATCAACTCACATGACTTTTTCGTGTGCAATTATCATTTTTATTAAGTTAAATTTACTATTTGATAAATATTGTATTACTTGATGAAAGAGGAAAAAAATTTAGGATTTATTTTAAGTTTGATTCATAACGAATGATGCAGCTGCTTATAGATCTAATTCTTAGAAGTTACATGAGTTAAATATAGTTTTTTTTTGGTTTTTGTGATATTGGCTTTGTTATAGGACTCTGACGGTTATGTAGATACTGTATCAGCAGCCACTGAGACCTTAGAGGTACAAATTTATTCATTTTCTGAGCATATCTGGCCAGAAATTTTAAATTTGAATGCTTTGTTTAATTCGAAATCGGAGGATTTAATCCTATCTAGAGTGTGAACCATGCAGTTGCAAAAGCAGAATGATCATGGTAACAATAGAGTTTCATGGAATCAATGAAGGTTCATCATAGACCAAAGAGGGTAACAATGGCCTAATTAAAAGGATATGTTTAGGTAATGGTTTTTTTGCTTACTTTGTCATCTAATTGTTTGGAAATGGTTGAGTCTTTTTACAACCAGAATGTACTTGCTTTTAAGTATTACTTAATATTGTATTCATCATACTAGAGAAGACCATATATCAAGACTAATTGGAATTAGGCACAAATTTTCTAAAGTTTAAAATGTAGACCATGCATGTTAAAATCTAAGATAGTGATAACTTTTAGCCAAATAAGAAACTAAGACAACATTTCAAATCATATATGGATGCTTTGGTTCGTCTAAAGTTAAAGTTCATTAAAACGAAAATTTGTTGGTGTCAAAATGAATTGGGTTAGGCAACATTATTTTTGTTTTCTTTTTAAGTTTTCTGATGATTTGTTTATTTTTTACCGACTTGTGTCACACCCCAAGCCGGCAGGGTTGGATCGAAGTCCCTGTCGGGCGGAAGGTTCCCGGGGCGCGATATGGTGAGTGATACTCAAAGTGATCCGATTGTTTACATTGCACATGATATAAATGAGAAATGATAAATAGAATAGAATTACAAAGTTAAATTACATCCGAATCGTTCATAATTTAACAATGTAAATCTATCATAAACATCATTATATAACTATCTAGTAACTGCACAAGATATGCAAAATAATTGTATGATGATGTTTCCAAAAATATGCAGGTCCAAAAATACTAAGTCTTCTATCTGAAGTCCTAGTCCAAAAGCATAAGCTTCCTAGTTGACCTGTTCGTCACCTGAGAAGTCATGCAAAAATAAAATCAACACATGGTTGGTGAGTTCATATAGTTTTAAGTTTGAAAGTGATTTGTAAACCTCTTCTAGTAAAGACCTTAACCTCATTAATTCCACATGTAATATCCGAATCGGTATGCTTATATATAGGGCATATGTAGGGTCGAACTTACCGCCCGCCCAGCCACCGTCCCACCACATACTACTCCGTATATGACACTGTTGTTAATGATAGTTAAGCATTTTTACCCTTCTCATTAAACCCAAAAATCCTTCTGTTCTTTGTCCCTATAATTACAATCATTTGAAATCCATGTTGATTTCATAAGTTCATCACATAATATGATCAACCATAGCAATTGTATAAACAGTCATAAATGCTTAAGTAAATAAATAAATAAACATTTAATAAAAATCTAAGTCCTAATGATTGGGCCTTGGTCAACTCGAGTAAACTAGTTTATCAATCAAGGTACTTAGTGGTTAGGGAATTCTGTAAATATCATCAAACATATGACCTACAAATCAAACGGTCTAGCTAGGACTTCTTGAAATGTAGGGTTTTTGTTTCATTCTTGATTCGTTGTGTTGGCATATGTTATCTCTGATATTTCCCAGACTTTCCCTTAAAAAAGATTTATTGATTCATCTGATTCTGTCACAAGGTGTACTTGATTCGTTGATCATGGAATACTAGATTTGTTGATCAAATGTACTCTTGATTCGTTTTTCATCAAACACTTGATTTGTTGAACATCGAATATTAACTTTGCAAAGGTAGTTTCGTTTGATTCGTTGAATTTCCCCACTTGTTTTGTCAAAATGTTTCGTTTGATTCGTTGAACTCACTCACTTGATATGTCAAAATGTTTTGTTTGATTCGTTGAAATCACCCACTTGAATTGTCAAAATGTTTTGTTTGATTCTTTGAAATCACCCATTTGAATTGTCAAAATGTTTCGTTTGATTCGTTGAACTCACTCACTTGGTTTGTCAAAAATGTTTTGTTTGATTCGCTGAAATGTTTAGTTCAACCCAATTATCCACTTAAGTTATAAGTAGATGAATTTAGTAAAAAAAACCTACATAAAATTCACCTAGACATGATTCTAGGTTAAAAATTTACATATAAAACATATGTTAAATAAAAGCATTTAAGTAAACAATTTAAATAAAACAGTTTACGCATGCTTCTCAGCCCCGCGTTTTAAAACAAAAATGTTAGAAAAGGGGCAATGAACTCACCTGTGCTGCTATATAAACGATCTAATACAAATTGCGCGCTCTTGTTGTAGCTTAGGTTTCTTCGGTTCCTGAGTTGTTTTATAAAAGTTTGATTACGATAAGTACACGTAATGGTCGCCATACCTAAGGTTTGGTCTTGGTGTGTGTAGCTAAGTGTCCTAATTACTAGTGTAATTCTAAGTTCTAATCTAACTTAGTTACCTTTTCATGATCCCAATCCCCATGGTTAGTTATAATAACTTACTTTTAAATTTTTAGAAATTTCGGCAGAGTTTCCTTTGTATTTAGTTCAAATCCAGACAATGACATTGTCTATTTTACAACAAGTTCCCAAACAAGTAAATCACAATAAGTATTTAAATCAAAGCATTATAATTAACTTCCATTTTAATTCAATATTAAGTCAAAATCATTTAACGAAATCTAACATGTTATAAATAGGTTTCCTTTATTAAAATCTCATTGCTTGAGTTTAAGTAACATTGAATGTGTGTTGGGCTTAATTAAACCCCATTGGGTCCACTTTGGCTCAATTGAATATCCTTGATTTCTAATTGATCACAATTCAAGTCCTTGAATGATCCCATGTAGATAGTTACATATCTAAGTTAATTGTCATTTATAAAATATTCTATAATGTATATGTTAATAACCTAGATCAACACTTAGTATTTAACTCTTTGTTATTTGTCCTTAATGCTCTAGTTTCTAATAACACAAGTTTTACACAAGATTTGATATCCCATGTCATTCCCATGCACACACATGGTGTATTCTATGCATGCATACTTAGGGTTTTATCCTTATCCATGCACACACACACTTATCACATGCATGTACACACCTAGGCATCCATACATAATAGAATTTAAGAGTTTTAGGGTTGTTTAGGTTCGGTACACTCTCAAGGCAGCGAACCTTTTTGCCTACACCCCTAGGTTCGGTTGATTCTAGAGGATGCAAGGTTCGGCTGAGTTGGCACCTTCTAGGGTTCGGCTGCTAAAGGTTCGGTTGAGGAGGCTTTAGGTTAAGTTCTGGACGAACTCCATGGTTCATTAGCCGAAGGTTCTCCTAAACCATGATAGGTTAGGCCAATTAAGGAGGTTCGTGCCAGGGTTCGCCAACCCAATGGTTCATGACCAGTTAGGTTTACTAGAAGGGAAAGGTTCGTGGTTCTAGGGTTTGCATCATGGATATGGTTCGTCTAATGTAGATGTAGGGTTCGGTTAATACACCACCGAACCTTTAAGGTTCGCTTCCTAGGGTTCGTGACCCCTAGGCTCGCCAGCATTGGGAGGGTTCGGCGAAGGCCCTGGGTTCGTGACTCAGAACACTCCAGGTTCGTTGCAGAGGTTTAGCCAGGCTCTACACATTCGTTGTAGGCAAGGGTTCGGCCCAACTAAGGTTCGGCCAATGGAAACAAGGGTTCGGCCGACAATCAATGGGTTCTTCCAATGAACCCACGAACCTGTCGTGGTTTATGCGTCATCATCTTCATCATAGGGAGCTAAACCTGTTACAACTTCACCCCAAACAGTTCCTAAATACATATAACACCTGAACCCACTTGATTTAAGTGTTTATAATCGTTTAACACTACAAACCCATATGAATCGTGGAACACACCCTAAACCGAATTTCAAAACAAGAATTTACCTCGAAATCGATGGATGGAAGCTCGAATAAACTGTACTTCCGTGATCTACGTGTTGAGATGAACGTTTTGGCACCTAGATTGCTTGAATCCACCAAGGAATCGTCACAAAATCGTAGAGAGAAAGAGGAGAGTTTGTTTCTAGAGAGAGAGAGGGTGAAAACGAAAATGATGAGGAAAAAGGAGTTTGGTGATGGTGGTTGGTGCCATAATGAGTTCATTAAAGGCTTAAGAAAATACCTGGTCGTTCGGTCTCGTTCGGTTTCGCATAAAAGACCATTTCTCGTGATTTTCACCACTAAACGATACGATTTATTAAAATAGGATTTATAAAATTATTCAAAGTTCTGATTCCTAATAAATTAACTAATATCTTCTATTTATTTTAAATTTTAAAATATTAATTTATATTTAAATCGAAACGTACGGTTGTCGCGCGTATTCGTTCGAATCGTCACTCGTACGAAGACGACGATAACTATGCTTTTCAATCTTGTTTTCAAGTTATCGGATATCATTCAGAACATTAAACTGTCAGATTTATTCGCACAGATCGTCACCTATACGAATAAACCGTCAATTTAGCATTCACATAACAACATCCGTGTGTTTTGTTCCGTAAAGCCTCGCATACGTTTATACATAATAAGTCCTAACAAATAATCACATGATGGTTCTATGTTGCTAGATAATTATCTGACTCAAGAACCCTTTTTCTGAACTTTGTTTCTGTTAATTGTTTATGAACTTGTTGTTTGATAACCCAAATGATAATGACACCTGTTATGAATATGAAATGTACTGAAATGGATATGATTCTTACCTGTTACTATTCATGTCACTGTTTAAGATCACTGTTCCGGTGACGGTTCCGGCCCTGATGTTACAACTTGACCCTTTTACTTTTCAGATAAGTTTTTGAGTTGACCCGTACAAGCAAATTGACCGATTCTTAAGTAAAGCAAACTATTGGACATGTTTGTTTCATGATCCAATTTTCAAGTTAAGCAAAAATTATTTTATTTTCTTTTAACTTTATTGATGCTTGGTTAATTTCTAACTCACTTAACACATTTGATTTTCGGATAATTTTTTTGAGTTGATCAATACAAGCGAGTTGATGCGTTCATGTAAAGCAAATAAACTTTACAATCATATTCGACGGGCCTCTTATATAATGTAGCTCTTACAACGTGTTTTAATAAGATAAGCATGATTATGTTTTCAATTTCAGTTTTCCTCAATAGTATTTTGTTTCTCCTTTTGCTAAACAAATGATCAGGCATCCACCACAACGCGTGGCAGCGTGTCGTTCTAATATTCGGTTTTGTTTACGTTGCAACATATTAGGCATAACACCCTTTCCTTTCTATAACGCAATTCATACAGTTTTTTATTTATTTATTCTATATATGACGTGTTTTTGTAAATGCGTTTTGAAATACATATCATGTATGTGCTCATAAATTGTTTATAAAAAATAATATTCAAATCAGTATTAACGTTGTTAACTCATATGAACTATAATAAGAAAGTTTCTCATCGATTCATGCATCAGTATAAATGAATATGTTTCATGGACCCGGCGCAACACGCGGGTCCTAGATTCTAGTTATATATCAATATGCAGATTCAAATGTTTAACATTTTAAGTGAATGAAACACAATGCGATTATTGATATATTTGTCCACTTTAAACTTATACAAATATAATCTTTTAACACATTTGTGATATGAACTTGGCTTTTGATTGTGTAACCCACACCAGTCAACCGTGATGTTTACATATGCTCAAAACTAATTAACAATTCATTTCTGCATAACTTAGAACCTACGATCATAAAATTATTAGGTTCCATTATTTTCTATATATATTTTTGGAATTTTCTTTGTGCTAACTCTCAATAATAACATAATTTCATGGAAGTATTATAATAGATCTTTACAAAGTAGTATGACACGTGTGAGAATTATATTGACTAAGATTGTTCTATCCAAATGGATGGCTTCAAATAGGCTGCAACCCGGTGTTTGGCACATGTATGGAATTGGAATTTTTTTACTTTTGTGTTTTTCTATATTTGATCCTATCTGATGGATGGATTCAACTAGGCTAAGACCTAGTAATATGGAACGTATACATATTCAGACTAACTTTATTTGGGCACACAGATTCATACTTATCCGCATGGACGGCTTCAGCTAGGCTGCTACCCAACAATATGACACATGTACGAACTTAGAATAATGTGTACATAGATGAAAATAGGTGTATTCATATATGAACTACTAACCGTTTATCCTGATAACTGGTTTTTCAAATGGGTATTCACAAATCAAACATTACATTCAATCAACTGCATTTTCAGAATCAGTAAGGCAAGTCTACCAATAGATTAACCAAGACGATTTAAAGAAGAATGGCGGCCTAGTCAACAAGCTTCTCAACTTCCTTTTGCTTATCACTTCATGAGTTCAAATGCTTTCAGTTTAAACAATTTAACTTTTTTTAAGCATGTGATTAGCATGCCATCACTTACCAAAAAGGTTGGATCAAATTCTCATTTTTATATATTTTTTAATGTTTTTGGTTTTTCTGAGTTTTATCTCCCACTAAAATACCAAAATAGAAAATCTTTGTGTTTATGAATTTTAAGAAGACATGAAAAATGGAACAATTTCAAAGATAATACAAATAAAAATTGATAACTTTTATGACTCGGTGTTAGGAAAGATTTCAGATTTATAAAATGCCCCTTTAGCCTACAACAGATATAAGTATCTGGGTTTGTCAAAAGCTTTTGGGTAAAGGTCAGCTTTTTGGTGATCGGTGTGAATTTTAACAACATCGATTAATTTCTTTTCGAAACAATCACGTATGAAGTGATATTTAATGTTTGATGTGTTTGGTTTTTGAGTGCTGTATAGAATTTTTAGTGGCGGTGACGGCAGCCGTGTTATCTACATATGGGTGTTAGAAAATTTCAAACCATAATCCCGCAATGGCTGTTGAATCTAGATAATTTGAGAACAACAACTACGGAAATAATGTATTCATCTTCACAGGTAGGAGCAAGAACCTATGTCTTCTTCTTGCATTGCCATGTAACCAAACGGTTACCAAAGAATTGACTTGAAGTCATGTTTGCATCCACCATAATTCTAATCACTATACACAGCAAGCTTGAAGTTATCATCATTAGGATACTATTTCGGGTAAAAATTAACATGTATAATTTTTAGCAAAACCGAATTATTAAAGTGGGGTTTTGTGCTTTATAATTAGAAAAAACATTTATAGGTAAAATTCGATAAAATTAACCCCAGGGATCCCTAGGGATATTGAGAATATGAAATAAAATAAATAGCTTAAAACACGAGATTTATACGAAGAAAAGCCCTTAATCCCTAAGGATTGACGGCATAAAAACCTTGGGAGGTGACAATTGTCACTCTACCTAGTTTATTACGAATTAAATAACTTGAGTACAAAGAAAGAGCACAATGCAATTGATGCTAATCGTGAAAGTGATTATCTCAGATGCTGCTAAGTGTTGTGTGTCCGTATTATTGATCATTGCCTCAATATATAGTACAAGATTAAAACAACGGTCACATTAATTTGCTATTCCTCCACACTTGACTAAGACTTACTCATTTAAACGATCCTCGTCGCTCATTCAATCCACGATGCCATTTTAACAAATATGACATATCCGGACTTATAGAAGAATCAGTTATGAACATGTTTGACCTGTAATATCAATTTAAATACAAAAAGGAAACCGAATACACACACACTAGGTTAAATATAATTATATTCCTAAACATCCTCGATCCTAAAATATTCCGGGTAAATTTGATACTTAACAATTGCCCCCAAATTTTTACTGCTAGTGCGAAATAGTTGTAAAATTTTGAATTTTAAATTTCAAATTTGAATTTGAATTGTTTGATCGGACGGTTACAAATTGATGGCGGTTATCGACGATAGCAGTTTTTGCATAATATAATCATCACTTCCCTTTCCTTTCAAATCATTTCCTTTCTCCGATCATCCGGTAAGTTTCCATTTTTTTCTCTGTGTTTTAAATTTTTGCAATCGAAAAATGTGCAATTCTTCTTTATCTTTTAAATCAAAAGATTTTCAAAATCAGAACATCCTTCCATACACTAAGCAGAATATATGTATATTCGATGATGAACACGTCGATTCCATTCAGTTAACAAAAGTATTCTATCACACCCTACGCCACGTGAGAAATCCACGGCGTGGTGATGACTAATGGTTGAATCATGCACAAGTATTGAAAGAACAACCACAACCTTACTATGTTTCATAATGTAAAATAAAGTTTGATTACAGTGTATTCTATATACCAAAAGTACACACCTAATCGACCTCAAAATAATGTTTCACAAAAGATTAGACAAGACAATTAAACAAAAGGATTAAGGGTGTTTCTAATCCATCCAAGCGTGTTTCTTGATCTTGATCTATCTTAATAGGTCACCTTAGTGGTCCATATGATATCTATCCTTGATTCCCTGAAACATGTGAAAAGTAACTGTCAACTACAAGTAGTTGATGAGAACAATAGGTTAAAACAATATGAATAAAACATGATAAAAATGTAATGTGGACATTTGTGACACAAACTATCATCAAGTATAAAGAATGAATGCGGTCAATCTACGATTGTCCACTAAGTAGTGTCAACTTATGATCAAGTCCCAAATTACATGTGGAGTCAGATCGGTAGTTAACATGAAGCATCCAACATGGCCCATGCTGTTGAAATCAATCAACAACAACTCCATGTTGTCGTAACACAGCCAATATGACCTACGCTGGTAAACTTAATTAGCAACAAATCCATATTGCCGTAAACACATCCACTCTGCAGTTAGTTTTTAAAACAAGTTTAAAACGCTAACCGTAGCCTTGGCGTAACCAAATGTGTCCCGTTTTCCATGTTGTGATCACCCAGTACTAACGTTATAAGGAATAAGATCAAGAATGAATGAATGAATGAATGTGTCTTGATGTATATAAGTTTGTGTACAATAATGAACACCATGACTACTTATTATGCTATTTGAAATATTAACAAAGTTGAACAAGTGTTAAAGTGATTTATCAAATGTTGCATGGTTGAATGCAAGTAGTAAACTGATGATATTCAGGAATATTCATCCTTTTGAGTGACTATAATTGGATGATATTCACGGAACTCCCTCCGTCTATGAGTATAATGCGGGCACAATGGTTAGCTACATATAAGGTTATAACTAACCCGTCATGGTGAGGATCCAGAGTATTATCCCGGTCTTGTTCTTCGAAGGATACCAAAGTCTTGGTGGTTAAATTCGATGTCCTTATGGGTCTCTCTCCATTCTCCATTTTAGCTTCCTTGGTGTGTTTCCTAGCTGCAGAATAAGAGGTACCACATATGTCAGACCCTCAAGAAATAAAGTTTATTACCTTGGCATCTCTAGGTAGGGATGCAGCTCTTTTTGGCAATCCGTCAATATCCTGCTTTCTTTCTTTCTTTCTTCCAAACAGTTCTATGAGATGACCCTTACTGAGCAGATAACTTATTTCCTTTCTCAAGGCGATATAGTCATCTGTTATATGGCCAAAGTCTTCGTTAAAGGCACACCATTTAAATTTGTCTTTCGGGGCAAACTTCTTTTCTTTAGGAGACAATTGTTGGAAATTTTAGCTATCCACACACCTATGGTATATTTTATAAAAATTGTAATTTCAAATGTTTTCGTTACTTCCTCTAAAATATGCTTCCTTATTTCTTTCTTTAATATTCCAATTATACCTCCACCATTACGTGAAGACTAATTGTAATCACCATCGTCTTCTAACATAATTTTTTTCTCCATCTTCGGCAGAAATTTACCCATACTAGGGTCTCTGTATTTTATACACACACATATTTTTCTTTATCACCACTTTCTTCCTATGTTTAATTAACACCATTCACTAGGTATTTATCATGCATTTAGTCACCACTATATTAATACCACAATATCAACAATATCATAGTGATTTCATAAGTTTAATCACATTCACCCCAACATAATAACACTTAATACTTTATGACAATGTTCATAAATGACCTAAGTGTCATATATAAATCAAAACGCTGGCCAGGTGTGATGATCAATATATTTCATTCAGGTAATTTTATCACATCATTACTAATGTATTAAGTGTAATAAAAAAGTTAAATCACCATACCTTTAAGCTCGTGCAATGTCTTTGGAACGTCTCGGATCTAAGTCTCACCCTTCCGATTTTCGAGCACAAGACGTTTGAGTTTAAGTATTTTCTCACTCAATACTTAATTCTATCAAACCAGTGCTCTTATACCAAACTTGTTACACCCACTTTATAATAGTTTTATACAAAATACGTGCGGAAATATGGTCCTGGATTTTTCAAAATTTCGGCATGACCCATTCTAAAATATCAATTTCCTTACAAAATATCCCTGTTCAAAACCAACAATTCATACAATAAAAAACTATTACCACCATAACTAATTCATGTCATGGTAACTAGTAATATTTGACAACAACACTATAGAAAACTCCGACTCATTATAACTGTTTACCCACAGAAACCCAAAATGATACCACACTTAATATAAAATTTAAATTTCACCAAAACCATTCAACAACGGGTCATGCGACATATTAGATAACTGATCCGAGACCTGTTCCGTTCCTTATTGCATTGGAGCTTTACCTACAATTACCACCCAACTTTTTAAATTAGCAAAACGCTAGGTAATCAATGCCACCATATTTGTACAAAAAAATACTTATCACCACCCATGTTAATTAATACTTGCCACCGTTTTGTTTAAACTAACTTTAGTCAGAGTCCACCATCTATCATCCACCATATAGTAAGAGAAATCATCTCTTACATAACCACCATATAATAGGATTACTACCACCATAAGGAAGATATAAATCTTACATTTTTCACTATAATGAAGGTACAAACATTTCATTTTGCCGCTAAAAGGAAAATAAATTTCCACCACCATAATAGAGGTGTATCCTCTATTTAACCACTGTATATTTCATAAACTACTATGAATCCACCATATATTTTATAAACTACTATGAATCCACCATATATTTTGTAAACTACTATGAATCCACTATATATTTTATAAACTACTATGAATCCACCGTATATTTTATAAATTACTATGAATCCACCATATATACAATCCATGTGTATTCTACTATATCTATACATTAATCTTGTTCAATCATTATTAGTAAAACTACCATAACAACTCTAATCCACCATAAAAACACATGACTCTACATCGAATCATGTTTACATCATTTCTCATATAGTAATCTGGTTAGATTACTTACCTCTATGTGCAAAGGATCTTGCTTGATTATCCTCTCCATTGAAATCTTGTTTTCCTGTTAAACCCTATACGGGTTAATATATATTATATCTATTCACCCTTCTGTTCGAAATGTTTATATACATATTTGCATGAATACACACACATATGTGTGTGTGTATATATAAATATATTTCACATACTATACACATCCGACCCGTTTGAATTTGTTTAACATATTTATCATATTTTGTATGATTTCTCGTACTGATCACCTTTCACCCAACATTCAGGATTCAATATTTTTAGGTTAATTTGTATTCTAACTTTATACTAATTTGATCAAATTAACCCATTTGACCCGTTTAGGTTAAAGTCATATTAATCTCATCATATGAGATTTTGGCAACTACAACATCTCAATTTCATCTGTATACATATTTTCAGATTTCAACAACAACAAAAATCTTGTTTTTCTTAATCATCCCAAATGAGTCATCTTTCTCATCTCACTCTTATGAACCCTAACTTGAGTTCTTTGCATAAATCATGATCCATACCACAAGAAATGTTTAAAACATACCAAAACAACTATACACGAATTTAGGATCCCATAACTACTCAAAACTCAACCCAATTTCACGTTTCTAGAACCCCAGTTCATAACCCACATCACATCCTTTTATGGTGTTTCAAGGATAAGAAAAGTGATTACCTCGGAATCATGGATCGTTGCTTGATTTCTCGCCTCGTTCCTGCTCGTCCTGCGTGAGCTCCTCACCCTTCATAACATGTGTGTGTTTTTTTTCTTAATTGAAATGTTGCCGCCTCCCACAAGATATGTATACATATTTATGTTTTTTTTAATGTTGTTTCGAGAATCAATTTTCCTCCACAAATTTTTAAGGTGACTTGTCGCCACAAATTTAGTATACATAATTGAATTATTTGATTTTTTTTAATTATGTCCTACTTAGAGGATTTTAAATATTTACTTTCAATGTATATATTATTTGTTTTATTCCTCCTTTATAAACTTTTATTTTATAAAATTTTAAAATTTAGATGTTACAAATATGCCCTCCTCATTAAAGGTTTCGTCCCCAAAACCGCTACATTAAGCAAAAAGGTACGGGTAGAATTTCTTTATCTCTTCCGCTGATTCCCAAGTATATTCTGACCCTTTTCTATGTATCCACCTTACTTTTACTTGATCAATGGTTTTGTTACGAATCAGCTTCACTTTATGATCAAGAATTTCAACCAGCTTTTCTACATAATTAAGCTTCTCATCCACTTCAATGTCCTCTAGTGGAACATATGTGGATTCATCAGCTAAACACTTTCATAAATATGAAACATGAAAAGTGTTATGGATTAGTTTCAACTCCTCAGGTAGCTCTAAACGATAGGCAACATTCACCACACGAGCTATATTTTAAAGGGTCCAACGAATTGTGGACTTCACTTTCCTCGTTTACGAAAACGTATAACTGTCGCACCCCGAGAAATCCCGTCCCAAACGGGGCGCGAGCAACAACAGATTGTCAGGATCGCAGTCTCCGGTCACACAACGTTGCGAGACCTACATGTCTGATTGCATACATACATCCAATAACTTGGATAAGACAGTTTAGTAATATCAGAGTTGCGGAAGTAAAAGTTTAGGTTATCAAAACATCGTTGAAATTATAAATTGCGGAAGCATAAGATTAAACAGTTTTCAAAACAAAACATAGTATTAGTTTGCGGAAACGATTTAAGTTGTTTAACAATACAATAAGTAACATAACAAAATGTTATCAATGTTTAATAGTCTAAGACACATAAGCAGATGCATGCGACTCCAGCCTAGCATCCTAATCCTTGTGCGCGTGCCTTAGCTACCTGAGAAAACATGCGAGTAAAAGGTCAACACAAAGGTTGGTGAGAGCACAGGTTTTTCATAAGCAATAAACATCCAATGTTTAGAGTAACAGTTGCGATTTACATATCATTACAATGCAGTATCGATTGATAGCTAGTCAATACAGTTATATTATATGCGGGGTCGTACCGAAGCTGACAGTTGTGCCTCCCGCCATGTCCATCACAAGACAGTGGCAAAGTGTTGGTCAATATTGCACCCATTCCGACCTACAGTCGGGTTGGCCTTCCAGGCGCGATGGGTGGGGCTTGTCAGGCCCAAATAGTACTATTCAAGATTACCACGCTAAGCGCTACGTGCTACTAACGGTCCGTGGAGTATCGCGAGGTCTTTTAGTTGTGATGTGGTCCACACATGTACATATATGATAAAGCATGTCCATACGTAAATGAAATGAGTTGTTGTTTGTAAAACAGTTTAGCATGCAATGTTTTCTCCCCCAAAGGTAGAAAAGTAAAAGGGGCCGTGAACTCACCTGATAGAGTAGTTCCGGTTGTGAATGTGTTTGCGTCTGCGAGAGCTAGCACCTGCTAGTATGCACCTATAACCATATAGGTGTGAGTATGTGTTTTGTGGTACGTTGTATCCCATACAACTCCAAGTGTCGGTGTGCTCAACCGAGTGCGTACGTGTTGACTAGTGAGACTCGACGAATCGTTGGTGACACGATTGTTGTGTTATGACCGCCCAATGTGTCGTAAGTACAAGTAGGACACTTACATGCATCCTATGACCCTAATCGTACAAGTTACCATTTTTAGAAAGTTTCCAATTTAGGAAAGTGTGGTTATGAAATTCCATTTCATTAAGTTAACACTTCTAATGTGTTTGTAAAATACGTTTAAACCCATAAAACATGTCGTTTGCGCATACATCACCATCTATGCCGTTTTGCCTAAACAAAGTTTCCTTATTTGGAAAGTATTCGTTTTAAAACTCGTTTTCACAAATCAAGGTTTCCAAATATGTTAGAAATCATTTCTAAGCATATTCCAACACTCAAAGTTCATCAAAACGTTTTAAAACATCATAAGCCCTCTTTTGATTTTTAAAAGTTTCTATATATAGCAAGTTTATACAAAACCAAGTTTTTGACAAAATCAAACATTCAAATGTGTTTCTAAACACTCCAATATGCATTTAACAACATCTAGACATGTCTAACATGTCTAGATCATTACCAATGCAAGACTTGCACATAAAAGTTTCCTTTTATGGCAAGTTTGCCCAAATGATCACCAAATCAATCCTAACTTAACCAATAATCAATCCTAACATTTCTAAACTATAAAATCAGTAAATCCATAACAATAACATATCAAATCACCAACAAATTTGAGCACAATAACCATATGGAGTTGCATGTGGGTTTTTACCCATTGCATGTACGATCTAACACTAGGAAAACGTTTAAAACTGCCTTAGAGGCGTAGATTCGTGCTAGAACAGGTTCTGGAAATGACGATCTACTGGTTCGGTGATTGCTCTAAGCTTGTGGATGAACTACAACGACTTCCTTGTGCTTCAATGGCTTCCAACTCCAAAGGAGAGCTCCTAATGCTGATTTTAGAGACTTGGAGGCCAGGTTTCAGTGTGTTTGGTCGAGAGAATAGGTGAAAACTCGAAGAAGAAGAGGGAAAAACCGAACAAATGAATTGGGGATGGTTTAAATAGAATTTTCGATCTGCATGGCCTTCGCGTACCGCGAAGGCCGATCAAAATTTATCTTCGCGTACCGCGATGGGATTCGGGAGTCTCGACTCCCGGTTTGCTTCGCGTATCGCGAGCACTTTCGCGATGGGGTTGTCGCGTACCGCGACGGGTCCATTTCCTTGTTTTTTTCGATTTCAATGATTCGATTTCGCTCGTACTCGATTCCTAACGTTTATCCTAAACATCTAACACATGTTTAGCACATAAGTTTGATTGATCACCAACGTTCGTGAGACTCGTGTGTGTGTTTCGATAATTCCCCGAATTATCTTTGATAGTTCGTGTTCGTTGCTACGAACTGTTCGCATGCTTGATTAACCATAATCAACATGTATTTGCACAATCCAATTGTGTTTGTGTTTGCCACACTTGGTTTCCAAAACCAATGTGCAATGTACGATTCGATAATTCCTCGAACTATCGTTTCGCAGTGGTGTGTTTTCAACTCGTCTAATTAACATAGTTAAATGAAACGTAACAAGTATGAATGTGAAATGTAAAGAATGTAAGAGTTGCAATTTACCTGAAATTGTCGGGTGTCACATCATCCCCTTGTTGAAAGAAATTTCGTCCCGAAATTTGGTTGTTGTTGGTAGTGTTTGAGAAGCAAAAGTGTTTGAGAAGCAAAATTTTTCCGGCTGTCACAATAACACCCTTCCACGGTGAAACTTTTAGTAACATCATGTCCACGACATGAAATTCAATAGGCCTTCTACGTTTATCAGCGTATGATTTCTGACGGTCTTGTGCCGCCTTCAAATGAGTTCGAATTTGATCTATTTAATCATTGGTAGCTTTAACTACCTTTTTGTGTGCAAGTTCTCATTGCCCCACTTCTCCCCAAAACAGGAGTCCAACATTTCCTTCCATAAAGCATTTCATAAGGAGGCATTCCAATACTGGAATGATAGGTATTGTTATAAGAGAACTCTGCTCAAGGTAGATGATCATCCCAACTACCACCAAAATCAATTATACACGTTTGTAACATATCCTCAAGATTCTAGATAGTCCTTTCACTTTGACCATCAGTTTGAGGATGATATGCCATGCTCAAAAACAGTTTTGTACATGATTCTTCTTGAATGTTCTTCCAAAAACGAGAAGTAAATAGAGTATCTCGATCAAATATAATAGTCACGGGTACACCATGACGAGATACCATTTATTTTACATATATCTCAGCCATTTTATCAGAAGAATAGGATTCATGGATGGGCAAGAAATGAGCGCTCCTAGTTAATCTATCAAAGATGACCCAAATAGCATCAAATCCTTTCCTAGTTTTAGGAAGCTTAGTAATCAGGTCCATCGTTATATGTTCCCACTTCCACAATGGAATTTCCAATGGTTGCAGTTTACCATATGGCTTTTGGTGCTCTACTTTCACTTGCATACAAGTCAAGCACTTTTGAACATATTTAACGATATCTCGCTTCATACCAGGCCACCAATAATTAACCAGTAGGTCACGATACATTTTAGTAGCCTTGGAGGAATTGAGTATTTTGATTTATGAGCTTACTCCAACAATACAGACTTAAGTGAACAAGTGTGAGGTATCCACACTCGACCCTACCTACTCTTTAATCCTTTATTGTTTCGTCAAGATTATGTGCTTGCCCTTTATTCTGTCTCGTTTCCAGTTTTCTTATTTTAAGGCTTCTGTCTGAGCCTCTTAAATATGCTCAATCAATCCTGGAGTAATTACAAGCTTCATAGATTTTACCTTCATAGGTGAATATTCATATTTTCTACTTAAGGCATCAGTTACCACGTTTGCTTTCGCCGGGTGATAGAGAATCTCGCAATCGTAGTCTTTAAGTAATTCCAACCACCTCCTTTGCCTCATATTCAATTCATTCTGTGTGAAGAAATATTTCAAGCTTTTCTGACCTGTGAAAATCACAAATTTGTTGCCAACAGAAACCCAAAACGATACCAAACTTGTTACACCCACTTGTAAACTACTATGAATCCACTATATATTTTATAAACTACTATGAATCCACCGTATATTTTATAAACTACTATGAATCCACCATATATACAATCAACGTGTAGTTTACTATATCTATACATTAATCTTATTCAATCATTATTAGTAAAACCACCATAACAACTCTAATCCACCATAAAAACACATGACTCTACATCGAATCATGTTTACATCATTTCTCATATAGTAATCTAGTTAGATTACTTACCACTATCTGCAAAGGATCCTGCTTGATTATCCTCTCCATTGAAATCTTGTTTTCCTGTTAAACCCTATACGGGTTAATATATATTATATCTATTCACCCTTCTGTTCGAAATGTTTATATACATATTTGCATGAATACATGCACACATATGTGTGTGTATAAAAATATTTCACAAACTATACACATCCGACCCATTTGAATTTGTTTAACAAATTTATCATATTTTGTATGATTTCTCATACTGATCACCTTTCACCCAACATTTAGGTTTCAATCTTTATACGATAATTTGTATTCTAACTTTATACTAATTTGATCAAATTAACCAATTTGACCCGTTTAGGTTAAACTCGTATTGATCTCATCATATGAGTTTTTGACAACTACAACATCTCAATTTCATGTCTATACATATTTTCAGATTTAGACAACAACAAAAATCTTATGTTTCTTAGTCACCCCAAATGAGTCATCTTTCTCATCTCACTCTTATGAACCCTAACTTGAGTTCTTTGCATAAATCATGATCCATACCACAGGAAATGTTTAAAACATACCAAAACAACTATACACGAATTTAGGATCCCATAACTACTCAAAACTCGACCCAATTTCACGTTTCTAGAACCCTAGTTCATAACCCACATCACATCCTTCTATGGTGTTTCAAGGATAAGAAACGTGATTACCTCGGAATCACGGATTGTTGCTTGATTTCTCGCCTCGTTCCTGTTCGTCCTGCGTGTAACATCAGTTCTGAAACCATAGCGGGAACAGTGACTTGTACAGTAGATCATGTACGAACTATGTATATTACATGTGTATTATAATTATTTGATATTTAATACGAAAATATTACAGATCTATTTCAAAATCATATCATGAATCCATGGTTTAACAGTTAGAATCATATCTAACAACACAGAACTGTTATGTGAATTTTAGTTAGGAATTATTATGTATAAACGTATGTGAGGTTGTACAGAATAAAACAATAACGGACGTCGTTATGTGAATATTAAACCGACAGACTATTCGTGTGGGTGTCGATTCGCACGAATATATCTGTAAGTTTAATGTTTTGAACGATATCTAATAATTAGAAAACCTTATTGGAAAGTAACGTTGTCGTCATGTTTGAACGAGTGACGATTCGTACGAATACGCCCGAAAACGATACGATCTGATGAAATAATAAAAATAAACGTTCCTGAAATTTTAAAGATAAATAAAAGATATTTAGTTAATTTATTAGGAATTACCCCTTTAAAAAGTTTAAAAATTTTTATCTTTACAAGGTAACGAATTGTTACGAAAAACGACTAAAAACGACGCCCGAAACCGAGCGAGACCGAACACACCCGAACATACCCCGGCTATCAAAGCCATTAACTTTTCTTTTTTCTCCTCATTTTGCAGCCACTTCTTCTTTCTTCATGATTCCTGGCCACCACACCTCACCACCACTTTCCAACTTCAAATCTTCATATCTCTCTCATTTCTCCACAAAATTCAACGTCCTAGTAGTCAAAACGACCGTGAGAACGAGAGGAACACATTAGTACAACAGATCGGAACTGAAACGAGCTGGATCGACTGCAGTTTTAGAGAGAAGTTGCTGATTTTGAGGGTTTTCCACTATTCATGTAAGGTAAGCTTCTAAATCGTCTTTATCACTTCAAATAAGTTAGGATTGTAACGACCCATTTTGGGAAAATATTAAAATATAATATAATTGGTGGGTAATTATGGTTATCTTTTAATTAGTGGGTGTTTTAATAATATTTGGGGTTTTAGAGTTAACTAGTAACTAACTTGATTAGTTTGGTTAAGTAGTTAACTAATTTAAAAGATAGAGGGACCAAAATTGCCAAATGGCAAAAGTTGGAATGAAGAGGGGATAAGACCTTGACCTTGGTCAAATCCCCAATTCATTTCCCATATGTGTGTGTCGTTCAACAAAAGAAGAAAAAGGGAGAAAACCCTAAAACATAGAGAATCACTATATTGATGATCAAGGAAGGCTTGGATTGTTCCTACAATCAAGCATTAGAGGTCTTCTAGCATCATACTACAACAAGGTATGAATTTTTTGGTGTTTTTGGTATAAATTTCGTGGGTCTCACATGGGGTATGAGTGGGGTTTGGTGAAATATGAAATTGGGTGTTTGGATGGTGTTAAATGTTGTTATTCATAGTGATAATCATCTAGGAACAACATTTTGATCATTTCTTGCATGTTAGATGCAACTTGATAAATGTGGGTTCATGATGTTCATGGGGTATATGAACATGGTGGTTAATTTGGTGTTCAAATGTTGGATTGGATGTTTTATGAAGTTGTTATTACTATAAATGTGTTTGTGGTGAATGTGAATCATTTATAAACTAAAAATGGAGTTTGATAGAGGTGTTAATGGGTGATGATCATATGTAGAAATGAACATGCATATGAGATGTTTGATGAAATGCCAATTAAGGTGTTTAACTTAAAAATGAGTTTTTAAGTTGTGGTGGTATGAAATAAGCATATATATATATATATATATATAAAATCATAAATGGTGAATTGGGTGATAATGGATCATTTGGGTGTAAATTAGATGAAATTGTGATAACGGGTCAAGTAGGTTGAAAGAAAGTAAATATGAGTTACTTGTATTGAATATAGTTGCATGTGTGTAATACAACTAGGTAGTGGTGGTGAAAGTCAAGGAACAAGTCAAAGGCTTGGGAAAGAACAAGATGATTCTGATGGTGTTCCTACGGGCTAAGGTGAGTAACCTACTCACTAATTATGCAACCATAAGTCATATTTGTGTTG
The DNA here is from genome assembly GCA_009363875.1 of Mikania micrantha. Taxonomy (NCBI): domain Eukaryota; kingdom Viridiplantae; phylum Streptophyta; class Magnoliopsida; order Asterales; family Asteraceae; genus Mikania; species Mikania micrantha. Next base: position 100,873,083 of record CM018693.1, on the reverse strand, counting down.
GTGTGTTGGTGTGTTGGTGTTGAATGTTGACTACTTGAATTATGTCTTGTAGTATTTGGTGAATGTTATGTGTTAAATCTATAAAAGTCAATGTAGGTGGAAACTACATTGCTTTGATAGATTATGAAGTTTTGGTGTTGGTGTTAAAACATGGTAGTTTGTTATTGTGTATGTGGAATATACATTGGTAGGATGAATTGGTATTTAACTTGACAATGTATGCGGAATATGCAGTGATGGGATGAATTGGTGTTTAACTTGACAATGTATGTGGAATATGCATTGTTGGGATGAATTGGTGTTTAACTTGACAATGTATGTGGAATATGCATTGTTGGGATGAATTGGTGTTTAAATTTACAATGTATGCGTGAGGATTATGATTGCTAAGGTAGTTATATACCTAAGACCACATATAGTGGCAATAGGAGTGTTTGACTTAAATGTTGACTATTTGTGGTGAGTCTTGTTATGAATGTTATGTTATAATTACATAACATAATATGGTTTCATTAAGTGTTTGATAACAATTGTTGAAATTAGTCAAACTGGGTGATTGACTAAATTGTTGGAATTAGTCAAAATGGGTGATTGACTAAATTGTTGGAATTAGTCAAACTTGGGTGATTGACCAAATTGTTGAAATTAGTCAAACTTGGTGGTTGACCTCTTGTTGAAATTAGTCAAACTTGGTGGTTGACCTATTATTGAAATTAGTCAAACTAGGTGGGTGACCCATTGTTGAAATTAGTCAAATTGGGTGATTGACCCGTTAGTGGCATCAACTTGTGTGTCTTTGGCGATTAAATTGGTGTATAATTGGTGTATGTATGAATTTTTTGTTTGTTGATCAAATTGGTGTATAATTGGTGTATGTGTGAATTTGGGTGTTTGGTGATTAAATTGGTGTATGATTGGTGTTGAATATTTGGTGTTGACAATAACATGCAATAGGTGTTTAAATTGCTTAGTTATTGTGATTTGATAGGCATGTATGTGGTGTGAAAGAATAAGAATGATTCACAAGAGGTGTGAACTTCTTATTCGATGTTTGACCAAAATTGGTCAAACAATTCACAAGAGGTGTGAATTGGGAATAGGTTGAATCACAAGTGGTGTGATCTTCCTATGGTGAATTTATGGAGTTTAGGTAAATCACAAGTGGTGTGATTACCTACTTCAGGAATCCTTGGTGAAAAATGATGTCTTAAAGGATTGGGTAGAAATTGACCAAATTTGGTCAAACTATTCACAAGAGGTGTGAATGTGGAATGGGTTGAATCACAAGTGGTGTGATATTCCTATGGTGAATTTATAGAGTTTAGGTAAATCACAAGTGGTGTGATTACCTACCTTGAGAATCCTTGGTGAAAAAGGAGGTCTTAAGGGAATTGTGTGAAATTTGACTTTTAGTGAATGGTTTCATGTTCTAACACTTTATTGGTGTTTTAAAGTGCTATGAATATGAATTTAATGTGTTGAATATATTTTTTTGGTTGTGCAATTTGAAATCCTTGGTGAAAAGGGATGAGGGGGGAGAACAAAGAAAGTTATGTATATGGAAGCAGTTCTGACATGACCATGTTCCCCTGGAACACGCCCATGTCATATCTGCACATCAGATTTTGAAAACTTTCTGACATGACCATGTTCCCTCAGAACACGCCCATGTTGCAACTGTATCTTTGAAAATGTCATAAATTGACTTATTTCATCTTTGATGTGGATTCTATGGGTAAATCTAATTTGTTTGGGTAAGAATTGGAGATTTAAGGGGTTTTGGGTGAAAACGACCCTTTAGTAAATCGTTTTGTGTTCGGGTTGAATAATGTTTCCAAATTGTGTTTGGAATATTATTATTGTATTCCATATGGTGTTATGGAATACACTTGGGGATATAGCAGGGTGAACTCACTTAGTTCTAACGAACTAACGGTTATTTAAATGTGGTGTTTTTCAGGAGAACGTAAAGGGTGAAGGCGACCGTGATCGGATATCTTGATAAGGCTCGGATTGAACACGTTTTTGGTTAAAAACCCAACTTTTTGTGAACGGTTATAAATAATGTAAAGTGTGATTATAATTAACATGTTTGTAACCGGTTTTGATGACGGGTTAGGTTAAGTTGGGTGTTTAAAATTGATGTTTAATTTTTGAAAAATCTGGGACCAAACTCTGAGGGTGTTTTAAACACGTGTCACACGTGGGAGAATTTTGGGGGTTACAAGGATAAACACTAAAACAACTCTAGAAACATGTAGATCATGAAAATATGAAGAAATAGAGCTTTGAATCATCAAAAACAGACCAAAAATGAGCTCAAACAAGCTTATTTAGTGGTTGTCACTGTTTGTTAAGTTCTTGAACGACCCGCAGCTTTTCAGTCGATTTTGGAGCTGAAAAACCCTTAGGATTTGTACTAAAACGAACTATTATTTTAAGGATTACATTAGATTGATGTTTGGGTCAGTTGGGAATCGATTTGGAGCTGGATATTGGCAAAAATCGAAGGGCTAAGAGGGATGTTGTGATGCTGTCACTGTTCCGACGAACAGCAGTGTTTTCAGTCGGTTTTGGGACCCCTAAAGCGTTGGGATTTGCACCAATTTTGTCTAGGAACTCAAGAAACATCAGTGGTTAAAGATTGGAAGGGCTGGGAGCATGGTTGCAAAAGTCGCTAGGCGCTCCTATGTCGGAACAGATCCTTAGAGCGAGTAATCGGAGAGTACTCGGTCCTAGGCGGGAGTACTCGGATAATACTCAGGAAGTACTCGGCATCGGAACAACTCCTTGGAGCGAGTACTCAGCCTTGGAGACCGACTTTTACAACAGTGGCTGGGAGTGGTTAGAAGTTGGGTAAAGGGTTGTTTTTAAGAGAATTCGGATACGATAAGTATATACAGTAGTCGTCGAATCTAGGGTTTAGTCTCGGTGTGCAACTAAGTGTCCTAGATTACTACTGTGTTTTCTAAGACTCACTCTCTCTAACTAATCTATTACCCGATGATATCCCGTACTCCAATATTGTTTATCACCAATCTTTCATTTTAAGTTTAAGCATTCAACAAAATCATTTAATTAATTTAATGAAATTTATAAGTCATTTACCTTTATTAAAACATAATTAATTAAGAGATGAGTATAAGTACCATGATAAGCTTAAATTAAGCCAATTGGGCCTCTCTTGGGCCCATTACTTGACTTGATCATTCAAACGATCTCTAGTTAGTTCCTTGATTAACTTAGCCTAGATGATTTAAATAAAACATCTAAGTTAGTTACATGTGGTTATTGATTTTTCCTAGGGTTTGGGAGTTAATAATTAAATCAACTCCATAACCTTTAGGTTATCGTTTTGATTCACATGATACAATACCTCAAGTGTTTTAAACTAAAGTAATAGATATTAATGACTCATGTTGAGTTGTTAGTGTGTTTTGAGAAAATCATGTCCATTAGTAACCCTAAACCATGCATGCATCACGTGGAATCCCCCATGCACTCACATATTATTGCATGCACACTTTTTCATCAAATCAACCCCCATGCATACACACACGACACCTTAGTTCCTCATGCATGCAAACCATGCATAAGCTAGTATTCCCAAATCGTATGGATAATCCACCTATCCCTTGGTCGTATGAGACTTGGCCGAGTGAACCGAGGCTTGGACCGAATAGGATAAGGGAGTATGAGCCTAGACCGAATGAGGTTGGTGTGAGAATGAGTTGAGCCAAATGGGTGCTGTCGAATGAGGAGGTCCCGATCGAATGTGGGTTACCAAATGATGGGGCGATCGAATGGCCTGTTGGGCCGACAGAAGGGAAGTTGGGCCGATTGTGTGGTTGTTGGGCCGAATGTGTGTTGGGCGAAGAAGATACATTCGCTGGATGCTTGGCCGAATGAAGTTGGGTGACTGCTTCGGCTGTTGATGTTTTGGCCGAATGAGGATGTTGCTCATTCGTTGAGCTGGTGGTTGGTCATTCGGCCAAACCACTTTTCCTCATACACATCCACGATTTCGACTTTTCCAACCAAGGGTTTAAGTGGGGTTTGTTCCTACTCTATTCTAAGTGTATATGGTGGGGATTTCCTAAGGTTTTTGAGGTGTTTGAACTGGTCTAGATGTGGGTCGAAGCAAGGGTTAGAAACCCTAAAATCGTAACCAAAAAGCTTGATTTTACCTCGAATCAAATGGCCAAAGGACCAGATCGATTGTACTTTCGTGTTCTACCAGTTGGGAGGGTCGTTTGGACACCAAAATGGCTTGAAATGGTGAAGAAATGAGAGAGTTCTTGCTTGGATTTCTAGAGAGAGAAGGTTAGAGAGAGGGCCGAATTTCTTGAGAGAGAGAGGGGGTGTTGGCTGGTTGGTGGGGAAGAAGATGGTATTAAATGCCATCTTAAATGATGGTAAAATACCCAGGTTTGTTCGGGTTCGTTCGGTTTCGCGTGGTTTCACATAAAACGTCGGTTTTCTATTCGTTTTCGAAACGAAACGACTCGGTTTTAAAATAGAAGTTATAAAATTATTTTAGGTTGTGATTCCTAATAAATTAACTAAATATCTTTTATTTATTTTAAATTTTCAAAAATATTTAATTTACTGTTCAAAATCGAATCGTACGGTTATCGCGCGTATTCGTTCGGATCGTCATCCGTACGAACACGGCGATAACTATACTTTTCAATATTGTTTTCTAATTATTGGATATCATTCAGAACGTTAAACTTCCAGATTTATTCGTACAGATCGTCACCCATACGAATAATCCGTCGGTTTAGCATTCACGAAACAACATCCATATTGTTTTGTTCAGTAAAGCCTCACATACGTTTATACATAATAGAATCCTAACACATAATCACATGATGGTTCTGTATCGTCAGATAAATATCTGACTGATGAACCATAATTCTGAACTTTGATTCTCTGAATTGAATCTGAACTGTGCTATGATACATGTAATGACAATGATATACGAATGATAACTGAAGTATGTACCTGATTTACTGTTCATGTACTGTAGAGATCACTGTTCCGGTGACGTTTCCGGCACTGATGTTACAGTTAATCGCTATTAATAATAAAAGTGTTAGTTAACCGATTGATATTTGCTCTCAACTTGAAGTGCATAGAGCTTAAAAGGAATCCATTGCAATCCTCACATAATCAGATTACAATGCATCCGATTTACCTCTAGCACTTTGTGTTACCGTAGGCCTCATCGAAACTGTTACTAGAAATAGGACATGAAGGAAAATAAATTCCTCAGTCTACTAGTCAACAGTATACGATGAATTAATTACAATTATAACTGCAGATAGGGGTGTTGATCGGGTCAACCCGATCGGGTTTCGGGTTAATCGGGTCTGGTTAGTCGGGTTTTCCCAAAAAAATTATTAACCCGCAACCCGACCCGAATAACGTTCGGGTTATTCGGGTTCGGGTTAGTCGGGTCACGGGTTATTCGGGTCGGGTCAGTCGGGTTATTCGGGTTGTTATTTATTTGTTATTATCTTGTCCTAATTTTAAATTTGTACAAATAATTCATTTTGCAAACATAATTCAATGAAAAATATGTAAATAGTTTATTTTTCATATATAATTTGATTAATAGTCATTGTCATAATTTGGTAAAAAGTTAAATATATCTTACATTTAATAATTAATATATATAAAAAAAATAAAAATCATTCTTATTCGGGTTATTCGGGTTGACCCGAAACCCGACTAACTTTTAAAAATATACCCGAAACCCGACCCTATTAACAGTTCGGGTTAATCGGGTTGACCCGAATAACCCGACTAACATTTTTGACCCGAATAACCCGACCCTATTAAGCTTATTCGGGTTCGGGTGCGGGTCGGGTTAGTCGGGTTCGGGTATTTTCGACACCCCTAACTGCAGATTAATATCACCATGTGTCGCTTACCAGACCCTGACTGTTCGTCGCCCTGTCACCGGTCATACGTTACCGGCCAATGATGATTACGATCAACATACTAGCCCTACAAGCTAGAGGTTTGTCAAACCTATGGTACCACTATGCTATCGTCGGTTTAGTCACGTCAAACTAACTGGTCAGCGATTTGTGAAGGGACTTACAATGATCAAACTTGAATACATGGCACATGATTGAAATGATATAATGCAGACAGTTCAATAGTAATCAATTGTATTGTGTTCATCAATGTTGTTTTGATCTCAATGTTGTATGTTCTCATTGTTGTTAACAAAGTTAAATAAGAACTTGTCTTATTGCATTATGTTAATTGTTGTGTGAATGATGTTGTTATCATGAAGTTACATTGTCATAATTATCATTCCTTGTTGTTCCATATAGTCACCCTGTTGTCACTAAGATGTGGTAAGAACTAGTCTTACTACACTTAGTCGACTCAGGTGGTGGATGATACTTGTTCCATGTTATCTTGTAATATGTGCCGAGTTGTAAGCTAAGTGTTATAAGAACTTGTCTTGTTACACTTAGTTAACTCTATTGTTGAATGATATTATGAGGATATATTATCTTCATATCATTCATGTGTTTTGTTGTTGTTGTTGTCATGTTCACCTATGATAATCTCATTGTTTGTTCTTGTAAGAATAACTTAATGTTATAAGATAGAATCTTACAACTACATTATTCTATTGAGTTGATGATTTATGAAGTTATATTATCATATTCATCTTAGTTGTCCCTGTCATATCATGATCATACAAGCATGCATACAATGATAAACGATAATAAGTCAAGCAATATTATCTAAATCAAAGTTTAATCAATATGTAAACTAAAACTTTTAAATAAATAAAAGTTAAGCATGTTTCTCAGCCCCCAAGAGTTTAAAATCAATTAAGATTAGAAAAGGGGGCGTATGAACTCACCTTGCTATTGAAGTGGTTGACTAAGTATAAACAAGAAATGCACGCGCTCGTTGTTGTACTTGTGGTTGTTTTCAAGATCCTGTATTGATTTCACGTTGTATGTAACTTATGAGCATATGTATAAGTGTTTGTGTGTGTATGTGTTAGCCCTATAGTTGACTAACCCCCTTGGTCTTGGTCATCATTCGGCCCTAGTTCAATTTTCATCGATTTACTAACACTTAATCTCATTAGTTCGAGTTTAATATGTGGTTATGGTTCATGAGTTATGACTTGACCTTTATTACTTTTGATTGCCTTTAATTTATTCTTGAAAATTCAATCCGTGTCATGGTATGTTCAATTCTTGCATTGATAGGATTTTTGTAACTTAACCCAAGTCATAATTATGGCTTAGGCTTGCCATGTTATCTTTGTTGAACTTGATTTAACCAAATCAATCCCACCACCGTTGTAGTTTTCATTTGTATATCACATGCCTGCCGTCCTTAACCAAATTGATTTTAAGTGTTAGTCCGCATCTTAACCCAAATGGGCCGATCGTTATGTGGGCCGACTAGGTATTGCTTGGGCCGAATGATGTATTTGGGCCGTGTGTGTGTGAGCCAAGCTATTGGGCCAACAGAATTACACGGGTCAAAACAATGGTGTTGGGCCTGGACGTAGGACATATGTGCCGAATTAGTGTGCCTAGGCCGAACTAGTGGGCCGAAGCAATGGAATAGGCTGAATGTGAAGGTTCGAATGAATTGGTGCATGGGCGAATCAATGCAACTGAAAAATTCAAGTGGGATCAGCGAACCTATCAGCAACCAGGGGTTCGGCTGAGACATTAGGTTCAGCTAACCTCTCAAGTTGACAGCTCCTAGGTTCGTGGCGCATAGGTTCGTGGAGTTATAGGGTTCGGCTAGATGGTTCGCGAGTCCAAGGTTCGTCCATGCATGAGGTTCGGCTGAGTAGAGGTTCGGTGAAGGCAGGGTTCGGTTGTAGGGTTCGTCCAGCTCATTGCTTCGTGGCTCCCTAGTAGGTTCGGTCGATAGAAGGGTTCGGGACTTGCATGCAGGGTTCGGTTGATGGTGGTTCGCAGCTCACAGGTTCGTTGGTCCTGGGTTCGGCCTCCCTTGGTGCCCAGCTCCACATAGGTTCGGCTGGTCGAAGGTTCGGCCAGCCCAGATCCTTCGAGAACCTGCAACTGTTCACCATCATCTTCGAGTCCTCTGCTGTTGCAGGTCGTTTCCACCCTTCCCCTGGTCCGTTCTAGCCTTCGTGGTGCTCGAGTGAAAGCCTAGGGTCGAGTAGATCTAGGTTTTAAATCGGTTGCATGTGTGGTCGGCCAAAGGTTGAGAAAACCCTCATTTTTCATGATTTCATAGCTTCAAACCTCGATTTTCAGTGGCTAACTTCTCCAATCTGCTGTACTTTCTTGTAGAGAATGATTGTAGCTGCGTGTAGACTCCAAGAACGCGAGATTTCGTCCACAAACGAGCTAGTTATGAAGATTTGAAGATGAAAACTTTAGAGAGAGAGGTTCGGGAATGGTGTTTTAGAGAGAGAGAAAGATGAGAGAAATGAGGATAAAGGCCTCATTTAGGGTATTTATACCCCGAGGGTGTTCGGGTTCGTTTCATTTGCTCGGTTCTCGTCTCCGTTGCGTTTCCGGATTGTTACGCGCATTTTACGTATTTTAAATAAAATGGATTTGTTTTTAAGTTTTAAAAGTGGGTTATTCCTAGTAAATCTTTTAAATTTAATATTCTTGAATTATTTTATCGAAAACGCTTATTTTAAACGTTTCGTCAGATCGCGTCGCCTTCGCGCGTATTCGTTCGAATCGTCACCCGAACGAACACGACGATGGTTTGGCTTTCTGACTTTTGTTTTCTACTTTTCAGTCATCATTTCAAAACGTTAAACTCACAGATATGTTTGTGTGAATCGTCACCCACGCAGACCCACTGTCAGTTCGTTATTCTGAAACGACACTGAAATTGTGTTTTGAATTGTGTTTCCTCACTAACGGACTCAACTAAACTTCCTGTTTTCACATTGTTTTCGTAATGAATTATCGGCCATCTGATTCCTGTCATCTATGGATATCAGATCGCAAACGACATGTTCTTGTTGTTTACTTGTACACTGTTGTTTCTCTTGATTCGTTGTATTAATTGTACTTAGGGTTTCACCTAAATACGCACAACTATTGTTTATCATGAGTTGTACTTACGGTATTTAAGTTTTCACATAAATACGTACAACTGTTTCTTGTATTCAGAGTTCTGTTATCGCAAACACTGTTCATATATTGTATTTACACAATTACACACAGTAAATAGTGAAAGTACACATACCGTACGGACTTGCCGGGCGATCAGGTACTGGATGTCACAAATCCTCTTTTGGATTTCTTTATCATCCTCCAATACAATAAACCTTAGTGCTATAGAGGAATTGACGGCTAATGTCTAGAGTCTTCACACCAATGTGGCTACACTAACTGAGTTGGTTACAAAGGTGTTGAATGACAAAGCCTTGCAAACCCAATCCAACCCAATGCTGACATCTTCATCTGAAGATCCCCCAAACACTTTAACCACCTCAAACACTCCCACCATTGATCCCACTGTTCTACAAGAAGTGTTAAAACTTTGATCACTTATTGAGCTTGTTATTGACGGTTTCAAGAATTGAGTTTTTAGATAATATAAATAATATTTTGCACATTTTATGAATAGTTTTCGAAGTTTTTTACTATTAGAGAGATGTAGAAGTTGTGTGATCAAATCAAAATACATATCACCTATTTATATTGATGTAGAATTGTTTTAAAAAGAATTTAAACTGTTATATAGCCATTTAAAGATTACTATCTTCTTATAAAAATATGACCAATCAACCGATTACTAGGTCTCAATGGCTAATTATGTGACTAGATTTTTATAGAAAAATATGGTTAACTGGTTTGTAGTTAGTTGAAAAAATCACTTCTTTAAGTAATTAACTAAAACTTTATAACCAACGGTTTTTGGAAAATAAAAAGCGGCTCCAAAAACCAATCTTTAAGTTGGTTCCAAATCGGAATGATGGCAATGTTTCATTTCGATTAGTTGGTTTTCTAGTGCATGTTTGAGATTTCATTTTAAAGGATGTTATTAATTTGTTGGGTTTACGAAGAAGTCAATATTTTAAAAAAAATATTTGACAATGTCAAAATGACTTTTTGTTTTAACTTTTTTAAGTAAGGTTAAAAAATGTTTTTAAGATAATAATAATTTGTAGCTTTTAAAAGACTTTTTAGCTTTTTGATGGAATCGGTTAAAAATTAATCAAACAATTTATTCACTATTCACATATTAAAAATTAATTCAAACGCTTTCTTAAAACTTCATTTTAAAAAGTCATAATTTAATAAAAGGCTTTTATTAAAAGCCTTTTTGAAATTAAATAAAAAATCCAGACATGCCCTTAGTTCTGTCTGTAGAAATCTACGGCATATGCGACCTCCTTAAATCAAAGTCTTCCTTTGGTCTACAGTAGGGGTGTTGATTGGGTCCACCCAATCAGGTTTCGAGTTAATCAGGTCAGGTTAGTCGAGTTTTACCTAAAATTATTGATCCGCAACCCGACCCGAATAACGTTTGGGTTGATCGGGTTCTGGTTAATATTTATTTACTATTAACTTGACCTAATTTGATATTGCTACAAATAATTCATTTTCCAAGCATATTCAATGAAAAATGTGTTAAAACTACATATAATTTGATTAATAGCCATATTCATATATAGTTAACTTAATTAGGGGTGTAAATGAACCGAACGAACATGAACGAGCCGTTGTTCGTGTTAGTTCGTTTAACTTTTAACCTTTTCATGAACGTTAACCGAACGAAATTCTTGTTTGTTAATTAAGGAATTTAACTTGTTAACAAACGGTTCTCAAACGCAAACGGACATATACTATTTAAACAATAAAAATCAACATTCTTAATCTCAAGCATTAAAGGTGATCATTTATATGAATATAAAGTTAAATATTATAGTATTAAACTAAAAATAACTTAAATATTATGGTATTAAATAAAAAAATAAAAAAAGTAAGAATCTAGAACATGTTTAATTAATAAATATAATAAATAAACATAACCAAACATAAACGATCGTAAATAAACATACTACCGACCGTTCCTGAACACAGATGAACGAACCCGATATCTGTTCATGTTCGTTCCTTTATTAAACGAACGATCATAAATGAACTTACATGCCGAATAACTCATGAACTGTTCGCTGAACGTACTGTTCGTTTGCAACCTAAACGTAATTAAATGTTTGGTGAAATGTTAAATATATTTTATATTTAGTAATTAATATATAAAAAAATAATAATAATCATCCTTATTCTGGTTAATCCACAACCCGACACTATTAGACTGGGCACAATGATTACCCCGCCCTGCCCAGCGGCTTCGGCCCTTTCTGCGGCTTCTAGCGGGAACACCGCCCCCCGCCTCAGCGGCTCCCGCCCAAACCCCTCCCACGGCCCCCGCTCCCCGCGTGCTTTCTCGTTTTGTGATTGGCCAAAGCAATATAGCCGTTAACCAACGGCTTATTTCTTAATTTTTTTTTAAAACCAAATAAATACTCCAACCTTTTTACCAAAAAAAACCCACCCAAATCTCTTCATCTTTCATCTTTCTCTCTATATTTTTTAAAAAAAAAATTACAAACATGAATCCAAGGCCTAACAATCTCAATCCCGAATTCAACATGTTCTCGTACGATCTCGAATCGCTTCAAAATTTATTGGTTCAACTACAACAAAACCCGAACATCCAACACTTTCAACAACAAAACCCAAACGTCCAACCACAACCAAACTTCCAACCCGGTTTTGCTCCCTACTCCCAAAGCGATTTTCAACAAAACATTTCCCAACCTTGTTACGAATCAGATTTCGTGTCACCGAATCAATTAAATCCTAAAGTTATTATTTTTAGTTTGCAACAAAAAAAATAAATAAATCAATTAAATTTAAATAATGTTGATGATGTGGAATAGTGGGGCAGGGTTTCAGTGGGGTGACCACTGTGGGTGTTTAAGGTTTTCAGTGGGGTAATGACGTGGCAGGAAATTTCAGTGGGGAAGGATTTTCAGTGAGGGTGACCGTTGTGGATAGTCTTAACAGTTCGGATTAATCAGTTTGTCCCGAATAACCCGACTACTATTTTTGACCTGACAAAGTGATCTAATAAACTTAGGGTCTGTTTGGTAGCCACTTAATGGGCCTGAATGGGTCTGAATATGAACCATTCAGATACAGACCGTTTGTTTGGGACATCTGAACGAAAAAAAATATCTGAATGGAGGTTTGAATGGTTCAGACCTTGAACTCGTCGACGATGCTCGAAGTGTGCGACAGGAGGCGGCGACAGATGCGAAGGCGGCGACGGGAGCGGTGACAGGAGGGGGAGGTGGCGATGCTCGAGTTGGGCGACCGACGGGATGGGTTTGATATTTTTTTAGGGTTTTTCAATTAAAAGGTATTTTTCATTCAGATGCTAAAACAAACATCACCACTTAATTGTTCAGACATATTAACCATTTAGATGTTAATGATTCAGACACAATGAAATGGTCCAAATATTTGGGTTCAGGTCGGATCGGATTTGGGTATTCTAGACAGCCCTGGTCTGCAGAAGTCTGCAGCATATGCAACTTCGTTCAAAGTTTTCCTTTGCTGTTGTCTCTTCAACATTCTACTAGATTCTTGCTCCTGTTTTTCTAATCGTTTCATCTAAGAACCCTAATCGATCGTCTATCGAGGGTTTCAAGCAGTAACTTCCATGGTGTTTATTATCATGCTTAAGACCCATGATCCATTCCGGTGACTTCGTTCAAATCATACTCAGGGGACTTGCAGTTGTTCCCAATTTCAAGTTTGCAGTTTTGATCGATTGTTGAATCTAAGTGGTTTATTGTGAATTGAAGTGGGTATTTGCTAGTTTAGATTGTGTTTGTTGGTATTGCACATCAAGAGTTTGATGAATTGCTTAAGCAGTTGTGTGAGAACCCAATTGCCTTTATTAGAAAACTAGTTTGTCTTGAATTGAAGGGAACATTTGCTATTTCAGATTGTATTTGATGGTATTGCACACCAAGTGTTTGATAAATTGCTTAAACTAAGCCCGCACAATGGCCAATAGCAGTGGGAAGTATGAAGAGGTGGCGACTTCTGCTGATATGCTACGGAATACACCTTCGAATATAAGGAGGTTAGCTGATGAGATACAGCAGTGTGAGGGGAGGCAGAAGTATCTTGCACAGACTAGAAGCCCGTCTGATGGCGGTGATGTTCGGTGGTACTTTTCTAAGATCCCAATGGCGGAAAATGGTGAGTTATTTAATCTTGATGTTTGGCTAATGGCTTTACACAGTTTTGGTGATATTGTATGAATATGTTGGCTTATAATTATTCTCTGGGGAGTAACATTGTTTGCTCCAAGCCTGAGATTTAGATGATGAGTTTTTTATTGCAAAATTAGAATCTTCTCTTAGTGTTCTTTATATTATTTTGAGGGTTTAAGTGGGATTTGGAAATCTAGACGGAATTGTAATGATTTCTTGTTTGCATTAGCCAACTGCTATGGATACCGGCTGGGGTGTCTGTAGTATTATACTAAAAACTCTCACTAGAGCCTCAAATTTGAGGGCCCCAATTTTTTTTTTGGAATTTGGGTTCTTGAAATAGCTTGCGCTGATTGTTTTTAATAATTTGTCGGTACAAATAATGCCAAGTGATTTCAATTCAATCATTTTTTCTTGCAGTTTATGGTCGTCTTAAATCCAGTATTGAGGCCTAGAAACAGAATTCTACAGTTTACTCGTTTAGGCATAGAATGGCAGAGGCAAATAGAGTTTTTGCATATTTTCGTTAAAGTCATGTTCTTTACAGACAATCCCAATTTTAAGATTCACTTTTCACTGCTGAAAATCTTGGGCCAAGAACCTAGACAGTGGGTATCAATAGTTTTTCAAACTCTCTATTGTGCGTTCTTTGCTATATGTGTTTAATTCCTATCTGAGGCATTTGGGAGGAAAAGGGCATGCTGGGGAACCTAGGGTTAATGATTGAAGTTTATTTGGTTGGTGACTTTAATCAGATCAGTTTATAGTGGCTATGCTATGATTTTGGTTCACCATAGGTTGGTTCCAGTACTTTGAAAATACAACCTTATCTGCTTTTAAGTAGAAATAACGACCTTTCACACTCTAATACCCCTGTAGTATATGGAACAACAAACACCAAATTTCTATTCCTTAACACTGCACTAAAGTTTTACACATGTATCATTTTGTTAGAAAATATTTCATTACATTTGTCATATCTTGGTGTCCACTGGTAGACAAGTTAGGAAGTTAGGATATCAATCGAAATCTTGTAGCATATAAACAAGCTGAAATGTATTAGTGCATTATAAATAAATAAATATCATCTCTATTATTCATTGATCTCTCATATTTCTATGCAAATGGGATCTTTCTACATATCCTATTCTTAGTTTCGAAACTGATAGACATATGGCATGAGACTCAAATCTCCTAGCTGTTAGAAATGAGCTATTATTGGGTGGGTCACTTGCAGGGGTTAACTCAGCCTGTTTGAGTCTATGTGCTCCACCTTAACTACCCATGTTTAGGGACAACCACTCACCATCAACTATATTTTGCATAATTTCCCAATTTTATTTTTTAATTTTTTTGTTCATTTACTTTTTAGTTCGTTTTCAATAAAAAGGATGGTGGTGTACATTTTCATGAGCTATATCTTCAAGTTTAGTTCTTGTTAGGCATGTGTTGTTTATTGCTAATTCAAAATTGGCGTATTTGAATAATTGAATGATGATTTTTGGAACCTAAATTCATCCAAGTGGTGGTATTGTATCTTGATTTTGATTTTAGGGTTGCCGACATGTTAATTTGTGAGGTGCATTTGTATCCATTTTGGCTCATCTACACTCTACAACTAGAAGCATTCGAGTCTACAACAAATTTTAATCATGGCGTATGAGAAACTAGATGCAAAGGACTCAGACGTTGAACCATAATATGATGATGATGGAATTGTTCCCAGTGAAGAAGTGTGTCTATTTATAGAACAATTTCTTTTCGAGATTAGCGATCAAGAAGATGAATCTATGTCTAAGACTTCAAATTCAAGAAAAAGTTCTATCATAAGAAGTGGGGGTCAAATTCCATGATGGTTAAATATTTGCCTTCATCCAAGAAAAACACAAGGGAAAGTAAAATATAACAACATGTTACGATTTTGAATGTAATAGTGGAGGAACTATGAAGATTCGGAGCTCAATTGAAGCCATTCACATCAACAATTTCACTTTAACCAAGATATGTATTTAAGTTATGCAACACTCATTAAGGATTCATTTAATGTAACAATTTTGTTTCAAATTATATACCAATGGATACCCATCGAATATACCTCCTAAACCACCCCTGCCCCTAATACAAGATGTACAACATGTGGGTGTTGATTATATTGCTCTAAGTTTGAGGACAAAGTTCTTTCAATCAAGGGATAATGATAGTGATCTAGTATACCACAAAATTACTTGTGCCTTAGTTGCTCGACCACTCGACCAGGTATTTTGGTTAATTGAGCATAAGAAATGAATTTTTTAGAGATAAGTTAGAAACAAGTTGTATAACAGATAAGATAAGAGAAGGTAGATTCATATGGATTGGACATGTGAAGAGGAGGCAAGCGATTGTTCTTCCCAAATTGACGTTGGAGGAGCATATACAACAATATTTTCTTAAAGGCCTTAGTGACGTAGGTTTCTATTTATTGTTTTAGGAGAAACTTGCATAAAATGGCTGCCACATATCTTTCCATCATTCCACTTGTAATAGTGGATCTTTACCTCCATATTTTTGTATTTTGCTTGATTATGCCTATTTGTGTTTGTATGTTTGTCTGCTTGTCTGCTTGTCTGTTTGTATGTATTATTTGTTTAGTTGTCTGTTTGTTCATGAGCCAGGGGTCTCTAGAAGTTTAATAGCAACCTTTATTTCCCTAGGGATGGAGATAAGATTTGCCTTTATTTCTTCCTCCCTATATCTTATAAATAGCCATGCTATGAGTGAGATTTATTGGGCATGGTTGTTGTTGTTAGATGTGCTCAATTTCTATGCAAATTTAAGTGGTTGACAAAGGTTCCATTGAAAGTTTCATGAAGTTCACCTTTAATTTCAAGACATGCACCCACTTTTGTTTTTCTAATTGTTTTAAATTCGACACTTTACTTATTCAAACAACTTTCTAGATTGTAGTTAGTAGTGGACCCATGTTTTTTATTTTCCTTTACGTATTTTGAAAACATCATGTAATGAAAGGGTGGTGAATTTTGAAAGTTTCTTTTTTTTTTGTTGTTGTGTTTCTCTTGTGAGTACGAGTTGATTTCCATTGCTATTCTCGGTTTGGCAACTTAGATGGTGTTTTTTGGAATCTATTTGCAAATCTAGGTGGTGTTTCTGTATCCTAAACTCGGTTTAGACAACCCTACAGTTTTTGACGAATGGTGAATCTTTGTCAGCGATGCTTAATTTGAATTCTCAAATTTTCCATTCGCTACTACTTTGATATACAACAACAACAATAACAAGCATAGCTAGTAAAAATCCCACTTAGAGTAGGGTCTTTGGGGGGGGGGGAGATAAAGACACACCTTACCCCTGCCTACAAATAGAATAGAGAGGCTGCTTCGTAAGAGTCCCCCCGGCTCAAAGCTCAGAATTTTTTATTTTTTTTTACGTACAACGGTATTAAGCAAAAAATATAACCAAACCACAAATGCATAAAGCATAATCATGTAGCACTAACGTTGTATCGAAACAGATAAACACCCAACCATTTATGTAATTACCCCCCATCTTGCAACCAAGTATAGAAATCATAAAATCTCATATCACATATCCGTACCCAGCAAAGATACGGCATCAGCACACGATATAAATCTGGACTCTAAACCTAAATCCTAGGGTAAGATCTATCCATCTTGCACCTTTATTCTACGTCTCCACAAACTCCTATCATAGATCATGTCCTCAGAGAGGTGTAGCTCTGTCAATACCTGGCAGATCTGCTAATCCCTTGTGTGGCCGCACATCCATCTCAGCATCCTCATCTCAGCTGTCTCCAGCTTTCTTGCTTGGTTTTTCTTAATTGGCCAACAATCAGTTCCGTACATCATGGCTGGCCTAATCGCCACTCTATAAAATTTACCTTTGAGTTTGGTAATTATATATTCTTAGAATAAAATGATTTAGGAGGCTGCTTGCTTGAAACATAGACTTTGGGTGACTTTCACCCATTTGTAAGTAAATGGGCGATGTTATTCTAGTTGCAACGAGGGTTTTGTGGTCATGTTGTTTGTCATGTTTTATCTTGTAGATAATATTCCTTAAATTTTCACTTTCTAACAGTTATCTTTCTGAGCATAATCATTTTCATATCTTTACTATGGCATCATGCATATTCCATTAATCAAACATAAACATGTCTTTTGTACTGGTTTCTTTATATATTTTAAGTCCTTCCATTATTTATATACAGAGCTAGCTGCTGCTATCCCAATCACAGAAGTTGTCGGGAAAGGTGATTATTTTCGATTTGGTATGAGGGATTCTCTTGCTATAGAGGCATCATTCTTGCAGGTCATACTGTTCCCTTTTTGTATTAAAATTAGTTTTGATTTGACATTTATGGTTTGTTTTAGGGTCACAGTCACTCAGGGGATGTTGCGTATTTGAGATTATCTTTTTGCATGATCATTTGATGCTAAAACATTTAAAGGAAACATAATTACATTATACTATAGGTGACCAAATGGGCTGGTTTTGCAGTTTAGCAACAGCCCAAATTTAGTTCACCAAACGCACTTTCTGTTTATATTTTATGAATAATAGTTTGTTAAATAATGTTTTAAGAATTGAATTGTTCTATAAAAAATCTAATACCTTGAATATAATGTACCCTTTGTGAGGCCTTTAAGTTTCGATTCAATTGACCTGTGCCCATTTTGCTGTTTTCATCTTTACCATCTGACCTGTCAGCAACTTAACTTAACCGAGCTGAGTTATTTGTGAATAAATGGGTCAAATTGCCACACATGGATTGTATTTGAATACTCAAATTAATAGAGATTTTTATATTTTATGCACCAAATTTTAGGAAATAATGTTATATATACGGAATTTGCAGAGAGAAGAAGAACTGCTCTCTAATTGGTGGAGAGAGTATGGCGAGTGTAGTGTGGGCCCAAAAGGGTCTCTTCCTTCAATTTCACAGTCAAGCGACTCACCAAGCAGTCAATCAAGCAAACTATATGCAAACGTAGAAGAACGGGTTGGCGTTCCTGTAAAAGGTGGCTTGTATGAGGTATTGTCTCTTTTCTTTACTTGATTTATAAACACCATCTTTGTTTAAGTCACTTATGCATAATCATTGTGACTACAAGCTTAGTATTCAATTTTTTTGGAGGTGTGTTTTGGCTATGATTATGTGATATTGAATAATCAGCTATAGCAAAACAGGCTAAAGAAAATAGTTTTGGATGCTTTAGCTGTTTGAAGTTAATTAGATGTTTAATTAGTTTTGACTATAAGTAAGATGCTTTAAACATTCAACTTTTTTGTAGCTGATATGAAATTGAACAATAATGATTGTGTAGGTTCCCTAAACAATCAAATGATTAGAAGCAGGATCTGTTTATTCAAACATTAAAATTTGATCAAGTCTCATTGCCAAAAAATCAGTTCTAAAATGAAAATTCAAACACCACCTAGTAATTTAAACTTTAGAGAATGGTGAATGAAAGGATTATTATTCTGAATGAATCAATCTCATTCCCAACATCTCAATTTATGGATACAAAGACCTAACAAATCTCCAATAAACATGACATAGACATCTAGGGGTGTTCATTTTTGGATATCCGAAATTTAGGATTCAGATTCGGATATCCGTTCGGATATCCGAAATCAGAAAAAAAAATAAAAAAAATTTAAAAATATATATTTCGGATATCCAAATATCCGAAAATTATCCGGATATCCGAAAAATATCCGGATATCCGAAAAATATCCGGATATCCGAAAAATATCCGGATATCCGAAAAAATATCCGAAATAAAAAACTATTTCGGATATCGGATATCCGAACTATCCGAAAATTTTCAAAATAGGTATCCGAATCCGAATCCGAAATTTCGGATATCCGAACTTCCGGATATCCGATTTTTTCGGATATTTCGGATTTGGATTTTCGGATATTTCGGATTCGGATATGGATTTTTTTGAACACCCCTATAGATATCCCTTTACAAATATAAGCCATATTAAAATAATTTCTATCTATACAATATAAATAATATGTCTATTACACCCCCTCAGTTGAAGCGTGAGGTGGACGAATGTTGAGACTGTTGCGAAAATCTTCAAATAAGATTCGTGGTAGAACGTGGTGAAAATGTCCGCAATCTGAAAGCGAGAAGGGACGTGGAGGACCTGAATTGTCCCGCGGTGAACATGTTCCCGAACAAAGTGGATATCCATTTCGATATGCTTGGCTCGCTGGTGTTGAACTGGATTCCCAGATAGGTAAATGGCACTGACATTATCTTAGTAGACAAGTGAAGCTTTGAATAGGGCCAGTGAAGTTCCAGCAGCAGATTGCGAAGCCAGCAGAGTTCGGACACGATGTTTGCGACCCCTCGATATTCAGCCTCCGCACTTGATCTAGAGATTGTAGATTGGCGTTTGGATGACCAGGATAGTAAAGTGTTGCCAAGGTATACGCAGTAGCCAGACGTGGATCGGCAGGTTGTTGGGCAGCCAACCCAGTCTGCATCCGTGTATGCCCTAAGAGAGATGGTGGTAGGTGCTGTGAGAGTCATACCAAATGTAGTAGTACCTTGGAGGTAGCGCAGAATCCATTTGAGAGCATTCCAGTGGTCCATGGAAGGGGAGTGCATATGAATGCATATTTGTTGGACCGCGTAAGAAATATCTGGTCAGGTGAAACTTAGGTATTGTAGGGCGCCTGCCAAACTTCTGTAAAGGGTTGGGTTGTCGAACGGAGCAGCAGTGGTGTTACCAAGTTTGGGTTTTGTATTGACTGGGGTGGCAACCGGCTTGCAAGATTGCATCCCAGCTCGAGCTATGATGTCCTGGGCATAGGATTTTTGGGAAAGGAATAGATGATCCTTAGTACGAGTGACTGAGATTCCCAAAAAATAGCTTAGTGGTCCAAGGCCTTTCATAGCAAACTCACGTGTGAGATCTAATAAAATGGTGAGGCGTAGTTCATCAGATGAAGTGGTGAGTATAATGTCTTCTACATAGATTAAGAGGTATGCGGTATGATTGCCGGTGTGATAGATGAAGAGAGAGTTGTCACATTTGCTTTGATGAAAGCCCAAGTGAGTGACAAAGTTTGTGAACCTTTGGTACCATGCCCGAGGGGCTTGCTTTAGTCCATAAAGTGATTTCTTGAGTAAACATACATGGTCTGGATAGTCTCGACTTCGGAAGCCCATGGGTTGGTACATGTAGACCGTTTCATTGAGGTTGCCATGTAGGAAGGCATTGGTGACGTCTAGTTGGTGAATGGGCCAGGATTGGGCTAAGGTGTCACACCCCGCCAAGGCGGAACACGCGAGGTGCAACGTCATGATTTCACAGTTGAACGACTTCTACATGCATTGATAATAAAGTTTTACATGATGTCTTAACTTACAATCATCCAAAATATAACTAACAAAATTTCTAATCTTCCAAAATATGATGTGTAAGATTTTACAAACATGGCCTAACTCAATAGGCTATGCAAGGAAAATCCAAAAAAATATGCATGTGAATGTGTTGTGACTTCATGCTAATCATTCCCAAAATATGTCCCAATGCTTGCTTCAATTATTTGAGAAATACATGCTAAAAACAGTCAGCATAAAGCTGGTGAGTTCACAGGTTTAGACACGTAAAAATTGAGTTGTTTCACTAGACCACAAGGTTTCAAAATGTGTCTATTGTTCTCAAAAACAATATCATGAGTTGTGTATATTTATTAATTATTACCATGAGCTCCCATAACCGAACTTGACATGATTGAATTGCCCCATCCCAATGTTCTATCGCAAAACATTGTATTGAGATGAATATTGTGCACCCGATCTGACCTACAATCAAAGTTAGAGCTACTAACCATGGGTGGGGTTTGTCACTCCCGAATAGTACTATTCCCAGTCATTCATGTTTACCCACAATTAACGGTTATAGAATAGGGGACTTGAAGTGATAAACATAACTCATGTAATAATGTGTTGAACTAAAACCACTTGCGTCAATGAAACGAGTACAAGCATGATTTCTCCCCCTGTGAGTTAATAAAACATTGTAAAAATAGGGGCCGTGAAACTCACTGTTTGTGTGGATCTTCAATTCCTGAGTATGAATGTTGTCTTGTATGGAATCATTACCTGGTTCATACAACATTGCGGATTTCCATTGAGTTCGTGAACTTGTCAAAGTTCGTGTTACTATTGTTATGTTTCATGTTCTTATCATGAGGTTCTTGTTATGATGTTTTTGGTCTATTTTTTTTGTTAGATTTGTCGTAAAAAATGTGTTTTATAGTTGGAAATACTTTTTATAATGTCCTAAAAATAATTATTTATTATTTTAAGAAGTTTTGTCAGTAATTCAACGTATTTTGAAAATTGTTTATTTTTGTTTATCAATATCTAAAAACTTGAAATATGACATTTCCATAATAACCATTTAAATCACTTCATATATACGTATACGAGTTAATATTTCATTTTCCTTGACAAATATATATATATATATATATATATACTAGTAGGAAACCCGCGCAATGCGGCGGCGTTGACCCATCTTCAAATCGTTAATCGTAACTCCCTGCTTGTAAAAAGTTATTATAAATCATGTGAAGTTGTGGTCCCATATTTAAAAAAAATTAAACACGACATCTTAAAACAGCATTTTATTTACGAAATATGAAAGTGCTTAGAAACAATTAGAACAAGTCAAGAAGGTTGAAGTTGCCCAAAATAAATTCCCAATGGCATAAACATGCTAACTCTGTTATTTCGAAGAGATCATCACTTAGCTATATAGTTCTTTTTAATCACACACAAAGCAACATATACGGGTAAACATGAAGAGAAGAAAAGGAAAGTGTTTGTTGTAGGAAAAAGTTTTCCAAACACTATTCTCTCAATTGCACGCTTTAATTCGGATATGATGGACGGTGGATTGTCTCCAAGCCATTTCCTCATTTTGACCTCTAGGTAGTACCAAGAATGTCCCTACAATCTTCAAACATAACTAATTGTATTATGATGTTTATTTGCATCAATTAGTAAAAAGAATTACAAAAGAAGCAAAATTTGGCAGTTTACATGCTTCTAATCTTTGACCATAACATAGTTTAAGAAAAATGAAAAAACTTTTATACAACTGTAAACATAGACGAAATGTAATTTCCTGCTCAAATCCATTTTTAAAGTAGTGAATGCAAACCCGCTCAATTTTGAACTACTAAATAATGCAACCATAAAATTTTTTTAACGTGGATAGTAGCCTAGACGAAATGATCAATAACACCATGGTTGGTCCTTTAAGATGAAAGGAGCAATTACATAGAGAATTTAGCAACTGATGAAAACGTACAACCATATAGAAAGGGAAATTCATGTACGTCTATGAAACAAATACCAACCAGTTAAGATGTTAATGACATTGTGGATTTTTGGTGCTTGAGAAGCATGCAAATGAGTGCCTACCTGCAAATGATTTTTTTAATTCTAATTTGACTGAATTTGGTCTAATTTGACTAAATTTATAGATGTGTCAAGAACATGCAGGTCAAAAAAAAGAGCCTAAATAAAACATGTTAGTATGATTCAAAATTACAAAGGCCTGAAAGAAGACATAATAACAATTCTAATATTGTTGTGTGTGGACGCAATACCCTCAAAGATAGGTAATGCACCTGAATTGTAGGGTTGGAAGTTAAAAGTAAAGATATATCAATCCCATCAAAAGCTTCATTCCAACGGCCTTTTATAAGCATTGCCAAAAGAAGAAAAAAGAAGAAAAATCTTACTATTCGAGTGCCCTCACGAGTTAGACAACATTTGCTTTAGCATTAACATGGTAACTATGCACATCTGCATCACAACACAAAAAAGGAAGACAAGTAAGTTGTAAAAAGAAATTATTGTATTGAAAGGAACTTTAATTATGTCATAAAAAGAATTTAATTATGTCAGCACAATCATAATTCAAGTGCACTACTGTCAAAAACCAAGCAAAGAACAGAGAAGGAAGTTCCTGTCGCGATTGAAGATCCTACTTAGTGCAATGACCGCATAAAAACAAGGTAATGAAAAAAAAACATCTAAGAAATAATACTACCTTAAATAGATGTTCCAACAAAGGTGCACCAGATAACAATAAGAAATCATCTCTGATATGAACCTGCACAAAAGAAAACAAACATTTTTATTATCATCTAAAATTTAGAGCAAATCATATAAAAGCTTAATGTATTATTTATCATATCTCACAAAGTACTTACCTTCTTTAAAGTTCAAGTTTAGAAAGATGGAAATACCACTTAAGATAATTAGTCAAACCTACAACACTATTTTGACCCTTCATGGATCTCCTTGCTTGGTACCTACCAGAAGTGCAATATAAAAAGGGTTGGTTAAATTTGATGCTACATCATAACTGTTTGTTATGTTTGTTGTAAAATGCTTTATCAATCCATGTTTTCTTTCTCACATTTAACGCCCCATTTGCGGTGCACGAATATAATGTATATATGCGTGGGCTCTTAAGGGGCAAAAGTAAAAGTGCACTAATTTTAACGTTATTTAAATTATTTTGTAAAAATAACGTTAAAATCGTTGGGATGATCAACTTCAAACGATAACTTTGAGCCGGGGACTCTTTCGGAGCAGCCTCTCTATCCCAATTGGGATAGGGGTAAGGTTTGTATCCTTCCCCAACAGACCCTGCTGTAAAGTGGAAATATACTTCTTTCTCACATTTTCTTTGTGACTATACACATATGTAAGCTATAGAAAACTAAGCTCTAATAGAAAACTTATTTGTCGTACACGACCCGCTACATGTCAAGACAAACAACAATCAAAACAAAAAACAAATGCAAACAACCAATTCCATCAAATATAGTCACCAAATTAGAATATGAACGCTCATTCTTTGACTATATGACCGAGTAATCACGAAACCGTTTTGTTTGGTATTGATTACACCCAGAACACTCCACAACATCATTTTTTTGTAATTCTAAGAACCAATATGACTTAACTTTAATGGCATAAGATGCCCAAAATCTACATGCTCCCACAGACATAAATATAAAGCCAAATCGGAGAAGAAATTAGTTAGGTTTATTAGGGTTATTTGGTAATATTTTTGGCATTCGTTTAAGTTGATTTCAAAAAAAAAAACTACAACCAAGTCAATCAACAATTTAAAGAAAGACGAACAATACCTAAAAAGTATTATGCTATTACCAAAAATTAAAATCAATTAATAAGAAAAGAATGATGAAGAATAAAAAAAATTAACATATACATGAAAGCAGTGAGAAAATTACCTAATATTGTTGCATGTAAGATCTATCTATTGTCTCAAATTGAGTATCCAAAACTACAAAAACACAAACACATAGAGTAAATCAAAGCCTCAGAAAGCTTTTAGTTACGCTCCTGGATTGAAATAGAGATGCATCAGTTACAAAATATGCTAACATACATACCTGAGCCTCAACAGCTTAACGGTTTGTAGAGACTTCAACTACATCTACACGTAATACATAAGCAAACCAACAAAATTAGTATAATTGGCTTATAAATTCCGTACTTTAAAAGACATTCAACAATGTGAAGACATAAAGTAGCTTATAAATGTAGGACGGACTGTACATAAACCTCAACCATCAACAACACCATTTCTAATTTATTTCCTAGCAGGCCATCACCACTTGTCACTGCTGTAGGGCAGCCCGTAGCTGTTTTCATTACCGGTATCCACAATGACTACCTCAATCCACTACTAAACTTCTCAAATAATAATAACAACAACCCAAACGTCTATATCTGAATAGAAATCGAAATTTATATCAAGAAACCCAACTCAGTTCATGGCTTTAAACCATCGATTTCAGCTATTCATCCATAAATCAGGGTTAGGTTGTAGATTTCTTACCTTAATCCCGCACGAGAAAAAGGTGGTTCGTCGAACACACAACCGTCTAGATTTCATACCATAAATCGGCCACTGTTCTAAGGTTGAAGACGGGTAGAACCAAGCGAGAGAGAGAGAGAGACGGTAGAATCCTTGATTGTAGCAAGACAACACCACATCATCTCCTAGTCACCTCCGTAGAAGATTGTAGCCGTTGTCGCAGTGGTTGGAGCGGCATGAAGCTAGATGAGGAGATGGAGCGATGGTGGTCGTCATGTTCTTTCTTTATTTTTCTCCAAGTTGTGTTGAGTATCATGAAGGAAGGATAGACAGATCTAGGGTTCTAAAAGAGGAGCGGGAATTCAAAATTTTGCTTGAGAGTTAATAAGATGCATTAATGAGTCGTACAGCTGGAGACGGGTTCAAATTTTGAATGGTGGAATTCGAGAGTTGTACCTCCTACAAATTTGATATCTGGTAGAAAATTGCCTATTTAGTGTATGTGTGATTCAAACAAAAAGGAAAGGAGGTGGAGGGCTTCTATATAACTCTTGAAGTTGAGGTTTGGGGTTTTAAGAGTTCATGCATAAAGTGTTTGTACATTATGTTTAATAATGTGTACATCTCTTAATTTTAAGACTTTCCAATATTCTCTCTCTAATACTCATTATATAGTGTTATAGATATATATATAAATATATACATATATATACAGTACATATGGGTATGAATGTTTAAATTTATCGTTTTGTGACAGAATCAGTTCAGTGACTTCTAGTGAACTTTTAAAATAGCAAACATTTTTATAAAATTATGAAACTCAAGTATTTTAAAGTGTTCTGAACAACTTTTGTTTAGAAAATTTCTGGAGATTCGGCTCGGAAATAGGCCGAAACAGCCACCCAAGTCAGAAGGTCGATATATGCGTACTGATTTTGTAGAGGCTGTTTCGGGTATCATGTGGTTGAGTTAGAAAACGTATAAATAGTCATTGAAAAACTAACTCGACGAACTTGGTCATAGAGTTTGAGTTTGCTTCATTTCGAGTTGCTATGATAAAGTTATACCATTTTGAAATTGGGACAGCTTATGTCCTAAAGACAGAACTGTATATTTGTGTGTATATATCATTTTAAATTAACAGTTTAAGAGCGGGTTTCACCTTAGCAAGCAAGGAGAAGGTAGAGACGTAGAAAGAGCTTGATCTTTAACTGAAAATTGGAAGAAGATGATCCCCCAAGTAAAAACAATTCAATTGTTGCATTTGAGTGAAGTGTAGCTTCATGAATGGGACAACGTGAATTCTTCCATCAAAAATCCACCTAAAGGCTGTTGTGGTATTTAGCTGGAAGACAAAGGAGGTGTGAGTGGGTTGCATGTGTCTTGCAAAGTCCCCAAGTCTTTCTTTTATACTTGAAAAAAAAACGTGGTCTTTAATTAATTTAAAGAGGTATGATAGCCATGATGGTAGTCAAGATTGTTGAGTGTAGATTTGGTAAAAAAAATTTAAAAATGATGAGAATCTCATGAGATTTTCTGTCAAAATGGAGAATAGGTTGAGATTTGATTTGTTTGAAATTGGGGTATGGTGGTTATATATATATATATATGTATATATGTATTGTTTTATTTTATTTTTTTCTTTGTTGTTGTCTAAAAGAAAAACCAAGAATAGTTAGTTTTTTTTTTTTAATTAAATATCTACGTGCACAGATGCATTGATGTGTCTAAATACTTGATTTTTTTTCGTTTGTGGATGTTTGTAAAGAAGACGATATTCTTTTTATAATGATTCATGAGTATTGCACTTATTCAAGAAAACATGAAAGAAATTTGAAATGATTATATGAAGAATAAATGGGTTGTGTAAGAATGTCCAAAGTGGAGTGGTGATTTCCTTACTTTCAGACGTGTAGAGATAAAATAATATGATTGGTCATCAATTATTGTTGTTTTAAAGAAAGTTGAGAAATTAGAAATCGTGTAATCAAGTCAAGAAATCAAAAGGTAGGAGTATTGAATTTAAAAATGAAAATTTTGATGGTGGCATGGTTTATACTACATCTGTCGTCAAAGATGTATGTGTGTAATATATATATATATATATATTGATTTCATTTTGAATTATTTTGGATTAAATGTTTTTTTTTTCCTTGACGTGTTGAATATTTAAGTTGGGTATAAATGAGTCTAGTATAGACGTATAAAATTTAAGTTTGGTTGAGATTAAAAGCTGAAAAATTAACGGATGTTACATAAGGCTAGGACGAGGACCGTTCGGATTGCGGATGGTTTTACCACCGGGCTGAATGTATCACCACAATTTACTCCCACCTGTTGTGTTCGACCATCGCATACCGAGCGAGCTTTATCACGCTCTAGCGAGCCGTCTGACTTAAATTTGTGGCGAAACAGCCACATGCTTCGAATGATGTGCATGTCGGGTCGCTTTGGAACTAACTCCCATGTATTATTTTTAATAGGCGCATTAAATTCAAATGTCATTGCTTGGTGCCATTCGGGAGTGGATAAAGCAATCGTGGGATTGGTAGGTAGAGGAGCAATGGTGTTGGTGTTTAAGTTGATTGGGTGAAGTTGCTTGGAAATGCCATTCATGGAACGGGTGCGGATGGTTCTGGTGGGGATAGTAGGTTGGGTTGGGTGGGATGGATTTGTGGTAGAGTTTGGTGATATTGTTGTCGGATGGGAGGGGTTGGCTGAGGTAGTAGTTGATGGGGCAGTGGATTTGGGTTTGCGGGAATAGGTGAGGATTGGTTTTGTGATGTTGGTGGGATGGGCAGTTTGGGGTAGATTGGTGGTGGAAGGATTGTAAGTGTGAGGGGCTGTGTGTTGAGGGTGAGTCCACATGATGGGATGTGGAGCATGAGTTTGGATCTCATATGAGGATGATGAGGGAGTGTTGTGATTTAGGAGGGGAAAGATGGATTCATCAAAGGTAACATGGCGACATGTTATGATTTGTTTGGTTGAAAGGTCTAAACATTTGTAACCGTGGTGTTGGTTTGAGTAGCCGAGGAAAACACACGGTTTGGATCTTTTGTCCAGCTTGTGGATGGAGTTGGCTGGGAGTAAAGGGTAGCAGAGGCAACCGGAGACTTTTAAGTGGTTATAAGTGGGATTCCGGTTGTATAGGAGTTGAGTGGGAGATTGGAAATGAAGAAGTTTGCTAGGTAGGATGTTATGAAGATAAGTGGCCACTTCTAGAGCGTGGTGCCAATAGGAAAGAGGAAGCCCGGAGTGGGCAAGAAGTGTCTTGATGATGTTATTTATGGACCGGATTTTCCTTTCTGCTTTGCCATTTTGGGAAGAAGTGTGAGGGCAGGAGAAGCGAAACATCATTCCATTTTGGTTACAAAACGGTTGAAAAGATGTGTTTGCATATTCTCTACCATTATCGCATTGAAATTGTTTTATTTTGCAATTGAATTGAGTGTTAATGAGTTGTGAGAATTGGGAGAAGATAGAAAACACTTGTGACTTTTTGCTAATAGGGTAAGTCCATAAAAAATTGGTTCGGTCATCAAGAAAATTTGGAGAAAGCTGTGCTTAGTATGGGTGAGGTCCAAAGGTCACTATGAATAATGTCAAATGGCAAATAAGATAAATTTGGAAAATTCATAAATGGTAATCTAGTACTTTTACCAAAAATGCAAGAATGACAAAGTTTTGAATTAACAGAGTTATAATCAAGAAAACTAGAATGTTTAAGAGCAGTAAGTAAATTGGAGCCAAGGTGTCCCGATCTTTGGTGCCAAAGTTCTTTGTTCAAAACAGCAAATGTGGAGGGAGAGCTGAGCTTGGCCGCAAGCTGAGGTGTGAGCGGGTAGAGATCGCCATAGCTATTGGAGCGGAGGATAGGGATTCGGGTCTTGAGATCCTTCACAAAAAAACCGAAAGGATCAAATTCTATGGAAATTTGATTGTCGGTGGTAAGGCGGCAGACTGACAATAAATTTTTGATTAGGTGAGGGGCAAAAAGGACATTATTTAGTTTAAGGGGTGGGTAAGGAGGGGGAGTGTTTGGTTGCTGTATAATGGTTTTACCATTGCCGACAATTATATTTTTGTAAATGAGGTTATTAAAAAAGGAGGAGAAGTTACCAAGGTTGTTGGTCATGTGTGAAGTTGCTCCGGAGTCCATGTACCAATTGTTGTCTGGAGGGTTGAGTGACATCTGTAGAGCGCTTGATCTAGTTCAGTCGGTGCATGAGAAGCTGCATAGGATTGGGGTGATCGGGGGCCAAGTATGCAGGGGGCTGGGTGAGCTAGTTTAGGTGTGGAGGGGTAGGGGCAAGGGGGTGCGGGTGGCCAAGGAGTCCTGTATTGGTAAGGTGAATGTGGGGCGGCCCATGGAGAAGTGGCAAAATTCCATGGGGGGTAGGATGGTGGGTGAGTGTTTGTGTTGGTGAATCCGCGGCCCTGTAGGTTGTGTGATGTGGGGATCGACCGCGGCCACGGCCACGGCCTCGTGGGCGATCAGGTTGGTTGGGGTAATCAGGTTTCGGTTCTGATCTAGAAGTGGTGTCAGGTTTGGAGGTGGTGTTGAGAAGGGCTGTGCCAGCAGCTTGTGCCGAGTGCAGGGCTTGGTTGGCTTTGCGAGCTTCTTCCATGCAAAGGTGGGATCGAGCCTCGTAGAAATCGGGTAGAGGGGTGGTTTGTTGCAGCATCATGGCTATGTGTTCGTACTGGTCGCTCAGCCCGGAGATTAATTGCAGTACCAGACGTTGATTGGAGACTCGAGACTCGACATTGGCAAGTTGATCGGCAAGAATTTTAAGTTCTTGGCAGTAAGCAGACATGTTGGGGAAGTTTTCGAGCCGTGTGTTGGCAAATTTGTGATCAAGGTGGATTGCCTGGGCAGATTTTGTCTTGAAACAGGTTTTCAAGTGCGGTCCATGCATCGTGAGCAGTGGTATTAGGTTTAAGGATGGTGTGTAGAAGGTCATTGGAGATGGTACTATATATCCATTGAAGGACAATGGCATCGAGGCAGTCCCATGTGGGATCGACAGGGAGTTTTGGTGGAATGGGGATGTTTTCGGTGGTGGTTGATGTAGAGGCAGGGGCAGAAGGGTGAGAGGACTTCAGATGATCAAAGACAAGGAATGCCCGGCAATGGATTTTGAATAATTCGGACCAGGATACGTATTGCCCTGTTTCCATCTTAAGGGTTATGGGGATAAAGTTTTTGATGTTGGAGACGGTAATGGCTGGGTGCAGCTTCGAGTCCATGGCTGCGACGGATTGGTTGAGATGAAGGGAGAGAGAGATCGGGAGGATGGAGATGAAGGGGCAGGTGACGACAGCTAGGTTAAACCCAGGCTGATACCATGAGAAGTTTATTATTCTGAAAGAATCATTCTCATTCCCAACATCTCAATTTATGGATACAAAGACCTAACAAATCTCCTATAAACATGGGATAGATATCCCTTTACAAATATAAGCCATATTAAAATAATTTCTATCTATACAATATAAATAATATGTCTATTAGTGAATAATTTATAATATCACTATATTTTATGGGCTTATTTGTTGATTTTTTGGAAGGTCTTGTCTTAGTTCTTAAGTTGGTTTTTAATGGTATATTCATTTCATGTTTTATGTTACTATTGCAGGTAGACTTATTTAGAAGACATAGTTTCCCAGTTTATTGGAATGGAGACAACCGACGTGTTCTAAGAGGCCATTGGTTTGCTCGTAAAGGGAGTCTTGATTGGTTTCCACTCCGTGAGGATGTTGCTGAACAGTTGGAGTTTGCTTATCGCGGCCGTGTAAGTGAAATGGGTTGTGCCTGGTTGACCCAAAACAATTTTTGTAATTTGATTTGTTTTACGAGTATATTTGTGTGTTAAATATGTTTACAAAAACAATATTATTATAAGATTATAATAATATCTAACTTAATTGGCTTTTTGAATGGAGTGATTTAAAAGGCTGTATGCTTTTTAAATACATATTGGGTGACTTGCAATTTTCTAGCTAATCGATTTATTTCTAACAATTTGGCCCGGTGAGATAAAAACATAACCAAAGTCCCCTCATTTATAAGTAGATGGATTTAAATTGTCACCTTTAAATGTTGGCATGTTGCTTCTTTTGTTCCAAGGAATCTCATAGTTCAATTTTAATAAATGCATTTTTTTTTCTCTGTTTTTTTTTTTTAATTTTTTTTATTTATAATCAGCTTAAGATTTTTTAAAGCAAATAAGCTGTAATTTAGGTTGCTTTATGTGATATTGTTTCTTCAGGACCTAATGTGAGTGATTATGAAGTTTGAATATATTTGGTGAGTGATGTTGCTTGGCATTTTTTTCAGGTCTGGCACCGTAGAACCTTTCAACCATCTGGATTGTTTGCTGCCCGGGTTGATCTACAAGGTTCTAGTCCGGTATGTTGGTGTTTTATGCTAACCTTTTATAGTTACATTTAAGATATGGGCAAATGTAAAAGAATAGCAAATATGCTTTCTCCTTCTGGTCCATTTAGTATTTGAAGTTTATATCTATTTGTTTTGGACTTGTGGCCTTTTTTGCTGATTTGTGAACTGATTTTAGTCCTATAAATAGTAATAATAATAGTAGTATTAGTAACTTAAACAAATAGATACACAAACTCATGTGCACATGCAGATCAAACACATACAAATCACAATACTTAGCAAACACAATGCGCAACACACCCTTAATGCATAACGTAAGGTCACGTTATGATAATAATTAGTAAGTTATAATTTTTATTTTATGGCTATTATAAGAATTTTAAAAATGGTAACTATACAAGACATAATTATTAAATACAATTTTTTTTATAATAATTATGCAAATTGGATTGTAATTACACCTGGCAATCTAGACCCAAAGCAAGATTAATGGGTTGGTTTGGGGGAACAAGCATTTGTTGGGTTATGAAGGCTTTGGGCTTTGTTCACAGCTGGTACATCAGCAGGGTTTAGAGGCAGCCAGCCCTAGGGGCTGTTACATTTGTAGTAGCCGGCCCTAGGGTTTTATTTATTTATTATTTATGGCTGATTAGTTAGTTTCTAAATTTATTAACCCTAATATTGGTACTACAAAAATACCCCTCAGATGTAATTGTATTCTTGTAGCTTTTAATAAATATAAACCCTAGTTGCATAGTGGATGTAGGTCACCTTTAATAAACTTAATCTCCTTAACAAATATGACAAGAGAGACATCTATCTATACTAATAAATAAAAATAATTGTGGACACTTGTCACAATTTTAGAACACTTACATTTTGGTTTTCCCGCTTCTCTCTCCTATTTAATTATTTATATTTATTATTTAGTTTGAAATTAGGAATATGAATTAAGGATGATGAATTATAATATATATAATAATTAATATATTATTAGTTATGTATATTTTAAAATGAAATTAATTATGAAGTTTTTAAGTAAACTTATATTTTTATTTAACAAATTCTATTTAGTTATTAAATAAAATCAAATTCAAATTATATTTCTTACAAAATTTACAAATAAAAAAAAAATGATACTAAGTGTTTTTTATAATTACTTTAAAATTTTTTTTAAACATTTAATATGATTGGATGATTTGAATGATAAAAATATATTATATTGAAATAATAAAAACTAAGTAATTTTTATATATAAGTTAATTTAAGTATGTTAAAAGAAGAATAAATATACTTTAATTAAATTATTTATGAATTACATTACATAAAAATGTTAACACATTATTTAAAAAATTAAAATTAAAATTAATAAATAATTTATAATTATTACATCAAATATTTTAAATATATTCTGATTACTTTATGAATTAACAAATTATATTTTATTTTATTTAACCTATATAAAACATGTGTTTAGTTAAAGTTTACAATGTACATATTTTTAATTACTTAATTTTTTTGCTAATAGATATGTATATAAAATTATTATTTTTTCAACCCGTGTAATACACGGGAGTTTAACCTAGTATATTTATATATACAAATATTACAAATCACCCCTTGTGCAAATATAATATTAACAATAATAATTATAGAATATACATACAGACTAATATCCCCTTTCAAGCAGAAGGTGGTGGACCAATCCGCTGCTTGTCCTGAAAGAACTCGAATTGATGTTGGAGTAAACTTTTGTAAAAATGTCAGCCACTTGAAGCTTGGTCGGTATAAACTTGGTGTGTAATTTCCAGAGGCAACAAGTTCACGTATAAAATGGTAGTCAATATCAATATGTTTGGATCGCTTATGTGAGTATGAGTTTTGAGTAAGGAACAGAGCACTTTGATTATCACACAAAAGAGTTGGTCTAGATGGTGGTAACACATGTAGTTCACGTAGCAAATGTGTAATTCAAATGATCTCGGCTGCCGTGTTAGCCATTGTGCGATACTCGGATTCACAACTTGATCAGGAGATGGTTGGTTGTTTCTTTGCGCTCCAGGAATCGAGATTTCCCCAAGAAAGATAGAGTAACCATATTTCGATCGACGAGTTTCAATGCATCTATTTTTAGAACGAGAGGCCATATGTCATGGTGCCCTTGATGTAACGAAGAATTCTTTTTACATACTGAGCTTGCAAAAATTGACTAACTTGATTTACGGCATATGCAATATCGGGACGAGTTATGGTGAGATATTGAAGAGCACCAACGAGCGACCGATAATGAGTAGGATCGGAATAAAGCTCACAAGGAGTGACGAAAGTAAGATTTGTTGCAAGCGGAGTCGGAACTGGTTTCGCATCCAGA
Organism: Mikania micrantha; assembly: GCA_009363875.1. Lineage (NCBI taxonomy): Eukaryota > Viridiplantae > Streptophyta > Magnoliopsida > Asterales > Asteraceae > Mikania > Mikania micrantha. The sequence goes on along the minus strand of CM018693.1, from coordinate 100,839,090 downwards.
AGTCTGGCACGAGTAAAAATTTCTTGCGCATACTTGGCTTGAGAAAGGAAGAAGCTTTGAAGTAGTGTGTGTGACTTCTAGACCCAAAAATAACTAAGGTGTCCTAGATCATGAATAGCAAATTCTTTGTTGAGTTTGGTAATAAAGGACCGAATAAACGTTGCATCACTACCGGTAATAATGACATCATCCACATGAACAAGTAAATAGAGGAGGCAGGCATCTTGTTTAAAGACAAATAATGACACATCCGATTTCCTACCGGTAAAACCATTGTGTATGAGAATATGACTAAGACGTTGAAACCAAGCCCGTAGCGCTTGTTTAAGACAATAAAGTGCATTGTTGAGGCGACATAAATGATTTGGAAGTTTAGAATTGTAGAACCCAGGCAGTTGCATAGTTATTGATAGCGAATAGCGACCGCTATTTCGTGTTTAGCGATTAAATAATATAAAAACTGAATAAATAGTTATAGTCATCCAAAATAGCCAACAAAATAAGCATTCATTGTTTTACACCACCAAAACAAGGCAAATATGTTATAATTTCTCAATACTAATCACTTAAATCCTCATATTCCGGCTCATCATCATCGTCATCATCATCAAGATCCAATGTTGGCACAAAATCTTTCTAAGATGCATCATCGTTTTCTTCAGCTTCAACATCAAAATCATCTTCATCTACTAACATTGTCTTGTTTGGCCTTGAGCTCGATGTGGAAGCATTGGCACCCTTTTTACCATGGTGGTTCGTTTGCCTTGGAGCACCTCTTGATCTTTGCGAATAAGTCGCTTCTCCCGCCCCCACATGACCCCATGTCAAATCTTCACCCTCAAAACACTTGGGCATTCTCTTCATGTTCTTCTTCATCCTCCCCTTCTTCCTCTAAAGCTTCTTTCAACCATTGATGAGGATCTTCTACATTTCCATCATCCAAGAGAATCGGGTCAATTGTATCACGCATATCATATCTTCTTCTTAGAGCTCGATTATACTTAATGTACACAAGGTCATTAAGTTTTTGTTGGTCGAGTCGACTTCTCTTTTTAGAATGGAGCTACATAAACAAATTATATTAAGTTAATAACTATTATTTATATTAAATATTAAATAGATAGTTTCTTACATGCTCAAATACGCTCCAATTGCGTTCACACCCAGACGAGCTACATGTTAAACTAAGCACCTTGATTGCAAATTTTTTTAGTGTTGGTGCTGATGCTCCATATTGCATCCACCACTCTGCTAATTTGGTACAAAATAAACAAAAATTAAAGTCTTAAAGTTTCTTAAACATTATATTTAAAATATAATAAGTATACCAGGTGCAAGTTTTGATCTCATTTTCTTGGCCATCGGATTTCCAAATATCTTTTCAGCACGTCGATATAGAGGGAGTTCCATGTGAATCTTCTCCTTCTCTTCTTCATTCAATGCCAACTTATTAATGCATGACATAAACCCATCCACCAGCTCATCAACATCATCCACGCTTGGATTGCTATAGTATAAGATTCAAATAATATCCCGCTGCATGAAAAGGTTGATTTAATTGACAATTCCACCGATCGTCAATTATTTTGTATATCTCACGGTATTTTTCCACTTTGTGCTTGAATGAGGCAGTAATCATCTCCTTTGCCTTATCAATAGCCTCATAAATATATCCCATAGGAGGCTTTCTCTCTCCATCAACTAAGCGAAGCACCCCTAACAACGGACCACCAACTTTCACAGCAATATTTACACTATTCCAAAAGCTAGGCAACAATATAGTATTGGTTTGCTTTCCTCCCGCCTCCTTAGAAAACTTGCTTTTGTTCCACTGTTCAAAAGTAAACATTTTTCTTAAGTTCTTATTTGCTTTGAAACAATTCAAGGTGATGAAAGCTGTGGCAAATCGGGTGTTCGCTATCCTAACCATATCTTTCTGCCCGGTGAACTCTCTCCTCATGTTCCGCAGCAATGTGCGGTTATATATGTATGTGTTCACCGCAATTGCCCTTTCTAGAGTCTTTTTTAAATGAGGCAACTTGAAGATATCTTCTAACATCAAGTCAATGCAATGGGCCGAGCAAGGAGTCCAATATATGCGAGGATACTTATCTTCCATAGGTCTTCCTATCAAAGGAAAATAAATAATTTATTAGGTGGTTTAAGAAGTTCAAATGAGTATAGGTTTTATAAACATACCAGCATCAACATTGTTACTAGCACTATCCGTCACAATCTGAATGATATTATACGGCCCAACCTTCTTGATGAATTGGTCAAACAATTTGAACATGTTCTCATCTGACAAAGAAAACCAATTAACTCTTGGTCATTTGAACACATTTGGTAACATACAAACACTTTAGAAAACCAAAATAGTTAATTGGTTACCTATGTGAGAATAGCTAGAGGTCATTGAGATTCATGGGCGATTCGGATGTTACCGACTCAATGAACATACTTACTCGAGGAGTGTTTACTAGGAAGTTGATTAATGCCCTTTTTTTGTCTCTCCATCCATCGGCCATCAAAGAACACCCATAGGTTGACTTCTCAACCTCATTTTCTTGCATAATTGTTTTGGTATGTTCCATCTCAAGCTTTAACATTGGAACACGCACCTCATGATAGCTAGGGGGTTTTATACCACAACCATGGCGAGCAATTGCTTCAAATGCGGGCCCCAAACTATCATACATAACCGAATTGAAAGAAAGACCCGCATCATACATCCAATGACAAAACTTTTGTATTGCATCAAGTCTAAGCTTTTTCTAAACTTGGTTGTATTCCACACTTCCAACTAGGTTTCCTCCTTTCTTCCCAGTTGTTACTCATGGCTTAAATATTGAATCTAAAGGGCCTTTTGTTTTTTTATTTGTTGAACTTGATCCCACAGATGAAATAGGCCTCTTTCCCTTTGATTGAATAGAGATTTCATCTTCATCATCTTCGTCTAAATCCACCGCATCATCAAAATGAGTTATTCTATCCATAACCTCTTTTGTTTGTTTCTTTTTTTCAAATGACTCTTTGAATAAATTTTTAACCTCAAGAAGGACTTTGGGACATCTTGAAACATCCGTGGAATCCCATGCAAGATGATACTTATGTCTTGTAATCCCACCCTTTGAAACAAAATTACAAAAATTGCATCTCACGCTGTTTTTGGTTCCTTCAACCAATGTTCCATACGTCCACCCAGGATCAGCTTCCTTTACCATCCTAATTTCTAAGCTTTCAGCCTTTCAAGTTTCAACAAATATCAATTGCTAATTCACTATTTCAGTGTATTAAAAGATGGGAAAAAAAGTAATTACAAAAATACATGAAGGTATGATGTATGAACTGTTCATATATTGAACTGATTATATATATGAAGTTCACAGTTCATACTTCTGCTTCATACCGACATACCCTTCAAAGTTCAAACAGTAGCGACCAGCCGATTTCCTTCAATCTTTGAAATCAGAATCGAATTCCAGTCGACTACCCTTCAATCGTTGAAATCAGAATCAAATTCCAGTCGACTACCCTTCAATCGTTGAAATCAGAATCGAATTCCAGTCAGCGGCGTCCAGGTAATCGTCCCGTTGGCGGCGTCCAGGTAATCCTCCCGTCGGCTGAAGCTTCTTCGCTATAGCCGCTATTGATAACAGTGGGCGGGTGTTCCATATACACGGTCTTGGTTAAGTGTCCATGCAGAAAGGCGTTTGAGACATCTAATTCATGTAGGGGCCACGAGTTAATAACCGCCAAAGAGAGGACAATACGAACAGCTGCAACTTTCACCACCGGACTGAAAGTGTATGAGAAATCTAGGCTGGGAATTTGACAAAAACCTTGAGCCACTAAACGAGCTTTTATGACGTTCAATTGAACCATCGACGCGAAACTTGGTTCTATTCAACCACTTACATTCAACAACATTACAATTGGAGGGATGAGGTACTAGCATCCATGTTTTATTTTTATAAAGCACCTCCATCTCTTTTTGCATTGCTTGGATTCAAAGAGGATTAGTAGAAGCCGTTTTGAAATTTGTAGGCTCAACACTTGAAAATAATGCTTGAAATAAACCACGATTATCAAGTTGAGCTAGATTAGCTTTTTGTTTTTTTTAAATATACCAAACTTTGCATGGGTTTGCATAGGGTGAGCAGGTAAAGGTGGTGTAGGAATGAATGATGTAGGTGCAGTGGCGGGTGGCTGAACTGTGGGAATATTACCATCAGATGCATGGATCGTAGATGGAGGCGTGCATGTGGACTGTTGTTGGGCTTGATCAAAAGGTGGGGATTGGGCTGGTGTTTCAAAAGTGGACGATTGGGCTGGAGGGGTAGTAGGTTGGGGTTGGGCTATGTAATGTGAATAAGGAGTAGAGGAATGTGGTATGGATATATTATCAGTATATAGAATGCAAGGAGTAGGTGCATGTGGCATTTGTGAAGTAGTGGGATTATTTATGGTGAGTGAGACATAAGTAGGAGTAATACGATCCACAAGGAACCGTGATATTTGAATATCAGTGACAGGTATCTCCAAAGTATTACCGGTATAGGGAAAGTAGTTTCATTAAACCTTGCGTGTCGAGTGATAAACATGCGTGAGGTGATCGGTTCAAGACAGCGGAACCCTTTGTATTGAGTACAATAACCCAAAATAGACTATTTATTTAGTTACAATTCATTTTAACTTAAACCAAATTGAAGTTTTTAAAAACGACACATTTAGATTCAAACTGATTTTGTTTAAAACACATCCTGACCTGCACCCGTTACCCAACCACCCATTTTGCTAGGCTTAAAATTTTAATAATCCAAACTATGACCCATTGGCTGATAATAATCCATACTAGCAGTTTTGGCTAATGAAAATCACAAATTTATTTTTTCTTACCAAGGGTAATCCTGGTAGCAAAATCATCATTGATTTACACTCAAATTCCTCATGATTTTCTTTGTATTTTGCTTGTACATTTTCTCATTTCGTTAACAATCATCATTTTGAGTGAAATCTAATGGACATTGAATGTAAATCCATGATGATTATGCTATTGAGATTGCCCTTCTCAACAAGAGGGAAAGCTGGAATTATCATTGACCAAGCTGCTAGTATGGAATATTATCAGCCAAATAGCCAATGACTAATTAAGGCCACATCATTACCAATTTGCATAATAATCAACATGATTACCAATATGTGCGTTTTCAAACTTACAATTACCAAATAGATCATGCCAAAACTTTAGTTACCAAGATGAGCTGTTCTAAATGACGAATTAATGACACATGATCTTCTTAAGCAATTGCAGTGGTAACCAGTCAACAAAATAACCGAAACAGCCAGTTAAAGAAACTATATACCAACATAAATCAGAGAAACTTCAATTGTTAAAAAAAATCCGTGGTGGAACTATGTTGCTCTTTATCACATTTGCCCTTTGGATTTCTAATTATTGTTGCAATTCACTTAAGCATCTGGGATACATTACTAATTCTATGCAGGGGTTATATGCTCTTTTTACGGGTGAGGATGATACATGGGATGCTTGGCTAAATACGATCTCATCTGGATTTTCTAGCATAGTTAATTTTGGAGGGACGGGCCTGAAATTAAGGCGTGGGTATGCTCCATCGTATTCACCAAAACCAACCCAGGTATACTTTTACTGTTTCAATATCGCTTAATGGCAGATATAAATGGGCAAAATGATCGAGTTGGGTAATGGGTCAAAAGATATAATTTTTTTGTACTTGTTATGTTGGGCTGACCTATAACACTTTCTTGATCATATATTTATATGAGTAGATTGCCGAGATAGTTCATGTAGTTTGTTAGTATTTCACTCTTGGTCCCTAGGTTTCATAAATTACCCATATGATCCCAAAGTTTAAACATTTGTAAGACGTATGGTACTTAGGTTACCAAATTACCCTTACATGTTTGACCAAATTCCCCTCACATAAGAACCTTATGCGTTACAAATGTTTAAAGTTTGGGACCACATGAGTAATTTATGAAACCTAGGGACCAAGAGTGAAATACTAGCAAACCACAAGGATCATCTCGGTAATTAACTCTATTTATATTCTACTAACTGTAAGAGTGTGAATAATTACCAATATCATCTGATTTCAAATTTATTTTTTGAATAAAAGAATTTAAGAGGTTTTATGGATTATAAATAAACTGTGGGCCATTTTTGATTTGTTTCTATTTTATGTTTTTTTTTTCCTGTTTGACCTTAGAGAATAAAAAATATGATGATACATTCATTAAGAAACAGAACAAAACTGCTACTTCTAGGCGGGTCATATATTAGTATCATGTCGTCCTTTGTTCTCCACTTTGTGGTTGCTTTACTGAAGAATCAAACATCCTGAAAGGGTTCTTATTTGTAATCATGATATTTTGATGACTGATTCAGTTTGTTTTATTAGAATCCAACTATCCATGGAATAACAAATTATCTAGTATCCTTTTTTCTTTATGGAGGTGACATTGGATTTTAAGCATGATTGATAAAAATAGCAATTATATGTTGTGAATATGCTATGCAATCATTTTTTATTAGTCACAAACTTCTTGAATGGTCAAACTTTTATGAATCCTGCAGTAATATCCCAGTGCCTTTGTTTATTATTTGTTTGATAACTTGTGTTTATTATAGGATGAGCTACGTCAACAGAAAGAGGAAGAAATGGATGATTACTGTTCACAGGTAAGACTGTTTCCACATTACCTGGTTATTTGTTCATAGTTACGTATATCAAAAAAATGTTGACATCCAAAATACAAGTTCCATTTTGTAGTATGTTTAATAAAGGGGTGGCAATTCGTTTTGGTTCGGGTTGATGGATTCATGTAGGCCAAGCTGAACCCTAACCAAGACACAATTTGTTTAGAGCGGTTATTTAAATGAGTTTAATGGGTTGGCAGGTTAAATGGGGTTGTAAACAGGTTGGTCAAAGCTAGTCGTTTGGCTTGGCAGGTAGTGCTGATTAGGTTAATGGGTTGTAAACGTGCTTGTTAAGTTGACTTGATTAGATAGATTAGCCATGTTGGCTTGTATGCAACCGAACCCATTTAGCCCCCACCTTAACCTACTGATTTCATTTTCCGTTTGTCGTCGTACTGGGAAAGTGGGAAATGCTGCTCTAATGTTTATTACCTTCTGAATAAGGATTGATATTGTTTTCTGTTGAGAAACAAAAAATGGATGGACTTATTTATGGTTCATTAGCTCTAAAGACTGCATGAATCAAATTCTTTTGGTGTTCAAATTCTTAACAGGTCCCCGTTCGGCATCTAGTATTCATGGTTCATGGTATTGGTCAAAGATTGCAGAAAGCAAATCTTGTTGATGATGTTGGCACTTTCCGCCAAGTTACACAAAACCTTGCTGATCTGCATCTGACATCTTACCAACGTGGAACTCAAAGAGTTCTTTTTATTCCATGCCAGGTAATGAAATGTTTATGATTTTTAATAGAGCTGTGTTTTTCTACCCGTCTACCTAGGGATAATGTATATGAGGCTACCCAATCATTAAATTTCCTTTAGGGATACCCATATATTGTAACCATGGACGAAGCTTATAAGGGGCCAGGGGACCCCCTGTTTTTTCGCTCAGAAGGGTCGATAAAATAGTATTTCGTCGGAAAATCCTTTGGTTCTCTTCGTTTTCTTCTTAAAAATCCTTCGGCCTCCTCCGTTTTCATCATAAAAATCCTTCGGCCCCCTCCGTTTTCTTCCTAAAAATCCTTCGGCCCCCTCCGACTTTTTTCCAAGCTCCGTCACTGATTGTAACTACCTTATATGCCACCCAAGCATATAACTGGTCTCGTTTATAAAGTATGCCTCTCCCAAATATTGTGTGACAACAAACAAGGTGTGTTTTCATCATTTTGCAGCATTCCAGGCTTCCAGCATTTTTCTGGCAGAATTGATATAAGTGAAACTGGATAAAAAAACCTGTTAATGCGTTGTTCCATTAACTTAAGGAGGGGCATCTTTGTCATTTACGTACTTGGGTGGCCTTAATGAAATAACTTGAAGATTAATGGCCTCCACTGTTAGCTATCAATTAAATTGGATTAAGAATTCAAAGAGGCAAGGAAATTCGTCAATCATAGCTACTTCTCATTATGATATAGAAAGTAATTATACAAACATCAACGAATGACGACTTTCTAACGACTATACATGCTGCTTACATTCTTATTACATTGTAGTCCTATTTTCCTTTATTACAATTCTAACCCTCTACAATTTACAAACACTAAACTGTAACTAACAATACTTCCCTCCCAATAACAATCTTTTCCTCAAGATTCAAAATCAGGAAAACGCGAAGAAAAATCATCCAAATATTCCCATGCAGCATCAGCAACCGACAAATTATGCCAATGTGCAAACTGCCAATACTTGCGTAGTCATGCGTTGACCTCTACGAATCAAACGACGATCAATAATTGATCTTGGTTGTAGAGAAAATCGAGGCATACTAGGTAATGGCATGAGAGGCTGATGAGAACCATGAGCTAATTTGAGCAATTAAACATGAAATATCGGATGCATTTGAGCTTCTGATGGTAAATCCAATTTGCAAGCCACCTTCCCTACTTTTTCAATTATTAGAAAAGGACCAAAATATTCAGAACCCAACTTTGAATCCTTTCTAACTTTCCATGAATTCTGAACAGAAGGACGGAGTTTCAAATAAACCTAATTACCTGGTTCAAATGTTCGCTCACTTCTACCCACATCAGCATATTGTTTCGTACGGTTCCAAGCCAATGATAATCTTTCTTTTAATGATTGAATCATAAACTCTCTATCTCTATATAATGTTTCCACTGCTGCAACATCTTGAGGAATTTAAGGAATATGAATTGGAGGAGGGTAACCATATAAAGCTTGAAAAGGAGATTTAAATAGCTGAATGATAAGTAGTACTATACCACCATTCTGCTAAGCTCAACCATTTAAACTACTGGTTAGGAGTATGCATACACATGCACCTTAATTAAGTCTCCAAACATCTATTAAGTACCTTTGTTTGTCCATCACTTTGGGGATGATAAGCTGAAGAATACGCCAATTGCACATCCTACAGCCTCATAAATCCTTCCAAAAATGGTTTAAAAATATTGGATCTCTATCTGATACAATCTTCATAGGACATCCATGTAGTTTAAAAATAGAATCCAAAAATTGTTGAGCCAACTAAGAAGCTGAAAAAGGATGAGTTAAAGGAATAAAGTGAGCATATTTGGTAAGCTTATCGACCACCACCCAAACACAATCTTTTCCCTGAGATTTAGGCAAACCCAAAATAAAATCCATGGATATGTCAGTCAACTCCCAAGGATGCTTAAGTCAATGTTTGAATTTTCAAGTACTTTGTTTATTATCTTTAAGTTTATTTGAAAATTTTGAATTTTGAAGTGCTATATTTATTTGATGTGTGTATTTGTGTGTTTATATATAAAATTTGAAAAAAATTATATAAAAATTACAATCCGATTATTCTTGATTAATCCCTAGTCTCTACCTCGCCGACCGACTAGCGAGTGATTTCTCCAACCATGGTAAAAATGTGAGTAGGAACTGGCAATGGTTGCAATAAACCAGGATTTGCTATTGTCTCTTGTTGACATTGACTACATTCTTTAACAAAAGGTCAAACCTGCTTATATAAACCTTTCCAATAGCAAAAAGCTTTTAGTTTCCTCAAAGTGGGATTAAATACTGAATGACCAATTGGGGAAGCATGAAACAAGGAAATGAGGTCCTGTTTAAGCTTGGAATTATTTCCTATCCACAACTTATTTTTTCTCTTTAATAAATGCCCATCTCAAGTAACATGTTTAACCTGGGTTTTAAAAAGCGCGCCTCAGGCGCGCCTAAGCATGAGGCGACCTTAGGCGACGGCTGGTGCGCTTCAAGGTACCTAAGGCGAGGGTTGTACAGGAAGCGCACGCCTTGGTGCGATTCGGTTTGAGGCGATGAGCGAGAGCTTCTGAGCTTTATGTAAACGTTACCATCTTCTGGTTAGGGCTCGTAAAAAGGAGTGTAGAATGCGAGGAACCTCTTGGATATGTAAAACTAACCAGTTGGAGGTAATTTGCAGGAGGAGACTTAGTTCGCTGGAGAAGAGACGAAGAGAAATTTTGGGGATGGTATTTTGAAAATAGAAAATGAAATATAAAAGTGGAGTTTATTGGAAACTGAAATCTGTTGGTAATTGATGGGAAGGAAAACGTGTATGGGAAAGTGAGCTATAATAATGTCTCTTTTTTATTTTAGTATTAAAACTGAAACTTTAAAACCATATATTTTTAATGTCTCTGTCTTTTTTTATTTTCAACTATTGTTTTTCATTTTATTACAATTGATTTATATCCAACTTTTTTCATTTTACGTTTTTTCTTTGGATTCTTAATTTTTTATATTATAATATTCTAGGTTGATTATAAATGAGGTGTGTCCATTGATACGTATAGTTACATTTACTTATTAATACAGTGTGTATGTTATTTCAATTAATAATATTCTTGTATATATTTTGTTTTATGCATAAAAATGTTATACATATAACACTTTGGGTTATATATCATACAGATTTTGTGCTTCTTTAGATTGTACATATAGATTAGTTATGAAATTTATACATTAAATCATAGATAAACCTTATTTATAGCTGTATTTTGGGTAGGAGATGCTAAAAACATATGGGGTGTATAAAAACAATTATATAAACATCTTGCGCCTCATGTACGAAAAGCCCACCGCTTTTGCGATTTGCGCTTTGCGCTTCGGTTTTAAACCATGTCGCTTTTGTGCGATTCGCGCTTTTTAAAACCAAGTGTTTAACCTGTTGACCCAATTCCACATGTTTAATTACTGCTTGCAACTGAGTATCTAGCTTCCAAGAATCTTTAATTTTGTCGAGTAGAATCGGATCAATAGAACTAATGCTCATTTCAAACAAAGTTAAGCCTTTTACTCTAGATAACCCATCAGCCACAACACTTTCAGACCCTTTCTTATATGAGATTTGATAGGTTTGACCCATTAATTTGGCTAACCAAGTTTGTTGCAAAAGAGTGGTAATTTTCAGTGATAACAAATACTTCAGACTTTTTTGATCAGTCTTAATAAGAATTAAGAAATTTCTTTATAATCAAATAATGTTTCCACTGTTTTACTTCCATAAGGATAGCTAGTTATTCTTTCTCATAAACTGAAAGGGCTTGTTGCTATGTAATTTAAGCCTTAGTAATGAAAGCAATAGGATGCCCATCCTGCATTAAAACTGCTTTTAATCCCTTAGCTGGAGCATCAGTCTCCACCACAAACATGCTAGTGAAATCAGGTAATGCTAAGACATGAGAAGTACGCAAGGCATGCTTAAGTTGTTCAAAAGCTGATTGGGCTGTTATGTTCCAAAGAATAGCATCTTTTTTAAGTAAGTCGGTTAATGATTTTGCCGTTATACCAAAAGATTTGATAAACCTTCTATAATAACCAGCAAGGCCTACAAACCCTCTCAACTGCTTTAATGTTGTGAGAGCTGGCCATTGTTGAATTGCTTCTATCTTTTTAGGATCAGTTTGCACCCCTTTCCTAGATATGATATATTATACCAAATATTATACTGTAGCACCAGCAAAAGAACATTTAGACATTTTACCATACAATGAATTTTGTCTCAACTACAATAATACTTCTTCTAAATCACTTAAATGTAGTTGCAAATTAGGGCTATATACTAATATGTCATCAAAAAATACCAGTGTACTTTTTCGTAATAATGGTTTGAATGAAGAATATAAGGGACTGAAAGGTAGCAGGGGCATTTGTCAGCCTAAACGGCATAACCACAAACTCCAAAAGTCCCTGATGTGTTCTAAAAGCTGTTTTATGAATTTCTCCTTCATCCATTCGAACTTGATGATATCCTGCCCTCAAATTAAGTATTTGAAAACACGGATGCCCCACCCAATTCTTCCAAAAGCTCATCAATCAAAGGAATAGGAAATCGATCCTCAACTGTAGCTGCATTCAATTGCCTATAGTCTACAGAAAACCTCCAACTGCCATCTTTTTTCTTTACTGACACCACTAGAGAAGCAAAAGCACTTTTACTGTTCCATATTACTCCAGTATCCATTAATTCTTGTGTCAATTTTTCCAATATATTCTTTTGATTTGCTGGATACATATAAGCTCTTTGGTTTTTATTGTCGCATTTTCATCTTTTAAATACAGTTTTATGATCACAGCTTCTCTTTAGAGGTAAAATTGTTGGTGCTGGAAATTAATTTTGGGCATAACGGGTCAAAGTTATATAGTATGTAATGTATGGAATTAGGTGGGTCAAGTATAAGTTTAGTTGGGTCAAATAGTAGTTAAAGATTGTTATTTAACTGTCAAATAACTACCTTCTAACTGTCAAAATAATGACTATAAATAACCTCATATTGTAATAAACAAAATATAGTACATGAAGTCAAAATTGAAGTATTTTGTCTGTGACTTTCTTACATAAAATTCGATCTGGGGTTCCAATAAATGGCATCAGAGCCGAAGATTCAAGCATGTGCGAAATAAGTGTTAACAAAAAAAAAAGTTCAAACAATCCCAAAGGATCAAGGATTATCAGATTGAATCGCAAGAGTATTCCGCAAAGGATCGACGGATCGAACGAAACAACAACGAAAAAAAGGAAAAACAATTTGGAACCAGAATCGGCGAAGGGCAGCCGTGAAATCCTCAAAGGACTATTGCATCATCTTAATCGAAATTTCAAAGAACCGGACACAAATCTTTAAGGACTAAGATTTGAATACTAATCTTGAAGGACGAAGGTTTAAGAGAGATTTCCCGATTGGCAAAGGATTGTTATCCAATATTACATCAAAACTCGTATCTGATCGAAGACATAAGGCATTGGATCGCCACTGATCGAAGGCAAGAATGATGGTACACATTTGAAGTTTGACCGTAAGTTTTTTTTTTAATTTCCAAAAACCCTTATTTTTTCTCCCAAATACGTGCGTAAGTTTGCGAGGAAAAGGAGGACTCGTATATATATCTTTAAATATAAAAAAGAAAAAAAAGTAAGAAAACATTTAATCAATTTTAAAAAAAATATTAATAATAATAATAATAATTTGATGGGAAAAAATTAAAATTATGTTTTGATTTTAAGAACATATAAGAAAAAATTTATATTTAGTTAGCAAGATTAAGAAAATCCTTTGTGGTAAAAACCTTCATGGACAAAATAATAATAATAATAATAAAACCTTGGTGGTGCAAAGACCTTTGTGGCAAAGACCGTGGTGTAAAGACCTTCGTGGCAATAAAAACTTTCGTCGAGGAAAGAAATTTTAGAAAGTAAAGCAAGATAAGGAGAAAGAAATCAAAGAAAGCAAGAAACAAAGAAAATATGATGGGCAAAGATTACGATAAGAAAGATAGCACATCTGTAGCCATTTGTGAACAAGGAAACATATCTCAGTAATGTCCAAAATTGACTGAAACAAACTACACGCAATGGGCAATTCTAATGGAGACAATATTGAAAGCATATAGTTTGAGAGAAACGAGTGTTTCATTAGACAAAATAGATGAGAAGAAAAGCAATGCAACAAAAGCAATGATTTTTCAAACATTACCTGAGGTATTCTAATGCAAGTTATGCAATATTCTAGTGCAAAAGAACTAAAGAAGTATGGGATTTGATTAAAGTTTGATTCCTTAGAGCTTATATGGCTCTAAAGGCACGTTTACAAACACTAAGAAACGAGCTAGAAGTGTTAAAGATGAAAGAATGTGAAAGTGTAAGCGATTTTTTTTGGAAAATTGGGTGGTATAAGGGCAAAATTTACAAGTCTTGGTACTACCCTTAAAGACAAAATAATTGTAAGGAAATTACTCAATTCGGTACCAAAGAAATTCTTACCAATCGTGACAACTATTGAGCAATATTCTGAGATTGATAACATGCCATTTGAAGAAGCAGTGGGAAGAATAATAGCATTTGAAGAACGTCTTAAAAGTCAAGACAAACCTTAAGATAATAATCAAGGAAAACTCCTAATAGCAAGTGCAAATGATCATCAAGAAAAGTGGAAAATGGAAGAGGACGTAGTGATCAAACTTGTGGTGGAAGAGGCTCGTTTAGAGGAGAAAGAGGACGTGGAAGAAGTGTTGAATATAGTAACAATGACAAGAGCAAATCAAAATGCTATGAATGTGGTAAATATGGCCACTTTGGATATGAATGCTTTAAAAGAAATGAAAGACAAGAAAAAGAGAAGGACCAAGAATCGCATCTCATAACTGATGAAGAACCAACATTACTATGAAGAATAAATCGAGTTCGTTATGCCAATATTAAGGGGGAAATTGTTGGAAATTAATATTGGGCATAACGGGCCAAAGTTATCTAGTATGTAATGTATGTAATTAGGTGGGTCAAGTATAAGTTTAGTTGGGTCAAATAGTAGTTAAAGATTCTGTTATTTAACTGTCAAATAACTACCTTGTAACTGTCAAACTAAAGGCTATAAATAGCCTCATATTGTAATAAACAAAATATAGTACGTGAAGTCAAAATTGAAGTATTTTGTCTATGACTTTCTTACATACGCATACACTATAAAATTCGATCTTGGGTTCCAATAGTTGGCAACTTGGCACAGCAAATACATCCTCATACTTCTGCAACAATGACTGAATATCTTCATTAATGGCATTTTGTTTCACTAAAGCCTCATGTTGAAACTTACTACCCTCCATAGATTGAAGATAAAAAAATTGTGCAGAAATAATATTGTTTCCTCCCAGAAACAATTCATTCAGTTTTTCTACAAAACATAAAGACATGGCATTGGACCCTGTACCTTTTAACTAAAACACTTTGTCTCCCACCTTTAATTTCATTGTCAGATTTTAAAACTTTCACACTATATCTTTGAGAATTTGTAACCACTGAATTCCCAAAATCATTTCATATTTAATTAAGGGAATTACCATCGCATCAGTATTCTGGGACAAAGATTACTATTCTACACGCTTTACCTGCTCCTCTCGGTTAGTCTGGTATTGGAGGGGACTTAGAGGTTTGCCATTTAAGTGAGTTTTCACGGTCATAAAAAAAAAAAGACAGTGGAAGTTTGATTCATAATATGATGATTAAACAGGGTGTTTAGTTGTTTAAATTTAGTGTGGAAAAATTTTCTAATTTAGTTTTCCAAAATAGATTATATTTCCTGCGTTTACATGTAGTCAAGCTGCTTGGTTATACCATGTGTAGTCAAGTAGCCAAGTATTAGACAAATATCTTAATCATGAAGACTTCCCTGCATAACCTGTCATCTACATAACCTCCTATCATAACTTCTCTTAGTTATGTATCTTAACTTCTCTAATCATGTCATTTATTTTTTACATAATTTATAGCATCTTGGATTACCTGTAAGATTATTATGAATAATCTTTAGACATATAGAGATAAAGAGCTATCCGTATAGTGATGCACGATAAGTAGCACATGCGTATTATCATACTACCATACGACATAATATCCTAGGGTAAAGCACATATGTATAAGATATAGAATGGTGTATCCATCAAAGTTCTCTTAATATATGGTAGGAATCTATGCATGTTTGTAAAAATCGCTAAGCGCTAGTTAGGCAGCGAGGTAAGGACTAGGGATTAATCAGGATTATTTAGGATTAATTGGATTAAAATTTTATGTGTAATTTTTCAAAACTATATACATATATGATATATGCAAAATTTTATGCATAAATTTTCAAATATATAAAGATTTTAACCAATTAAGTCATAATTTATGGGGCTAATTAATATTTGTTTCATATTTTTCTTTCTTTAAAAAGCCCATTTGTTAAAAACCCAATAAAATGGCCCATTTCTTCTTTGTTTGCTTCTTCTTCCCTGTTAGTGCAATACACACACCCCACCTTCTTCTTAAGCTGCTGCAAATCAAACGTTTCTTCTTTCTCGCCACCGCTGCAAATTAGATGTTTTTTTCTTCCCTACCACCACTGCAAATCGAAGGTTGGTTTTTCTGTTTTTGTTATCGTTAGTGTAAATGGAAGGCGGCATTAAGATTATAGGTAATCATATTAGGTCAGATTAGGACCGTACTTGACTGATGTTGATCGACTACTGATTTTTTGGTCTGATTACAAGATATTTACTCAGTTGCCAAGCGTCTAGCAACCAGTCTCTAATTAATCGGCGACTACAGTCGATTTTTATAACCATGAACTATGTCCCTAATACTAAGTTACCCTACCTCTCTTAAAAGTCCTTTAGTCATACGTCTCTGCGAATTCCTATCTTGGGCCATATTCTTAGAGAGGTGTAGTTTATCAAATCATTTATCTAATCTACTCAACCCAATTCAGTTTGAAGATGCATCTACCCGTCCCTTCCACTAAGAGGATTTCCACTACTTTAATTGTCACTATTAATTGCCTTGTCGCATGCTCAAACTATCTTATATCTTAATCTTTCCTCCTTTATCTAATCTTCGATACTAACTTCCAACATGTCTTTAAAAACTTCATTTCTTATCCTATCTAACATAGTGTCCATACATCCAACTCATCATCCTTATCCCTGCTATCTCAATCTTGTGCAACTGTGCCTTCTTGATGGCCTAATAGTCTATTTCATATTAGCATTGTTGGTTGGATGGCAACTCTATAGAATTTATCCTTTAACCGAACATGAAGATCTTGTCCCTATTGTCTTGACAACAATTCCATGTACACCAACAGGCTTGCACTTAGCGTGTAAGGTTAGTATATGTTCCTTCGCTCTCTACAAATGATCCTAAATACTTAAACTTTGTTGAATATGGGACCACTTGGTCTTTGATAGTGACCTAATTGTGATAATACTCGCATGCTCCACTAAAGTTATAGTAGAGGTACTTGGTATTCGAGTGGCTTATCCTCAACTCTTTGCTCTCTAAATTTACTCCCCACTACCCAAACTACGTCTTCAAGCTCTGATTACTTTTTGCCACCAATACAATGCCCTTCGTAGAAGGCATGCACTATGAAACTACCCCTTTGATTGCCGTTGACAACTCATCGAGGACTACTACAAAAATAAACGAACTCAACACAGACCTTTGGTGGAGCCCTGCCTCCACCAAAAAGGAACGTGTACCCTTCACAGGCACACAAACTCTCGTTTTACTCTTATTATACATATCTGATGCGTATAAAAAAACCTAATTGAAATAAAACACACCCGACGCAACCATTCATTCGTTGCTTGTCTACTTGTCGCTTCTAGGTTCTCAGGTTCGATTCAGCATCTGATTGGCTGCTCGTCTGCTTGTCGCTCCCAGGTTTGACTTAGTTTGACTTAATTCGTTTGCTCTTCTGCTAGAATATACGCATCGGATTCTATCACTCAGGTTTGCCCGTTCAATGAGTTTTATAACATTTAAATCTCGTAACATTATCAACTTTTCTTGTTGAAGAATTTTTGTGTTTAAGTTATGATACTTTTATCGTTTGTTTTATGTTAAATTGTGACTTTATAAAGTGTATCTATAATTGTAATTATTTTTCAATAAAGCCTCGAGGCTTACGTCTTGGTCTGCTTTGAGGCTTACGCCTCATGAGTCTAAAGAAAACGCCTTGAGGTTCGTTTTTTTTTCTTTTAATCCTTGGCTGAACAAAGTCGTTAGTCATTGGACTCATTCCTCTTTCAAGGATTTCCACATTTTAGTCAATATGTTGTCTAGGCCCACTACCTTAACCCTTTTCATCTTACTAAGTGTCGTCCTCATCTGTTTGTTTGTGGTACCCGGCATTAGCAGTTATTTATTGTTGTCTTCGATTAGTTTTGTTATCGCCTTCTTTGTGGTAACCCACCTGCCATTTATAAAGTCGTGAAAGTAAGTTTTCCATCTCAACTTAATCTCTTGTTCCTTGACTAAAGCACATTCATCCTCCATTCCTCCCACATTTTAAACTTAAGAACTCCTAGATCTTGTTTCTTATGCTTCCTAGGTCTAGCAATCCTAAACATGTTGTGCCCTCCTTCCTATATTTCCATGCATTCATACATCTTTTTTATACGATGTGTTCTTTGCATCTGTCACTGTTTTCTTCGCTTCTCTATTGGTCGTTTTGTATTTCTCTGGTAGTCTTGATTCTCGCCGTTGGGTTAACCTTTTGTTTTATATTTTCAATCTATCTTTTGTTTGTAGCTTTGCCATCCATTTAACTAGTGCCCGACAACCAATTAAACCGGCTTTACCTTTTGTTTAGTATTTTCAATCGATCTATGGTTTTAGTTGAGTTGTGGCCGCGTTGTTAGTTTGATTTACAATTTAGGTGTTTGGTCATTTAATTTTTGTGTGGCAGAATTTATGAATTCAGTTTAATAGAAAGTGTCAAGCTTTTGTTCATCTATGCAGTCTTCTCTATTTTTCTATTTGTAATTCCTATTTTGTGACTGATCTGGGCCAACCTTTTTTGGAATGCTAGTGGAGGAAAGACTTAAAGCTAAGCGGTGAATCTGCTGTAGAAAAATGTACATTACCTGGTGTACGTGGGTTGAGAATAACATTAAGTGCAACTGTTCATGATGTATTATACTACATGAGTCCAATCTACTGCCAGGATATCATTGACTCGGTATGCCTGACCACTTTATGATTGTATTTGTTTTTCAGGTAATAAAGATTTGGATTCTAAAAATTGCCTGTAATTTGATGTCATATTACCGTATTAGATGAGTTATTGAAATCTTGAGTTCTTGACATGTTGCATTTTGGATTTTATTTCTTTTAAATTTTGCAGGTTTCCAACCAATTAAACTGGTTATATTTGAAGTTTATTAAGAGAAATCCTGGTTATGATGGAAAGGTACATGAATTTTAACCCATATTATAGGTAAATAGGGAATTTATACCAGGGAAGATGTTGGAAATCCCTATGAACCTCTGCTGAATTTACACATAAGTCCTTGCAGTTTACTTTTCATGGTTGAATTGCTAGACATTTTTTTTAATAACCATGGAACCACGTATGTGGTAAACGTGTGGGTTCCCCCTAATACCCAACTAACCAAGGCGAACGGGTAAACACATAGAATGGAAACATGTCAAAACTCATCTGAAATTCCACCCACCCAAAGTGTATTTAAAATGCATAAAACCTTTGAATATTTTATTTTTAAAAGCTAGATTGTTAGCATATTGTTCATTTACAAAAATAAAAAAACAGAAGACAAAAGGTGTTTGTTAGTCAACCTCACCCAACCTGTTTCCTACACTTCTAGATTCCTAGCATGTGGAAAGTATTTAAATAATTAGAACTTAAAGTAGTTAAATGTTTATGTTCAAGACTTGTCCAAAGGGTATGTAAAACACATCAAAACTTCAAAATCCTAAATGGTTTTATTGTAGTAAAACCTAGATTGTTATTGTAATCATATTATTGACATTAAGTATGTATATTATATTAAGAAATAGAAAAACAAAAAAGTGTTTGTGGACCAAGCATCTTTTACGTAAAAGGGTCAATTTGGGTTTTATCTTATTTCAACCGGTTTAACAAGTAAAAGTTAAAACTCACTCAAAATATATTTAAGATACGTAAAACCTTCAAAATGGTTTAATTAGAAAAACCAGCTTATTGTCGTATTTATATTTAGCATGTTAATTGTTTACAAAACTAAAAGTAGATGAAAGATGAGGTGTTTTTAGGTCAATCAGACTGTACCTGACCTGTTTTGATCCATTATTCATGTGGTTTTTTTTTTTTTTTTTTTTTTCTGCAGGTTTCCTTGTATGGCCATTCCTTAGGAAGTGTACTTTCTTATGACATACTTTGTCACCAAGAAACTCTATCTTCCCCGTTTCCATTGGAATGGATGCACAAAGACCATACCCATGAAATTCCTCCTGATATAGATTCTTCTTTAAAGTTACTCGAAAAAGATTTAATCACAAAAAACATAGGTATGGATCTGGCAGCTTCACATGTCGAGAGCAGACATGGAAAGTCATCTGAAGCAATGGATTCTGAGACACGTGGCAGTCTGATTTTAAATGAAACAGTAATAAAATCTGGTGATTATTCAACCAAAAAGCAGTATGAAAATAATGAATTCTTATTAAGCAACTCAAGCCAAATTGATGAGGAAATTAGTGAGAATGATGAAAGCATAGTAATCAAGTCATTGAAGGAAAAGGTCTTGAAAATGTAGACCGGCTATTTCTTTAATACATAAATTATTCATTGTTTTGTTCTAATTATTAGTGTTTTTGATCTTGCAGATAGAGCATTTAAACACTAAAATAAAAGAATTAGAATCACACATGGCTGAAGGTACTGTCTTGAGTGCTAGATGTGGTGATTGTCTTTTTTGTCTCAAATGGGTCAAATAAACCAGACAAAAGAAATTAGCAAAAAGGAGAATAAGTCAAATGGGTATAATTGCTTGGGCTAAAAGTTGTCTTAAGTCTATTATTAACACATATGACCTTCTAAATCATTTTATTTTGGTGGCATTTGGTTTGCGAAAGAGATTTGGAAATGAATATGTGTTTAAAAGAAAAGGAGAAATGTATAATTGTTAAAAGAACTTTTTGTTTCCTAAACTTGGGATAAAAACTAGAACTGGTTTTTAAATATAATTTAAATAAATTGCAGTTAAAGAGAGGGGAGGAGATGACCCGTATGATAAATGGGTTCTTTAAAGACCTATCCCATGTGATAGTATTCTCTAAATCCTCACATCATGTGTTTTATCAAACCCATAATTTCAAACTAAACATCTATCACTTTCCTCTCATTTCTTCATTCCTAAACCCTCACACCAAACACATTAATAAATATTTTGGGGGTGTTTGGGACCCAATTTAAACAACCTGTATTTTGCTTATAAGCAGAAAAAAAGAATCAGGTTTTTGAAAAAGTAATAAGGATATAGGCTAGGCAAGCATATATTGGGTTAAGCTTATTTCAAATATAACCAAAAACATGCTGAATGACAGAAATTTCATTTAATTTTTTGACAACTCGATAACCTTTTATTTTACAGAATAGAATAATATTTTCCTTTTCAAAATTTATTTCATAATATTTGTCAATCAGTTGAATTGGGTATAAACTAAAATGGAGAAATACTTAGTGACCTATTTTCTTGGTTTGAATGTTTTTTTACGTAAATGTTATTTGATTGACTTGAAACTCGGTTTTGTAATATTACGTAGCATGTTATTTGTTTGTTAAAGCGGGAAAAACATGTATGCGGATCAACTTAGGTTACATGGACTTAAAGAGTTCCAATTCAACCCTAGTCTGTTATGACCTACCCACAGCCCATCCAAATTTCCAACTATAATTATTACCACCCATTGATGTTCTTTTGGATGGTTTGGCAGATATTATTATGTACTGGTTCCGTAAGACTTTAAGAATTTAAAATTGGATTTGCTATGGATTTTAAACAGCTAATAAACAGGAAACTTCAACTGCAAGAAGTGAAAGTGTGTTTGAGAGTTCTCTATCTTCAAAAAATGATTCTCTGAAGAGTTACACCCCTTATATAAAGTACACCAAATTGTTGTTCAAGGTAATGTTTATGCATTTTTTCAATAGTAATTTTTGTATTCTCTTACAAGTGGAATTATTACTGTCAAAAAGGGCTTTAGGGAGGGGTTCTCATATGCATGAAAAGATCTATTTCATAAAATAAAAAAAAATAGAAAAAAATCTTGATTTTGATCCGTACCTGCTTTATATTCATGCCAGGTGGATACATTCTTTGCAGTCGGGTCTCCACTTGGTGTCTTTCTTGCCTTACGCAATGTCCGCATTGGAATTGGTAATTATTATTTGTTATCATTAAAAGAATATTAACGCTGGGTAAATTAAACTTAGTGTGAGTATTATCAATTTTCCCAATTATCAAAAATAAAACACTTAGACACTTTTAACAATTTCTTTAGATTGTAATTGTATGGTGTTCATTGAGTATTTGACTATTTAAAATTTTAAGGTCTCACTTTACGTGAACTACCAGTGTCTTTAACCAAATATATAGTGATCTTTTACAAATTAATATATCAAATATTTGATTAATGTGTATCCTTAGTCTGTGCTGTGAAAAGCCCTTAGGCACTCATGCTTGTGCTCTGAAATAAAACCAAGTCCAGGATTAACGCCTCTGGAAGGCCTAGGCCCATAGCTAGGCTATTTTTTAAAAACAAGTGAAAAGTGTGGCTTTAATCAAGGTTCATGCTCAGAAAGTCGGGGGCTTTTTCAAAATAAGGTGTTTTATTACTTTATTTTGTTTTTATTTAGTAGCTTGAGATTAGCTATAATTCCTAAACCTAGAGTACTTAAGCAATTATCAATCACGTAATATGTAGATATATATTACAATTTTTTTCTCATCTACATATCACACAAGAGAGTGCAAGCTAATGAACGGCAAACATGCTAGTTTTTTTTTGCTTGCAAATGTTTATTTTATACTTCTATATGATCGTAAAGTACTGTAATAGTGATAATGTAATTTATGATCTTATTCTTCATGTACTATTATTTTGGTATTGGTTTTTGAACTTTTGGTATTGGTTTTGAACATTTGGTGTTGGTTTTGAAATTTTGGTACTAACTAAATTATCTTATAAGCTAATTATAATAGATTTTTTTTTATCTATGTGAAAGTCTTAATTTTAAATGCATAATAAAATTTTATCTTTTTCTCACCTATGTGTGCTTATTTTTCCTTAGGCCCCCGATTTTTATGCACCTCTTGCCTTCGTCAACATAGTCCTTAGTACAATGGACTTTATGCAAACCTGATGCCTAAAATGATAGTGTGAATTTGTATTTCATTATTTGCTTTTGAATTTCTTTTGTTTTTATTGTTCCCCAGGAAGAGGAAAAGATTACTGGGAAGATGAAAATATAGTTGAGGAAATGCCATGTTGTCGTCAAATGTTTAACGTTTTTCATCCGTATGATCCAGTGGCATATAGGTATCTTTCATTCCTTATCTTACACTTTACATATAGTAGAGCAAATTAAACATGACATCAGCAATTTCCTGGTTTGCACTAGTATCACTCTATTATAGGTTATTTGGCTATTAATTTTTGTCCATTGGGAATTGATAATGTCATATGTTTAATCATTGGACATAATTGACCTTATTTTCTAAGAACTTAAAAGATTCTAAGCATACCTCTCCTATAATGAATTATCAGTTATACCCTATTCTATTGTTATCGCATAATTAGCATTCTGTATATTAACATATCATGAATACATTTAACAAAAAAACAAGTATATCTATCAACAAATTACTTAATCCAGTCATATTAAGTTTTCTTTAGTATATTTTCAAAATGAACTCAGGTTTTTCTATTATTGATGCTTACATGATATGATTGTCAAGTTCATTAGAAAGGAAAAAAAACACATTTTATGAAAGAACATACTTTTCATAATTTAGGATACAAGATAACTTAAATATACATCCTTCTATTATAAAGCAATCAAAAAAGAGTTACTACTTACCATTTATATCCATTTCTAATTTATAGCTAGATTAAAAATGATGCAAGTTATAATTTATACTACCAGGTTAATGAACTAGCATATAAACATGATAATTTTTGTTGAAACTGTTACCTTCGGGACATGATGCATGTTTTTTAGCAGAAAAGATCTTAGTTTTGATTGGTCAAAATAGGTCATATTTGGCTCATTTTAGTCTCATAAATACGTCAAATTTTATAACGCATATACATAGGAATCGGTGTCACACCCTACGCCGCGTGCTGAATCCACGGCGCGATGAAGACTGATCGATTGAATCATGACCAAGATTAATGAAGAACAACCACAATGTATTCCTAAGTTTCATAATGTTAAATAGTTGATTACAGATCACATCTATCTACCAAAAGAATAACAACTAACCGACCTCAAAAACATTGTTTACAAAATAAAAAAAGACAAGATAATTAAACAACACGGATTTAGTGAGTTTCTATTCCATCCTAGCTTGTTTCTTGATCTGGTTCTATCTTAATTAGGTCGCCTTAGTTGTCCCTGTTCTGTGCCTATCTCGGATCACCTGAAACATGTGAAAAAGTAATCTGTCAACTACAAGTAATTGGTGAGATACATAGGTTTAAAGATTTAAAACATTATAAGTTTAATGATATATGAAAGCATGTGTCCAATATGACCTAAGCTGCTAAAGTTAATTGACAGCTAATCCATATTGCTAAAACTGCACCAATCCACCGTTAGCTATAAAACAAATTTAAGGCTAACCCTGACCTTGGTGTAGAACCCCGCCTTCCCTTGTTGTGATCACCCAGTACTAACGATAAATGATTGCGTGAACCCAAGTTTAGAAGACTAAATTAATAGCTTCCAACCTTAGAAGTCCTGAGGATAACAATTGCGTGTTTGTTTACAAGAATGTGTCCATGTTACAAAGTTTATTATGATTTTGAAAACAACCTGTACAAAAGCAATGCAATGGATTAGGTCGTGTGCCATGACAAAGCATAACTAAGTGCCTTAGATCGAAAGTTTAACTTAAAAGATTTCAAGTTTTACCAACATAAGCCAAACATAAGTTTATAATATGATTACCATTTAAGAATTTAAGTTCCAAAATAGTTATTCACATGTTCCACCCCAAAGATAACCCCAAAGTTATTCACACTTTGGTTGAGTGTGATGTGCAGTGAACTGATAGTTGATTATCGTTGCTCTCACTTATTGTTGAAGATTTGATTGTACTCAAATTCTTGATTGTGTTAATATGGTTCATGAATCATAAGTATGTGTTCATTCTTTCTTAAATGTCTTATATTGTTCAACCCGAATGTTTAAGTATGTTATGTGAACTTGTTTGTCCTTAACCAACCTAAATTTAGTCAATAACTCCTTAAGTTAAGGTTAAATAAGTTTATTATTCACTTTGATTACATGTTTGAAACTTTAGTTTAAGATAAATTTAGAAAACATGAAATCATACAACACATTACATCATGCATGAAAACCGTCATGCATAAAGTGATGTAAGTTTTACTACCGTATTGAAACCCTAATACTTATAATATCTTTATCAAGTTCTTGTAATAGCTCTAAATTGTATAAACATAAGTTATGTTTTAATTGAACCAAGTTTAGGTTGTGGAAAACAAAATCTTTGTCACTTAGGACCGGCTAAGGGTAGAAACGCCCCTTTCCCGACCCCTTGTGCTTACTTGTTTGATTATCAACTTGTTTGTGGTTGATTTTGGTTTATTCTAGACATAAGATCCTTCGATGAGGCTGTAGAGTTGGTATCGACAATTGGCTGAACTATGAGAGTCGAGACTATCATTATCGATGGGCCAAAGATGGTGGAAGCAAAAGTAATCCATCGATATTATCAATACCCCGAGTGGTTTCCCGCGCATTTGGGTTCGTTTGGTTGCGCATTACACGTTACTTTACGAATAATACGTAAATATTACGTTTTCATTATAATGGTTTTATTTTATCTTTTTAAGATGGTGATTCCTAATAAACATTTTACGTGAAATAATATTATTAATTTATTTTCGAAATTGTTTATTTTAATAATTTCGTCAGAACGTAAAATCTTCGCGCGTATTCGTACGAATCGTCACCCGTACGATTACGACGATTGTTTTACTTTCCGTTTTCGTTTTCTAATTATAAGATATCATTTAAAATATTAAACCCACAAATATATTCCTGCGAATCGTCATTCCCACGAATACATTGTTTGTATAATATTCCGTAATGTTATCCCTTATTGTTTTGAACTTGTTTCCTCACTGTGTTTATGTTTCATGATTGGGTTATTTTGGATTATGTTACTTACAAGTTATTAGATAGATTTGTAGTTGTTTAAATACATGTTTATATTAGAGGGGTGTTGTATGTATTTATTTCCTTTATCTATATCTTGTATATGGTATTCACAATCAATACAAGCACAATTACATTCAACTTGGTATCAGAGCAGTGATACCGTGACCTATCCTTTCCCCTCCCACAACCGATCGTTGCCTGCCCTCCTTCTCCGACCCATCGTCATCCCCGCCGTAGGCCATATCCGATCGGGAATTTCTTAGCCGCCATCCTCTTCGATCGGCTCCAAATCGACACCCACATCTCCGATCGGCTCTTCTCATGCCTACATGGCTCTCCTTGCTTCATTTTCTCATATTGACAAAACAACCCACAACTCTCACAAGTTTGGATTCAAGCTTTCTCCCACAAACTATGGTTACTGGAAAGCCATGATTAAACCTTTCCTGATCACCAACAATCTCTTTGGTTATATTGACGGTACAATACCATGTCCACCTGCAAACATCCCCGCCGTAGGCCCTTTGAAAAGGATGTTGTTCCACCATCACAACCGAATCCCAATTTTACCACATGGCTGTCAAATGATGCTCATGTTCGTATGTTGATCCTATCTACTATATCTGAAGCCTCTTTTCAGCATGTTCAAGGCAACTCTACATCTCGCGATCTCTGGTTATCATTAGAACGTGCTTATGCCCCCCACACTGCATCTCGTGAATATACACTCAAAGGTCAACTGTTGAGGATTGAGATGAAGCTGATGAAACAGCCTCGGCTTATCTGACCTGCGCCCAAGAGTATGCTACTGCAAATATTGGGGAGCCTATGAAAGACAAAGACATTGTTATGGTTGTTGTTGCAGGACTCCGAGACGAATACAACAGTCTCAAATCAACTATTCTGTCCCGACAACATCCCACAGCCTTTACCGAACTGCATGGTCTCTTGGCAAATCATGATTACATGATCAGGAAGTCTCTGACGACCGTCCCCACCACTCAAGCATTCATGGCAGCCTCTAACTCGACTTTGCCTGGGGCTGTGGCTTCTGCCTCTTCCCAGTCAGCCACTGTTCAGGACATTCAGCACCTTCTGGGACAACTTGGCCTTCACAATCAGCCTACAAAAGCAGCCACAACTCAAGCTTTTACACCAACCGGGGCGATATGGGTCGCGGCCGTAACTTCAACAATCGTCAGGGTCGCGGTTCCTCCAACTCTCGCAACACAGGCAGTTCAAACATGAGTCAATTCTCATGGGCTTCGACACAAAATATTGTTTTTGGCACCTGCAATAGGTGTCGTATTGGTCACATCCCCTCACAATGCCCAAACTGGGATCCTGCTACTATTAGGGGACACCAACCGTCTGCCAACTATGCTGATTCTCGGTCTCAGGCATCATCTTCATCTTGGCTTCCTGACACAGGATCCACAAATCATGCTGCTCCAGATCTCTCGGGGTTTGAGTATGCTGAACCCTATTATGGCGAGGATAACCTTCATGTTGGCAATGGTATTGCTCTTCCAATTCTTCACATTGGTTCACAACGTTTCTTTTCTCCTAATAAAACCTTTTCCTTAACTGATATTCTTCATGTTCCTCAAATAAAAAGGAACCTTCTTTCTCTTCAAAAATTTTGTCATGATAATGATGTGTTCTTTGAATTTCACTCTACTTTTTTTGTCGTGAAGGACAAATTTACAAGCACTACCCTCCTCACGGGTCCAAGCAATGATGGGCTCTACTCCATTACTCTTCCTCAAGTTAAACAAGTTTCCAAAGTTGCTTTCTCATCCGTCCGTGCTTCACCACACACATGGCATCAACGACTTGGTCATCCACATTCGCAGCTTTTGCAGTCAATGATCTCTAAATTTTGTTTACCTGTTTCTAATAAAAAGTTTGGTTCCGTTTGTGATTCTTGTCTTATTGGAAAATCCTCCAAGCTAAATTTACCTTTGTCTGATTATAAACGTTCTCATATTTTGGATTTAGTTGTGTGTGATGTATGGGGTCCAGCCCTTGTTTCTTCGTGTGATGACCACTTTTATTTTTTATTGTGTGTTGATCATTATTCCAAATTTATGTGGTTCTTTCCTCTTAAACGAAAATCAGATGTCTTTGATACGTTCAAGCATTTCTTACTCATGGTTGAACGCCAATTCAACACAAAGTTAAAATCTGTACACACTGATTGGGGAGGGGAATT
This sequence comes from Mikania micrantha, assembly GCA_009363875.1. Lineage (NCBI taxonomy): Eukaryota > Viridiplantae > Streptophyta > Magnoliopsida > Asterales > Asteraceae > Mikania > Mikania micrantha. The sequence continues at coordinate 100,810,932 of CM018693.1, read as the reverse complement.
TCGTAAGCTGTCGCCATTTTTCACTTCTCTTGGTATAGTCCATTGACTCTCGTGTCCACACATGAGTGAACAAAATGGTTTGGTCGAACGTCGACATCGCCACGTGGTCGAAACCGGTCTTACCTTACTCGCTCAATCTAAAGTTCCACAACGTTTTTGGCATTTTGCATTTGACACTGCGGTATATTTAATTAATCGTATGCCCTCTCGCACCAATGACAGTCTTTCACCCTTCGAACACATGTTTCATCGCAAACCTAATTACTCATTCCTTCGGGTTTTCGGATGTCAGTGTTTTCCTCGTCTACGAGCCTCCAACAAACATAAGATGGATTTTAGATCCCTTCCTTGTGTTTTTCTAGGTTATAGCACCGCCCACCATGGGTATCGGTGTTTTGATCCCACTTCTGGTCGGATGTATGTTGCCAGGCATGTTCGCTTTAACGAATATGCCTTTCCTTTTGCTGTCTCCCAAACACAGTTTCCACCAACACCAACTCCACCATATTTCTTCTCTTACCCTATACCCACAAACCACCCTCCATCTTCATCAGTCCACACTTCACCACTCTCTCCTAATCTCCACGTTGACCCAACTCCAACCTCATCTCCACCCACACCACTAGACTCTCCAACTACCCCTTCCACCACCCACACATCAATCCCCTCCTCCACATCAGCCTCTACTAACCCCTCAACCTCCTCTCACACTCCACCACCACCCCCCCCCCGCACCATTTCGTCCCTGTCCATCAAATCTTCGTCTCAATCCTAAACAGCTAGAACGTTACACTCCATCTTCTTTTCACACCTCCTCTTCCTCGGATAGCGAACCAACTTCTTTTACCATTGCTAACAGGAATCCTCGTTGGAAGCTGCTATGGCTGCTGAGTACTCTGCTCTTATGAGAAATGGCACCTGGTCTTTCGTTCCTCGTGTCCCAGGCACCAATATTGTTGATTGTAAATGGGTCTATAAAATTAAAAAGGATCAACACGGTGCTGTCACGCGTTACAAAGTGCGCCTCGTTGCAAAAGGGTTCCATCAACAACCGGGCATTGACTATAATGACACGTTTAGTCCGATTGTTAAGTCTACAACAATTCGGGTTGTTTTGTCACTTGCAATTACAAGGGGCTAGTCCCTTCGGCAATTAGATGTTCAAAATGCCTTCTTGCACGGGGATCTTACAGAGATTGTTTATCTCAGCCAACCACCAGGATTCGTTGACCCACAGAAACCGGATTACGTGTGTCCCCTACGTAAGTCACTCTGCGGGCTCAAACAAGCTCCCAGAGCATGGTTTAATCGTCTCTCCATGGCCTTGATTGCTCTCGGTTTTAAGGGTTCAAAAACAGATCCCTCTCTTTTCATTTACTCAGCACATCGCACGCTTCTGTATATGCTAGTTTATGTTGATGATATTATTCTTACCGGCAATGATCCCCGGGCCATTGATCGTGTTGTTCACAGCCTTAGCACTACGTTTGCCATTCAAGACATGGGTCTTTTATCTTACTTTCTTGGCATTGAGATAATCTCAAAAGGTAAAGATTTGGTTCTTTTCAGAAAAAGTATATTTTGGATCTGCTTCGCAAGGCTGGTTTATCCGAGGCCAAGCTGGTTTCGTCTCCTCTACATACTACAACTAATTTGGCCATTGGTGACAGTCCACTTTTTGATAACCCGGTTAAGCATTGTCAGGTTGTTGGAGCTCTTCAGTATGTTACACTCTCAAGACCTGATCTTGCCTTTGCTGTCAACAAAGTGTGTCAATTTATGCACTCTCCTTCTCAAAATCACTGGTCTGCCGTTAAACGCATCCTCCGCTATCTTCATCATGACTCGACTTCACACCTTCAGGCTTACACGGATGCTTATCTGCAGGCGTTCTCAGACGCAGACTGAGCTGGTTGTCTGGATAACCGTCGATCCACCGGGGGATTCGCTATCTATCTTGGCAATAATCTTATTTCTTGGGCTGCTCGCAAACAAAAGACTGTATCTTGGTCATCTACAGAGTCTGAGTACAAGGCTCTTGCTGACACTGTTGCCGAGCTCACTTGGTTAGAAACTTTGTTACGAGAATTATGTGTTCCAATGAGTATCCGCTCCTACACTATGGTGTGATAACCTAGGTGCTACATATCTGTCAACTAATCCGGTGTTTCATGCTAGAACAAAGCATGTAGAGGTTGATTTTCACTTTGTTCGTGAGAAGGTTGCTCAGAAGAAACTTGATGTCCAGTTTATTTCTACTACGGATCAGATTGCTGATATCTTCACAAAACCGCTGCCATCACAACGATTTCTTCTCTTGCGATCCAAGCTAAAGGTCGCTTCTCGGCCCTAGCTTGTGGGGGACTATTAGATAGATTTGTAGTTGTTTAAATACATGTTTATATTAGTGGGGTGCTGTATGTATTTATTTCCTTTATATATATGGTATTCACAATCAATACAAGCACAATTACATTCAACTCAAGTTATATTGTCTGGCATCGGATTTCCCCGTTAAATGAGAGAATCCCATGTCTTAACGGTTATGTGTACAAATCATGTTTACCTGTTCAAAATGAATATTCACAATCTGATTAACAAACGAACTTATAATTACAAACTAGTATTACAAGTATCGTCCGTACATGTGATTACTGTACAGATGTTACAATCGGTAATCCTTTTCATATGATTCTTTTCCACATCATAAATCTATAAAAATGGTGATGTTTTAACACCTGGCACTAAAAAAAACTGGTCTTTTGCTCAGAGTCGAGCCGCTTGTATGTAAAGAGTATATAGACAAACGTCCAGTCATTATTCCTTATCACAGAGGGGGAAAGAGACTGCATGTTGGATACCAGGTACATGCTCTACCCTTGTATATTTATGAACAGGCCAGTTTAAATTGTATTTAGTCCCAAAACGGGCCAAGTGGTCAAACTTATAGTTTAATGAAAAAGGGACCTGATCAAATGAGTTGAAAGCTGCCTAAAGTTTTTTTATATAATTTATAGTGTTTTTTAATCATAACTAGTGCAGCCGTAATGAACTAAAAATAAGAAAAAGATTAGGCTTGGAGAGCACCTTAACTTTAATTTCCTGCCTCTCTCTCCTATTAAATACATTTTATATTAAATAATAATATTAAATATTGAATATACTTTTTATGCATTTTTAAATTAATTTTTTTAATACATTAAAAATATATTAATATATAAAAGCACACATATTTAAAAACCAATTTATTATGAATTATAGAATTTTCAAAAACTGTTTTCTTAAAACATAATGTTTAAAGAAACAAACTTTAAAACAAAAAAATTTGGTTCAAAACACAGGTGGCCTTTACTGGCATCCACTTGCATTTAACCTAGACTTTTTTTACGTGGAAAAAAAAAATTGCTATCTGATCAACCTGACCTATTTTGACCTAGTACTTGTGCTTAAGCCAAAGCTGTGGAAATTGCTACATGATAATTGGACGGTGGGGTACTGAATAGATATTATTTGGGATTTTTCAGGATTAATCAGATTGATATTTATTAATATGTAATTTTCAAATATATATATACATACTCAAACTTTTATATATTATTTTTTAAATTAAGATAATTTTTCAAATCCTTCAATGATTTTGACTTATTTTGATCGAGAAGACCTAAAATAAGTCGTTAAAAACCAAAAAAATGGTGAAAACCCAAAAGAATCAGCCTTTGAGCAATTAAATCCCTTAAACTCGCTGATCCAATTTTTCCCGAATTGGTGGACTGCCGATTAATACAATAGATTTAGTGAAATCGCTTCAGTCTCTGGTTGATTACCGATTAATCTATGCCTAGAACCGATTTTTCCAACACTGGTTTAATCATTTGTTAAAATAATGCATATAAGAATGGTGCAGGAATTTGTAGAAGGAGTTGCATCACGCTCTCAAGTGGTGGTTGATCAAATGACCTTGGCAAAGGTTGTCACTAATTGGCTTACAAAATGATAAGCATTTTTTTTCCCTTTCTATCAAAAAGATTTTAAATGGGATTTAACCTTTGTAGGTTAAAATGCTCACAATATGCCAATCTAGGGACAATCATGATCATGAAGGTAATTTTATAAGCAAATAGGAAAACAACATTACTTTTGTGATTCATCTGAGCAGATGATGCTCTCTTTTCGTTTACTTGGCAACTGGCTGTCATAACTAGTTTTATTTTATTAACTATAGATTGGTTAAATATGATGTTTTTACGCTTTTGAATTCGGAAAGATGACATTTTTAGTTTTTTGAGATATCAAGAAATTTAGAAGGATATATATGAAAGTTTAAACTTTTATAGTTAATTACTAGTATGTTATGTTTAGCAGAAACGCCGGAAGAACCTGAAGAAATTGAGAGATCATATGGTTCGATAATGTTGGAGAGGTTAACAGGGAGTCAAGATGGGCGAATTGATCATGTACTTCAAGTATGTATTTTTACTTAAGGTGTCAATTGGACCCATTTATATTCAAATGGATCGATCTGGGTTATTGTTTCTCTAAAGTTTACAAGTAACACAGGTTTAGTGAAAATATTTAACTAGATACGAAACATGTCAAATGAGCCGAGTGGGTTGAAAATTATCTGAAATGCATAAACCTTTAGAATTTTTTTATTAAATCATGTAGATTATCAATAATTGAAATCAGAATAAAGTGATGCTGCCTGTTTAAAGTCGTGCTAAAAATCACACCTGTCAATACGTCCGGCCTGACAGTTCTGCCTAACCTATTTTTTTCCTGCAAGTTAAGTTATTGTCAACATCCATGCTTCCATCTTTGCATGAAATGTTAAATTTAATCCTATAGAATATGGTCAATTTCATTTGCGACTGAAAATATTATATTAATTTGTGTGTTGGTCAAAAATAATTTTACCAACATGAAATTTTGATAATGCAGAATAAAACATTTGAGCATCAATATATATCAGCTGTTGGAGCACATACGTAAGCGTCTGTTACTACTGATAAAACATTTGCGACTGAAAATATTATTCACTATCATATAATCACTAAAATACTGTCTAGTGGTGGGTAACTTTATAATTTCTTCACTTTTCTTTTCTGCAGAAAATACTGGAGAGACTCAGATACTGCACTATTCATATTGAAACATTTGTATCGCGATATACCAAATGAACCCAAAGAACCCTTGGAAAACACCTCAAATCAAGAAACTGATGATGGGGAAGAGTTATTTGACGATGAACAGCTTCCTTTAACTTTTGCTAGTGAGAAAATTTTGAAGCAACTCTCAATTAGAGTCAAAAAGTTCAGGAACCAGTGAATCATGCTGAGTTTGCTCTTGATCTGTACATAATGTAATTGCAGGTAAATAATAGGATGATTATTTTCACCTTCTCAAGTTTTTTTATTTTTTTTTTATTTTTATTTTTTTATTTTTAAATGCTCTGACTGGCCAGTTCATGTAAGAACAGGTTTATTTTGGCTACATTTTCAGTTGAATTTAAATTTCAAATGTCGTAGCTCATAACCAACATACTTATTAATATCTCACTCAGTAGCAGGGTATGTTGACGTGAGATGAACATGAATCTTATCTCTATCAAATAGGATGAAGGAGACGCTCCTTGAAAATTCAGCAATAACGGGATAAAATGTGTCAACGTGACCTATCTTCTAAAACTTAACCCGTTTCGAACCAACTTGATATGTTATTTGATCTCAAAAAGTGCCCCTCAGTCATGAGACACATGAGGTTGTTGCAGCACTTCATGTCCATGTGGCCAAAGTTGGTCAAAACTAGGGATTGATATGTAAAAACAATTGAAAAAAAAGAGTAAGACAAATGAATGGTTTATACTTAATGAAAAGGCCAAGAGAGATGTAGCCTTTGGTTGTGCGTACATGAACCTAGCGTCTTGGGTCTCACGCCTTGACTTTTGGGATTCAAAGCCTCCGAGTGTCTCATGCTTTTTAGTTATCCAACCAACGATGGGATGTTGACACCTTTTAATTTTTCAGTCTCGTTTTCTTACTCGTTTATTGGTTGTATACTTACAGGATCAGATGCTTCAGGTTTGACTGGAAGTTCCAGAACCCAACCGCAAATAATTCCTCCATCGTAGGAAATGAAAACTTGTACCAATATGTAAGGATGAATGGATGATGTAGATTTTGTACAATATGAAACATCGTGCTTTCATACAGAAACTTGTAGCCTTGAGAAATGTACACTTGGTCCTTATACAAATTGATTCAAGATTAAAAAAAAAAAAAATGACAAAAAGGCGCTTTTGACATGTATAGAAATCACGGCTCTACGCATACTTGGAGACTTGTATATTATCATGTTTAGTTGGTAGTTGGTAAAAGAAATCAATATCAGTACGTTTATTTAAGACAATTTTATCAAGTATCTTATATGCTTGATTAGTATATATTTTTTTTAAAAGGCGAAATAGAGCTCACTAGCATGCCTATCCATACTCGAAACGGATCCCTTAGACCCAACAACCCATATGCTGCGTCAACAGTCTACTACCAACTCTTTGGTATCGAAATCCCAGGTGTTGGTGAGCGTTGTAGTACCTGAGCAAATCCACCTACTTGTTAGGATGAAACCTGTGGGAAAAACGACATATTAACTTGCTTTGGCTGGTATTTGAATCCATGATCTCATATAGCATATTCCTTATGAGAATCATGGAATGTCAGTTGAGCTACAAGCACTTTGTCACACCCCAGCCGATGGTTAAATACGACGGGGCGAGAACGTGACTGTTCAAAAGCACATGATCAACTATAAATGTTTAATAATTCATTCAACCAAATTACATTTTCTTACAATTCAAAGTAAACAAAGTTCAAACAAACAAAATCAAACATTCAAAGATAAAGTTCAAATTTTTATTAATGCTCTAAAGTCCAAAGCATCTTATGTTTTGACTTATGTGGATAGCTCATTGATAGTTGTCTTCGCTTCAATCTTCTTACTCCGTTTTTCGGTAAGTGTTCCAACTTTCACGTGGTTGTGTGTCAAAGTAGCAACAAGGCGGATAGTAGCTTCAAGAGTGGTAGGGTTGCTAACAAAGACAGTGTCTTGAATCTGCATAGGAAGACTGCTAATATATTTCTCTATAGCTCGGTCTAGTGGAGTGACTAGGTGGGATACTAGTAAACTTACTGTCACACCCCGAGCCGGCGGGCTGGATCGACATTCCCGTCTGGCGGAATGGGCCCGGGGTGCGATATCGGGTGATAATCAAAGTGATCAGATTGTTACACGCCACATGTTATATAATGAGAAATGCTAAATTGAAATAGAATTACAAAGTTAAATTACATCAGTCGTGTTTCATAATTTAACAATGTAAGTCTACCAAAAAGAATCATAAACTATCTATCTTGAATTTTCACAAGATATACAAAATGATTCATGTGTTGATATCCAAAAGATATGCATATCCAAAAGATATGCACATCCAAAATACTAGGTCCTGGCATCCTAGTAATAGCATAAGCTCCAAAAGCTTAGACCTGTTCGTCACCTAAGAAGTCATGCAAAAAGATCAAGTCAACACATGGTTGGTGAGTTCATATAGTTTTGTAATGAAAATGATTTTTGAACAAACCTGCTGAGTGACAACCTTAACCTCACCAACAACACCTATCCTATCCAGTCATGTATGCTTATGTATAGATCATACGTAGGGTCAAGCTTACCGCCAGCCCAGCTGCCAGCTCACCACATACTGGACTGCATATGCTATCGTTATTAATGATAATTAAGTGTTTCGCTCCCTACCAACATCCCACTTGATTCGTTTGATTCGTTTTTGATTCTTTGAATTCACCCTGTGTTGCTCGCTCCTCATACGATCATCCCCATGATCCCATTGTGGAAGTTTGAACAAATATTTAAGATGCTTAAATAAATAAACATTCAAATAAACCTAACTCCTGATGATTTTGGTCTAGGTCAACTCGAGTATACTAGTCTGCCAATCAAAGTGTAATATCCGGTTTTCTTGTACTTTAAACATATAGCAATTATATTAAAGGAATATTAATATTCATAAGTCTTTAGCTGAATTAGTGATAATATGCGAAAAGAAAAGAACAAAAGGAATCTGGTATTAATAGATCTTAAAGAAACATACATCATCTTATATTGATTTAATTAAGTGTCAAACCGACTTCATATCTAGAATCCTAACTTGAAAATAAGGAAAATGAGTGTAAGCGAAATCACGAAACGAGGCTCCGATTTCAAGATACGCTAAGTCGAATAAAGCATTCAATAAGAGGTCATATGTATTGAACTCTTCAGGTCTTGAAATTATAACCATTGGAAAGATCTCGAAAAATCGTGAACGTAGGCGAAAACCGCGCGTAAAACGGAGTTCGTATGCTCAAGTTATCGCGAAAACAAAAAACGAGTCAGATCGCACCAGAACGCGCCACGTGGCACCACGTGTCGACATGTGACAGGCATGCAAAATCTTAAATCCCGGGCGTACCGCCCCGAGCCAAACGCTGGGCCAGGCGATGCGCCCCGGACCCAGATTTCGCCTATAGAGAGTAGATCACCAGATGTTGAATTCTGTCGAAATTTCTCACTTTCCAGTTCTCAAATCCAAACACTACACCTCCAAATACCCATATTTAACCCCTCCAATCATCTAGTATTCAACGCAAGGTACTGCCGAACTTCTGTAAGGTATAAATCTCGTATAATTTCGATTTGTTATAATGCTCGTTTTAGATCTTATTATTACTATATATAATAAGATTATGATTAATTGTTCGGTTTAAATCAAAAACACGTCGAGGTTCTGCCCGATTGGTTTTTGAAAAACAAACAATTATAAGCAGAGGTTCTGCCCAATTGTTTTCATAAAAATCAAGGAATATAAGTCAAGGTTCTGCCCGACTTAAAATCTAAAAACACTATTGGATAAGCCGTTGCGCTGCCCGTTTAGAAACCCTGAAATAAAAAGCGGTTTGCGTTATATGATTAAGATTATAATTATGTTAGGATATCCATGTTAATAGGATATCATTGTGAACTTGAGAAAGTGAAGGATAGCAAAGAAAGTTAGCTCGTTGTGCATAACTAAGTTAAGGCGAGTTCTATGAGCCCTGTTTTACTGTTTTAAGTACTTTTGGCTGATGTGAATGTTATATTAATAATATTTTGATGTATATGATATTATATTGATGCCAGGATGTTTCATGTTTATACCAATGTTAAGTAGAGATAATGCCGAATTTTATGTACGTATTTTTCAAAATAGAAAAAGGCAATCCGAATCTTTGGTTTGAAAACAAATTTACAAAAAGAGTTTTTAAGAGCTCTAAATCTCGGATTCTAACAAAGACATGGTCCTAATATATCAAAGGTGTGTAGCCATATGCTCCTTCGATATAACAGGATGATGTCGGTGTATAGGTCTTAGGTAAAGACGGTGTTTCGAAAAAGAATTCTTGCACTACGGTGCTGATTATAAAGTTTTTAAAAGAGATTTTGAAAGCACCTTTGGGTGAATAAAGTTTTTTAGTAGTTACGTTCGGGTAAAACAAAGTTACCTTCGGGTGAACAGAGTTACCTTCGGGTAAAACAGGGCACTGTCAGGTGAACAGAGGTTTAATTAATGAATGTTTTTGGTATAATATGATATATGTATATTGATGTATGATTTTATGAAATGTTTATGAAATAAATAATTTGAAATGAAAAGATGTTTACTAAACTTAGAACTCACCAGCTTAAGCTGACAACTTTTAACATGCACATCAGGTAGAGATGGTGAAACCTCAGCTAGTCGAGGTAAGAAACAGTTGGCATAAGTGACCCTGGATGGATGTTGGCTGCAGGTTTTAGGAAAACTGGCATAGATGTAGATCATGGCTGATATGTTTACTGCTGTTGCTAATCAAAATTCTAAGATACAAAGTATTTTGATTAGTGAAACTGAATCAGGAAGCACAAATAAAGTACCCAAACTACTTGATTTGACTGATTATGAAAACTGGAAAGGTCGGTTTGAGACACATCTCAATGGTACTGACACAAATCTTTGGGAAAGAATTTTATCACCATATGAACGACCAAAGGTGGTGGGAACAGATCTGGATCAAACTCTTGATAGATTGGATGTTGAACAAAGAAAGAAATATGATTCTGAAAAGAAAGCATATTGGATGTTGAGTCAAGCAATTCCTAATCAGATTCATCATCAATTTGATGAATATAAAATTTCATATGGTTTATGGAATGCTTTAAAGGCAAGAATTGAGAGAAACACCAAACTCAAGAAGATGAAAGCCACTGATTTACATAAAGAGTTTGAGAATTTAAATTATTTTGGAAATGAAAGTCTTGAAGCTTTAATAACCAGATATAGACATTTGTTGACTGAAGTTCGTAAGTGTGGAACTGAGTATACCGAAGAAGAGAAAATAGATTGTTTTGCAGATGCTTTGCCTGAAAGATGGAATTCGTTGGTGTTGATTTTGAGAGAAAATGTACCTGGAATGACACTGGTTGAGTTTGTCCAAAAGTTAGAAGAACAGGAAATGAAAGATAAAAGAAAAGCGAGAAGAGTTAATGTAACACATGATCCTTCACTCTATGGTGCTTTTGTGGTTACACCTCCTGTTTCTTCTGCAAAGATTCAAACAGCTTTTGTTTCAAATACTGCTGATAGTACTTCTGTAGCATCTGCATCTGCTAGCTCAAGTTCATCTTATTCTGTGAATGAGAAGAAGTCTGATTCTTCAACAACTCCAATTCAATTAAATACAACTAATTTGGTAAAAGTAACTGTGGAGGCTGTTAGAGATCATATGTCGATATTGTCATGTGTTGTCAGTGCCTATGATGAACAGATAGCTGGAAAGATTGGAAATTCAAATCTTACTTTTGAAGATTATGAGCAGATAGATGATGATGAGATGGAACTGATTGATACTCAGTGGGTTTTGGCTAGTGCAATAAGAAGAATTAACAGATTTGAAAAGAAAACTGGAAAGAAGTTTACTTTCGATAGGAACACAAAGTTTGGATTTAATCCAAAGGCCACACAATGTTACAATTGTGGTGAGTTGGGTCATTTTGCTCGAGAGTGTAAAAATCCAAATAAGCAAGGAAACTTGAATCTTTTCAAGCCAAAAGAAGCTTATCAAAAGAAAAAGGAAAAGCCAGAAGAATCAACAAACGCTTTAGTTAGTGTAACAGATGAAGGATATGACTAGGGAAAAGAATATGACGATTTAATGGGCGCATTTATGGCTTCTCTGGATGAAGAAACAAACAAGGGAAAAGGAAAGGTTGAAGAAGTAAATAATGATCTTTTAGAGGTCATTGAAAAGTTGAAAGAAATGAATGCTCAATTGACTGCTGAACTGATCGAGTGCACTGAAGTTAACAAAAAGTTGGTTTCAAGAGAGAAAGCTTTTGATAAAAAGATCATTGATTTGGGAAAAGAAAATGAATAATTAAAAATTAAAGTTTTGCAAAATAATCATGCAGTTTCTGTGCATCTCGAGTCAGTACAAAAGTTGAAAGTTGAATTGTCAGTAGCAAGAGCAGAAACAGAAATGAATAAGAGCAAGCTAGAGAATTATTAGAATTCTCAGTATGTTATCGATTATTTTGCTGCCATGCAAAGATCATCGAATGATAATACTGGCTTGGGATTTCATTCTGTACCACCTCCTTCAAGCTATGTTCCTAGACCACAAATTGATCCAAATTTGGAAGTTCATCCAGTTTCTTTGAATGAACATGGGTCTGAACAAGTTGTTGAAAATGCCGGAGTTTCATCTTCTGATGAAAAAGTGTCACTTGATAGTGATGCTTCAATCATTAAAGATATCACTGAGTCAGAATATTCATCTGATATTTTGAGACAAAATGGTTACCAAGTTAAAAATGTTGACAAAAGGAGTTTGAAATCTCAGAAGTCAAAAGCTGAGATTAAACAAGTTGAGAAGGTAGTGCTTAAAACCACTCAAGTTTCCAAATCAGTGATTAAAGCCAAACCAACCACTACTCTTAAACCGATTGTGTATGTTAAGTCATCTAATACACATCAAGGAGAGTCTAGTGGAAATTTTCAAAAGAAAAATATGGTTTCTAAAAAGGTTGAAAAAGTGGATTTTTTCTTTGACAGGTTTGGAGTTGGACATAAAGTTAAATCAAAGAGTTTTCAAAATCAAATGAATAATTCAAAGAAAAAATCAACTGGTTTGAGAAACAAAATCTCATCTGCAAAGGTTGTTTCAAAACCTTTCAGTTCATCAAAGTATTATGATGAACCCACACCAAAGAATCATTTGAAAGATAGAAAATGTTACCGATGTGGTAATATGGGTCATTTGGTTACTAATTGTAATTTGGATTACAGTTCAACTGATTGTAGCAGTTTTAAGTCTTTTTCACCAAGAGAAACACGAAAGTGTTTTACTTGTTGTGGTAAAAGACATATTTCTGTTAATTGTTCAAATAACAAAATCAGAAAGAGTTCTGATGAGGAGTGTCGGGCGAATGGTTCAGGTGGAAGTCCTAGGAGGTTTAGACCTAGTGAAGATAAGATGAAAGTTCTTAGAAAATTTAATCCTGATTGTTTTTGGGTGAAAGAAGAAGATAATCAAAAGAAAAAAGTTTTTGAGAATAAAAGAAATGTTAAAAAGATTGTGAAAATTGTGACTTCATCTGGTAATGATTCATTTGATAATTTTTCATCAAAATCATTTTCAAATCAACATTTTAAATCAAAATCATTTTGGAAACTCAATGTAGAGCCCACTACACGATGAAGACTGACAAATTCAAACATTGGAAGAGTCAAAGTCCAGATTTTTGACATTTTCGTGTACATGTACTTCGAATACACAAAGTGTTCAAGTACTCGAAGTCGTTTTGTGTTAGACTTCGAGTACATCTAGATTAGTATAAATAGACGTATTTTTGTACTGGTTTAGGTTGGAATCCCGAGGCATTTGCTCTCAAGACATACTGAGGCACTTGTACTCGAACTTTCAGTATTAATCCAAAGATTATATTTTTCTACTTGCTTTCTTGATTCTAGCATGGATTCCGCACTTGTTTGAGTCTATTGATGATGATTCAGAAGATAAAGTTTTGTTCTTGATCCGGTTTGAGACCTACAAGTGGTATTAGAGCCTGAGTGCTCTTTTCATCGTCAAGGTAACAATTTTTTTAAGCAAGTTTAGTAATTTATCAGTCTTTTCTACTCCATCTAGCTACTGTGTAAATTTGAGACTCCAGATCTTATGAAATATTTTTATAAAAATTTTCTTAAGTATTTTCGAGTTCAGCTATTTCGAGTACAGATAGAGTGTTTAAAGGTTTGCCACAGTTCGACTACAAGAGTTTCGAGTTTCGAGTACAAGTTTGGACATTCGAGTACAGGATCAAATTCGACTACAAGAATTTTATTTTATTTATTTATTTATTTTCAGAAAAGTTAGAAATTTAATCGAAATAAAATTGTGGGTGTGTACTCGAAATCGAGTGCACGAAGGATGTGTATTCGAAACAATCCTATAAATAAATGGGTCAACCACAATTTCGAGTACCAGTTGCATCTTTTACTTCGAATACAGATTTGCTCACAAAAGGCGATCTCAGTTTTTAGACCCGTTTTCATAAATCCACTCCGATAAACTTGTAGATCACTATAGGCGATCCTAGGTATGTGTTTTCATCAAGTTTTGACCACGAATTTGAAAGATACAGGTGAAACTAGATTTCGAATACACGATGTTCGTTTACAGAGAGTTTTTGAGCAAATTTACTTTGAAGGACTCAAAATTGAAAGGCAATCTCTGAATATGTTGGTCGCCTCTTGATTCCGAGCACATTGAACATGATCAGAAGTTCTAAGGAGTAATATTGTTGGACTTATGAGAATTCTCGTGTTCTCGAAATTGGAATTTCGAATACAGGCAAAAACTTCGAATACAGCTTGTTTCGTGTACAGCCTGCATTTCGAATACAGCTTGTTTTGTGTACAGCCTGCATTTCAAATACACGCTTACTTCGTGTACAGCCTGTACTTCGTGTACACCTGCTATTTCGAATAAGCCTGTTACTTCGAATACATCTGTTATTTCGAGAACACACATACTCCTTCGGACTTAGAACTTTTTCGTGTATGACTAATCTCGAGTACACACAAACTCCTTCGGACTTAGAAAATTTTCAGCATTTCGTGTTTCTCGATCTTGAACTAACTTAATCTGTTTTGTTTTCAAATGGCTAACTTACGTTTTGTGCCGAATCACAACATGACATCATATCTTGGAGATCCACCTGAGAAGCATTCTGAGTTCAAGAGATCTTGTCACCAGTCAACTACGCAATCATGGAACATCCCTCTATTGTGACTGATTTTATTCAGGGTTTCTGGAGCACAGTTGAAGAACATATTGATGCACACGGGGCGATTAGCATTGTGGGAAAAGTTCAGGGTCAACCTATTACTATCACAGAGCAAATACTTCGGGAGTGTTTGCAATTTGGAGACAAGGAATCTGACCCGGTTGAGCTTGATCAGGAGCTGGTAAATAGGACTGTGTATCAGATGGGACACGAAGGTGCGTATCCTCCAACAGAGAAGAAATTGCTACATCCTTACTGGAGATACCTGGCACACGTGGTCACTTAGTGCCTCTCCGGAAGGAAAGGAGGATATGACGTTCTTAACCAGACTCTCAGTTCCTGCCTGGTAGCCTTAGCGCTTGGAGTCGATTTTAACTTCTCAAAGATGATCTTCATTGATATGCACGCTAACATCAAAGGAAGAAGGAAGGAACGATTTCTAGCTTTCCCTCGATTTCTGCAGATCATCATCAACAAAAGATATTCTTCTCTGACTCCCACACTTGGTACTTTGGAGATCAAGAGGATGAGAGACGACAGTTTTGGTTATATGAAGATGAACAAGCGTGGGAAGAAGCAGTACACGGGGGAGAGGCCACTGATCAAGTTTGGACGATTTGTGGGAGATGTAGATGTGATAGAGGATCAAGGCACTCCCGTTGCCTTTGTTGCTGACGAGCACAACATTCCTAATTTGGGTACACAGACAGGCACGACTACCGAGGGACACGTCTCTGAGGCGTCCTCATCTTCTAGTGAAGATTTCATTGCTGAAAAGCCTCCACCGACAAGGGAAGAAAGGGAGGAAGCACAAGATGTGGATTACACTCCTACCCCCGAGTCGTTGCCCAAAAGAAAGAGATTGAAGACTATGTCCAAGGGGACTAGAGATCCCAGACTTCAGAAGATGTTCTCTGGTTTATCCTTCTCATCAGTTGCATCGATTCTACCACCTCCACCTTCACAACCACATCCACCTACACAACCCAAGCCACCTACTCAACCCAAGCCACCCTCAAAACCAAAGCCACATTCACAACCAAAACCGCCAACCAAACCCAAACTACTCATCAAGCTCCCTGCTCATTCCCCACTGACACCTTCTACCACTCCCATTCCTCACATCGAGACTCCACTATCTCCGCCTCATTCACATAGTGATAAGGGAAAATCTCCCTTGCACTCAGATTCACCATACGAGCCGAAAGGAGCACCTGTCGATCTTGAGAGTCTACAAGACAGAGTTTTCCAGCTTGAGAAGAAGTCGGATGAAAAGGATGTGAATATTCGAATAATGCAGGACGGAATGCTCAAAATGGCTGACAAACTGAATAAGTTCCAAGGGCAACTCAAGATGCACCAAAAATTCATGAAATTCCTATGTATGGAGAATTACGAGATGAAAAAGGAGATTAACACACTAAAAGGAATCGAGAACCCAGAGTCTGATGATGAGAACAGGGATGAAGATATGGATGCTGATAGCAGTGATGATGATAATGATGATGATGGTGATGATCAGAAGGAGAAGGATTCGTCAGAAAAGAAGGATGACAAGGATGATGATGATGGTGGTGACAAGAAAGAAGATGACTCCTCTGACAAAAGGGATCAAGGGCCTCCAGAAGATAAAGATCAAGGAGGAAACACTGGAAATCCATCCTCATCAGGAAAGCCCACGAGTGACTATGATGATCTTTTTGGAGATATTCCTAATGATATCCTTTTTGGAGAGTGTGTGCAACCAGATGAAGCAACAGGAGCTGGTCTTGATAATTTCTTTGATGATTTGCCCTAGGATTTTGATTATGAATGGCCTGGTGAAGAGGTTAAGGATGGACCAGAGAACGTAGTAATCGCAGATGTGGCCAAGGATCTTTATGTCAATTACTTGTATGCTCACAGGTATATTGGTCATGAGGGTCAGGAGATTCCACCACTAGGAACCGTGATTAACAGCTGGTTCGAAAAACAAAAGGATCGGACTCCGGCTCCTCTCGAAGTAAAAGCTACTTGGCTAGGAGAGATGAATGAGAAACTTACAGAGCACACATTCATTTCAGATGACCGATCACCGTTTGCTGTACGCAATGATAGGTCAAATATTTGCTGCTGGCTTTTCGACAAAGAAAGAAATATCTACCTAGTCAAGAGAATGAATGGCAAAGTGGAGTATTACAAGAGGCCACAGGATTTCTGCACTATGCCTAAGGTTGATCTGCGAAGCATCAACGATGCCATGTTCTTCAACCCATCAAAGGACAATCAAGCTGATCTGTTTGCAAAGTTTTTAAAGGATCAACGCGATAAAGATTTTCCAGTGATGCGGACTGCTAAAGGAAAGCGTTTTGCTTCAACATGCATCATTGATCCGCACACCGAACAGGCTATTCCAGTGTCTCTAAGGGCTCCTGATAACTCACTTGCAAACTTCTTGTCTTGGTATTTCGATGAGAAGACTTATCGGCCGTCATCTTGAGGAACAAGGACGACATTAATGATATAGACATGATCTTGGATCTGATGGATCTGCTGAAGTTTGGAAAGGAAGATATGATGAAGCTGCACCAATCTCCATCAAAGTATACGGCAGATGGGATGAAGAGGCTAAGCCCTATACGCGCACTGTTACATATGCCATTGAGCTGAAGCTCTATGCTGGAGCTGGACCACACTCTGTCTCTCTTCCTATTGGATAACTTCGCCAGTCTAGGGGGAGTTTGTAGAGCCCACTACACAATGAAGACAGACAAAGTCAAACATTGGAAGAGTCAAAGTCCAGATTTTTGACATTTTCGTGTACATGTACTTCGAATACACAAAGTGTTCGAGTACTCGAAGTCGTTTTGTGTTAGACTTCGAGTACACCTAGATTAGTATAAATAGACGTATTTTTGTACTAGTTTAGGTTGGAATCCCGAGGCATTTGCTCTCAAGACGTAGTGAGGCACTTGTACTCGAAATTTCAGTATTAATCCAAAGATTATATTTTTCTACTTGCTTTCTTGATTCTAGCATGGATTCTGCACTTGTTAGAGTCTATTGATGATGATTAAGAAGATAAAGTTTTGTTCTTGATCCGGTTTGAGACCTACAAGTGGATGTTCCTGGCATATGACTGGAGAGTTGAATTTGTTAAGAAATTTCAAGTTGGTGAAAGGAAGTTATGTGAACTTTGCTGGAGACAAAGGAGGTCAAATTACAGGGTTTGGTAGTTTAACAAATGGAAAGGTTTCATTTAATAATGTTAATTTTTGCAAAGAATTAATTAACAATTTGTTGAGTGTTTCACAGATTTGTGATAAGGGTTACAAAGTGATGTTCGACAAAGGCAGGTGTTATGTACTCATGCAAGGATTTCAGATTTCTGAGGAGTGGATTCTGACGACAGCTGATCGTAGCAAGGATCTTTATGTGCTTGACATGGCAAAGGCGGAGACAGTGAATAAAGTGGAAACATGTTTGGTGTCCAAGGAAACTGAGCAAGATACACGTTCATGGCACAAGCGAACGGGACATATTCATATTCGGAAGATGAATCATCTTGTGCATAATCATTTAGTTGAGGGTGTACTTGTTAAACATTTTAAACTTCCGGATGTGTGTGTGTCATGTAAAATGGGTAAACAGAAAAGGAAGTCTCAGAAAACAAAGAAAATCTTTTCTATTGATATGCCACTTGAACTTCTTTACATGGATTTGTTTGGACCAATCAATGTGAAAAGTATAGGTGGTGAATCTTATTGTTTTGTTGTGACTGATGACTTTTCAAGATTTTCATGGGTTATGTTTTTAAAGCATAAATCAGATACTTATGAAAATTGTGTTGTTGATAAATAGGTTGGAGACTTTGTATAAGTTGAGAGTGAGACGTCTACGATCGGATAATGGGACTGAGTTTAAGAATCACCAAATGGAGGAATTTTGTAATTCCAAAGGCATTCAGCAGCAGTTCAGTGCACCGTATGAGCCTCAAATGAACGATGTAGTTGAAAGAAAGAACATGACTTTGATTGAGTCTGCAAGAACAATGCTAGCTGATTCTAAACTTCCCATTACTCTTTGGAGTGAAGCTGTTGCTATAGCTTGTTTTACTCTTAACAGAGTTTTAATTGTTAAAAGACATAATAAAACTTGTTATGAATTGCTTCAGAATCGAAAGCCCAATTTGGAAAACTTGGAACCTTTGGGGCTCCTTGTACAATGCTAAAGAAAGATTCAAAATTCAATTCTAAAGTTGAAGAGGGTTTTTTTCTTGGCTACAGTCTTCCGAACAAACGTGTGTTTAATAAACGTACGGGTGTTGTGGAATTATGGTATCATGTGGATGTTCAACGGCATACACCTATACTTGACGGAAAGTGTCCAGATTGGCTTTTTGATTACAATAAATTATTTGAGTCTTTTAATATGTCTTGAATTGTTTCTGATGATGAAATAATCTTACAAATGTTGTATGATTTGCAGAATTTAGAAGAACAAGGTATTTCTTATCAATCTGAAGATGGTATTACTGCATTACATGATGAAGGCACTTCAGAAGTAATTAATAATGATTGGTCATTTGATGATGATCATGATGTTTTTGAAGATGCTATTTCTCATGATCAAGATACTGATCAGAATATTACAAATCTGGATCATGATATGGGTGCACCGCAAGTGCCTGTCACACGTGTTCATGTTAATCATCCGATTGCTCTGATCATAGGAGATCCAACTGCAGGAGTACATACACGAAATATAGTCACAAATGAAGAAAGTTTGTATGTGGAGTTAGAGAAAACTCATGGCAGTCAAGAGCTTTGGATGCATTCATCATTTATTTCAAAAATAGAGCCAAAGACTGTGACTGAAGCTTTATGTGAGCCTGCTTGGGTGGAGGCGATGCAAGAAGAATTGAATCAGTTTCAAAAGTTGGGAGTTTGACATTTGGTAGATTTGCCAAAAGGAGAGAAAAAGATTGGTACTAGATGGGTGTTGAGATGTAAACGAGATGACAGAGGCGTGATTGTCAGAAACAAAGCTCGTTTAGTGGTTCAGGGTTTTAGACAAGTTGAAGGAATTGATTATGATGATCTTTTTGCACCTGTGGCAAGACTGGAAGCAATTAGACTTTTTCTTGCTTTTGCAGCCACAAGAAGTTTAAAGTTTTTCAGTTGGATGTAAAATCAGCATTTCTGTATGGTTCGTTGAAGGAAACCGTGTATGTTTGTCAGCCACCGGGCTTTGTGGATCCTATCCATCAGGATCAGGTTTACCTCTTGGACAAAGCACTGTATGGTCTTCATCAGGCTCCGCGTTCCTGGTATGAGACTTTATCAACTCACCTTATTGAACACGGGTTCAATAGGGGTCAGATTGACAAAACTTTGTTCTTTCGGGAAAAGGGCGAGGACATTCTTCTTGTTCAGATTTATATAGATGATATCATTTTTGGATCTATCGATGAACAAATGTGTTTGGAGTTCAAAGAGGTGATGATTGATAGATTTGAGATAGTGCAATGTCAGATATCAGTTTTTTCTTGGGTTTACAAGTTGATCAAACTGATAATGAAATTTTCATTCATTAGACAAAGTATATTCAAGATGTGCTAAAACGGTTTAGCATGCTTGATTCAAACCAATTTCCACGCCCATTCAGCCTAATAACGGGATTGAGCCTGATCTTAAGGGGGAGTTGATTGATCCTACCCTTTATCATGGGATTATTGGAAGTTTGATGTTTCTTACTGCCTCAAGACCAGATATTGTATTTTCTACAAGTATCTGTGCAAGATATCAATATAAACCTTAAAAGTGTCACATCTGATAGCAGTCAAGAGAATACTTCGTTATCTGAGGATACACCAGACACCGGTCTGTGGTATCCTAACGATGATAACTTTTCCTTCGATGCATACAGTGACTCTGATTATGGAGGATGTAAGACAGATGCAAAATCCACAACTGGTGGTGCACAATTTTTGGGGGATAGATTAGTTTCTTGGCAGTGTAAAAAGCAAACATCTGTGGCTACTTCAACTTGTGAAGCTGAGTATGTCGCTGCTGCTAGTTGTTGGTCACAAGTATTGTGGATACAACAACAGATGAGAGACTATGGTTTGAATTATCTTAAGACCCTAATTCATGTTGATAATAAGGCTGCTATTGCTATAACAAAGAATCCAGTGTATCATTCACGTTCTAAACACATTGATATTAGGTTTCATTTTATACGCGATTGCTATGAAAAGAAACTTATTGATGTGGTGAAGATACATACAAATGAGCAACGAGCATACCTTCTCAGCAAAGCTTTTGATAAAAATCGTTTTGAGTATTTACCAAATTAAATGGCATTCGGGTCATGGGTGAGGTCATTTCAAATCAACTTCCTTCATAATCAACTTTTATTGACTTAACATCAGATATTTTTTTAATATTTTTGTGTTTTAGTTTTTAGGGGGAGAAAATTTTGAAAACTCAAAAACATTTGAAAAATCAAAAACACAAAAACATAAAAAAAATTAAATTTTGAGAAATTGATTTGACTTAATGAGAAATGATAGTACATTGTACTAATTGGAAGCACATCTGTATCATACTAGAATGTAAACATAAAGAGCATTTACAATTACTTAGTATGATGTGTTGGTAGGTTTATAACTTAGTTAAGATAACTTTTGACAAAATTTTGATTATATTTTGTGGGAAACAGTTGCTTAGAACATAGTGCTTAGCTTTGTCTGGAATGAGTGGTGATTAATCTTACAAAATGTTTCTTGAACAAAAATTACTAAATTACTAGTTTTGATCATGAATTTAATTTTTTAAAAGAAATTCTAAATTTTGTTTTTCTTTTGTTTTAGTTTAAAGCTGAAACATTCTTTGCGTATACTTGCGTATCGACCTGATTGTTATAGCTTTAAAAACTTCAAATTTATTTTCTTGGTTTGATTAAGTTTTGGACAATCTCTGCGCATATGAGAATATCGATCTGATTCTTAAAAGCTTAATCTTAAATTATTTTTTCAAAGCTTAATCTTAAATTATTTTAATTTGTTTTACATTTTGTTGTTTTTGAAAAAGAAATTCTATTTTGTTTTTGCATGATCAAGCTAGTTAAAATTGTGTTAAATTGTTTCAAGAAAATGATTGTTTGTTTAATTATTCACAAAACGGGGATGGGTTCAAGTAAATGAAGAACATAAAGTATTTGATGGTTTTGTTTTCAATTGATATCTTAACTAAGTAATTAAATTTGAAGAGGATTTATATACTGACAATCATCTTTGAATTGTAATTTGCTGATAAATATATTTATTAATTCAATCAGATGTGTTGATGATTGTAATACAAAATGATCTCATGTCTGGATCTTTCTCACCAAAAATATGTGTTTGTTTTGGTTATTTTCATTTTTAGGTTCATTACATTTGTATTGAGTTTGATATAAAATTTGAAAAAAATACAAAATTATTTTTGGTTTTTATCTGGTGTTAAATCTATAATTTTTGATTATTTGTTTTAACTCTAAAACATTAAAACATTGGTTTGTTTGAAATTTTAAATAAAATTGATTTTTGAAAAGGTTTGCTTGGAGGTTCGTTTGATAGGTTTGTGAGAAGGTTCGTTTATCAGGTTTGCTTAGAGGTTCGTTCAACAGGTTTGTTGAAAGGTTCGCTTGATAAGGTTTGTTGATAGGTTCGTCCAAAAAGTTTTGTTGACATGTTCGTTCAACAGGTTTGGTTGAAGGTTCGTTCAAAAGGTTTGTTCACAGGTTCGTTTAAATACAAAGGTTCATGAATAAGCTTCGTCACTTTCATCAGAACCACTTTCACGAACCTTCGCAATTGATTTTGATTTTTTCGATTCTGGATCATTCAGTATCTTTGCCATATACCATTAGTTTCGGAAATGTATTGTGATTCTAAATAGGTAAATAGATTGGAGTTTCACCGGCTAGATTTGTAGATATTTTGATTTTTAGATCTAGTTAGTCGAACTTATACTTATTGATTAAAATCTGTTTAAATCTAATTTTGAGAGAAATTGCTTTCATTAAAGTTGTTCATCTATGAATGGCGAACCTTTGGATATAGTTTGTTTAATCTAATTCATAGATTTGAATTTGGATTTTAAACTGGAACAAGTTCGTGTAAATGAACACAGGTTCGTTGATTTGAAAAGGTTCGTTTGAACTTGATAGGTTTGGGCCGAACCTCTTCACATTATTTAACCGAACCTTGTATGGTCAAAGGTTCGTTTGAGCATAAGGTTCACAGTAGATTCAAGGTTCGTTCATTTATAGGTTCGTGAGTTTTAAACAGGTTTGTCTTGTAATAAGGTTCATCTAATTTAGGTTCGGCACATGGAGGGTTCGCTGGTTCCATACTTAGAAATTTTTTTATTTTTTTTAAATTTTGATTTTTGATTTTTTGATTTTTTTTATTGGTGTTTGTTTTGTTTGTAGGAATGGCAAATCTTACCATTGGGGATAAACACAATCTGTACGCTTATTTAGATCCAACGACAAAGAATGGCAAGGAGTTTTGACCGATGATCAAGTTTTTGAGACGATCGAGGATTTATTATGCTATCTCCAACTCATGCAACATTTATAGATCGCATATTCAGAGTTTCTGTGAGTCTGCTAGATTGAATACTGTGGATGATGCCTATGTGATTGAAGCTAATGTGCTTGGTCAAGCCATTAGAATTACTGAAGCTGATATCAGGAGAGTATTGTAGTTTGGAGGTGAACCTGCAGGAATGACTTTGATTCCTGGAAGGTGTATCAAGGGATGCTTTATGAGAATAAGATACTTTGGAGTATACAGTGAGTATTCTATCAAGAAAGGAAAGTTGCCTTTACAGTACAAGTACTTGGCTCATGTACTTCTTCACTGTCTTAGCATGAGGAAGGGTACTTTTGATGAGTTGAGAGATCTGATGAGGTCTGCTATGGTGGCATTGATTCTGAACAAGCCGTTCAATTTTTCTGCAATGATCTTCAGATACTTGTCAGACAACGTTACCAAGGCAAAAGACAGATTTTATATGTATCCCATATTCATTCAGATGCTGATTGATGAAAGACTTCCTGAACAGAATTTGCCAAGGGTTGCTTCTGATATTCTCAAGTTAAAGCACATGACTGATTCTAGTCTTGGACAAGTTAAGATTTATTAGAAGAGTACTGATGACATACTGATAAAAGACTTGGTGGGGCATTGTGCTAGAGCTAACTACATTGCTCCTTGGATGATGCTTGGAGACATGAAGATTCAAATTCAGAAAGTGAACAGTTGGATGATGATGATGAGCAACAACCACTACCTCCTCCTCAAAATCCACAAGCTAGACAGTCTCAAGCTCAATCTTCTCAGTCACATCAACAAACACAAGATCCAGTTCAAGAAACACCAAATGTATTTCCTACTACATTGGTTCCTCTTCAAGTGATATATCCAGGTCAACAAGATGCTCAAAGACAAGAAGATGGTACTGCTTCTTCTCCACATGTTGATGCTGAAGATGTTGGAGCTGAAGCTGAAGAAGAATCTACTAAATCTGAGATGGAAACAGTTCAAGTTGGCAACAGAATGGTGAGAAGACTAATGAAAAGGCCAGCACAACAACAACAGAATGAGGAAGAAAGAGAAGAGGTGAATGATCCTAACTTTACAGTTGATGAATCAGAGACATCAAGGCCTAAGAAGAAGAAGAAGAGGATGGCTAAGGTTCCTAAGAAGAAGAAGAAGTCAAGGACTCCTAGGATTATTGTATCTTCTCCAGTGACTATATCTTCTACACATGCTTCTATTTCTGTATCTATACATGCTTCAGTTGCTATGTCTGTTCGAGAAGCTACTGTTTCTACTTCTCCAATTCATGATCATTCAGAAACTTTCATGCCTAATCCTAAGTTTGTAAATGTTGCATCATTCATGCCTTCATGTGTGAATGTTACAACAGTTACAACTTCATTCCAAGAAGCTTCTACCTTCAAAGGTGGTTCTTTGTTTGAGGGATTAGATGATCTAGACTTAAATTGGATTATGATGACTCTGAGTTGAGACAGAGAATTTCTATTCTATCACAAGAGTTTGACAAGTACAGGAAACAGAAGGAGAAAGCTGAAACTGAACAACCATCTTCTTCAAGTCAAACTGATATGGATGTGATGAGAAATCATATTGCTCAACTTCAGAAGTGGAGAGAAGAGGACTTGCTGGAAAAGAAGTTGATGAATGATAGAATTGCTTCATTGGAGATATTGACTGAGAAACAAAGTGTTGAACTTGCTGAGTTAAAGAAAGAGAATCAAGTGCTGAAGCAAAATATGAATGATATTCAAGTCAAAGTTAGTATTTCTGATACTTAAGCTGAATCTACTGGTGCTAGTGTTGATCCAGTATATGTAAATATTGATGATGAAGAAGAGGAAGAGAGAGTTGATTATGAAGACTCTGACATTGATGAACATCCAAGCTTTAATGCTTTCAATAATGATGGTGAAGATGATGATGGTGATATGGCTGGAGTTGGAAGTTCAAGTAGATTGAATTCTATGACTGGAGCGATAGTGATTTACAAGCCTTCTGGAATTTCGTTTGATGCTAATCTTATTTCATCTGTTTCATCTGATAAGGCTACGGATAATGAAGAGATTGAGATTGAAGATTTGACAGAATTGGAGTATCCAAAGCTAGTTGTTGATGGTTCTTTACCAACTTTTGTGGAGTTAATCAAAGAAAATGTTGATGTACATTTACAAAAGATGTTTGGAGAAGTGAATGAAGATAGAGACTTGGAGGAAGGAGAGATTGGAGGTGGATATTCTAAGGAAGATTTAGCTGTGTTATTTGGAGTGAAAGTTAATGATTTGCAAAGTGCAAATGATTCTGGAAAGATGGTAGCTGGAGAATCAGATCAGTCTTTTGAAGTTGAGCAAGATGATCAGGTTGATGAAAATTTGTATAATCTACAATCTTTGAAGCAAATATTTGATATTGAAGTTCAGAAAAGAGTTCCAAGTACAACTGGTGATTCAATGAAGATCAAGACTCATATGGATATGTGGAGAGAGAATCAAGAAGAAAACAAGTATATCATTGATCATTTAATGATTTTTAAGCAAATGGTTGAAGTGTTTGATGAACAAGTTAAAGAAGATCATTCAAGACAATTCTCAAGATTCAAAATTGGATCTAAATCTAAGATGAGAGGAAGAATTGTGAGTTATGATTACTTTCACAACATTCCTGGAAGTTTGAAGAACAGAGGATGTTATGTTGTTAAAAGAACTAATGGTTGTCAATATTTTGGGAAAGCTTTTGACATTATGTCATTACCTTCTTTTGAGTGTATGCAATTATCAAGACTGAGAATGATAAAGTCTATTCAGACAGAGCACAATGAAAGATTTGAGAAGCTGTTGAAGAAAGAAGCTAAGACTGGCTGGAATTGGTTGGTTCCACAATTTTCAGTGTTAAAGCATAACTCCTATGTGTATCCAAAGCCAAAAGTTTATTCTAGACCAAGATTGAGAAAGATAGAACAAAATTGGAATGCTTATTTCAAGTTTTGGTTCTATGATGAAAGAACTTCTGAAACTGTTATTCCATTGAAAGAAAATGAGAAGTGGAGGGTGATTAGATTGCTTGATCTAGTTTGGTTGGTTAATTGTTCAAAGAAAGATATTGATCTACTTAATGAAGTTGAAATCTATGCAAGTGAAGGGTTTCATGATGTTGGTGTGAGTTATAAAGACATGGCTGTTCAATTTCAAACAATAGCAATAATGTGTTACACTCTGGGAATTCATTCTGGATGCAGATGGGATGATGTTAATTACTTGTATGTTGAGTTGATGAAATTGAAAAAAGAGATAGATGATAGAGATGCAAAGTTGGAAGCTGAAAGACTATCAAAGATTCCAAAGTCAGTTGTTATTCGTACTGCAGATAATGCTTGTGAAGATCAGACAGCAAGTGGAACTCCGATTGCAGATTGAAGACAAAGACTTTGAAGATTTTGAAGAAACTATTAAGGGGGAGTTTGTTAGTACATTTTGTAATAGTTTGCTTTCAAAATGTATAAGTTAATGTAGGTTTTGCTAAGGTTTGTCTGGCCCACGAACCTAAGCAAGGTTTTGTATAGGTTCGGCGAACCTAGGGATTGTATTGTAAAGGTTCGTCGAGCGAACCTCAAGGTTCGTCTGGCGAACCTAAGGGTTCGACTAGGTTCGTTTGATTGTTATGTATATATAGCAGGTTTGTCTGTTAGTTTTGGTGTGTGTGATAGATCTTAGATTGAGAGAACCTGTGAGAGAGATTTGAGAACTGTGTGTTCTTGTTCTATTTCATTGTAATCAGATTCTATTGATCAATGAAGTGATGTTTTTATAAATGATTGTGTATCTTTGATTCATATAGATCTAATCTAGATTCCGCATAGATTTGATTGTTAATAGAATTCCGTTGATCGATCAAGAGCTAATCTACAAAAAAAAATAAATAAAAATGGTTGTGTAACATATATGTAATCGGGTTTACTTATGTATAATATGTTTTATTTCCGCTGTGATTGAGTTGTCTCTATTTAATCATTGTGCTTATGAGTAAATCCAATGAAGTAACATGTCTCAAGAGATGGGCGTTACACAAAGGTTCTTAGTGGGGTGGTGGATTCTATAAATATCATCAAACATGTGGGCTATAAATCAAACGGTCTAGCTAGAACTTCTTGAAATATAGGACTTTTGTTACGTTTTTGATCCGTCTAGATCCGTACTTTTTTCATCTTGATTCATTCGCACATGTTATCTTTGATATTTCCCATACATTCCACGAAAATGATTTCTTGTTTCGTACTAGCTTCTTTGAAAATGTGTACTTGATTCGTTGAACAATGAATACTTGATTCCTTGAACAATGTACGCTCAATTCGTTGAACAATGTTTACTTGATTCGTGTAAGTTTGGTTGGATGAATGCCACACATATGCATATACGATATTAGCATGTACAAAAATAAGCAAAAGCGTGTAAGTTGTTCAAAAACAGTTGTATGCAATGTTTTCTCCCCCAAAGGTAGAAAATGTAAAAAGGGGCCGTGAACTCACCTGTTACAGCAGTCCCGGTGTGTATGTGTTCGCGTCTGCGAATGCTAGCACCTGCTAGTATGCACCTATAACCATATAGGTGTAAGTATGTGTTTTGTGGTGTGTTGTATCCCATACAACTCCAAGTGTCGGTGTGCTCAACCGAGTGTGTGTGTTGACTTGTGTTGTCTCGACGAATCGTTGGTGACACGATTGTTGTGTTTACGTGCCTTAATGCACCTAAGACACCAAAATGCATCCTATGACTCTAATCACATAAGTTACCATTTTTAGAAAGTTTCCAATTTAGGAAAGTGTGGTTATGAAATCCCATTTCATAAAACTAATAACTTCCAATATGTTTATAAAATCATGTTTTAATATTTAAAACGCATCGTCGGCGCATAAATCATCATATACGCCGTTTTGCCCAAATAAGGTTTCCTTATTTGGAAAGTATCCGTTTAAAACTCATTTTCACAAATCAAGGTTTCCAATATACTTAGAAATCAATTCTAAACATATTTCAACAATCAAAGTTCATCAAAAGCCTTTAAAACATCAAAAGCCCTCTTTTGATTTTTAAAAGTTTCCATTTATAGCAAGTTTTCACAAAATCGAGTTTTTAACAAAATCAAATATCCCAATGTGTTTCTAAACACTCCAATATGCATTTAACAACATCTAGACATGTCTAACATGTCTAGATCATTACCAATCCAAGACTTGCACATAAAAGTTTCCTTTTATGGCAAGTTTGTCCAAATCATCACCAAATCAATCAATGACTAAATCAAAGCTCAATCTAACATTCTAATACTTTAAAATCAGTAAATCTATAGCATCTACACAACAAATCCCCAACAAATTTGAGCACAATAACCGTAAGGAGTTGCATGTGGGTTTTTAGCCCTTGCATGTACGATCTAACACTAGGAAAGCGTTTAAAACTACCTTAGAGCTACAAATCCCAGCAAAGACAGCTTCTGGTGGTGGCAAGCTACTGGCTTGATGGTCGTTTCGAGTTTCTTGACGGTTCTCGACACTCTCCTCGATCTCCAAAGGCTTCCAACACCAACAATGGCTTCCAATGGTGTTAGCAGAGGTTTCAGCTTGATTTCAGATGGGTTTTGGTCGCAACAGTGAGTGGTAACTCGGAGAAAATGGGAAGGAGTTCGACTGAAATGAAGTGGGTTGGTTTATATTGAAATTTTGATCTGCATGGCCTTCGCGTACCGCGGAGGCCGATCAAAATTGTTTGCCGCGTACCGCGATAGGATTCGGGAGTCTCGACTCCCGATTTGCTTCGCGTACCGCGAAGCCTTTCGCCGAGGGACCATCGCGTACCGCGTTGAGTCCACTTCCTTGATTTTCGATTTCGATGATTCGATTTCGCTCGTATTCGATTTCTAACACTTATCTTAAGCATCTAATGCTCGTTTAAGCACATAAATACAACTAGCACATAAGTTTGATTGATCACCAACGTTCGTGAGACTCATGTGTGTTTCGATAATTCCTCGAATTATCTTTGATAGTTTGTGTTCGTGTGTAACGAAGTGTTTGCACGCTTGATTAATCCTAATCAACGTGTAATGCACAATTCAATAACTCCTCGAATTATTGTCTTGTGTTAGTGTTGTGTTTGCCACACTTGGTTTCCAAAACCAATGTGCAATGCAATGTATGATTTGATAGTTCCTCGAACTATCGTTTCGTAGTCGTTTGTGTTCAACTCATCTAATTAAACATAATTAAATGAAATGCAACAAGTATGTATGTGAAATGTAAGAATGCAAGAGTTGCAATTTACCTGAAATAGCCGGGTGTCACATCATCCCCTTGTTGAAAGAAATTTCGTCCCGAAATTTGGTTGTTGTTGGTAGTGTTTGAGAAAAAAGAGTGTTTGAGAAACAAAAATTTTCCGGTTGTCACATCATCCCCTTGTTGAAAGGAATTTCGTCCCGAAATTTATTCGTTAGTGTCGGCGATCGACGTTGTTTGCTTGAAGAGATGGGGATATTTGTGCATCATCTGATCTTCACGCTCCCACGTGAATTCAGGTCCGCGTTTCGAGTTCCATCGAACTTTGACAATGGGTATCTTACTCTGTTTGAGTTGTTTGACCTCACGGTCCATGATCTCTACCGGCTCTTCCACGAACCGTAGTTGTTCATCCACCTGGATCTCATCCAGTGGAACTATAAGTGTTTCATCTGATAAACATTTCTTCAGGTTCGAAACATGAAATACGTTGTGAACTCCGTCGAGTTCGGCTGGTAAGTTGAGTTGGTATGCCACCGGACCAATCCTTTTCAGGATCTCGAATGGTCCAATATACCGTGGGTTCAGTTTGCCTCGTTTACCGAAACGAATGACGCCTTTCCAGGGTGAAACTTTCAGAAGGACTTTGTCTCCTACCTGAAATTCCAAAGGCTTTCGGCGTTTGTCGGCATAGCTCTTTTGACGATCACGAGCTGCTGCCATGCGAATTCTGATTTGCACGATTTTCTCCGTCGTTTCGTGTACAAGTTCCGGGCCAGTGAGCTGACTGTCGCCCACTTCCGCCCAGCAGATGGGTGATCGGCATTTCCTGCCATAGAGTACCTCAAAAGGCGCTGCCTTGATACTGGTGTGGTAGCTGTTGTTGTAGGAAAACTCCACCAACAGCAGATGAGTTTCCCAGCTGTTACCAAAGTCTACTACGCACGCTCGTAGCATATCTTCAAGAGTTTGTATCGTGCGTTCGCTCTGGCCATCAGTTTGTGGGTGGTATGCTGTACTCATATCCAACCGTGTGCCAAGTGACTTTTGTAATGATCTCCAGAAGTTAGAAGTGAATCTGGCGTCTTGATCTGAAATAATGGAGATTGGCACTCCATGTCGCGAGACTACTTCCTTAACATAGATTCTGGCTAGTTTTTCCATTTTGTCATTTTCCTTTATCGCAAGGAAATGTGCTGACTTAGTCAGTCGGTCCACAAT
This sequence comes from Mikania micrantha, assembly GCA_009363875.1. Taxonomy (NCBI): domain Eukaryota; kingdom Viridiplantae; phylum Streptophyta; class Magnoliopsida; order Asterales; family Asteraceae; genus Mikania; species Mikania micrantha. The sequence goes on along the minus strand of CM018693.1, from coordinate 100,780,444 downwards.
TACCCAGATAGTGTCACATCCACTAGGAGTACGGGGTAATTTGGTGATGAAATCCATGGATATTTGTTCCCATTTCCACATGGGGATCTCGGGTTGTGTGAGTAATCCAGAGGGTTTCTGGTACTGGATCTTGACTTTGGCACAAGTCAAACATTTGCCTACGTAAGTAGGGATGTCGGCTTTCATATGTGGCCACCAATAAAGTATCTTCAGATCATGATACATCTTATCAGATCCAGGGTGAATGGAATATCGGGATTTGTGAGCCTCGTCCATCACAAGGTCTCGTAAGTTTCCATGATGTGGAACCCAGACGCGTTCCATGAAATACTGTAAGCCATCGGCTTTTTTCGTAAGTTGTTGTTCCATTCCCCTTAGTGATTCAGCCGCTAAGTTTTCAGGTTTCAGTGCCTCCACCTGGGCATTACGTATCTGTTCAGGGAGATTGGGAAGGATTGTGAGCTGTAAAGCTCATACCCTCTTGGGTTTCAAAGTGTTTTTCCGGCTTAGAGCATCGGCCACCACATTGGCCTTCCCTGGATGATACTTGATAGCACACTCATAGTCGTTAAGAAGCTCGAGCCAGCGACGTTGTCGCATGTTCAATTCCTTCTGCTCGAATATGTGTTGGAGACTCTTATGATCAGTGTATATCGTACACTTTGTAACATACAGGTAGTGCCTCCAGATCTTGAGTGCAAATACCACGGCTCCATGTTCCAAGTCGTGGGTGGTATAATTCTTTTCGTGGACTTTCAGTTGTCGAGAAGCATATGCGATCACCTTTTCCCGCTGCATCAGCACACAGCCGAGTCCTTGTATCGAGGCGTCGCAATATACTACGAAGTCGTTCGTTCCATCAGGAAGAGATAAGATAGGTGCACTACAGAGCTTCTGCTTGAGAAGTTGAAATGCATCCTCCTGTTTGTCAGTCCAGAGATACTTCTTGTCCTTATGGGTTAAAGCTGTAAGGGGTTGTGCTATCTTTGAAAATCCTTCGATAAATCGTCGATAATAGCCTGCCAAGCCTAGGAATTGTCGCACCTCAGTTGGGGTCTTTGGTGCTTCCCAGTTCTTGATCGCCTCTATCTTAGATTTATCAACATGAATCCCTTGTTCATTTACAACATGACCCAAGAATTGGACTTCTCGAATCCAGAAGTCGCACTTTGAGAGTTTCATACAGCTTCTCTTTCCGTAGCAGTTCAAGAGCCAATTGAAGATGCTCTTTGTGTTCCTCCTGGGTTTTGAAGTAGATGAGAATATCATCTATGAAGACAATGATGAACTTGTCTAGGTATGGTTTGCACACTCTATTCATGAGGTCCATGAATACTGCTGGTGCGTTTGTCAGCCCAAATGGCATAACCAAAAACTCGTAATGGCCATACCGAGTGCGGAAAGCAGTCTTGGGTATATCTTCTTCCTGAATCCTCAACTGATGGTACCCAGATCACAGATCGATCTTAGAATAATAACTCGATCCTTGAAGTTGATCGAACAAATCGTCAATGTGGGGTAATGGGTAACGGTTCTTGATTGTTACTTTGTTCAATTCCTGATAGTCAATGCACATATGGAAGGTTCCATCCTTCTTTTTTACGAATAAGACCGGGGCTCCCCAGGGTGAGAAGCTTGGTCTAATGAAACCCTTGTCCAGCAACTCCTGCAGTTGATTGGACAGTTCCTGCATCTCCGAAGGTGCCAGTCGATATGGTGCTCGTGCAATAGGCGCTGCTCCCGGCATAAGGTCTATGCGGAACTCCACTTGTCGAGGTGGTGGTAGTCCTGGTAGATCCTCAGGGAATACGTCTGAATAGTCGCACACGACTGGGATGTCTTCTATTTTCTTCTCCTCTTCAGTCTTGTCGGTGATAAGCGCCAGAATAGCTGTGTATCCTTTTCGTAAGCATTTGTGAGCTTTCATGCACGAGTTGATGTTCAGAGGAGTGTCACTCCTTTCGCCCTTGATATCTAGAGTTTCTCCGCCAGGGAGAGGTATGCGCACAATCTTGTCATGGCAAATGATTTCGGCCTGGTTTTCAGACAACCAATCCATGCCCACTACAACATCAAAACTGCCTAGTGTAACTGGCATGAGGTCAATCTTAAATTTATGGCCTGCTAGCTCTAATGTGCATTTTTTCAGAATATGCTTAGTCACAATTAATTTACCATCAGCTAGCTCTACTGTATACTCAACTTCTAAGGGTGTTGGGGTAATGGCAAGTATCTCACTAAAATCCTTAGATATAAAGCTTTTCTCAGCTCCAGTATCAAACAATACCGAAGCATAATTATCGTTCAAGAGATACGTACCGGTTGCAAGGTTGGGATCCCTCCTGGCCTCCTTGGCCCCAATCACGAAGGCTCGTCCCCTCGTGCCATTGTTCCCATTATTGTTGTTCTGTTGGTTGTTGTTGATGTTTTTCAGGTGTGGGCAGTCCTTCTTGAAATGCCCTGGTTTGCCACATTCGAAGCAACCCTTTGGTGCTTCAAGTTGTTGCTGTTGTTGTGGCTGTGGGGTCTTTGTCATTAGCTCACCCCTGCAGTCTTTGGCTGCATGTCCCCCTTTTCCGCAGCGCTGGCATTGGAAACGGCCACACTGACCCTGTGCATGATGGAAGTTGCACTTGTGGCATTTGGGTTGTTTTCCTGCATAGCCCCCTTGGTTTTGGATAGCTGGGATGGGTGGGGCATAAGCTTGGGTCGATCCAAACTTGCGTTGTTGTGGTGGTGGTTGGAGAGTGGAAGTCTTGCTCAGGGTGTCATCCCATTTGCGTTTGCCCTTGTCATTGGTTGTGGTTACAGCACCACGGGGTGGCAAGAGTCCTTGTGCAACAGCCGAATCAGTGAGTTTGTGGGTAAGTCGCACGGCTTGTTGCATAGTTATGGGGTCAGCAGAGAGCACCATGCCCTGAATTTGAGGTGGCAATCCATCAATGTACTTCTCTATATGTTTGAAGGGTGGGGTTGCCATTTCCGGGCACAGATTTGCTAACTCATAAGATCGAGCCGTGTAAGCCTCGACCTTGGAACCAACCATCTTGTGGTTCCAAAACTCAGTGTCAAGTTTCTGCACCTCACCACGAGGGCAGTATTCGCGGTTCAACATTTTCTTAAAGTTATCCCAAGGCAGAGCGTTGGCTGCATCATGCCCTAGGTTCTGAACGTTGGCATTCCACCAAGTGAGGGCAGCTCCCTCAAATGTCCCTGCAGCGAACTTGACCCTGTCTTCGTTCCTGCAGTTGCTCATGGCGAAGGCTGATTCCGCCTTCTCAATCCAGCGTAATAGCCCAACGGCTCCCTCAGTGCCGCTGAATGAATGGGGTTTGCAATCCAGGAACATTTTGAATGTGCAGAGAGGTGGGTTAGGATTTGCTCCTGAGATATGCAAAGAGTAGAGTTGGGTAAGTATAGGGTAAAGATGTTGAATTGGAAACAAGTGATTGTGGTGTAAGGTGAGTATGAACAGATTCATCACCTTGGTTCAGTAGGTTTTGGTTACGGGCAGCTTCCCGTGCAGCAAGTACCTCCTCAACCCGTTTGTTGATGAGGGCGTTCAACTCAGCTTGAGTCAGGTTGATGTTTCCGCGTCCACCCGCATTCCTGCGTCCTCCACGTCTTCCAGCCATGATCTTCATAACGAGAATAAGTGTTAGTGTTTGACTAGTGACTAATGTAGTGTGTGCGGTGGGTATTGTTAAGAACATGTAGAGCTTTCGATTCTCCCCATCATGGGCAGTCACGTACTCATGTGCGGTGATGAACATAACGCATAAAAGATGTGACATGTGTGCAAGTATCGCAATACTAAGCACTAAGTGTTGTGTGGAGACTAGTGGTTATAGACTAAGTTCACTAAATGCAAACCTAATTCGCAATAACCGGAGTCTCTGATACCAATCTGTCGCACCCCGAGAAATCCCGTCCCTTCCGGGGCGCGAGCGGCGTCAGATTGTCAGGATCGCAGTCTCCGGTCACACAACATGCGAGACCTATATGTCTGGTTTCATACATACGTCCAATAACTTGGATAAAATAGTTTGTAAAATCAGAGTTGCGGAAGTAAAATATAAGTTAACAAGACAGTTTAACATTCATAGGTAGCGGAAGCATTAACTTAGAACAGTTTTCAAAACAACACAATTTTAATGTTTGCGGAAGCGATTAAAGATGGTTTGATAATACAAAAGTAACACGATCAATGTTTAAATATTATCAAATGGCCTAAGACACTACAGTAGATGCATGGACTCCATCCTAGTCCTTGTGTGCGTGCCTTAGTTACCTGAGAAAACGTGCGAGTAAAAGGTCAACACAAGGTTGGTGAGAGCACAGGTTTGAAATCAGCAGTAAACATCAAAATGTTTAAAGTAAAGGTTGCAGGTCTACTTTTCAATACAATGCAATATCAATTGATAGCTAGTCAATATGTGTTATATCATATGCGGGTTCGCAACCGAAGCTAACATGCTGCCTCCCGCCATATCCATCCAAGATATGGCAAATGTTGTTTGGTCAATTATGCACTGTTCCGACCTCCAGTCGGGGTGGCCATACGGCTCGCAACAGTGGGGCTTGTCAGGCCCAAATAGTACTATTCAGAATTACCACGCTGAGCGCAATGCGCTATTAACGGTTCGAGTTGTTTTTAATGAGGACTTATCAGTTTGTGGATGAATGCCACACATATGCATATACGATATTAGCATGTACAAAAATAACCAAAAGCGTGTAAGTTGTTCAAAAACAGTTGTATGCAATGTTTTCTCCCCCAAAGGTAGAAAATGTAAAAAGGGGCCGTGAACTCACCTGTTACAGCAGTCCCGGTGTGTATGTGTTCGCGTCTGCGAATGCTAGCACCTGCTAGTATGCACCTATAACCATATAGGTGTAAGTATGTGTTTTGTGGTGTGTTGTATCCCATACAACTCCAAGTGTCGGTGTGCTCAACCGAGTGTGTGTGTTGACTTGTGTTGTCTCGACGAATCGTTGGTGACACGATTGTTGTGTTTACGTGCCTTAATGCACATAAGACACCAAAATGCATCCTATGACTCTAATCACATAAGTTACCATTTTTAGAAAGTTTCCAATTTAGGAAAGTGTGGTTATGAAATCCCATTTCATAAAACTAATAACTTCCAATATGTTTATAAAATCGTGTTTTAATATTTAAAACGCATCGTCGGCGCATAAATCATCATATACGCCGTTTTGCCCAAATAAAGTTTCCTTATTTGGAAAGTATCCGTTTAAAACTCATTTTCACAAATCAAGGTTTCCAATATGCTTAGAAATCAATTCTAAACATATTTCAACAATCAAAGTTCATCAAAAGCCTTTAAAACATCAAAAGCCCTCTTTTGATTTTTAAAAGTTTCCATTTATAGCAAGTTTTCACAAAATCGAGTTTTTAACAAAATCAAATATCCCAATGTGTTTCTAAACACTCCAATATGCATTTAACAACATCTAGACATGTCTAACATGTCTAGATCATTACCAATCCAAGACTTGCACATAAAAGTTTCCTTTTATGGCAAGTTTGTCCAAATCATCACCAAATCAATCAATGACTAAATCAAAGCTCAATCTAACATTCTAATACTTTAAAATCAGTAAATCTATAGCATCTACACAACAAATCCCCAACAAATTTGAGCACAATAACCGTAAGGAGTTGCATGTGGGTTTTTAGCCCTTGCATATACGATCTAACACTAGGAAAGCGTTTAAAACTACCTTAGAGCTACAAATCCCAGCAAAGACAGCTTCTGGTGGTGGCAAGCTACTGGCTTGATGGTCGTTTCGAGTTTCTTGACGGTTCTCGACACTCTCCTCGATCTCCAAAGGCTTCCAACACCAACAATGGCTTCCAATGGTGTTAGCAGAGGTTTCAGCTTGATTTCAGATGGGTTTTGGTCGCAACAGTGAGTGGTAACTCAGAGAAAATGGGAAGGAGTTCGACTGAAATGAAGTGGGTTTGTTTATATTGAAATTTTGATCTGCATGGCCTTCGCGTACCGCGGAGGCCGATCAAAATTGTTTGCCGCGTACCGCGATAGGATTCGGGAGTCTCGACTCCCGATTTGCTTCGCGTACCGCGATGAGTCCACTTCCTTGATTTTCGATTTCGATGATTCAATTTCGCTCGTATTCGATTTCTAACACTTATCTTAAGCATCTAATGCTCGTTTAAGCACATAAATACAACTAGCACATAAGTTTGATTGATCACCAACGTTCGTGAGACTCATGTGTGTTTCGATAATTCCTCGAATTATCTTTGATAGTTTGTGTTCGTGTGTAACGAAGTGTTTGCACGCTTGATTAATCCTAATCAACGTGTAATGCACAATTCAATAACTCCTCGAATTATTGTCTTGTGTTAGTGTTGTGTTTGCCACACTTGGTTTCCAAAACCAATGTGCAATGCAATGTACGATTCGATAGTTCCTCGAACTATCGTTTCGTAGTCGTTTGTGTTCAACTCATCTAATTAAACATAATTAAATGAAATGCAACAAGTATGAAGGTGAAATGTAAGAATGTAAGAGTTGCAATTTACCTGAAATTGCCGGGTGTCACATAAGGACCCTGAAGAAAAATTTGAGTCTGCATCAGATAGTGAAGATGTTTTAGTAGAAAATATTGTTGAAAATAATGTTGCATCTTCTCCAACTCAAAATGTTGAAATAACTACTCCTGTGTCAAATGCTTCAAATGAAGAGATACAAAATCAAACAAATTTAGAATCTTTGTTTCCAATTGATCCCAATCCAATTATAGGAAGAGTAGAAAAGGATCATCCCTCATCAAATATAATTGGTGATCTGAATCAAAGAACAACAAGAAGCTCATTTCATGAAGCAAATATTTGCCTTTAGTCTTGCTTTCTTTCTCAAATAGAACCAAAGAATATAAAGGAAGCAGTTGTAGATGCAAGTTGGGTAGAATCAATGCAAGAAGAGCTACAACAATTCAAAATACAAGAAGTATGGGAACTGGTTGATCTTCCAAATGGAATGTATCCCATTGGTACCAGTTGGGTTTTCAGAAACAAAAAGGATAATAGAGGAATCATAATAAAAAATAAAGCTCGTCTTGTTGCTCAGGGATATACTCAAGAAGAAGGATAATAGATGGAATGTATTTGCTCCAGTAGCAAGAATTGAAGCAATAAGAATCTTTTTTGGCATATGCTGCATCCAAGGATTTTATAGTATATCAGATGGATGTAAAGTTAGCCTTCTTGTATGGAAAATTACATGAGGAAGTCTATGTTTCTCAACCTCCAGGTTTTGAGTATCCTAATTTTCCTTATAGAGTCTTTAAGCTAGATAAAGCTCTTTATGGGCTTCATCAGGCGACTAGAGCATGGTATGAGACAATGTCCAATTACTTGCTGAAGAATCATTTCAAGAGGGGACAAATAGACAAGACATTATATTTGAAGAAAGAAGGAAAAGATCTATTGCTGGTTCAGATTTATGTAGATGACATAATTTTTGGTTCCACAAATTCTAAACTTTGAAAAGATTTTGAATCACTTATGCATTTTAAATTTCAAATGAGTTCTATGGGTGAACTGACATTTTTTCTTTGTTTGCAGGTGAAACAAACTCCAACTGGAATCTTCATTCATCAATCAAAATATACTGGTGATATTCTTGCTAAATTTAATCTTTCTGATTCAAAGGAAGCTAGTACACCTGTTGATACACGAACTAAATTAGATCTTGATTCAAATGGAGTTTCTGTAGATCAGAAACACTATATATCATTGATCGGTTCGCTGATGTATTTAACACCTACCAAACATGACATTATGTATGGGGTCTGTGTGTGTGCTAGATTTTAATCAAATCCAAAAGAATCTCATCAAACTGATGTAAAAAGAATTTTTAGATACTTAAAATGAAAACCATCCTTAGGTCTTTGGTATCCAAAGGATGGAGATTTTAATCTTTTTGCATATACTAATAGTGATTTTGGTGGTTGTAACTTTGATAGGAAATCCACATATGGTATGTGTCAATTTATAGGAAATAGATTAGTTTCATGGCAATGCAAGAAACAAACAAATGTTTCTGTATCTACTGCTGAAGCTGAGTACATTGCTGCATCTTTATGTTGCTCTCAAGTTCTCTAGATTCAAAACTAGATACTTGGTTTTGGTTATAATTTTCTCAAAACTCCTTTATATAAAGATAATCTTGCTGCCATCTTTACAACTAAAAATCCTGTTCAACATTCTAAAACAAAACATATAGTAATAAGGTGTCACTTCTTAAGAGACAATTCATAAAAAAGATTAATAAATCTTGTACAAGTTGATACTGAATTCCAGTTGGCTGATATATTTACCAAACCCTTGGATACTTCAAGGTTTGAATTTTTGGTTCAGTCACATGGAATGATAAATTTTCAAGAATAATTACATGATCTATGCAAAATTTTTGAAAATGATAGTAATCATTTTTAAACTAATTTTTCCTATGAAAAGACACATTTTGATGTATATAATAATATTTTTATTATAATGTGATTGCTAGACTTTAAAGTTTATGAGAATAGGTTGAGTGAGAAAACTAAGTAAAATTTATGAAACTTTTACTATTTTATTTATTTGAGGAAAGTATGTTTTCATGTAAGAAATTGAGAATATCATATACTTAGTTTTATTAAGAAAACATATCAAATAAGAGTATGCTTGAGTCTCCTTTGGAATACAATGTATAGTCATGAAATTCTCATTGCATCCAACAAATAAGTGCATGCAATAAATTACCCTTTGTTATACGATGTATATACCTGGATATTTATTGCATCCAAATACAAATAAGAACATGCATGAGGTAACTTTGTTATACATTGTTCAAATTTGGTATCCTTAATGCATCCAGTTAAATAAGTGTTTAAAACATAATTTTCTTAATTAAACTACTTTATTGATTGTCAACATATTTCTAATATGAATATATCTTTGTTTAAATAAATTAAAATTTTCAACCTTTCATTCAAAATGTACCTAAAACATGATAAGTCTCATTATGCCTATTTCTTATAAATTAAAAGTTAAAAGGATCATATACCAACAACTTATATTAAAAATATGTTATATATTATATAATATGTCTCTTTTCATTCTTTAAATTGTTTAAAGTGATATGATTCAAAATTTAGCATAAAAAAATGTGTTGAAAAGATGGCAAATAAGATTATTTAACAAATACATATAATAACAAACTTGAGCAACATTTTTGCAACAACTTAGCTAGGCAAAGATACTTATTGCATTATATTGTCATAGAATATAATTCCTAAAAATAAATTAAAATTCACATTTGTGTGAATAAATAATTTACAGGTATATATTTGAAACTATAGGATGAACTTTAAATTCTTAACATGATCAACTTAAAAATTATAAGTTTGAACTTTAGAGTTTTTATGTTCTCTCGAAGAAATATAATATTAGATGTGTATTGAACTTTAGAGTTTTTCAATCTTAAAGTTCAGATATAGTTCACATTTATTTTGAAACATTGATCTCAAAATACTTGATTGTTGAACATTAAAGTTTCGATTCTAAATCTTAAGTATTTTAATTGAATCATGTCTTGACAAATAGTTGTAGACGCATTTGCGAATAAATAAACATACTCAATTGTTTATTTTTTATCTTAAGTATTTTATTCGTTCGCATTCTCATCATCATTAAATAAAAACATTAAAGCCCATTTTAAATATGTGGGCCTATCTTGTTTAAAAAGATTTTGTGGGCCTCTGTTACTTTAAATAAACTCAAGTCTTTTGAATTTCTCTTCACCATCATCAGCTTTCTTGAAAAAACGGTCGAAAAACCCACTTGCTTGCGAACGAACTTCCATCGTTTTACAATTTGTTTACTGAAAATCTTCTATTGATCCTCCTTCAACACGAGTTTTTCGTTGATAACTTGATTTTAGGTAGTGATTCATAGTTTTATTGTGTTTCAAAACTACGTTTTTGGTGTTCACAAACCCTAAATCCAGATCTTGAAACTTATTTAAAATGATAATCTGTTAAAATCTGAAATAACTCTAATAAGTTTAGCTTAACAAACTAAGTAAATTTCTTCTTTAATTACTTTCTCTATACTTTATACTAATTTTTTAAATTATTTAATATTTTCAGAAAAATGGCTTCTCTGTTGTTCGTTAAAGATCATAATGTATGCGCATTTCTGGAAGAAAACACTACTGAGGGGATAGAATATGCATATGTTATTCAGTTTCTGCAAAGATCAAAATACCACTTTGCATTAACTACTAATCCCACTGTATATAGAGAAATGGGTGAAGCCTTCTGGAACTCTGCTATTGGTACATATTGTAATAGGTTGCTTTCAAGTTGTTTTGGTTAACTTAGAATAGGTTTGTGCTAGGTTCTTCTGGCCAACGAACCTATGCATATATGTTAGTTTTAGAGAACCTGTGGTCCTTGTATTGTAAAGGTTCGTCTGGCAAACCTAATGGTTCATGTAGGTTTGCCTGGTGTCTTGTATATATTTGCATGTTTTCTGATTTTGTTAGAAGTCTGAACAGAACCTGTATTTCTCAAATTTTTATTTTGTGTAACAGAACTGTGTGTTCTTGCTGTGTGCAGTTGTAATTGATTTCAGTATCAATGAAAAGGATATTTACAAGCATGATTGTGTTGTCTTTGATTCATATAGATTTTGTCTAGATTCCTGATAGATAAAGTTGTTAATAGAATTCAAATTAAAGATCCAGAGCTATCAACAGTGGTATCAGAGCTTTTGGAGGAGTTCTATACACGTTTGTGAAGACTATCAATAATTCTTGATGATTCTGGAAATGGCTGGAGTTTGGTTTTCAGTTTCTGAATGATTTTCTGATATTTCATCATCATCTGTTGATATTTTGCTGGTCAAAATCAGAGATCTTTAGTCAAAAACAGTAAACTAGAAGGTTTGAAGCTTTGAAGGTTTTCCCTCCAGATTTTGAAGACTTTCCAGCCAAAATTTTCAAGCCAAAACTACAGGTTCGTGAGACGAACCTGGTTGAATCTCAGCTGAATTCGAAGGTTCGTTAAGGTTCGTGTGATGAACCTATTCAGATTGAGGTTCGTTGGTTAAAAGGTTTGGAGAGGTTCGTTGGACAGAAAAGTTTTCAAAAGGTTCGCTAATCTAAAGGGTTTTGAAAAGGCTCGTTGGTCTAGAAGGTTCGTTGGTCAAAAAGGTTCTTGAGAAGGTTCGTTAGTTAGAAAGGTTTTCAAGAAGGTTTGTCTGATTCATAGGTTCGTGAGCTTTGGAAAAAAAGTAAAAGGTTCGCTGATTAAGTTTGAAACATGGCGGATATGCTTGCAGCAGTGGCTAATCAAAATTCAAAGATTCAAAGTATTTTGATTAGTGAAACTGAGTCTAGGAGCACAAACAAAGTACCAAAACTTCTTGATTTGTCTGATTATGAGAACTGGAAAGGTCGGTTTGATACACATCTTAATGGTACTGATACAAACCTTTGGGAAAGAATTTTATTACCATATGAATGACAAAAGGTGGTTGGAACGGATCTTGACCAATCTCTTGATCGATTGGATGTTGAACAACGAAAGAAATATGATTCCGAGAAGAAAGCATATTGGATGTTAAGTCAAGCTATTCCTAATCAGATTCTTCATCAATTTGATGAACACAAGACATCATATGGATTATGGAATGCATTGAAGGCGAGAGTGGAGGGAAACACTAAACTCAAGAAGATGAAAGCAACTGATTTAAGAAAAGAATTTGAGAATTTCAACTACATATGCAATGAGAGTCTTGATGCTTTGATTACAAGATATCGACATTCGTTGACAGAAGTACGTAAATGTGGTATTGCGCATTCAGAAGAAGAGAAGATAGATTGTTTTGCAGATGCTTTGCCAGATAAGTGGAATTTATTGGTGTTGATTTTGAGAGAAAACCTTCCAGGAATGACACTTGTGGAGGTTATTCAAAAGTTAGTAGAACATGAAATGAAGGACAAGAGAAAAGCTAGAAGAGTTAATGTAACACATGATCCTTCAGTTTATGGTGTATCAGTTGTTACACCTCCTGTTCAGTCAGCAAAAATACAGACATCTTTTGTATCAAGTACTACTGAGGGTAATTCATTACCATCGACATCTACTAGTTACTCCAATTCAAGCTCGTCTTATTCTGGTAATGAGAAGTAGCCTGATTCTTCATCTTCCACTCCAATTCAATTAAATACTACAAATCTGGGAAAAGTGACTGTGGAGGTTGTCAGAGATCACATGCCAGTACTTTCATGTGTGGTCAGTGCTTATGATGAACAGATAGCTGGAAGGATAGGGAATTCTAATCTTACTTTTGAAGATTATGAGCAGATAGATGATGACGAAATGGAACTTATTGATACACAGTGGGCTTTGGCTAGTGCAATTAGAAGAATTAAAAAATATGAGAAGAAAACAGGAAAGAAGTTCACTTTTGATCGTAACACAAAGTTTGGATTCAATCCAAAAGCCACACAATGTTACAACTGTGGTAAATTGGGTCATTTTGCTCGAGAATGCAAAAATCCAAAAAAGCAAGGAAATTTGAATACATTCAAGCCAAAAGAAGCTTATCAAAAGCAAATGGAGAAGCCTGAAGAATCAAACAAAGCTTTAGTCAGCCAAGCAGATGAAGGATATGACTGGGGCAAACAATATGAAGATTTAATGGGTTCTTTTATGGCTTCAATGGTGAAAGATCTTAAAGTTGATGATGATTGCCAGCTAAATGCTTCTATGGCTGAAGAAGAAAGCATGGGAAAATAAAAGGCTGAGGAGGTAAATAATGAACTTTTGGAGGTAATTTAAAGGTTAAAAGAAATGAATGCTCAATTGACTACTGAACTGATCGAGTGCAATGAAGCTAATAAAAAGTTAGTTTCAAGAGAAAAAAATTTTGACAAAAAGATTGTAGATTCGGGTAAAGAAAATGAGGAATTAAAAATTAAAGTTTTGCAAAATAATCATGCAGTTTCTGTGCACCTCGAGTCAGTACCAAAGTTGAAAGTTGAACTGTCAGCACCTAGAGCAGAGGCAGAAATGTAGAAAAGCAAGCTTGAGAATTATCAGAATTCTCAATATGTCATCAATTACTTTGCTGATGTGCAAAGGTCATCGAATGATACTACTGGTTTGGGATTTCATGCTGTACCACCTCCTCCAAGCTATGTTCCAAGGCCACAAATTGACCCTAATCTGGAAGTGCATCCAGCTTCTTTAAAAGAGTCTGAGTCTGAAATTGTTATTGCAAATGCTAAAGTCTCGTCTTCTGATGAAAAGGTATCACTTGACAGTGATGCCCCATTCATCGAAGATATTACTGAGTCGGAATATGCTTCCGATATTTTGAGACAAAATGCATACAAAGGAAAATGTGTTGAGAAAAAGACTGTTGAAACCAAGCAGTCAAAATCTGAAATTGAACAAGTTCAGAAAGTGGTACTTAAATCCACACAGGTTTCTAAACCAGTGACTAAAACCAAACCAACCACTACTCTTGAACCGATTGTGTATGTTAGATCATCTAATACACATCAAGGAGAGTCTAGTGGAAATTTTCAAAAGAAAAATGTGATTTCTAAGAAAGTGGAAAAGGTGGATTTTTTCTTTGATAATTTTGGGGTTGGGCACAAGGTTAAATCAAAAATTTTCAAAATAAATTGGATAATTCAAATGAAAGTTCAACTGGTTTAAGAAACAAAAGTTCATCTTCCAAGGTTGTCTCAAGACCTTTCAGTTCATCAAGTTTTTATGATGATCCTACACCAAAAACTAAAACTAAAGAGAGAAAGTGTTACCGATGTGGTAAAATGGGTCATTTGGTTGCTGACTGCAATATAGGATTAAGTTCAAGTGATTGTAGCAGTTTGAGGTCTTTTTGACCAAGGGAATCACGCAAGTGTTTTACTTGTTGTGATAAAGGGCATATTTATGCTAATTGTCCTAATAACAAAGTCAAAAAGAGTTCTGATGAGGAGTTTCGGGTGCATGTTTCAAGTGGAAGTTCTAGGAAAAATAGACCAAGTGAAGATGAGATGAGAGTTCTTAGAAAATGTAAGCCTGATTGTTTTTGGGTGAAGGAAGAAATTAAGCAGAAGGAAAGAGTTTTGAAAATAAAAGAAATGTTAAAAGGACTGTGAAAATTGTGACTTCATCTAATGATGAGTCATTTGAAAATTTTTCTTCAAGATTTTGCATTTTCAAAACAACCAACTAGATCTAAATCATTTTGGAAACTCAAGAACAGATCAGGTGATGAATTCTCTAAGAAATAGGAGGATACAAGTGATGATGGTTATTCAAGCAGGTCATCACAGAAGAATGGAAAAGGTCCATTCTGGGAGACTCAACTCCGAAATGGCGGGGGGGGGGGGTCATCCCTTTTGAATACTAACAAGTTTCTTTTTAATTTATTGTGCAGGTTGCATCCACGAGCCATATTAACAATCGTTGAATTGTTGATAGTGGATGTTCCCGCCATATGACTAGTGAATTGAGCTTGTTAAGATATGTCAAACTTGTGAAGGGAAGCTATGTGAACTTTGCTGGAGACAAAGGATCAAATTACAGGGATTGGTAGTTTGACAAATGGGAAGGTTTCTTTTGACAATGTTAATTTTTGCAAAGAATTAACTAACAACTTGTTGAGTGAATCGCAGATTTGTGATAAAGATTACAAAATGATGTTTGACAAAGAAAGATGTTTATGTGCTCAAGCAAGGATTTAAGATTTCAGAGGAATGGATTCTGATGACAGCTGAGCGTAGCAAGGATCTTTATGCGCTTGACATGGCAAAGTGGAGACAGTAAATAATGTGGAAACATGCGTGGTGTCCAAAGCTACTGAACAGGACACACGTTCATGGCATAGGCGGATGGGACATATTCACATCCGGAAAATGAATCATCTTGTACATAATTATTTAGTTGATGGTGTACCTGTAAAATATTTTAAACTTCCAAATGTGTGTGTCTCATGTAAAATGGGTAAACAGAAAATGAAGTCTCACAAAACAAAGAAAATTTTTTCTATTGACATGCCTTTTGAACTTCTTCACATGGATCTTTTTGGACCCATCAATGTGAAGAGTATAGGCGGTGAATCTTATTGTTTTGTGGTGACTGATGATTTTTCAAGATTTTCATGGGTTATGTATTTGAAACATAAATCAGATACTTATGAAAACTTTGTTTTGTTGATAAATATATTGGAGACTTTATATAAGTTGAGGGTGAAGCGTATAAGATCTGACAATGGGACAGAATTCAAGAATCATCAAATGGAAGACTTTTGTAATTCCAAAGGCATTCAGTAGCAATTCAGTGCACCATATGAACCTCAGATGAATGGTGTAGCTGCTGAAAGAAAGAATTGGACTTTGATAGAATCCGCAAGAACAATGCTAGCTGATTCTAAACTTCCCATTACTTTTTGGAGTGAAGCTGTGGCTACTGCTTGTTTTACCCTTAACAGAGCTTTCATCGTCAAAAGACACAATAAAAATTGTTATGAATTGCTTCAGAATCGGAAGCCTAATCTGGAACACTTGGTACCTTTTGGGGCTCCTTATACAATCTTGAAGAAGGATTCAAAATTTAATTCTAAAGTTGAAGAGGGTTTCTTTGTCGGCTATAGTCTTCCAAACAAACGTGTGTTTAACAAACGTACGGGTGTTGTGGAATTGTGGTATCATGTGGATGCCCAACGACATGCACCTATACTAAATTGGAAGGATCCAGATTGGCTTTTTGATTACAATAAGTTGTTTGAGTCTTTTAATATATCTTCAACTGTTTCGGATGATGAAATAACCTTACAAATGTTTTATGATTTGCAGAATTCAGATGAATAAGGAATTTCTCATCAACCTGAAGAGGAAATTTTAACACAACATGGGGAAGGTACTTCAGAGGTTATTAATGATGATTGGTCATTAGGGAATGAAAATGAGGTTTTTGAAGATGCTATTTCCCATGATCAAGATCCTAATCAAAACATCAACAATCTTGATCATGTTGTGATTGTACCGCAATTGCCTGTCACATGTGTTCATGTCAATCATCCAATTGATCAAATTATAGGAGATCCTAGTGCGGGAGTGCAGACACTATCACACCCCGAGCCGGCGGGCTGGATCGACTTTCCCGTCGGGTGGAAGGTTCTCGGGGCGCGATATTGTTTGATAATCATAGTGATCAGATTGTTTACATGGGACATGATATATAATGAGAATTGCTGACATGACATTGATATAGAATTGCAAAGTTAAATTATACAGTACGTGTTCATAATTTAACTAAGTAAATCTACCCAAAGGAATCATTGAGTTATCTGTCTTGGAACTACACAAGATTCACAAAAGTGATTCACCAAGATATGTCATCAAAAGTTATGCACACAAAATGTAGCTAGGTCCACTATAAAAGTCCACTAGCTAATGCATCCTGAGTCTGGTGACTATACCTGTTTGTCACCTGCAAAAACATGCATTTAAACAAGTCAACACTAGGTTGGTGAGTTCATAAGTTTAGTAGTTTCAAACAATTTATTTATTGTCATTCACTATCATAATGATTCACGCAAGTCTTATTGATAATTGTCTCATTTGTCTCACCCAATGTCCTCTCCATAGTTATACTTACAAATAGTGTTTCACCCAAATCAAGCATGCTTATATATAGGGCTTACGTAGGGGAAACAAGCCCCAGCCGACATCCCACAACATGCTTAACAGAATTCAACACTACTTGTAATACAACTATGGATACCCATTTCTATCTCACATGTGTTCACCCCATTTGATATTCACCCATAAATTGTGTTCATCACCCGTAGTATGATATGTATAGAATAAAAGAGTATGAGGGAAATAAGTTACCAAAACCTAAGTGATGATAAACCCTCAGTGTTGTAAGGAAAATAGATTTATTAAATCTTATCCTTTTCATTATTCTCTCAAGTGAAGGTTAACTATAATTTACTTCTAATTAAACGAGTAATAGTTAACTCATCAGTAATGTAATTGGCCTAAATATATAGAGCATATATGGGACCCATTGTGGACCTCACGTAATCAGACCACAATGCCTCCCATTTACCTCTATCCCTTTTGTGTTCTCAAAGTCTCATAGCCTTCAACGAGACTATTACCAGTATGATGACATGAGAGAAAATCAATTCCTCAGTCTACCAGTTAATAGAATCGAACGAATAATGACCATTAGTTTCTGTAGATTAATATCACCATGTGTCGTTTACCAAACCTGACTGGTATTGCCCTGTTACCGGTCATATGTTACCGGCCCATGATAACAATACGATCTACGTACCGACCTCACTCGCCGGCGGTTTGTCAAACCTATGGTATCACTACGTTATCGTCGGTTTAGTCGCACTGAATTAAATGATAAACGATTCATTTCTAAGGAACTTACAATTGGACATGATCTCATGAACACATGATTGTTGTGATATAATGCTAGCAGTCTTAATGATAATTAATTTTTTTGTCATTTGTTCACCCATTGTCATCATCTCTGTGTTATCTGTTCTCAGTGTTATGTGTTCTCATAGTATTTAACAAAGTGTTATAAGAACTAGTCTTATTACACGATGTTAGTAAATGTGGTGCATGATATTATCATCATGAAATTATGTTATCATGTGCATCACACTTGTTGTCTCAGTGCTATAAACCCATTGTTATGAGATCTAGCCTTGATGCATTGTGTCATTCATTTTGATGGGATGGTATCATGAAGTTATGTTATCATGATATCATACCTGTTATGTTTTACATGTTATTTCACACACAAGCACACGTAATGATATGATCAGGTAATAATATGATAATTAAGATAAAATCAATATTATCTATATCACATGATGATTGAAATAAAATACTAAAGCTTTTAAATAAATAAAAGAGTTAGCATGTTTCTCAGCCCCGAAGTTAAAATCAAAAGATTAGAAAAGGGGCATATGAACTCACCTTGTAGTTGATGTGGTTGGCTAAGTAATACTGACAATGCACCCGCTCACTGTTGTTCTTGAGGTTGTGTTCACGATCCTGTGTTCTATTCAAATTGTTTGTAACTTATAAGTATAAGTTATAGACATGTGTGTATGTGGGTGTGTGTGTTAGCCCTAAAGTTGGCTAACACTTGAATGTCTTTGTTGTCATTTGATCCTAATTCACTTGTGGTGGTACATGCTAGCACTTAATCAATTAGTTTAAGCTTAACATATCGTGTTAGTTGTGATTAGAGACTTGGTCTCAATCACCTTTATTAGTCTTAATCCCAAGTTTGAAAATCCATATAGTTTCTAAGTATAAACTTAGGTTTATTGGTTATATTTCTTTATTGTACTCATGTAACCCTTGAAATGATCCTCTTGGTTAGAAAGTGTTTATGTAAATATCAAGTTTCAAAGCTTATTTACTTAACATTGTTTATAAAGATTGGAGATGTTAGTAAGCTAGCTTAATAGAATATTCCAGCACCTTTGTAGTAAACTTATTAGTTCCCATATCCCTGGCATGTTATCACATGAGGTTGGTTCAAAGTGTTGTTCACAAGTTTTAGGAGGTTAAGCTATGTAGGCTGAATAGGAATCATAATGCGAATGAAACCCTAGCTTCGACCAAAGGATGATGTCCATGAATGAGAAAACCCCATGTTTGGGCCGACTGGTTTGATGGTGCGAATGAGGTTCCTCCCTACGAATGAACTTCCCATGAATGATCCATTCGCACATCAAACCATTCGGTCATGCATCCATGCGAACCAAGAACCATTCGGTCGATCATTGTTGCATGCGAATAGAGGCTTCCCTTTCGGTCCAAAACTCATCCGGTCCCCCTTCAGCCGAGTGTCCCCTTCGGCCCTCGCCATATTCGGATGGGAGTCTCATTCGGCCGAGCTGTAGGCAGCAGCGGCCAGGTGCCCTTTTCAAGCTCCAATCGAGATCCTTGATAGTTTTCAATGGTTGTGTTATGCGAAAAGGGGTTTCAGCAGGGGTAGTGTCGAAAAGAAAGGGTTTAGAACCGGTTACACCATGTGGTTCGAACCAGGGGAAAACCCTAGAAATTCGAAACTTTGAGGCTCATTTACCTTCGAATCAATGGTTTCTGCTTCCGGTCCGTTGTACTTTCGTGTAGAGGAGGTCAAGAGCTTCAATTTGGCACCAAGTTTGCACGATTTGGTTGAGAAACAAGAGAGATCTTGGTGTTTTTGGGTTGAAAATCTAAAGAGAGAGTGGGTTTAGAGAGAGAATCCGGGTGTGGGTTTTAGAGAGAGAGTGGAAATGGGGAAAATGGAAGAAAAGGGTTCATTTAGGGTATTTATACCCCGTATGAGTTTGGGTTCGTTCGGTGTCGTTTTCGCGTATTTTTACGCGCGCTTAATTCCGGTTACGTAACTAAATAATTGAACATGGGATTTAGTTTTTCTTTGATTTCTTTGATGAGTTTCAAAATTGTGAAACATAATTATTATGTTTTACTTATTTTTACTGTCTCGTTCGCGATCCGACCGTTAAACCTCCTTATTTCGTTATGTAATGTTAATTACGTGCTGTTTTACTAAATTAGTTTTAGGTGGAAATTCCTAAAATATTTTCTTATTTTCATTTTAATTTTATTATTTTAACGTTCGTAATCGCTTGTTTTCACCGTTTCGTCAGAAAACGTCACTTACGCGCGTTTTCGTACAGAGCGCTAGTTGTACAAATACAATCGTATGTTTCACTTTCTGATATGGTTTTCTACTTTTCAGTTATTGTTCAAAACATTAAACCCACAGATATGTTTGTGTGAATCGTCACCCTCGCAAAGACGCTGTCAGTTTATTATTCGTATACGATACTGAGTTGTTGTTTTGCATTGGACATTCTCACAGACGGACTCAACTAAGCCTAACTGTTTTCACATTGTCATGATAAGTTTCAAATTGTTTTGTCAGTGAATTGTTGGCCATCTGATCCCTGTTTATTTATGGATATCAGATCGCAACCGACTGTACTTTCGTTACTTGTTCTCACGACGTTGTTTCACATGAATTGTTGTATTTACATTTTCACTTAAACACATACAACTGTTATTGGTTTTCACATTGTTAATTCACATTGTATTGTTGGATATTTATATTTCAATTCTCATCGAAATGTATACAACTGTTAATTGTTTCCATTGATTTGTAATCACATAGTGTTTACACATAGTTTAGGTGTAAGTAAACACACACCGTACGGATTTGCCTGACGGTCATGTACCAGTTGTCACAGACACGTAATCAAGTCACAAATGAAGAAAGTATGTATGTTGCGTTAGAGAAAACTCATGGTAGTCAGGAGCTCTGGATGCAATCAGCATTTATTTCGCAAATTAAGCCAAAAACTGTGAATGAAGCCTTGCGTGAGCCTGCCTGGGTGGAGGCTATCAAGAAGAATTGAATCAATTTCTCAAATTGGGGTTTTGGAATTTGGTAGATTTGCCAAAAGGAGAGAAAAAGATTGGCACACGTTAGGTGCAGCGATGCAAACGAGATGAGCGAGGAGTAATAGTCCGAAACAAAGCTCGTTTAGTGGTTTAGGGTTTTAGACAAGTTGAATGAATTGATTATGATGAAATTTTTTTACCTGTGACACGATTAGAAGCAATTCGATTTTTTCTTGCTTTTGCAGTCCACAAGAAGTTCAAAGTATTTTAGTTGGATGTTAAATCTGCTTTTCTGTATGGATCTTTGAAGGAAACAGTGTATGTTTGTCAGGCACCAGGCTTTGAGGATCCTATGCATCGGGATCAGGTTTACCTCTTGGACAAAGCACTGTATGGTCTTCATCAGGCTCCACGTGCCTGGTATGAGACTTTATCGACTCACCTTGTTGAACACGGGTTCAATAGGGGTCAGATTGACAGAACTTTGTTCTTTCGGGAAAAGGGCAAGGACATTCTTCTTGTTCAGATCTATGTGGATGACATCATCTTTGGATCTACCGATGAACAAATGTGCTTGGAATTCAAAGAGGTGATGATTGATAAATTCGAGATGAGCGCGATGTCAGATATAAAATTCTTACGTGGTTTACAAGTTGATCAAACTGATAATGGGATTTTCATACATCAAACCAAATATATTCAAGATGTGTTAAAACGGTTTAGCATGCTTGATTCAAAATCAATTTCCATGCCCATACAGCCTAATCACGGGATTAAGCTTGATATTAAGGGGGAGTTGATTGATCCCACACTTTATCGTGGAATTATTGGAAGTTTGATGTATCTGACTGCCTAAAGGCCAGGTATTGTTTTTGCTACACGTATCTGTGCCAGATATCAATCTAAACCTAAGGTGTCACATCTGATCGCAGTCAAACGGATTATTCGTTATCTGAAGGGTACACCAGACACTGGTCTGTGATATTCTAAGGATGATAACTTTTCCTTCAATGCCTACAGTGACTCTGATTATGGAGGATGTAAGTCAGATGCTAAGTCCACAACTGGTGGTGCACAATTCTTGGGGGGAAGATTGGTTTCCTGGCAATGTAAAAAGCAAACTTATGTGGCTACTTCAACGTGTGAAGCTGAGTATGTAGCTGCTGCTAGTTGTTGTTCACAAGTGTTGCGGATACAACGGAAAATGAGAGACTGTGGTTTGAATTTTCTTAATACCCCGATACATGTTGATAACGAGGCTGCCATTGCGATTACTAAAAATCCAGTGTATCATTCGCGTTCCAAATACATTGATATCCGGTTTCATTTCATACGAGATTGCTATGAAAAGAATCTCATTGATGTGGTGAAGATACATACAAATGAGCAACGTGCAGACCTTCTCACCAAGACCTTCGATCGAACTCGTTTTGAGTATTTACTCAAACTTAATGGAATTCGGGCAATGGGTGAGGTCATATCAAATCCAATTCCTTCATAATCAATTTTTATTGAATTAACATCATATTTTTTTTACTTTTGTTTGTTTTGTGTTTTAGGATTTAGGGGGAGAATATATGAAAAATCAAAAACATTTGAAAAAATAAAAAGCACAAAAAAATATAAAATTTTAATAATAACAAAAACATTAAAAAAATAAAAATCTGAGAAATTGATTCACCCTAGTGAGAAATGATAGTACATTGTAGCAATCAGAAGCACATCTGAATCATGCTAGAACTTAAACATAAAGAGCATTCACAATTACTTAGTATGATATGTTGGTGGGTTTATAACTTAGTTGAGATAACATTTGACAAAATTATGATCATATTTTGTGGGATATAATTGCTTAGGATACAATGCTTAGCTTTGTCCTGAATGCGTGGTTTTTGATCTCACAATGTTTGTTTCTTGATATAAGGTTACTTAATTGCTAGTTTTTGATCATGTTTTTCAATTTTAAAAGAAATTCTAAATTTGTTTTTCTTTTATTTGGTTCAAAGCTGAAACATTCTCTGCGTATACTTACGTATCGACCTGATTGTTAAGGTTTTGAACAATTCAAATTTGTTTTCTTGGTTTGATTAAGATTTAGACAATCTATGCGTATATGAGAATATCTATCTAATTGTTAAAATCTTAACCTTAAATTATTGTTTCGTTCATTATCTGGATCATTTGTGCATACGAAAGTATCAACCTTGATTCTAAGATCTTGAATAAGTTCAACTTGTTTTACATTTTGTTTTTTTAAAGAAAATTCTATTTTGTTTTTGCATGATCAAACTAGTTACTTACTTGAATTAAATTGTTTCAAGAACATCATTGTTTGGTTAATAATTCCCAAAACGGGGATGTATTCAAGTGAATGAGGAACATAAAGTATGTGATTGTTTTGATTTTATTTGATATCTTAGCTAAGTAATTAAATTTAAATTGGATTCATATACCAACAATCATCTTTGAATGGTGATTTGCTAATTAACACATTCATTAAATCAAGCAGTTTGTGCAGATGATTGTAATGCAATATGATCTCATGTCTGGATCTTTCTCACCAAAAATATGTGTTTGTTTTTTATTCATTTTCATGTTTCATTTTAGTTTTTCTTACAAAATTAAATTTTGGTGAGTTTTAATATAAAATTTAAAAAATCCAAAAAGATTTTTGTTTATATCTGATGTTGAATCAATAATTACTGATTGTTTGTTTTCAACTTTGAAACACCAAATTTTGTTTTGTTTAAAAAATCTTTTAAAATTTGGAAAGGTCAAAATGTCAAAAGGTTTGTGAAAATTTGTGAAATTGGTGGGCCGAACCTATGTTAGGTTTGTTCATAGGTTTGTCCAAAAGGTTTGTTTCCTAGGTTCGTCCAAAAGGTTTATGTCCCAGGTTCTTCCAGAAGGTTTGTTTCAAAGGTTTGTTCAAAGGTTCGTCTGAACCTTGTGAAAGTATAAGTTCAAAGGTTCGTGAATAAGCTTCGTCACTTTCACTGTTGTTGCTCAGATATGAACCTCTGTGTGTTGAAACTAATTTTTTGATTATGTGATTAGCTAAGTGCTTGCCAAATATCAGTAGATTTGTCATGTTGTTGTGATTCCAAAATGGTATATGGATTGAATTTTCACCGGCTGGATTTGTAGAAATCTAAGTTTTAAGTTTAGTTAGTCGAACCTTTAATTTGTTGAAATAATCATGCTTAATCAATGTTTTGATAAAAATGCTTTTATTAAAGTTGTTAATCGACTAATGGCGAACCTCTGGATATGGGTAATTTGATCTGATTCATAAATTAGAATTTTGATTTGGATTTCAAACACGTTCGTTTGAGTTTACAGGTTCGCTTGATTCAAAAAGGTTCGGGCCGAACCTTTTCTAAATCAATGACCGAACCTTTAATTGTCAAAGGTTTGGTTATCCAAGGGTTCGTATCTGTAAACTAGGTTCGTTTTATATAGAGGTTCGTGAACTTGAAAATAGGTTTGTTTGTCATATAGGTTCGTTCATATGTGAAGGTTCGGTACAGGGGAAATGTTCGCTGGACTTAGGACTTAGAATTTTTTTAATTTTTTTTAATCTTGAATTGTATGTTTTTTCTGATATATGATTCTTTTAATTACAGATATGGCAAATTTATCGATCTCATATTCAGAGTTTCAGGGAATCTGCTAGATTGATCACAGTTGATGATATATTTGTAATTGAAGCCAGTGTGGTTGGACAAGTGATAAGGATTAGTGAAGCTGATGTTTGTAGAGTTTTAAGGTTTGGAGGAGGACCTGAAGGAATGACTTTGATTCCTGAGAGGTGTATTAGAGGATATTTTCTGAGAATCAAGTATTTTGGAGTTTACAGTGAATACTTCATCAAGAAAGGGAAGTTTCCTCTACAATACAAGTTTCTTGCACTTGTACTTTTGCATTGTATGAGTATGAGAGGTGAACATTTGATGAGTTGAGAGATTTGATGAGATTAGCTATGGTTTCCTTGATTTTTAACAAGCCATTCAACTTCTCTGCAATGATTTTCAGATACTTATATGATAATACCACAAAAGCCAAAGACAAGTTCTTGATGTATCCATGATTTGTGCAAATGCTTATTAATGAGAGATTTCCTGAACAGAGTTTGCCAAGAGCTGTGGATGACAGGCTGAAGTTAAAGCACATGACAGACTCAAACTTGGGTCAAGTGAAAACTTACCAGAAGAGTAATGATGTTGTTCTTACAAAAGACTTGATTTGTCATTTTGCTAGAGCTAATTATGTTGAACCACTTAATGATGCATGGAGAAATGAAGATTCAAGCTCTGAGAATGAACAAATGGATGATGATCAACCACCACCACCACCTCCTCCACAAGATCCACCAGTTCAACAAGTTCGTGAACAATTTTCGTCAGCTCATCATAAAGAACAAGCAACTCAAAGTGCTACTCAATATTCTTTTGAGCCTCTTCAAGTTATATATCCTGATCAACCAATTGTTTCTGAGCAAAACACTACTACTGCATCACCATCAAATGTTGAGACTGAGGATGTCATTGATGAAATGGAAGAGGAGTCAACTGAATCTGATATGGAAGATGTGCAAGTTGGTAATAGAATGGTTCGGAGGATGAAGATGAATCCTATTCAACAACAACAGAGTAGGGAAGAGTAAGAAGAAAGAAATGATCCCAACTTTATAGTGGATGAGCCAGAATTATCTCGTCCTAAGAAAAAGGAGAGAATGGCTAATGTGCCTAGAAGGAAGAATACAAGAACACCAAGGATTATTATATCTTCTCCAGTGATTACTTCTTCTGTTCCTGTTTCTGTTCCTACATCTTCTGCACCTGTGTCTGTTCCTACATCATCTGTTCCTGTGTCTTTTGAGTTTACAATGCCAAGTGCTTTAGGTTATGTTCCTCTGTGTGTTGCACCTTTTATGGCACCTTTTGCTCAAGCAACTACTGTCACTACTTCATTTCCAGAGACTTCTGCTTCAAGAGTTGATGCAATGTTTGAAGGTTTGGATGATTTGGACTTAAATTTCTCTTTGGATTATGACGATTCAGAGTTCAAAAGAAGGATATCTATCCTATCTCAAGAGTTTGATAAGTACAAGAAGCAAAAAGAAAAACTGATTCTGAGCAACAGTCTTCCTCCATTCAAAATGAAATTGACATGATGAAGCTCAATATCAATCAACTATAGAGATGGAGAGAGGAGGATCTAGAAGATAAAGAGATTATGAATGAAAGAATTTTTTCATTGGAAAGAGTTGCCAGATAACAGAATGAAAAGATAGTTATTATGGAGGAAGAGAATCAATTGTTAAAGAAAAGAATAATTGATATTCAAGGTGAATCTTCTACTACTATTCACACTGAGGCAAGAGTTGATGATAATGTAGGAATTCATGTATCTGAAGGAAATGCTGCTGATCTTGATGATATCAATATTCAAGAAGATGAAGACGATGAAGAGAAAGTAGACTATGAAGATTATGATTTTGATGAACATCCAGGTTTTGATGCTTATCATGATGATGATGGTTATAATGATGGTGTAGCCGGTGCTGGTGGCTCAAGTGGTCTAAATTATGTTACTGGTGCTATTTTTGTGTACAATTCATCAGGAATTTCTTTGGATGTAAATCCAGTTTCTGTTGTTGGTCCCAATAAAGCAAAAGACTTTGAAGATGTTGAGATTGAAGATATTACTGAGATTGAATGTCAAAAGATAAGTGTTGATGAGACATCACCAACATTTGCAGAGTTATTCAAACAAATTGGAGAAAAAGAATTACAAAGGGATGTTGGTGGATTAAGTAAAGTCAAAGAATTTGAAGAAGGTGAAATTGAGAATGGTTATTCAAAGGAAGAACTTGCTAATTTGTTTGAGGTGAAAGTGAATTATCTTCAAAATGCAAGCGATTCTGGAAAAGTGCCTATGGGAGAAGAAGGAAGATCAGTTGAATTTTAATATGATAAGTCTTCTGAAGAAAATTTGTATAATTTACAGACTTTGAAAAAGATTTTTGACATTGAAGCTCATAATAAATGTCAAGTTGTGTCAAGTGAAAAATTGAAGATTAAGAGATCAATGGATGTGTGGAGAGAGAATCAGGAAGAACAAAAGTATATTATTGATAATTTGATGATATTCAGACAATTTATTGAGAAATATGATGAGTCTGTTCCTGAGAAACATCCAAGACAATCTTTTAGATTTAAAATTGGATCAAAATATAAAATGCATGGAAGGATTTTAAGCTATGGGTATTATCATAATAATCCTGGTGTGTTGAAGAATAGAGGGTGTTATGTTGTAAATAGAACTGATGGGTGTCAGTATTTTGGAAAAGCTTATGATTTGATGTCTTTACCATCATTTGAATGCATGCAGCTTTCAAGATTAAAGATGATCAAGCCATTTCAAACCGAACACAATGAAAGATTTGAGATTTTGTTGAAATGTGAATCAAAGAAAGGTCAGAATTGGTTAGTTCCTCAATTTTCAGTGTTGAAGCATAACTCTTATGTTTATTCAAAACCAAAAGTGTATTCAAGACCAAGGTTAAAGAAGATAGAACAAGATTGGACACTTTTCTTCAAATTTTGGTTTTATGACAAAAGATCTTTTGAAGCTGTTATTCTGTTGAAAGAAAATGACAAATGGAGGGTTATTAGATTACTTGATCCTGTATGGCTTGTGAATTGTTCTAAACAAGACATTGGTACTCTCAATGAAGCTGAGATTTTTGCAAAAGAAGGTTTTCATGATGTTGGAGTTATTTACAAGGATATGGCGTTACAGTTTCAAACTATTGCGAGAATGTGTTTACTTTGGGAATTCATTCAGGATGTGATTGGGATGATG
The DNA here is from genome assembly GCA_009363875.1 of Mikania micrantha. NCBI lineage: Eukaryota > Viridiplantae > Streptophyta > Magnoliopsida > Asterales > Asteraceae > Mikania > Mikania micrantha. The sequence goes on along the minus strand of CM018693.1, from coordinate 100,753,058 downwards.
TGAATTATTTGTATGTAGAGTTGATTGCTTTACAAAAGGAGATTGATGAAAGAGATGAAAAAATTGAAGCTGAAAGATTATCAAAGATTCAAAGATCTGTGATTATACGTGCTGAAGACAATGTTTGTGAAAATCAGTCATCGAGTGGGGCTCGAATTGAAGAATGAAGAATGAATATCAAGATTTTAATGATTTGAAGCAACTATTATGGCGGAGTTTGCTGATACATATTGTAATAGGTTGCTTTCAAGTTGTTTTGGTTAAGTTAGAATAGGTTTGTGCTACTTTCGTCTGGCCCACGAACCTATGCATATATGTTAGATTCAGTGAACCTGTGGTCCTTGTATTGTAAAGGTTCGTCCATTGAACCTATTGGTTCGTCTGGCGAACCTAGTGGTTCGTGTAGGTTTGTCTGATGTCATGTATATATTTGCAGGTTTTCTGATTTTGTTAGAAGTCTGAACAGAGCCTGTATTTCTTAGATTTGTATTTTGTTTGACAGAACTGTGTGTTCTTGCTATGTGCAGTTGTAATTGATATCAATATCAATGAAAAGGATATTTACAAACATGATTATGTTGTCTTCGATTCATATGTATTTTATCTAGAATCCACATAGATAAAGTTGTTAATAGAATTCTACTTAAATATCTAGAGCTATAAACATCTGCTTAAGGGATTACTGAGGATGATGAAACCAAAATTGCTGCTACAATTGGATCTCACAACTTTCAGATCATAGCATCTTCTATTCGCTCTTGTCTTAGATTAGGTAATGTGCAAGTGTAACACCCCAAATTTTCTAAATACAAGTTATTTGAATTGACGAATGGATAACGGATAATTAACTTGTCGGAAAATAAACGGAAAATACCCTAAGTAAAGTTCACGAAATTAGGTGTACTCAAAATGAATTTCGAGTACCTAAGTTCTCGAAATTTAGACCTGATATCGAGTACCCAAGTCGAGAACCCTGCCTATATATATGAGTGCCTTGGGAAGCGTGCACACATTTGGGTGGAAGCACATTTTCTCTCAAGTACTCGAATTTGAGTTCGAGAAACTCAAGAATCGGCTGTAAATCACTCAAGGAGAAGAAGGAACACACGAGAAGCTACCAGTGGGATCATCTACCATCAAGTAAGTGTTCTAACCAGAAAAGTTAGGATTTTTATACAGAAGTGAACTTAAGCATAAAGCTCACACCTTTTGATCGGCGAACCAACTGAAGGATGTCATCCTAGAGATGATCAACAGGATCCAATGCCACGGCAACAATTCTGGTCACACTATGGGAGAGGCTAGTGGAAACATTGGCACCACTTCAGACTGCTCCTACAAGTCATTTGTAGGATGCAAGCCGCCAAGTTTCACTGATGTTGAAGGAGCTGTCGGACTGATCCAATGGCTAGAAAAGATGGAGACCACCTTGGACATCAGCGGTTTTCCGGAACACCACAAGGTTCGATATGCTGCTGGGTCTTTTAGCAAACAGGCCTTAACATGGTGGAACTCCCAGATCAGGGCTTGAGGCAGAGACGAAGCACTGGCAATGTCTTGGGCATATTTCAAAATCCTTCTGAGGAATGAATTCTGTCCTAAGCACGAACTACAGAAGCTGGAATTTGAGCTCTCAAACCATGTGATGAAAGGAGCAGATCACATTTTCACCACCCGCTATCATGAATTGGTAGCTTTGGTGCCAGAGATGGTGCCAACTTTGGAGAAGCTGATCGACAGACATGTGGTAGGATTACCCTCCTGCATTCAAAGCATTGTATTGGCTGCCAACTCGGCTACTCTAGAGTTAGCCATCTCTCTATCAGCCAAACTCACTTACGTAATGGTGAAGTCAGGAGTTTTGAAGAATGACTAGGGTAAAGCTAAGGATGAGTCCTCAAAGAAGCCTGAACACCATCCAAAGAAGAAGCAAAAGGTTGTCAAGAACTATGCGATGGCCGCACCTCTGAGACAAGCCCCTACGGTACCTTCTAATGCTGCACCTAAAAACTATGTTGGAGTGTATCCTCAGTGTACCCACTGCAAGTATCTTCATTCTGATACGGTGCAGTGTAGGAAGTGCACAAACTGCGGTCGATTCGGCCACTGGGTTACACAGTGCCGCACTCCCGCAACACAAGCTACCAACAATGCTGCTAGAGCATTACATCCACCACCAAACCCAGGCAACAACAACAACAACAACAGGGGATGCTATAACTGTGGAGAAGTGGGTCACTTCTCCAGAGACTGCCCTAAGAGAGTGCAACAAGGAGCACAAGCACCTCGTGGAAGGGCTTTTGTTATCGTAGCCAATGCAGCACGCCAAGACCCAAATGTGGTCACTAGTACATTTCTTTTACATTACTCTTATGCATCTATCCTGTTTGACACTGGTGTAGACCAGAGTTTATTTCATATGACTTTGCATGCCAACTTAGTCTTACTGAGGAAACTTTAGACTCCCCTTACATTATCGAAGTAGCAAATGGGAAACAAATCACAGTTAGCACTATACTTAAGAACTGCCCACTTACACTCACTGATCACACATTCACCATCAACTTGCTACCGATGGAGTTGGGCAGTTTTGACATCACTGTTGGGATGGATTGGCTATCTCTCAATAGAGTGGAAGTCATATGTTCTGAAAAGCTACTTCGGATTCCATTGGCGAGTGATCGTGTATTGGAAGTTCGTGGGGATCAAGCGAAGCGAAGTGTCAAGATCATATCTTGCATAAAAGCGCGTAAGTGTCTATAGAAGAAATGCATAGCTTTCTTGGCTCACGTGGTGGAGAAGGAGAAGGACAAGAAAACGATACAAGACGTGCCGATAGTAAAGAAATACACTGAAGTGTTTCCTGAAGCTCTACCCGGTTTGCCACCTGTGCAACCGGTAGAGTTTCGTATTGATTTGATTCCTGTAGCAACACCTGTTGCTAAATCTCCATACAGGTTAGCACATTTAGTGATGCAGGAATTGTCAAATCAACTACAGGAGTTACTCGACAAAGCTTTCATCCGACCAAGCTACTCACCTTGGGGAGCTCCGGTATTGTTCGTGAAGAAGAAGGAGGGATCCTTTCGTATGTGCATAGATTACAGAGAGCTAAACAAATTAACCATCAAGAATCGGTATCCATTGCTGAAAATTGATGATTTGTTTGACCAACTACAAGGAGCTCAATACTTTTTGAAGATCGATTTGCGGTTCGGATACCATCAGCTTAGAGTTCAAGACGAAGATATACCAAAGACGGCGTTTCGTACCAGATGCGGGTATTACGAGTTTATGGTGATGCCTTTTGGATTGACGAATGCACCCGCGGTTTTCATGGATCTCATGAACCGAGTGTGCAAACCGTATCTAGATCAATTTGTCATTGTTTTCATTTATGACATACTGATCTATTCCAAGAGCAAAGTGAAGCACGAGCAACATCTTAGAATGATCTTGGAATTGTTGAAGGAAGAGAAACTCTATGCCAAATTCTTTAAGTGTGAATTTTGATTAAAAGAGGTTCAATTTCTAGGTCATGTAATCAACAGTGAGGGAATACATGTAGACCCTACTAAGATCGAAGCAATAAAGAATTGGGATACTCCGAAGAACCGACGGAGATACGTTCCTTTCTAGGCTTAGCAGGCTTTTATAGAAGGTTTATCTCAAACTTTTCTAAGATAGCCCAGCCACTCACCAAGTTAACACAGAAAAGCGAGCCGTTTGTTTGGGAATAGAAGAAAGAAGATGCCTTTCAGATTCTGAAGCAAAAGTTATGTGATGCTCCAATCTTATCTCTCCCAGACGGTTGTGATGACTTTGTAGTGTACTGTGATGCATCCCATCAGGGACTCGGCTGTGTACTGATGCAACGAGACAAAGTTATCGCGTATGCTTCGAGACAGCTGAAGAGTCATGAGAAGAACTACACTACTCATGATCTGGAACTGGGAGCAGTGATATTTGCATTGAAGATTTTGAGACATTACTTATATGGCACCAAGTGTACCATATTTTCCGATCACACGAGTCTGCAACACATATTCGATCAGAAGGAACTCAACATGCGACAGCGACGTTGGGTTGAACTCCTGAATGATTACGACTGTGTAATCAAGTACCATCCGGGCAAGGCAAACGTTGTAGCTGATGCCTTGAGTCGGAAGGAACGAGTCAAACCCTTGCGCGTCAGAGCAATGGGATGACTGTGCAGACAAGCTTATACGACAACATTATACAAGCACAACAAAAGACTGTTGAATGAGGAAAACTGAAGAAAGAACTAGATTGTGGAGCAGAAAAGCAACTTGAAACAAAGCCAGATGGAATTATCTATTACAAGGATCGGGTATGGATTCCTGAAGTGGATGAATTGAGAAAGCTTATCTTTGATGAAGCACACAAGACCGAGTACTCTATGCATCCCGGTGCTGATAAAATGTACCAAGACTTACGGGCGTTTTACTGGTGGCTGTGTATGAAGAAAGACACAGCCGAGTACGTTGGTCGATGCCTTACGTGTGCCAAAGTGAAGGCAGAACACCAGAAACCGTCAGGTTTACTGAAACAGCCTGAAATTCCACTTTGGAAGTGGGAACAAATAGCTATGGACTTTGTTACCAAGCTACCCCGCACTTCCAGTGGACATGACACTATTTGGGTTATCATTGACCGATTAACCAAATCTGCTCATTTCTTGCCAATGCGAGAAACTTACACGATGGACAAACTGGCAAAACTCTACACAACGAGATAGTGGTACGCCATGGTGTGCCATTGTCTATTATCTCAGATCGTGATAGCAGATTTACGTCGAGATTATGGCAATCATTGCAGAAATCTCTAGGGACACACTTAAATCTGAGTACAGCTTATCATCCACAAACGGATGGTCAAAGCGAACGTACTATACAGACCCTGGAGGATATGTTGAGAACTTGTATTTTAGACTTCGGTGGGAATTGGGACTCTCATTTGCCACTGATCGAATTCTCCTACAACAACAGTTATCATAGTAGCATCGGATGTGAACCGTTCGAAGCTCTCTATGGTCGAAAGTGTCGATTACCTATCTGTTGGTCTGAAGTGGGAGATAATCGAATAACTGGGCCAGAACTCATTCAAGAAACTACGAACAAAATTGCTCAGATACAACAAAGACTACAAACAACCCGAAGCAGACAAAAGAGTTATGCTGACAAACAACGCAAGCCGTTGGAATTCCAAGTGGGAGACCGTGTCATGTTAAAGGTATCCCCACGGAAAGGCATAGTCCGTTTTGCAAAGAAAGGCAAACTAGTACCACGGTACGTAGGACCGTTCGAGATCATCGAGCGCATTGGTCCTGTGGCGTATAGACTAAGGTTACCTGATGAACTTAGTGATGTACATGACGTGTTCCACGTCTCAAACTTAAAGAAGTGCCTCGCTGATGAATCACTCGTTATACCAGTTGAAGAAATTCAATTGGACGAACACTTACACTTTGTCGAAGAACCTTTGGAGGTTATGGATCGCAAGCTTAAACAACTAAGGCGAAGCCGTATTCCAATTGTCATGGTTCGTTGGAACTCAAAACGTGGACCTGAGTTTACTTGGGAACGCGAAGATCACATGAAGCTCAAATATCCCCAACTGTTTACAAAGGAAGTCGTACCGGATAATGATTCTTAAATTTCGGGACGAAATTTCTCTAACAAGGGGAGATTGTAACACCAGTGCCGGAACAGTGATCTCAACAGTAACTTGCACAGTAACTCAGGTACAAACTACGTAAACTATGTATATGCTATTGACACTTGATACTTGACACTAAACTATTAAATTATCGTTTCTGATATCTGATTAAATCTCACGATTTAACAGTCAGAAACACAACAGACAACATAGAACTAACACGCAGATGCTTGATTTAATGCCATTTTGTATAAACGTATGTGAGGTTAAACAGAACAAAACAATAACAGATGTCGTTGCAGAATGCTAAACTGACGAATTATTCGTACAGGTGAAGATCTGCACGAGTAAATCTGAAAGTTTAACGTTCTGAAATGAGGACAGAAAAGTAGTAAACAAGAATCAGAAAGTGAAACCAACGTAGTGTTCGTTCGGGTGACGATTCGAACGAATACGCACGAAGGTGACACGTTCTGACGAAACGATAACGAAGAACGAAACAAACTATAATAATTTAAGAAAAATTAAATATTAAAAATTTATTAGGAATCACAATCTTTTAAAACTCAAAAAAAATTTAATAAATAAATAAATTCATTTTAAGTAAAATATATAATACGCGCGATGTTGACGCGAGTTGACGAAATCCTTCAATTTCGATAAAATACTTCAAAGAAAGTTTATATAAAAAATTTATTAGAAATAACCACCTTCCTAATATTCGGAAATAAATTCTTTTATTTCATTTATAAAACACACGCGTAACGTGCCAGAAACACGACTAAAACGAGGACCGAGCAACCGAAACGAACCCGAATACCCGCGGAGTATATAAACACCAAATGAGGCATTTCACCTCAATTATTTCATTTTTCTCTCTCTCTAAACAACCATTCCCAAACCTATTTCCTCTCTATAGAAAAACACCTTCAAATCCTCATAACTTGGTCGTTTCTTGACGAAATCGGACGTTCTTGGTGTCTACACGTAGCTACCATCATCCTCTACAAGGAAGTACAACTGATCTGATGTTTTGTTCAGCCAAAAACAAGGTATTAAGCCATGAAGATTCGGGAAAAATAGGGTTTTCCTTTCTTTTGTTCGACCCACCCATTTAACATGTGTATAACCCTTATACACACACCCTACACGTCTGAGAGCCGATCTTCGCATCACAACACCATGGAAACAACCATACCATCGATCAGAACTTGATGATAACGGTGAGATACAGGGTTCGTGAAAGGCCAGCTGAAGGCCGAACCTTTTTGTCATTGCCAAACCAGGGTAGGAGCAGCGAACCTTCATGTTGGCCGAACCTTCCTACTTGCCACGAACCTGTGACCATCGAACCTCCTGATCGGCGAACCTTTGACTACCCGAACCTGTATGAAGAACCTACATGGCGAAACCTTGGCCGAACCCCTCACCACCATGAGCCGAACCTTCCATGGTCTAAGCCCTTAATCACGAACCTCACAGGGGCGGCGAACCTTGGTCACCTGAATCAGGGGGACGAACCTAAGGTCAAGGGCGAACGCTAATGGTTGATAGGTTCGCTGGTTCCATTGAACTAACCAGGTTTCATTAACTCGGCCAATCATAAATTCCTTTGACCGCCACCCATTCGACCCAACCTTACTCTGATGGACCACCTATACTCGACCCAACAGCATCCCACACGACTTAGCCCACACAGGCTCATGCGGCCCAACCAACTGGCCCATAACCTCAATTCAGGCCCAACATCCTTAAACAAGGGGCCCATGTGAATTTCGGCCCAATCGCAAACAGTTGACCTATGCAATGCTTTTAGCCCCATAACTTGGCCCACACAACACATCCGGCCCAAGTCCCCATTTGATTTTCGGCCCAATGAGTTAAACTAGGACAAACACTTGAATCAATTAGTCTTAGTACAAATATGCGTGGGATTATGATTTATTACTACAAAGGTGGTAATGAGTTGGGTTACAAACATTTTATCAATACAAGTAATTAGCAAGTCATGGTATGGTTTGGATTTTTAAAGAACGAGCTGAATAGTAGGGAAAGCATTGAAAACTATGCATGTAATTGTGAGTCAAAACCACATATCAAATTTAACCTAATTATGTTAAGTAGACTCAAAAACTATAACACATACACGGGGCCGAACAATGACCGAGACTCACGAGTGTTAGCCAACTCTAGGGCTAACACAAACACATACACACACACAAATCCCTACGACTTATACTTATAAGTTACAACAACATTAAATCAATACAGGATCGTAAATACAACAACAAACACAAAAGCGAGCTTGTGCATTCTTGTTTATACTTAGTCAACCACTTCAACAACAAGGTGAGTTCATTTTTCCCTTTTCAAACATATTTGTTTTACCTCGGGACTGAGAAGCATGTTATACATTTTAAACAAGTATTGAAAGTTTATGAAATGCTTTTACACTTATTCATAATACTATAAACTCTATGCTTAAACTATACGCTCATTGCTAAGGTTATAAACTCTATGCTTAAACTATATGCTCAATGCTAAGGCTATAAACTCTATGCTTAAACTATATGCTCAATGCTAAGGCTATAAACTCTATGCTTAAACTCTATGCTCAATGCTAAGGCTATAAACTCTATGCTTAAACTATATGCTCAATTCTAAGGCTATAAACTTTATGCTTAAACTATATGCACAATTCTAATGCTATATACTATATGCTCAAACTATATGCTAACACTAGACGCTACATGCTACAAGCTATGATTATGTGCTAAATGCTAAGCTTTTATCTATGTATGAGATACGTAAATGCCAAACTATGCTAGAGCAAGGCTTGTATCTGCATATATGAGATATGTGAATGCTAAACTATGTGTGTGCACAGCTTGTGTCTATATATGGGATACGTAAATGCCAAACTATGCTAGAGCAAGGCTTGTATCTTCATATATGAGATACGTAAATGCTAAACTATTCTGATGCTAAGTTAGAATCAATTCATGAGATACGTAATGGCTAAACTATGCTAGAGCAAAGCTTGTATCTGTTCATGGGCTACATAAATGCTAAACTATGCTATAGCAAAGCTTGTACCCATGCATGAGATTGGTGAAAGCTAAACTATGAGTTGTGAAACTATTATCCTTGTACAACATACTTTAATGCTAATCTACGCGAATGCTAAAAACTTGTAAACGTTTTAACAGTATGGAAAAGCTATGATGAATATGGGATTTGGTAGTATGTAAAATGCTTAATTATCATTAATAACTGAGTCATATGTGGATTAGTATGTGGTGGGGTGGTGTCTAGGCAGGTTGTAGGCTCGACCCTTTCGTATGCCCTATATATAAGCAAACCGATATGGATATTACATGTGATGTTAATGAGATTAAGGTTGTTACCGAAAGAGGTTTGCTAAAGCTATTTTTCAACTATAAAACTATATGAACTCACCAACCATTGTGTTGACTTTGTTTTCTTACATTCTTTCTCAGGTGACATACAGGAGTAAGCTAAGGCTCAGGATTGCATGCTAGGATGCCAAGTTAGAGGACCTAGTAGACTTTTGGAAAGCACATATTTTGTTAATTAATGCGAGTCACTTTTGATATCTTGTACAATTACAAGATAGTAAACATCTGATTCTTTTGATAGGTTTACTTAGTTAAATTATCAAACATTAACAGTTTTAATTTAACTTTGTAATCTTAGTTTAATGCTATTTGTGCTTTAGTTATTCTAAATTTTGATGCTATGTAAACAATCTGATCAAACACTATTATGACCCACGATATCTCACCCCGGGAACCTTCCGCCCGGCGGGGAAGTCGATCCGTCCCGCCGGCTCGGGGTGCGACTTGACACGATCTGACGAAAGGTTTAAAATAATCGTTTTCAATAAAATAATTCAAGAAAATAAAATGTAGAAGAAGTACTAGGAATAACCACTTTCCAACAATTAGAAATAAATTCTTTTTATTTATATTAATAAAATACGCGTGACGTTCCCGAAACGCAACGAAAATGCGAACCGAGCAAAAGAAATGAAACCGAACATGCACGGGATGTATAAAGATCAAATGAGGCATTTTCTTCATTTATTTCACCCTCCCTCTCTCTCTAAACTCACAAACCCGGTTTTCACTCTCTCTCTCTAAAGTTTCCAACTTCAAACCTCAAGATCTAGCTCATTTCTTGATGAAAATCGGTGTTCTTGGTGTCCAAACGTAGCTACAATCATCCTCTACCTAGAAGTACAGTCGCTCTGAGGAGTTATCCACTAGAAATCGAGGTAATCAACTGTGAACATCTCGAAAACTAGAGTTTTTGTCACCTTAGTTCGACCCACCAACCCTAGCCGGTTACAAACTCTTCTATCGAACCCTACATCTCTGAGAAACCATCTACACATAACACTTCATGTAAGCAGCCATACAACAAGTGATGTTCGATGGAAAGGATGATGAATAGTTGCTGGTTGGCAAAGTAGCTGGGTTGGCCGAACCTCGACCAGCCGAACCTCGGCGGAGCTGAACAAAAGGGGTGACCGAACCTGCTGCCAACGAATCAAACAGCTGTGAACCCTTCATCCATCGAACCTCAACAGCCGAACCATAGGAGCTGCGAACCTCCTGTCCATGGCCGAACCTTCGATCACTCGAACCTTAGTTGGATGAACCTCCTTTGAGGCAACCATAAGGTTCGCCGAGCTAATGACAGGGCTGAACCTTCAACCAAAAGAACCCCGAGGTTCGTTGGAATGAGAGCCATGCTCCCACTCGATCGAGTCATCCAACCATTCGGCCCACGTTACTGTAATTGCTAAACAACATCACCCTCTATTCGACCGGACAACATACACACCACATGCTAGCATTTGGCCCAAACTAACCGGCCCAAATGACAGCTTCGGCCCAGGAGTTTCTCATTCGGCCCAGGGTTGTTAGATGGGCTCGGGGTCACTAGTTAGGCCCAACACCATCTATTCGGCCCAATTAAGTGGCCCACATCTTAATTGGTTTAGCCCACATAACAGTCGGCCCAATTGATATCTCGGCCCATATATATATATCATTCGGCTCACACGACTAATGATGAAAACAAACACTAGAAATTAACCCTAATGGAACACTTACATGGAAATTGGGATGATAATGGTATACATTACTACAAAGGAGGTCATGGTTTTGATTTAAGGAACTTTACAAGCTCAAAACATCAAGTTTTACAAGGGTTATTATCTAATTATTTATTAATTTTGTAACAATAGTCTTCAAGATTACCAAGAACAACATGGGGTTTCTACACTATAAACCTAAGTTATACTTATGACTTAGGATGGTTTATAAAAATTCTATCAATACAGGTAATTAACATGTTATGTAAGGGTTTTGGAATTTCAAGAATGGACTAAGGCATGTGAAACATAAAAATCAAAACATCACATACTAAGCTTAACTTAAGGAAGTTAAGTGTTGGTAAACTCTATGACAATCAAACAAAGGCCGAATGATGACCAACACTCACAAGTGTTAGCCAACTTTAGGGCTAACACATACACACACACACACAACAACTATACCTCATACTTATAGGTTACAAACAACGCGAAATCAATACAGGATCCTGAAAACAAACTCAAGTACAAAAAGAGCGCGTGCATTTCTTGTTTATACATTGTCAACCACATCAACAACAGAGTGAGTTCATACGCCCCCTTTCTAATCTTAACGGATTTTAAAACTATCGGGGCTGAGAAACATGCTAACTGTTTTATTTATTTAAAAGTTTTAGTTCAATATGTTGCTTATACTTTGATTTAGATAATATTGCTTGCCTTATTATCGCTTATCATTGTATGCATGCTTGTATGATCATGATATGACAGAGACAACTAAGATGAATATGATAATATAACTTCATAAATCATCAACACAATAGAATAACATAGTTATATGATTTTATCTTGTAACACTTATTTATTCTTACAAGATCAAACACTGAGATTATCACAGGTGAACATGATGACAACAACAACAACAACAAACATGAATGATATGAAGATAATATATCTTCAAAAAATCATTCATCACCGGAGTTAGATAAGTGTAATAGGACAAGTTCTTATACCACTTAGAGTACCACTCGGTGCATACTACAAGATAACACGAAACAAGTATCATCTACCACCTGGTCGACTAAGTGTAGTAAGAATATCTCTTACAACACTGTAGTGACAACATGGAACAACAAGAATGATAATCATGATAACATATCTTCATGATAACAACATCATTCACACAACAACTAACATAGTATAATAAGACAAGATCTTATATAACTTTGTTAACAACAACGAGAACACAAAACATTGAGAACAAACAACATTGGTGAACACACAATACCATTGATTACTATTGAACTGTCTGCATTATATCATTTCAATTATGTGCCATGTATTCAAGTTGATTATTGTAAGTCCCTTACACAAATCGCTGACTAGTTAGTTTGATGTGACTAAACCGACGATAGCATAGTGGTACCATATGTTTGACAAACCTCCAGCTTGTAGGGCTGGTATGTTGATCGTATTGATCATTGGTCGGTAACGTATGACCAGTGACAGGGCGACGAACAGTCAGGGTCTGGTAAGCGACACATGGTGATATTAATTTGCAGTTATAATTGTAATTAATCCATCGGTTTCTGTTGATTAGTAGACTGAGGAAATTGATTTCCTTCATGTCATATTACTAGTAATAGATTCGATGAGGCCTATGGGAACACAAAGTGGTAGAGGTAAATCGGATGCATTGCATTCTGATTACGTGAGGATTGCAATGGATTCCTTTTAGGCTCTATGCACTTCAAGTTGAGAACAAATATCAATTGGTTAACTAACACACTTATTATTAAAAGTGATTAACAGTTAACCCCACAAGAAATAGAATAATAACAAGGACCAGATTAAATTAATCTAACTTCCTTAATACATTGAGGGTGTATCAATACTTCGGTTTGATAACTAAACCCCTCTCAACATATTATTCTACATATGATACAACAGGTGAATATCAAATGGGATGAACAGATGAAATGTAAATGGGGATCTATAGTTGTATCGCAAGTGGTGTTAAGTTCTATTAGATATGTGGTGGGATGGTGGCTAGGGCTTGTTACCCTACATATGCCCTATATATAAGCATACCTAATAGGATGAGATAATACATGTAAATATAACTATGGAGAGGCCATCGAGTGAACGGGTGAATCAAACACTTACAAGTATCATGTATGACAAATTGTGACTGTGTATGTGAACAAATCAATGATTTCAATTATCAAACTTATGAACTCACCAACCTAGTGTTGACTTTGTTTAAATGCATGTTTTCTCAGGTGATGAACAGGTCTAGTCATCAGACATTTAGGGACATAGCTAGTGGACTTTTAGAAGACCTAGCTACATTTTGTGTCGTGCATATTTTGGAATGACAAAACAATGAATCCTCTTTTGTAGATCTTGTACAGTTACAAGATAGAAACTCTTTGATTCTTTTGAATAGATTTACTTAGTTAAATTATGAGGAAAAAATGTAATTTAACTTTGTAATTCTATATCATTGTCATGTTAGCATTTCTCATTTATATATCATGTGCTATGTAAACAATCTGATCATTTCGATTATCAAACGATATCGCGCCCCGAGAACTTTCCGCCTGACGGGAAAGTCGATCCAGCCCGCCGGCTCGGGGTGTGACAGATTGGTATCAGAGCCATGGTTATAGAGATATATAGGTCATATTACTTAAACGGCTTGGCCTAGACTATAACCTAGGGACCCTCATGTAGAGAATATACAACATAGGAATCTATTTGGATGTGTCTTCTGCGTCTGATCATTGCACTAACCGATTTTCTTTCGGTTATGATCAGAATGCCGCCAAGAAGACCACCACCAGCTTTACTACCACCACCACCAGCTTTACTACCACCACCACCACAAGATTCAGCACCGCACTCTTTGACACCGACACCACCTGACTCTCCCCCACATCTACCTCCTCCTCCACCTCCTCCATTGCCACCACATGCTCATGAGTTGGATTCTGCTACTATAGCACTGGCCACACTGCTGACCAGTCAACTGAGGGATGTGATCCCTGACATGATGAACCAAATCAACAGTAACAACAATAACAACATCGCCAACTCATCTGGAGAGGGAAGCGGTAACACTCGACACAATCAGGACTATTCCTACAAAAACTTTGTAGGATGCAAGCCAACTAGTTTCAGTGGCAGTGAGGGTGTCGTCGGATTGATCCTGTGGATCGAGAAGATGTAAACAACTCTCGACATTAGTGGCTGTCCTGATCAACATAGGGTGAGATATGCTGCTGGCTCGTTCAACAAGCGGGCTCTGACATGGTGGAATGCCCAAGTTCAGACAAGGGGCAGGGATGAAGCTTTATCTATGCCATGGGATGATTTCAAGGCTATGCTGAGGGCAGAGTTTTTCCCGAGGAACGAACTGAAGAAGGTTGAAACCGAGCTACTCAACCTTGTCATGATTGGTGCTGGGCATCTGGCCTAAACCACAAGATTTCATGAGTTAGCTACCCTGGCACCGGACGTGGTGCCAACACTGTGAAAAGGATAGAGAGGTATGTCAGTGGGCTGCCGTCTTGTATCCAAGGGCACGTGATTTCAGCCCAGCCCACTACTATGGAGATGACTGTTACTCTATCAGCAACTTTGACAGATGTGATGGTTGCCTCCGGGGCTCTAAAGAAGGAAACAACAGCAAATACTGGAACTTCAAGGAAGCCGGATAAAAGGTCGGCCAAGAAGCAAAAAATGGTCAAGATCTTTGTTGCGACCACTCAGACACCGATGATCAACCAACCACCACCACTACAGATCAAAAGGCCCTACACTAGCACAGCGCCATTGTGCAACAGCTGCCAATATCATCATCCACCGAACACCTAGTGTAGACAATGCACTAACTGCGGGAAGTTTGGACATTGGGCCAATCAATGCCGGGGCATGGGAGCCCAGAACAGAAACAACAATGCAGCTACTACTGTTGCTGCTGATCACAGGTCTTGCTACAACTATGGCGAGCTTGGGCACTTTTCTCGGGATTGTCCCAAGAAGAATCAACAAAGGGCTCCAGTAGCAAGAGGTAGAGCCTTTCAGATTGGAGCCGCTACTGCTCGACAAGACCCGAATGTGGTCACGGGTACATTTCTCCTATCTGACTTTTATGCATCCATATTATTTGATACTGGTGCGGATCAGAGTTTTATCTCATCCGATTTTGCTAGCCATCTTAATCATATTGAGGAATCTTTTGACTCCCGTTATACTATTGAGATAGCAAACGAAAAACAGATCACAGTTGACACAGTACTTAGGAATTGCCCGCTAACACTTGGCGATCACACATTTTCCATCGATTTGATACCGATGGAGCTAGGCAGTTTCGATATCATCGTCGGAATGGATTGGCTATCTCTTAACAGAGTTGAGTTCATCTGTTCTGGAAAGCTACTACGTATTCCAGTGGAGAACGATCAGATCAAGGAAATTCATGGAGATCAAGCAAACCGCAGTGTCAAGATAATATCCTGTATGAAGGCTCGCAAGTACCTCAGAAAACAGTGCATCACATTTCTAGCTCATGTGGTAGAGAAAGACAAGAAAACAATCAAGATTCAAGATGTACCAGTAGTGAAAGACTATGCGGACATGTTTCCGGATGATTTAACGAGACTACCACCCGAGAGATCGGTGCAGTTTCGAATCGATTTGATTCCGGGAGTGAGACTCCTGTAGATAAGTCTCCTTATAGACTTGCACCATCAGAAATGCAGGAACTGTCCAATCAATTACAAGAGCTACTCGACAAGGGATTCATCCGACCGAGTTTCTCACCGTGGGGAGCTCTGGTTCTGTTTGTTATGAAGAAGGATGGATCTTTCAGAATGTGCATCGATTACAGAGAGCTCAACAAACTCACCATCAAGAATCGGTACCCGTTACCGAGGATTGATGACTTGTTTGATCAGTTACAGGGAGCACAATACGTCTCAAAGATAGACATGCGTTAATGTTGTCATCAGCTCCAGATTCAAGAAGAAGACATACCAAAGACGACCTTTCATACCCGTTATGGTCACTACGAATTCATGGTGATGCCATTCGGACTGACGAACGCACCGGCAATGTTCATGGATTTGATGAACCGGATGTGAAAGACGTACCTAGATCAGTTCGTTATCGTCTTTATTGATGATATACTGATTTACTCAAGAAGCGAGAGGGAACATGAACAACATCTCAGGACAGTCTTGGAACTCCTGAAAGATGAACAACTTTATGCCAAATTCTCCAAGTGTGAATTTTGGTTAAGAGAAGTTCAGTTTTTGGGTCATGTGATTAACAGTAATGGTATTCACGTGGATCCTGCCAAGATTGAAGCAATCAAGAACTGGGATGTGCCCACAACACCAACAGAGACCAGATCATTTTTGAGATTGGCAGGATACTATAGGAGATTCATTTCGAATTTCTCTAAGATAGCTTTGCCTCTCACCAAACTCACACAGAAGAGTGACCATTCGTGTGGACACTGAAACAGGAAGAGGCATTTCAAACATTGAAACAAAGATTGTGCAATGCTCCAATCTTAACACTCCCAGAAGGCAATGATGACTTTGTGGTATACTGTGATGCTTCGGGTCAGGGACTCGGTTGTGTTTTAATGCAATGAGACAAAGTTATTGCCTATGCATCAAGACAGTTGAAGATACACGAGAAGAATTACACAATACATGACTTAGAACCGGGAGCTGTTGTCTTTGCTTTAAAGATTTGGAGACATTACCTGTACGGTACCAAATGCACTATCTTCACAGATCACAAGAGTTTATAGCACATATTTGATCAGAAGGAGCTTAACATGAGACAGAGATGTTGGGTTGAGCTCCTGAACGATTACAATTGTGTGATCAAATACCATCCGGGCAAACCGAATGTTGTTGCAGACGCTTTGAGACGGAAGGATTGAGTCAAACCCTTGCGCGTACAAGCAATGGGAATGACCGTGCAAACCAGTTTGAGAGATCAAATCATACAAGCACAACAAGACGCAATGGCAAGAAACAACTTGAAACACGAGCTCGATTGAGGAGCGGAGAAACATTTTGATACGAAACAAGATAGAGTTATCTATTTTCAGGATCGTATTTGGATACTGGCAGTAGATGAACTTCGAACACTTATAATGGACGAGGCACACAAGACACGATACTCAGTTCATCCTGGTGCCGATAAGATGTACCAAGATCTCAGGTCGTTTTATTGGTGGCCGGGTATGAAGAAAGATGTTGCCACTTATGTTGGCAAATGCTTAACATGTGCCAAAGTCAAAGCGGAACACTAGAAACCGTCAGGTTTGCTGGAACAAACGGAGATACCACAACGGAAGTGGGAACAAATAGCTATGGATTTTATTACCAAGCTACCCCGCACTTCCAGCGAACACAATTCAATTTGGGTTATCATTGATCGATTGACCAAGTCCGCACATTTCTTGTCGATCAGAGAAAACTACAAGATGGAGAACTAGCAAAACTTTATGTTGATGAAATAGTAGTGAGGCACGGTGTGCCATTTTCTATTATTTCAGACCGGGACAGTCGATTTACATCACGGTTCTGGCAATCATTGCAACAATCCTTAGGGACAAGTGTTAACTTGAGCACTGCTTAGCATCCACAAACGAATGGAAAAAGCAAGCGAACGATTCAAACCCTATAGGATATGTTGAGAACATGCATCCTAGAGTTCGGTGGAAGTTGAGATAAACATTTACCACTCATTGAGTTCTCCTACAACAACAGCTACCACAGCAGCATTGGATGTGCTCCGTTTGAAGCACTATATGGTCGAAAATGTAGGTCTCCAATTTCTTGGACCAAAGTGGGAGACAACAGAATCACTGGGCCTGATCTTATTCAGGAAAGTACTGATAAGATAGCCCAGATACAACAGAGACTACAAGCAACACGTAGCCGCCAAAATAGTTATGCAGACACAAGGCGAAAGCCTTTGGAATTCCAAGTGGGTGACCGAGTCATGTTGAAAGTGTCCCCGTGGAAAGGCATGGTTCGTTTTGGGGCTAAAGGCAAACTAGCACCAAGGTATGTCGGACCGTTTGAGATAACTCAACGCATAGGTCCTGTGGCATACAGACTTAGACTCCCTGATGAACTCAGCGGAGTACACGATGTATTTCATGTATCAAATCTCAAGAGATGTCTCGTGGATGAATCGTTGATCATACCGTTGGAAGAGATACAAGTTGATGAACAATTACATTTCATTGAAGAACCTGTAGAGATTATGGATCGTGAAGTCAAGAGACTTAAACAAAGCCGTATCCCTAATATAAAGGTTCGCTGGAACTCCAAGCACGGACCGAAATTTACCTGGGAGCATGAGGATCACATGAAGACAAAGTATCCCCATCTGTTTGAGAAGTAGAGCCCGACAATGAAGCTTAAATTTCGGGACGAAATTTCTTTAACAAGGGGAGACTGCGACATCCAGTACCTGATCGTCCGGCAAGTCCGTATGGTATGTGTACTTTCAGTATTTACTGTGTGTAAATACAATGCATGAATAGTGTGTGTAACAATAAAACTCAGAAAACAAGAAATAGTTGTACGTGTTTAAGTGAAAACTTAAATACCGTAAGTACAACAACTCATGATAAACAATAGTTGTAAGTATTTAGGAGATAACCTAAGTACAAATTGATACAATGAATCAATAGAGACAACAGTGTACAAGTAAACAACATGAACATATCGGTTGCGATCTGATATCCATAAATGACAGGAATCAGAAGGCCAATAACTCAGTATGAAAACAATGTGAAAACAGGAAGTTTAGTTGACTCCGTCAGTGAGGAAACACAATTCAGAACGTAAATACAATATTATTTCAGAATAACGAACTGACAGTGTGATTGCGTGGGTGACGATTCACTCAAACATATCCGTGAGTTTATAATTCTGAAATGATGTCTGAAAAGTAGAAAACAAGAATCAAAAAACAAAACCATTGTCGTGTTCGTTCGGGTGACGATTTGAACGAATACACGCGAAGGTGACGCGATCTGACGAAACGTTTAAAATAATCGTTTTCAATAAAATAATTCAAGAAAATAAAATGTAAAAGAAGTACTAGGAATAACCACTTTCCAACAGTTAGAAATAAATCCTTTTTATGTATATTAATAAAATACGCGTGACGTTCCGGAAACACAACGAAAATGCGAACCGAGCAAAAGAAATGAAACCGAACATGCACGGGATATATAAAGACTAAATGAGGCATTTTCTTCATTTATTTCACCCTCCCTCTCTCTCTAAACTCACAAACCCGGTTTTCACTCCCTCTCTAAAGTTTCCAACTTCAAACCTCAAGATCTAGCTCATTTCTTGATGAAAATCAGTGTTCTTGATGAAAAGCCGGTTACAAACTCTTCTATCGAACCCTACATCTCCGAGAAACCATCTACACATAACACTGTCATGTAAGCATCCCTACAACAAGTGATGTTCGATGGAAAGGATGATGAATAGTTGCTGGTTCGCGAAGTAGCTGGGTTGGCCGAACATTGACCAGCCAAACCTCGGCGGAGCTGAACAAAAGAGGTGACCGAACCTGCTGCCAACGAACCTAGCAGCTGTGAACCCTTCATCCATCTAACCTCAACAGCCGAACCATAGGAGCTGCGAACCTCCTTTCCATGGCCGAACCTTCGATCACCCGAACCCTGGTTGGACGAACCTCCTTCGAGTCAACCATAAGGTTCGCATAACTCATGACAGTGCCGAACCTTCAACCAAAGGAACCCCGAGGTTCGCTGGAATGAGAGCCATGCTCCCACTCGATCGGGTCATCCAACCATTCGGCCCACGTTACTGAAATTGCTAAACAACATCACCCTCTATTCGACCGGACAACATACACACCACATGCTAGCATTTGGCCCAAACTAACCAGCCCAAACAACAGTTTCGGCCCATCTCATTGCTTAGGCCCAGGAGTTTCTCATTCGGCCCAGGGTTGTTAGATGGGCTCGAGATCATTAGTTAGGCCCAACACCATCTATTAGGCCCAATTAATTGGCCCACATCTTAATTAGTTTAGCCCACATAACAGTCGGCCCAATTGATTTCTCGGCCCATATATATATTATTTGGCTCACACGACTAATGACGAAAACAAATACTTGAAATTAATTCTAATGGACCACGTACATGGAAATTGGGATGATAATGGTATACATTACTACAAAGGAGGTCATGGTTTTGATTTAAGGAACTCTACAAGCTCAAAACATCAAGTTTTACAAGGGTTATTATCTAATTATTTATTAATTATGTAACAATAGTGTTCAAGAATAGCAAGAACAACATGGGGTTTCTAAACTATAAACCTAAGTTATACTTATGACTTAGGATGGTTTATAGAAATTCTATCAATACAGGTAATTAACATGTCATGTAAGGGTTTTGGAATTTCAAGAATGGACTAAGGCAAGTGAAACATACAAATCAAAACATCACATACTAAGCTTAACTTAAGGAAGTTAAGTGTTGGTAAACTCTATGACAATCAAACAAATGCCGAATGATGACCAACACTCACAAGTGTTAGCCAACTTTAGAGCTAACACATACACACACACACAACAACTATACCTCATACTTATAGGTTACAAACAACGCGAAATCAATACAGGATCGTGAAAACAACCTCAAGTACAACAAAGAGCGCGTACATTTCTTGTTTATACATTGTCAACCACATCAACAACAAGGTGAGTTCATACGCCCCCTTTTCTAATCTTAACTGATTTTAAAACTATCGGGGCTGAGAAACATGCTAACTCTTTTATTTATTTAAAAGTTTTAGTTCAATATATTGCTTATACTTTGATTTAGATAATATTGCCAGCCTTATTATTGCTTATCGTTGTATGCATGCTTGTATGATCATGATATGACAGAGACAACTAAGATGAATACGATAATATAACTTTATAAATCATCAACACAATAGAATAACATATTTATAAGATTTTATCTTGTAACACTTAATTATTCTTACAAGATCAAACACTGATATAATCACAGGTGAACATGATGACAACAACAACAACAAACATGAATGATATGAAGATAATATATCTTCATAAAATCATTCATCATCGAAGTTAGCAAAGTGTAATAGGACAAGTTCTTATAACACTCAGCTTACCACTCGGTGCATACTACAAGATAACACGAAACAAGTATCATCTACCACCTGAGTCGACTAAGTGTAGTAAGAATAGCTCTTACAACACTGTAGTGACAACAGGGTGACTACATGGAACAACAAGAATGATAACATGATAACGTATCTTGATGTTAACAACATCATTCACACAACAACTAACATAGTATAACAAGACAAGATCTTATATAACTTTGTTAACAACAACGAGAACACAAAACATTGAGAACAAACAACATTGGTGAACACACAATACCATTGATTACTATTGAACTGTTTGTATTATATCATTTCCATCATGTGCCATGTATTCAAGTTGATTATTGTAAGTACCTTACACAAATCGCTGACCAGTTAGTTTGATGCGACTAAACCGACGATAGCATAGTGGTTCCATAGGTTTGACAAACCTCCAGCTTGTAGGGCTGGTATGTTGATCGTATTGATCATTGGTCGGTAACGTATGACCGGTGACAGGGTGACGAACAGTCAGGGTTTGGTAAGCGACACATGGTGATATTAATCTGCAGTTATAATTGTAATTAATCCATCGGTTCCTGTTGACTAGTAGACTAAAGAAATTGATTTCCTTCATGTCATAATACTAGTAATAGATTCGATGAGGCCTATGGGAACACAAAGTGGTAGAGGTAAATTGGACGCATTGCATTCTGATTACGTGAGGATTGCAATGTATTCCATTTAGGCTCTATGCACTTCAAGTTGAGAACAAATATCAATTGGTTAACTAACACTCTTATTATTAAAAGTGATTAACAGTTAACCCCACAAGAAATAGAATAATAACAAGGACTAGATTAAATTAATCTAACGTCCTTAATACACTGAGGGTGTATCAATACTTCAGTTTGATAACTAAACCCCTCTCAACATATTATTCTACATATGGTACAACGGGTGAATATCAAATGGGATGAACAGATGAAATGAAAATGGGGATCTATAGTTGTATCGCAAGTGGTGTTAAGTTCTATTAGATATGTGGTGGGATGGTGGCTGGGGCTTGTTCCCCTACATATGCTCTATATATAAGCATAGCTAATAGGATGAGATACTACTCGTGAATATAACTATAGACAGGCCATCGAGTGAACGGGTGAATCAAACACTTACAAGTATCGTGTATGACAAATTGTGACTGTGTATGTGAACAAATCAATGATTTAAATTATCAAACTTATGAACTCCTCAACCTAGTGTTGACTTTGTTTAAATGCACGTTTTCTCAGGTGACGAACATGTCTTGTCATCAGACATTCAGGGACATAGCTAGTGGACTTTTAGAAGACCTAGCTACATTTTGTGTCGTGCATATTTTGGATTGATAAAACAATGAATCATCTTTTGTAGATCTTGTACAGTTACAAGATAGAAACTCTATAATTCTTTTGAATAGATTTACTTAGTTAAATTATGAGGAAACAATGTTATTTAACTTTGTAATTCTATATCATTGTCATGTTAGCATTTCTCATTTCTATATAGTGTGCTATGTAAACAATATGATCATTTTGATTATCAAACGATATCGCGCCCCGAGAACTTTCCGCCAGACGGGAAAGTCGATCCAGCCCGCCGGCTTGGGGTGTGACAATTCACCACCTGAGCTAACTAAGTGTAGTAAGACTAGTTCTTGCAACACTGTGGTGGCAACATGGTGAAGACTATGGGATAACAAGAATGATAATCATGATAACGTAACTTCATGATAACAACATCATTCACACATCAACTAACATGGCATAATAAGACAAGTTCTTATATAACTTTGTTAAAAACTACGAGAACGCATAGCGTTGACAACAAACAACATTGGTGAACACAACAACAATTGATTACTATTGAACTGTCTGTATTATATAACATCAATCATGTGCCATGTATTCAAGTTTAACAGTGTAAGTCCCTCAAAACGAATCGTTTACCAGTTAGTTTGACGTGACTAAACCGATGATAGCGTAGTGGTACCATAGGTTTGACAAACCTTCGGCAGGTAGGGCCGGTATGTTGATCACATTACCATTTGGCCGGTAACGTATGACCGGTGACAGGGCGACAACAGTCAGGGTCTGGTAAGCGACACATGATGATATTAATCTACAGTGATAATTGTAATTAATCCTTCAATTCTATTTATTAGTAGACTGAGGAATTAACTTTCTCTTATGTCACATTACTGATAGTAGTTTCGTTGAAGGCTATGAGAACATCAAAGTGGTAGAGGTAAATCGGATGCATTGTGATCTGATTACGTGAGGATCGCAATGGATTCCTTTTAGGCTCTATGCACTTCAAACGGAGAACATATATCAATTGGTTAACTAACACTTCTATTATTTGTAGTGACTAAAAGTTAACCCCACAAGCGAGAGAATAATAACGAGGATAAGATTAAGTTAATCTATTTTCTTTAAAACATTGAGGGTTTATCAATACTTCGGTTTGATAACTAAACCCCTCTTACCATATTATTCTACATAAAACACATAGGGTGATGAACATGATCATATGGGTGGAAATCAAACGGGACGAACACATGTGAGATGAAAATGGGTATCTGTCACACCCCCAATTTTCAACTAACGGAATCATACCGTTTGGGAACGTGACAAACCAGGATCTCAGATCATTAGACATAGCGAAGACCTCTATATGAATTTCAAAACATACGTTGGTCTTTAAAAACATAATAATCAGAGTTTACAAAAAGTTGCGGAAGCGTTTCAAATCAGAATCAATAAACTGTTGATAAGTAAAACATTACAAATCAAAATACTGAAATATTCAAATTCAAAGGTTCAAAGTTTATAATGCATGAGACTCTATCTTCCTAGTCCATGCCAGCTGTTACGCGCGCCTTAGCGTCCTGAGAAAACATGCAAATCAAGTCAACACAATGGTTGGTGCATAACACAGGTTTTCAATAATCACAGTGTTCAAAACAGCAGTTTGAATAACAAGTTGTAGATAACATATTCACACATGCACAGTCATGATAGCTAGTCATATAAACTATTTACATACGTGTTCGACACCGAAGCTGACTAGTTGCCATGCTATAGCATGTTTTCGCCTTGCCACTATTGTCTATCACAACAATAGTAAAAATGTGTTTGGTCAGTCAAACACCTGCGTAGATCCCATCTACCAGGTGAGGTTTGTCAAACCTAATAGATCTATTTCCAACTACCACGCTTTGCATTACAGCAAACTAAACGGTTCGAGGTGTGTAAGGACTTCAAGTTGATATGTTTTCACATAATGTAAACAGATAACTCATGCAAGTGTTATGTATCTAAAAATCAGTTTGTTGCACATGTTTTCTCCCCCAAAACAGTTTAAAATAAGAAAGGGGCCGTGTACGCACCTTTGATAATAGTAGAATGATCAAGTATGTGTGAACTTGCGTAGAAATCCTCTACGAAGAATCTGTGATTTAAACAATAACCTATTGTTATTCGAATAATCGTTTTGTGCTTAAAATCACATACGTATCAACATACGTATGTTAAAGTGTGAGAATTAGGCATACGGAAGTACGCGTGTCATTGAAATCGATTAAATAAAATCATATCTGATTTTATTCAATTTATCGTAATTATACGCGATTTCGTGTTCGGATTAAAATATGGATTTTATCATTTCAACACGTTCGTATTCTCATTACGGTTCCAACGCAACTTGAACGGATGAAAACGGACTTGAAACGAACAAGTTATGCTCAAAATACAAACTAACATTGAAAATCCAAAAATTTGGTTGGGCCGGGACTCGAACCCGCGACCCTCAACTCCAACACACACGCCCTTAACCAGTTAAGCCCGCTAGGGTTTCGCGAAAGATATCAGAATTAAATTGTTTTAATTCCTCTTCCAACCCAAATCCTATTCCTTAATATAGCCGAAGCAATCATACTCCAAATTGGTCCTCAATTCGAACCTGATAGCCCTTAAAACCATAGGGTTTCTATTCCTTAGATCCAACCGATTCTATAACCGGTTTTAATTCGAATTTAAATTAATATAACACACTTAATTCGATTGTGTAATCATTCGGACTCAATTTCATAAATCCTTCACTCAAAACCTAACAATATGTGATGATATCATGAAATTGATATGTGGAGATACATAATCGGTGGTTTTAGAATCTGATATCACCATTTAATTTGACTTTTAAACCTTCCAAGACTAATTCCCCCAAAACCGTTTAACCCAAGAACCCTAGATCTTGTTCTTTATCAATTCACTATAATGAAATGAAATTAAATCATGGATTAGCTTCATCGAGACTCCCTGAAACTAAAAACAACCTTTAATTTGATCTTACAGCTCGATTAATACAGAACCCCCAAATCCGTTCTCATTATAAACCCTAGAATTCAAAACCATCCAATTCGTTGATGTTTTCTGAAATTGACAAATTCTTTTCACTGATCGGTATCTTATGAAACTTTTAGCATGATTTAATTTGATTAAATCACACGTTTTGATCTAATCCCCCAAAACAACTCTAACAACGAACCCTAGTAATCGGCCTCCATCAATTCGTTGTTAGAACATGGAATTAACATAGGCTTATGTTTAATCGACTACTTTAGAGTGTGTAGAAACGATTTCTTACCTTGTTTGATGATGAATTCAAGTAGATTGACTCACGGGTTGTTCTTCGGTTCCCTCCACGACCAATTCTTCTGCTCGATGCTTCTGCTCTCAAATTCTAGTGTGTAAAAGGTCCTAATGATTCCGACTTGGGTTTATATAACATCAATTTGGTGAATTGATGTCGCATTATACCACATTGAACCCAACCGACTTCGGTTACCCTTTTTTTTTAGCCATTATTTCACATAATTTCGGCAATTATGAGTTTTCCAACGGTTGATAACTGTTGTTCATCATTAGTGTGTAATGATTGCATAGTTACTTCAGCTAATTGTAACAGATTTAGGCAAATTTCGAATTCCATACACCAATTGGCCGAATTTTGACTTGTAGAAGTCAAAATTGGAACTAAATTCAATTACAAGTCTTAATCTCTAACATCTTAACACTTAAATACTGATTTTTCTTAATTCCTAAATCCCCATAGATCTTTCTGAGTCAAAAAACATTATTTTGATTAACAACATTACCTTAAAAATCCTAATTTATCATTAATTGGGCCAAATTGGACTGCCACCGGCTAAATTAATCCAATTGGGCTTTTTCAAATCCAATTGGGCCTCACTGGGCCTTCCTGGGCCTACCTTGGCCTTCCCTAGGCCTACTTTGTTTACATTGGGCCTTATTGAACTTCTCTTGGCTTTGTGGGCCTACATTGGCTATGTTGGGCCTAATTTATCTTGTTGAGCCTCCATTAACCTTATTGGGCCTTCATTGACCTTGTTGGGCCTTCATTGGCCTTATTGGGCCTTGATTGGCCTTATTGGGCCTTGATTGTCTTTGTTGGGCCTGTGATAGCACCAACTCCCGTTAACAAGGTTAGTGTGAAAAGTCGGATTGTCACATCATCCCCTTGTTGAAGGAATTTTCGTCCCGAAAATTAGCAAGTGTTAAGAGTAGTTAGGAAACTACTTACGAGTTTAAATCGTACGTGTTAGTGTGATTTGATCATTCTGTGTGCTTGTGTGTACTCACACACAAAGTCTAATGCTTGCAACATCACAACTCAATTGTGATCGTTCAATGTAACTGTTTTGCGTGTACACTAATCGTACGTGTTAGTGTGATTTGATCATTCTGTGTTGTGTAACTTCACACATAGTGAGTGTCTGAAACTGTTTGTACTATGTAACCCCTCACACATAGTGAGTGTCTGAAACTGTTTGTACTATGTAACCCCGCACATAGCAAAATGTGTGTAACTAATCGTGTATGTACTACCATAACATGTAACATATGAAATGTAGCACATAAAACATATAGAATGTAATGTAGCACAAATATCTGTAACAAAATCAATTGAATAAATAAAACGTTTGTGCTTACAGTTTGAAATTTGCAGTGTTGATGTGTGAAACATCACGTCATCCCCTTGTTGAAGGAAATTTCGTCCCGAAATTTAACGTGCGCTCTCAGTGTTAGCAGTAGCTGTCTTGAATAGATGAGGATATTTCTTCATCATCTGGTCTTCCCGTTCCCATGTGAATTCAGGACCCCGTCTTGAATTCCATCGGACTTTGACTATCGGAATCTTGCTTTGCTTCAGTTGTTTGACCTCTCGGTCCATGATTTCTGCTGGTTCTTCAATGAATCGCAGCTGTTCATCTACTTGTATTTCTTCCAACGGTACAATCAATGTCTCATCAGAAAGACATTTCTTTAAGTTCGATACGTGAAAAACATCATGAACTCCACTGAGTTCATCCGGTAGTTTGAGTTGGTACGCAACCGGACCAATCCTTTTCAGGATCTCAAAAGGTCCTACGTAACGTGGACTAAGCTTCCCACGCTTGCCAAATCGTATCACACCTTTCCAAGGTGATACCTTTAGAAGAACTCGGTCTCCTACTTGAAATTCCAATGGCTTGCGACGTTTGTCTGCATAACTCTTCTGCCGATCCCGAGCCGCTGCCATACGGTTCCGAATTTGAACTATCTTCTCTGTTGTTTCGTGCACCAGTTCAGGACCTGTTAACTGACTGTCACCAACTTCAGCCCAGCAAACTGGTGAACGACATTTGCGACCATACAAAGCTTCAAACGGTGCTGCTTGAATGCTTGTATGATAACTATTGTTGTAAGAGAATTCCACCAACGGTAAATGATTCTCCCAGCTATCACCAAAGTCAATTACACAAGCTCGTAACATATCCTCGAGCGTTTGAATCGTTCGTTCACTTTGACCATCGGTCTGTGGGTGATAAGCGGTACTCATATCCAAGCGAGTCCCCAATGACTTATGAAGAGATTTCCAGAAATTAGAAGTAAACCGGGCATCCCGATCTGATATGATAGATATTGGCACACCATGCCGTGCTACTACCTCCTTGATGTAAATGCGAGTCAGTTTCTCCATCTTATCAGTTTCCTTTATTGCTAAGAAGTGTGCAGATTTCGTTAATCGATCGACAATTACCCATATCGTATCACAACCACTCGGTGTACGAGGTAACTTAGTAATAAAATCCATCGAAATCTGTTCCCATTTCCACATCGGTATCTCTGGTTGTTGTAGTAAACCAGATGGCTTCTGATATTCAACTTTGACTTTCGAACAAGTCAAACATTTGCTAACGTACTTAGCAATATCAGCTTTCATGTGAGGCCACCAATACAGTGCCTTCAAGTCATGGTACATCTTGTCTGATCCCGGATGGACTGAATATCTAGACTTGTGTGCTTCGTCCATCACGAGTTCCCTTAAACCTCCATACAAAGGTATCCACATTCGATCAATGAAATAACGAATTCCATCAGGTTTAACATTCAATTGTTCTTCCATTCCTCGTAAAGATTCCGGTACTAAGTTTTCCGTTTTCAAGGCCTCAATCTGAGCATTGTGTACTTTGTCAGGTAAATCAGTGTGTATCGTCATCATAAGTGCGCGAACCCGTCTTGTTCCCGTTGTATCTTTTCTGCTCAAAGCATCGGCTACGACATTAGCCTTTCCCGGGTGATACTTAATCGCACACTCATAATCGTTCAACAATTCAACCCATCGTCGTTGCCTCATGTTAAGCTCCTTCTGATCAAAGATATGTTGTAAACTCTTATGATCAGTGTAAATAGTACACTTAGTTCCATACAAGTAATGCCTCCAAATCTTTAAAGCAAAAACCACTGCTCCTAACTCCAAGTCATGAGTGGTGTAATTCTTTTCATGCGTTCTTAGTTGCCTGGAAGCATAAGCGATCACTTTATCCCGTTGCATCAACACACATCCCAAACCCTGTCCAGATGCGTCACAATACACCGCAAAGTCTTCCGTTCCTTCCGGTAAGGACAGAATCGGTGCACTGCAGAGTTTCTGTTTCAATAACTGGAATGCAGCTTCCTGTTTATCCGTCCAGTTATACTTTGTTCCTTTGTGCGTCAGAGCTGTAAGTGGTTGAGCGATCTTTGAGAAACCCTCAATGAATCGTCGATAATAACCCGCCAAACCAAGGAATTGTCGTACCTCGGTAGGGGTCTTTGGCGCTTCCCAATTCTTAATCGCTTCAATCTTCGCTGGATCAACATGTATACCCTTTTCATTAACTATATGCCCCAAGAACTGTACTTCTCGCATCCAGAAATCACATTTCGAGAACTTAGCGTACAGTTGTTCCTGTTTCAATAACTCTAGCAGTAATCGAAGATGTTCAGCATGTTCCTCCTCAGACTTTGAATAGATGAGAATGTCATCAATGAAAACAATGACAAACTTATCCAGATAAGGTTTACAAACACGATTCATGAGATCCATGAATACAGCTGGAGCGTTTGTCAACCCAAATGGCATGACCAAGAACTCATAATGGCCATAGCGCGTCCTAAATGCTGTCTTTGGAATATCCTCCTCTTGGACTCTTAGTTGATGATAACCCGACCTGAGATCAATCTTCGAGTAGTAACTCGAACCTTGCAATTGATCAAACAGATCGTCAATCCTGGGTAACGGATACCGGTTCTTGATAGTAACCTTATTCAATTCCCGGTAATCGATACACATACGAAAAGTCCCGTCCTTCTTCTTTACAAACAATACTGGAGCTCCCCACGGTGAAAAACTAGGTCGTATGAAACCCTTATCCAACAATTCTTGCAATTGTGTGGATAACTCTTGCACTCTGACGGTGCAAGTCGATAAGGCGCCCTAGCTATTGGTGCTGCGTCTGGTGTAAGATCGATTCGAAATTCCACCTGTCTGACAGGCGGTAATCCCGGCAAGTCTTCTGGAAATACCTCCGGAAACTCACAAACTATAGGTATATCTTCAAGCTTCTTCTCAGCTACTGGCTTTTCAGTTATAAGTGCTATAACTGCCGTATGACCTTTCCGCAGACATTTGTGTGCCTTCATACAAGATATGAGACGCAGTGGCGTACTGCTCTTCTCGCCTTGTACATATAATGTCTCTCCCTGCGGAAGAGGTATGCGAACAATCTTTTCATGGCATATAATTTCAGCCTGGTTTTTGGACAACCAGTCCATGCCAATGACTACATCAAAACTGCCTAAGGCAATAGGCATCAGATCAATCTCTAATGTCTGACCCATCAAATCAAGGATACATCCCTTATAAATGTTTTCTACTACAATCAACTTACCATCAGCTAATTCCACAGTATAGGGACTATCTAAGGTAGTGGGACTAACATTTAGCAACTTAACAAGTGAACTAGATACAAAGCTCCGATCGGCACCGGTGTCAAATAACATAGAGGCATAGTGATTATTTAAGAGGAACGTACCCGTAACAATGTTGGGATCCTCCCGCGCTTGACGTCCTCCGATCACAAACGCCCTGCCTCTAGCACCGTTGTTGTTGTTGTTATTGTTGTTGTTATTGTTGGTGCCATTGCCATTACCGTTTCCATTTCCATTACCATTACCATTGTTGTCCCCGCCTTTCTTAAGTTGTGGGCAATCTTTCTTGAAATGCCCCATCTTGCCGCACTCGAAACAACCCTTCTGTGCGTTGTTCTGATTATTATTGTTCTGGTTGTTATGGTTGTTCTGCAGCTCCCCGCGACAATCCTTAGCCGCGTGCCCAATCTTGCCACACCTCTGGCACTTAGCTCTGTCACACTGGTTACCCGCATGATGGTAACCACACTTGTTGCACTTGGGGTGCTTACCAATATAGCCCCCCGATGATGATGATTGCTGACCACTGCTGGAATTATGATAGGACTTGTTTGAGTCCTGCTTCCTGTTCTGCTGTTGATTGTTACCCTTGAAGTTGTTATCCCACTTTCTCTTGTGATCTCCTACCTTGGTAGCAGATGTTCGTTTGGGCAGAGTCCCCTGTAACACTGCCTGGTCAGTAAGCTGATGTGCTAGACGAACAGCTTGTTGGATAGTGGTGGGATTTGCTGAAGTCACCAACCCTTGAATCTGAGGCACTAGTCCTCCAATGTACCTTTCAATCCACTTACTGGCTGGAGTAGCCATGTGTGGTAGCAGTCTGGCCAGTTCATGCGATCTGGTCGTGTATTCCTCAATATTTGACCCCTCCATCTTGAGGTGCCAATACTCTTCTTCTAACTTCTGCATTTCACTACGAGGACAATACTCCTCTTGTAGTAAAGTTTTGAAGTTGTTCCAGGTCAATGCATTTGCTTCTCCCAACCCCAGAGTCTGAACATTGGAGTTCCACCAAGTCAGTGCTGGACCCTCTAATGTTCCAGTAGCAAATTTCACCTTGCTATCCTCAGGGCAGTTGCACATTTCAAATACAGACTCAGCCTTTTCAATCCATCGGAGAAGTCCTATGGCTTCCTCCGACCCTTTGAAGTTGTGAGGTTTGCAGTCCAAGAACATCTTGAATGTGCAAACTTGTGGGTTAACCAATCCCCCAGCTGGACCCTGTGGCCCTGTGTTGTGTGTCTGAGCATACTGTGCAATAGCCTCTGCGACTCTGTTGTTAATTAGCTCGTTGAGCTCAGCAACAGTCATATGTACGTTTCCCTCAGCCATTAGTTTCCTATTTATAAGAAGTGTTAGCACGAAGTCAAAATCCAATGTAACATGTGTAAGTAAAACAACAAACACAACATGTAATATAATCAACACAGTTGTTGGAAACAAACAATAATTCTTCCATAAATAGAAACTTTCTTTGAGTACAATACTTTTTGAAATGAAATACAAAATTTCAAACTACTAATGTAGGAACACAACCCGTTCCTAATAAGTTTAAATAAACTAAGAAAGTAAAAGAAAAATAATCAGTCGTCCTCAACGGTGGATTCAGGATCGGACTCAGCAACTGGTGTTGGTTCCTCCTCCTCATCCTCATCCTCATCCTGTTCCTCATTCTCAACTACCACTAAATCCTCCAAAGCTTCAATCCTGCCCTCCAAGATCTCAGCTCGGTTCTCTGACTCCTCTAGACGACCAATCATGTTCACCATCTCATCCCGCATGTCATGAACTAGATGGGCAAGTTCATCTTGCCTCTCAATGGCATCCCATAACTCCTGAGATCTCTGTATAAGCTTGTCTTCTGTCTCATCCAAGTCCTCGCGCAACTTGGCGATCTCCTCCGCGTCCGTCCTTCGCCTCTTAGGCTCCGGAGCATCTAGTGCGGGTGGTGGATGTGTGGATGGCCCTGCAGCATAGAGTCCCTGAGTATTCACCCATGGTGCCTCCTCCGGATCCTCAACTGGATCCTCATCTGGATCCCCCTCTGGATCCTCGTCTGGATCCTCCTCTGGATCCTCGTCTGGGTCTGAGTCATCCATCCCATACGGTGGAGGTGATGGAATAGGTGGTGGTGGTGATGATGGTGGTGCCGGAACTATCGGCTCCTCGTCCTCGGAATCATCAATGATAACATAAGGAACTGATGATCAAGCCATGCCTGTTACATAATATCATATGTAAGTGCAGTGCCATGGAATACGTAAGCAAGTCAATTACATAATGTCATATGTAATTTTTAAGCAGTATGTGTGTGTGTCGAATGTCTAACAGTCATAGTCTAGGCCTACAAATGCAAACCTAGTTCGCTATAACCAATGTCTCTGATACCAATCTGTCACACCCCCAATTTCAACTAACGGAATCATACCGTTTGGGAACGTGACAAACCAGGATCTCAGATCATTAGACATAGCGAAGACCTCTATATGAATTTCAAAACATACGTTGGTCTTTAAAAACATAATAATCAGAGTTTACAAAAAGTTGCGGAAGCGTTTCAAATCAGAATCAATAAACTGTTGATAAGTAAAACATTACAAATCAAAATACTGAAATATTCAAATTCAAAGGTTCAAAGTTTATAATGCATGAGACTCTATCTTCCTAGTCCATGCCAGCTGTTACGCGCGCCTTAGCGTCCTGAGAAAACATGCAAATCAAGTCAACACAATGGTTGGTGCATAACACAGGTTTTCAATAATCACAGTGTTCAAAACAGCAGTTTGAATAACAAGTTGTAGATAACATATTCACACATGCACAGTCATGATAGCTAGTCATATAAACTATTTACATACGTGTTTGACACCGAAGCTGACTAGTTGCCATGCTATAGCATGTTTTCGCCTTGCCACTATTGTCTATCACAACAATAGTAAAAATGTGTTTGGTCAGTCAAACACCTGCGTAGATCCCATCTACCAGGTGAGGTTTGTCAAACCTAATAGATCTATTTCCAACTACCACGCTTTGCATTACAGCAAACTAAACGGTTCGAGGTGTGTAAGGACTTCAAGTTGATATGTTTTCACATAATGTAAACAGATAACTCATGCAAGTGTTATGTATCTAAAAATCAGTTTGTTGCACATGTTTTCTCCCCCAAAACAGTTTAAAATAAGAAAGGGGCCGTGTACGCACCTTTGATAATAGTAGAATGATCAAGTATGTGTGAACTTGCGTAGAAATCCTCTACGAAGAATCTGTGATTTAAACAATAACCTATTGTTATTCGAATAATCGTTTTGTGCTTAAAATCACATACGTATCAACATACGTATGTTAAAGTGTGAGAATTAGGCATACGGAAGTACGCGTGTCATTGAAATCGATTAAATAAAATCATATCTGATTTTATTCAATTTATCGTAATTATACGCGATTTCGTGTTCGGATTAAAATATGGATTTTATCATTTCAACACGTTCGTATTCTCATTACGGTTCCAACGCAACTTGAACGGATGAAAACGGACTTGAAACGAACAAGTTATGCTCAAAATACAAACTAACATTGAAAATCCAAAAATTTGGTTGGGCCGGGACTCGAACCCGCGACCCTCAACTCCAACACACACGCCCTTAACCAGTTAAGCCCGCTAGGGTTTCGCGAAAGATATCAGAATTAAATTGTTTTAATTCCTCTTCCAACCCAAATCCTATTCCTTAATATAGCCGAAGCAATCATACTCCAAATTGGTCCTCAATTCGAACCTGATAGCCCTTAAAACCATAGGGTTTCTATTCCTTAGATCCAACCGATTCTATAACCGGTTTTAATTCGAATTTAAATTAATATAACACACTTAATTCGATTGTGTAATCATTCGGACTCAATTTCATAAATCCTTCACTCAAAACCTAACAATATGTGATGATATCATGAAATTGATATGTGGAGATACATAATCGGTGGTTTTAGAATCTGATATCACCATTTAATTTGACTTTTAAACCTTCCAAGACTAACTCCCCCAAAACCGTTTAACCCAAGAACCCTAGATCTTGTTCTTTATCAATTCACTATAATGAAATGAAATTAAATCATGGATTAGCTTCATCGAGACTCCCTGAAACTAAAAACAACCTTTAATTTGATCTTACAGCTCGATTAATACAGAACCCCCAAATCCGTTCTCATTATAAACCCTAGAATTCAAAACCATCCAATTCGTTGATGTTTTCTGAAATTGACACATTCTTTTCACTGATCGGTATCTTATGAAACTTTTAGCATGATTTAATTTGATTAAATCACACGTTTTGATCTAATCCCCCAAAACAACTCTAACAACGAACCCTAGTAATCGGCCTCCATCAATTCGTTGTTAGCACATGGAATTAACATAGGCTTATGTTTAATCGACTACTTTAGAGTGTGTAGAAACGATTTCTTACCTTGTTTGATGATGAATTCAAGTAGATTGACTCACGGGTTGTTCTTCGGTTCCCTCCACGACCAATTCTTCTGCTCGATGCTTCTGCTCTCAAATTCTAGTGTGTAAAAGGTCCTAATGATTCCGACTTGGGTTTATATAACATCAATTTGGTGAATTGATGTCGCATTATACCACATTGAACCCAACCGACTTCGGTTACCCTTTTTTTTTAGCCATTATTTCACATAATTTCGGCAATTATGAGTTTTCCAACGGTTGATAACTGTTGTTCATCATTAGTGTGTAATGATTGCATAGTTACTTCAGCTAATTGTAACAGATTTAGGCAAATTTCGAATTCCATACACCAATTGGCCGAATTTTGACTTGTAGAAGTCAAAATTGGAACTAAATTCAATTACAAGTCTTAATCTCTAACATCTTAACACTTAAATACTGATTTTTCTTAATTCCTAAATCCCCATAGATCTTTCTGAGTCAAAACACATTATTTTGATTAACAACATTACCTTAAAAATCCTAATTTATCATTAATTGGGCCAAATTGGACTGCCACCGGCTAAATTAATCCAATTGGGCTTTTTCAAATCCAATTGGGCCTCACTGGGCCTTCCTGGGCCTACCTTGGCCTTCCCTAGGCCTACTTTGTTTACATTGGGCCTTATTGAACTTCTCTTGGCTTTGTGGGCCTACATTGGCTATGTTGGGCCTAATTTATCTTGTTGAGCCTCCATTAACCTTATTGGGCCTTCATTGACCTTGTTGGGCCTTCATTGGCCTTATTGGGCCTTGATTGGCCTTATTGGGCCTTGATTGTCTTTGTTGGGCCTGTGATAGCACCAACTCCCGTTAACAAGGTTAGTGTGAAAAGTCGGATTGTCACAGTATCTATAGTGGTATTGCAAGTGGTGTTGAGTGCTATTAGGTATGTGGTGGGATATCGGCTGGGACGTGTTCCCCTACGTTTGTCCTATATATAAGCATAACTAATAGGATGAGATATTGCTGGTAAATATAACTATGGAGAGGCCATTGTGTGAGACGGTTGAATCAAACATTAACAAGGATCTTGTATGACATTGGCAATGTGAATGTGAATAAATCAATGGCTTTCAATTTCTAAACTTATGAACTCACCAACCTAGTGTTGACTTTGTTTAAATGCATGTTTTCTCAGGTGACGAACATGTTTAGTCATCAGACATCAGGGATTTAGCTAGTGGACTTTAAGAAGACCTAGCTACATTTTGTGTTGAGCATACTTTTGAATGACAAAACAACGAATCATCTTTTGTAGATCTTGTACAGTTACAAGATATAAACTCATTGATTCTTTTGGATAGATTTACTTAGTTAAATTATGAACATAACATTGTAATTTAACTTTGTAATTCTATATCATTGTCATGTTAGCATTTCTCATTTATATATAATGTGCTATGCAAACAATATGATCATTTTGATTATCAAACGATATCGCGCCCCCAAGAACCTTCCGCCCGACAGGAAAGTCGATCTAGCCCACCGGCTCTGGGTGTGACAGATTGGTATCAGAGCCATACGTCTTATGCATTCGATCACTGCACTAACCGATTTTCTTTCGGTTTTGATCAGAATGCCGTGTAGAAGACTGCCTCCTTTGTTGCCACCACCACCACAGTCACCTCACTCCTCAACACCTACACCACCGTCATCTCCTCATCTACCTCCTCCTCCTCCGCCACCACTCAACCATGAGTTGGATCCTGCCACTATTGCACTGGCCACGTTGCTGACTAGTCAACTGAGGGAAGTCATCCCTGATATGATGAACAAGATTAACTCCAACAGTGGCAACCATACTGGCCACTCATCTGGTGAAGGCAGTGGCAACACAAGACACCAACTAGATTACTCCTACAAGAGCTTTGTAGGATGCAAGACACCAACCTTCAGTGGCAATGAGGGAGCCATCGGATTGATCCAATGGATGGAGAAGATGGAAACAACTCTTGACATCAATGGCTACCCTGATCAGTACAAGGTCAAGTATGCTGCTGGCTCGTTCAACAAACGAGCATTGACTTGGTGGAACGCTCAAGTCCAGGTCAAGGGAAGAGACGAGGCATTGTCTATTCCTTGGGAGGATTCCAAGACTATGCTGAGGGCAGAGTTTTGCCCGAGGAATGAACTGAAGAAGGTTGAAACTGAGCCTCTCAACCTTTTCATGATTGGTGCTGGGCATCTGGCCTACATGTAACATCCATGCCGGACGCGTTGCCGGAATAGTGATTGCTACAGTAACTAGTACAGTAACTCAGGTACACATTACGTGAAACTATGTTTATGCTATTGACACATAATGATTGACACTAAACTATTATGCGATTGTCTGAAATCTGATT
This sequence comes from Mikania micrantha, assembly GCA_009363875.1. Classification (NCBI taxonomy): domain Eukaryota; kingdom Viridiplantae; phylum Streptophyta; class Magnoliopsida; order Asterales; family Asteraceae; genus Mikania; species Mikania micrantha. The sequence continues at coordinate 100,715,852 of CM018693.1, read as the reverse complement.
AAAACCTTAGGCTTTAACAGTCAGAAACACATCTGACAACACAGAACTGACACACAAATGCTTGATTTGATGCTATTATGTATAAACGTACGTCAGGTTAAACAGAACGAAACCATAATGGTTGTTGTTACAGAATGATAAACCGACGAATTATTCATATAGGTGACGATCTGTACGAATAAATCTAAAAGTTTAAAGTTCTGAAACGATGACTGGAAAGTAGAAAACAATAATCAGAAAGCCAAACCATCGTCGTGTTCGTTCGAATGACGATTCGAACGAATATGCGCGATGGTGACGCGTTCTGACGAAACGAAAAACCAAAAACGATACGAACGATAATAAATTTAAGGAAATATAATATTTCCTGTTTTACAATTTTGAAACTCATCAGAAATCAATTTAAAAAAAACTCTTTTAATTAAAATAAGTAAAATACGCGAAAGCGATAACGAAACACGTGAAATAATAAATTACGATAAATAATTCAAGAAAAATGATATTTAAAATATTTACTAGAAATAAGCCCCTTCCAAACATTTAAAATAAAGTCTTTTTATTTAATTTATAAAACATGCGCGTAACGTGCCAGAAAGATGACGAAAAAGAACCGAACAACCGAAACGAACCCGAACATCCTCGGGGTATATAAGCACTAAATGAGGCAAATTCCTCATAAACCACTTTCATCGTCTCTCTCTAAACATAAAATCCCGAACCTATCACTCTCACTCTAGAAACCGACTTCAAATCGCGATATCTCACTCGTTTTTGGACGAAATCGGGCGTTCTTGGTGTCCACTTGAAGCTCTCAACCTCCTCTACAAGGAAGTACAACAGATCTGAGCTTTTGCCCGGCCAAATTCGAGGTATTGAGCTTGAATGTTGAGAAAAAGTAGGGTTTTCTTACCCATGTTCGGTCCACGCATGCCTCACCGGCTCTGGAACCACATTCGATACCTGTGCACCTTCGGAAACACCCCCCTTCGCATGACAACAGCATGGGAATAGCCATAGGAGAAGCTCGAGCTGGATGGTGATGGTGAACACACAGGGTTCGTAGGGCTGTGTTAGCCGTACCAAGAGGTACTGGTGCTCACGCGAGAGCTACGAACCTGTGCAGTTGGTCATCTCCATCAATGAACCTGTAGTGGCGAACCCAGGTGCAGCAAGACATAGCCAAACCCTGCACCATCCTTGCCGAACCTGTTCACTTAGCAAATGGCCAAACCTGTGCAGGACACGGCCGAACCCTAGGGCTTCCCGAACCCAGTGCGGACGAACCTTCATCAAACCATACCGCCTTAGCCGAACCTGAACATATTCGCGAACCATGCAAGAGTGGGGAACCCTCTCCCCATCCACGAACCTGCATGAGTTATAAGAGCCGAACCTATCCTCATTGGGGCTGCGAACCTTTGGCGTAGGGAATCACGAACCCATCCTAACTTGCCGAACCCATGCATGCACACGAACCTTCGAAACTAATAACCCATGCACCAGCCTTCCCTACAATGAGTCAGGAGGGAACCTGTGACTCCTCTTTGTGACGAAGCATCTAGCCAAATGTGGTAGCCGAACCGCCACCCCACATGAACCTAAGGTTCGCTGGGAATTAGGATTAGCATTTTCGGTTGGATTAAACTCACATCCTAGGCCCATGATGACTAAACTAGCCCTTTATCTCCATACAACAAGTTATTCTAACCAGCCCATAGTGAAATTCAGGAGGCCTATGAGAGGGCTGCAGGCCTAATCGGCTCGAGCCCAACAGTTAACCCACCGCCCCACAAGCTTATGATTGGCCACGATAACTTAGTTCGGCCCAAGCGATCATATCGGACCAACCATTTGCTTTCGGCCCACACACAACTTAAACCGGCCCAAGAATTTATTCGACCCACTCATTGACATTCGGCCCAAATAGATTTCCCGGCACATTATGTGAATTGGCTCGTTAACCAATGGTTTAACAAACACATTAGATTGACACTTTGCATGAGATTGTTAACATAACTTAATACAAAGGTAATGGAGTTTTAGTGATTAATGAACGACATACAATATAAGGTTTTACTATTAAATCAGGTTAACAAGTGATTTTAAAGAGTAATAAACAAGCTTTAGTTCAAAACAGATAAATGTTAGGAAATCCATAACAATCGAACAAGGGCCGAATGAAAATCGATACCCACAAGTGTTAGCCAACTTTAGGGCTAACACTAGTACTTACACGCACTCAGATCACTACAACAAATGCTTATAAGATTCAACAACTTGAAATCAATATAGGATCGTGAACACAATAAGCACAACAACGAGCACGCGCATTCTTGTTTATACTTAGTCAACCACTTCAAACGCAAGGTGAGTTCATTTGTCCCCTTTCAAACATATTTGTTTTTACCTCGGGACTGAGAAGCACGTTATACATTTTAAGAAATTATTGAAATGTTTATTAAATGCTTTTACACTTATTCATGATGCTTATACTAATGCTTATGTTTGAAACTCTTATTTGGGAAGCTAAAGACTAAGACTTATACTATATGCTTGATGCTTATGCTACAAACTTGAAGCTTAAACTATATGCTTGATGTTTATGCTATAAACTGTATGCTCAGACTATATGCTCGACGCTTATGCTAGATAATTGATGCTTATGCTATAAACTCAATGCTCAGACTATACGCTCAAGGCTAATGCTAGAAACTCTATGCTTAAACTATATACACAATACTAATGTTATGGATTATGTGCTCAAACTATATGCTAATGCTTGAAACTAAATGCTCAAAGCTATGATTGTGTGCGAAATGCTAAGCTTGTATCTATTCATGGGCCACGTAATTGCTAAACACTATGCTAAGCTTTTATCGATATATGAGATACGTAAATGCCAAACATTGGTAGAGCAAGGCTTGTATCTATATATGAGATATGTAAATGCTAAACTATTTGTGTGTGCACAGCTTGTGTCTATGTATGAGATACGTAATTGCCAAACATTGCTAGAGCAAGGCTTGTATCTTTATATAGAAGGCACGTAATTTCTAGACTATTCGGATGCTAAGCTTAAACCAATTCATGAGATACGTAATGGTTAAACACTGCTAGAGCAGAGCTTGTATCTAGCCGTGGGCTACGTAAATGCTAAACACTGCGAGAGCAGAGCTTGTACCCACGCATGAGATTGGTGATATCTAAACTATGATGCGTGAAACAATGCTGCTTGTTCAACTTACTCTAAACCTAATACACATGAAGACCACAAACTTGTAAACTTGAAACAGTATACTAAAGCTATGATGAAGACTGAATTGAATGGTAGGTAAAATGCTTAATTATCATTAACAGCAATGTCCTATGTGGCTTAGTATGTGGTGGGTTGGCATCTGGGCGGGTTGTAGGCTCAACTCAGAGGTATGCCCTATATATAAGCATATCGAGCTGGATAATACAGGTGATGTTAATGAGATTAAGGTTGTTACCGAAGGGATTTGGGAATGCTATTGGGTAGATAACTTAAACTTCTAAACATGATGCTTGAAACTATGAGGGGGAATTGAATGGTAGGTAAAATGCATAATCATCATTAACAGCAATGTCCTATGTGGCTTAGTATGTGGTGGGAAGGCTTCTGGGCGGGTTGTAGGCTTGACTCAGGGGTGTGCCCTATATTTAAGCATACCGAGCTGGATGATACAGGTGATGTTAATGAGGTTAAGGTTTTACCGAAGAGGTTGCAAAACTATTTTTCAAATACTAAAACTATATGAACTCACTAACCATTGTGTGTACTATGTTTTTCTTACATGCTTTCTCAGGTGATGCACAGGTTTAAGCTAAGGCTCAGGATTGCATGCTAGGCTACCCAGATAGAGGACGTAGTTGACTTTTGATAGCACATCTTTTGTTATTGATACGAATCACTTTTGATGTCTTGTACAGTTGCAAGATAGAAAACAATTGATTCTTTTGGATAGGTTTACCGGGTTAAATTACCAAACATTGATATGGTAATTTAACTTTGTAATCCTATTGTGCTTTAATTATTCTTAAAATTGATGCTATGTAAACAATCTGATCATCACGATTATCACTCACGATATCGCGCCCCGAGAACCTTCCGCCTGGCGGGGAAGTCGATCCGTCCCGCCGGCTCAAGGTGTGACAGATTGGTATCAGAGCCAGGTTATATAGAATAATAGGTCATGTACTTAAATGGTTTGGCCTAGACTATAACTTAGGGACCCTCGTGTAGAGAACATAAGAGTTAGGTTTGCATTGTATCTTCTTCATTCGATCACTGCACTAACCAATATCTTTTGGTTATGATCAGAATGCCGCCTAGAAGACAACCGACCTCACAAGTCTCTGCACCACACTCGTCTACTCCTACACCACCAGATTCACCACTGCCACCTCCTCCTCCACTAAATCATCCTCCACTTAACCCACCTCCGGGATCGAGCACAAATCAGGTACTCGATCCTGCTACTATTGCCTTGGCAACACTCCTGAGCAGCCAACTGAAGGATGTCATCCCCGAGATGATTAACAGAATCCAAGGCCACGGCAACAATTCTGGTAACACTACTGGGGAAGCTAGTGGAAACACTGGCACTACTTCTGACTGCTCTTACAAGTCTTTTGTAGGATGCAACCCTCCAAGTTTTACTGGTGTTGAGGGAGCTGTTGGACTCATCCAATGGCTAGAGAAGATGGAGAACACCTTGGACATAAGCAGTTGTCCGGAACATCATAAAGTTCGCTATGCGGCTGGGTCTTTTAGAAAGCGATCTTTAACGTGTTGGAACTCCCAAATCAGAGCAAGAGGCAGGGATGAAGCAATGGCAATGCCTTGGGCAGAACTCAAACTTCTTCTGAGGAACGAATTCTGTCCTAAGCATGAACTACAAAAGCTAGAAGTGGAGCTCTCAAACCATGTGATGAAGGTAGCCGATCATATGACTTTTACCACTCGCTATCATGAACTGGTGGCCTTGGTGCCAGAGATGGTGCCAACATTAGAAAAGCTGATTGATCGATATGTAGCAGGATTACCATCCTGCATTCAAAGTATTGTGCTGGCTGCGTATCCCGCAACTCTAGAGTCAGCTATCTCCCTTTCAGCTAAACTCACTAGTGTGATGGTAAAGTCAGGAGTTTTGAAAGATGACGCGGGAAAAGCTAAGGAAACAACGACAAAGAAGCCTGAGAACCCCCAAAAGAAAAAGCAAAAGGTCGTCAAGAACTATGCGATGGCCACTCCTCTGAGACAAGCTCCTACAGTACCTGTCAATCCTGCACCCAAGAACTATGTTGGAGTGCATCCTCAGTGTACTCATTGCAAGTATCATCATCATCCTACAGCGCAGTGTAGGAAGTGCACGAACTGTGGTCGATTTGGCCACTGGGTTGCACAGTGTCGCTCTCCTGCAATGCAACCTACCAACAATGCTGCTAGAGCATTACCTCCACCACCAAACCCAGGCAACAAAAACAACAAAAGAGGATGCTACAACTGTGGAGAAATGGGTCATTTCTCCCGAGACTGCCCGAATAGAGTGCAACAAGGAGCACAAGCACCTCGTGGACGGGCTTTTGCTATTGGAGCCAATGCAGCACGCCAAGACCCTAATGTGGTCACTGGTACATTTCTTTTACATGAATCTTATGCATCTATATTGTTTGACACTGGCGCAGACCAGAGTTTTATTTCATCTGATTTTGCACGTCAACTTAATCTTACTGAGGAAACTTTAGACTCCCTTTACATTATCTAAGTAGCGAACGGGAAGCAAATTACAGTTAGCACTATACTTAGGAACTGCCCACTTAGACTCACTGATCACACATTTACCATCGACTTATTACCGATGGATTTGGGCAGTTTCGACATCATCGTGGGGATGGATTGGTTATCACTCAATAGAGTTGAAGTCATATGTTCCGAAAAGCTACTTTGGATTCCAGTGGCGAATGATCGTGTATTGGAAGTTCGTGGGGATCAAGCAAAGCGAAGTGTAAAAATCATATGTTGCATAAAAGCGCGTAAGTGTCTACAGAAGAAATGCATAGCATTCTTGGCTCACGTGGTGGAGAAAGAGAGACAAGAAAACGATACAAGATGTGTCGATAGTAAAGCAATACCCCGAAGTGTTTCCAGAAGATCTACCCGGTTTGCCACCTGTGCTACCGGTAGAGTTTCGTATTGATCTAATTTCGGGAGCAACACCTGTTGCTAAATCTTCTTATAGGTTACCACCTTCAGAGATGCTGGAATTGTCGAACCAACTACAGGAGCTACTCGACAAAGGTTTCATCCGACCGAGCTACTCACCTTGGGGAGCTCCGGTTTTGTTCGTGAAGAAGAAGGATGGATCCTTTCGTATGTGCATAGACTACCGGGAGTTAAGCAAACTAACAATCAAGAATCGGTATCCACTACCGAGGATTGATGATTTGTTTGATCAGTTGCAAGGAGCTTAGTACTTTTCGAAGATCGAATTGCGTTCCGGATACCATCAGCTCAGAGGACAAGATGAAGACATACCAAATACGGCGTTTCGTACCAGATATGGGCATTACGAGTTTATGGTAATGCCTTTTGGATTGATGAATGCACCTACGATTTTCATGGATCTCATGAACCGAGTGTGTAAGCCGTATCTAGATCAATTTGTTATTGTTTTCATTGATGGCATATTGATTTATTCTAAAAGCAAGGAAGAACACGAGCAACATCTTAGAATAATCTTGGAACTGTTGAAAGAAGAGAAACTCTATGCCAAATTCTCTAAGTGTGAATTTTGGTTAAAGGAGGTTCAGTTTCTGGGTCACGTGGTTAACAGTGAGGGAATACATGTTGATCCTGCTAAGATTGAAGCAATAAAGGACTGGGACACTCCGAAGACACCGACGGAGATACGTTCCTTTCTAGGCTTAGGAGGCTATTATAGAAGGATTTTCTCAAACTTTTCTAAGATAGCCCTGCCACTCACAAAGCTAACACATAAAAGCGAGCCGCTTGTTTGGGAACAGAAGCAAGAAGAAGCCTTTCAGACTTTGAAGCAAAAGCTATGTGATGCTCCAATCTTATCTCTCCCAGACGGTTGCGACAACTTTGTTGTGTACTGTGATGCATCCCATCAGGGACTCGGCTGTGTACTGATGCAACGAGACAAAGTTATCGTGTATGCCTCAAGGCAACTGAAAGTTCATGAGAAGAACTGCACTACTCATGATCTGGACCTGGGAGCAGTGGTATTCGCTTTAAAGATCTGGAGACATTACTTATATGGCACCAATTTACTGATCATAAGAGTCTGCAACACATATTTGATCAGAGGGAACTCAACATGCAACAACGACGTTGGGTTGAGCTTCTGGATGATTACGATTGTGTAATCAAGTACCATCCGGGCAAGGCGAACATTGTAGCTGATGCCTTGAGTCGGAAGGAACGGGTCAAACCCTTGCGCGTCAGAGCAATGGGAATGACTGTGCAGACAAGCTTACACGACAACATTATGCAAGAACAACAAGAGGCTGTTGATCGAGGGAACTTGAAGAAAGAATTAGATTGTGGAGCAGAAAAGCAATTTGAAACAAAGCCTGATGGAATCATCTACTACAAGGATCATGTATGGATTCCTGCAGTGGATAAATTGAGAAAGCTTATCTTTGATGAAGCACACAAGACCAAGTACTCTGCGCATCCCGGTGCTGATAAAATGTACCAAGACTTACGGGCGTTTTATTGGTGGCCGGGTATAAAGAAAGACATAGCTGAGTATGATGGTCGATGCCTTACGTGTGCCAAAGTGAAAGTGGAACACCAGAACCCGTCAGGTTTACGGGAGCAGCCTGAAATTCCACTTTGAAAGTGGGAACAGATAGCTATGGACTTTATTACCAAGCTACCCCGCACTTCCAGTGGACATGACACTATTTGGGTCATCATTGATCGATTAACCAAATCTGCTCATTTCTTTCCGATGCGAGAAACTCACACGATGGATAAACTAGCGACGCTCTACATCAAAGAGATAGTGGTACGCACTTAAACCTGAGTACAGCTTACCATCCACAAACGGATGGTCAGAGCGAACGTACTATACAGACCATGGAGGACATGTTGAGAACCAGTGTTTTGGACTTTGGTGGTAATTGGATTCTCACTTGCCACTGATCGAATTCTCCTACAACAACAGCTATCATAGTAGCATCGGATGTGCACCGTTCGAGGCTCTCTATGGTCGCAAGTGTCGATCACCGATTTGTTGGTCGGAAGTGGGAGATAATCGTATAACCGGGCCAAAACTCATTCAAGAAACTACAAAAAAAAATGCTCAGATACAACAAAGACTACAAGCAACTCGGAGCAGACAAAAGAGCTACGTTGATAAACGGCGCAAGCCGTTGGAATTCCAAGTGGGAGACCGTGTTATCCTAAAGGTATCCCATCGAAAGGCGTAGTCTGGTTTGCAAAGAAAGGCAAACTAGCACCATGGTACGTTGGATCGTTCGAGATTGTTGAATGTATTGGTCCTGTGGCATACAGACTTATACCACCAGATGAACTTAGCGGTGTACACGACGTGTTTCACGTCTCAAACTTGAAGAAATGCCTTGCTGATGAAACTCTTATCATACCAGTTGAAGAAATTCAATTGGATGAACACTTACACTTTGTTGAAGAACCCTTGGAGATTATGGATCGCAAGGTTAAGAAACTGAGGCGAAGCCGTATTCCGATAGTCAAGGTTCGTTGGAACTCAAAGCGCGGACCTGAGTTTACTTGGGAACGCGAAGATCACATGAAGCACAAGTATCCCCAACTGTTTACAGAGGAAGTCGTACCAGATAACGATTCTTAAATTTCGGGAAAAAATTTCTCTAACCAGGGGAGACTATAACATCCGTGCCGGACGCGTTGCCGGAACAGTGATCGCTACAGTAACTCGTACAGTAACTCAGGTACACATTACGTGAAACTATGTTTATGCTATTGACACATAATGCTTGACACTAAACTATTATGCGATTGTCTGAAATCTGATTAAAACCTTAGGGTTTAACAGTCAGAAAAACATCAGACAACACAGAACTGACACACAAATGCTTTATTTGATGCTATTATGTATAAACGTATGTGAGGTTAAACAGAACGAAACCATAACGGTTGTTGTTACAGAATGATAAATCGACGAATTATTCGTATAGGTGATGATCTGTACGAATAAATCAGAAAGTTTAAAGTTCTGAAATGATGACTGGAAAGTAGAAAACAATAATCAGAAAGCCAAACCATCGTCGTGTTCGTTCGAATGACGATTCGAACGAATACGCGCGATGGTGACGCGTTCTGACGAAGCGAAAAACGAAAACGAAACGAACGATAATAAAATTAAAAAAATATAATATATCCAGTTTTACAATTTTGAAACTCATCATAAATCAATTTAAAAGAAACTCTTTTAATTAAAATACGTAAAATATGCGAAAGGGATAACGAAACGCGTGAAATAATAAATTACGATAAATAATTCAAGAAAAAATATATTTAAAATATTTACTAGAAATAACCCCCTTCCAAACATTTAAAATAAAGTCTTTTTATTTAATTTATAAAACACGTGCGTAACGTGCCGGAAATACGACGAAAAAAAGAACCGAACAACCGAAACGAACCCGAACATCCTCGGGGTATATAAACACTAAATGAGGCAAATTCCTCATAAACCACTTTCATCCTCTCTCTCTCTAAACATAAAATTCCAAACCTATCTCTCTCACTCTAGAAACCGACTTTAAATCGCGATATCTCACTCGTTTGTGGACGAAATCGGGCGTTCTAAAAGTAGGGTTTTCTTACCCATGTTGGGTCCACGCATGCCTCACCGGCTCTGGAACCACATTCGAGACCTGTGCACCTTCGGAAACACCCCCCATCACATGACAAAACCATGGGAATAGCCATAGGAGAAGCTCGAGCTGGATGGTGATGGTGAACACACAGGGTTCGTAGGGCTGTGTTAGCCGTACCAAGAGGTACTGGTGCTCACGCGAGAGCTACGAACCTGTGAAGTTGGTCATCTCCATCAACGAACCAGTAGTGGTGAACCCAGGTGCAGCAAGACATAGCCGAACCCCGCACCATCGTTGCCGAACCTGTTCACTAAGCAAATGGCCGAACCTGTGCAGGACACGGCCGAACCCTAGAGCTTCCCGAAACCAGTGCGGACGAACCTTCACCAAACCATACCGCCTCAGCCGAACCTGTACATATTCGCGAACCATGAAAGAGTGGGGAACCCTCTCCCCATCCACGAACCTACATGAGTTATAAGAGCCGAACCTATCCTCATTGGGGTTGCGATCCTTTGGAGTAGGGAATCACAAACCCATCCTAACTTGTCGAACCCATGCATGCACACGAACCTTCGAAACTAAGAACCCATGCACCAACCTTCCCTACAACGAGTCAGGAGCGAACCTGTGACTCCCCTTTGTGACGAACCATCTAACCTAATGTGGTAGCCCAACCTCCACCCCACATGAACCTAAGGATCACTGGGAATTAGGATTAGCATTTTCGGTTGGATTAAACTCACATCCTAGGCCCCTGATGACTAATCTAGCCCTTTATCTCCACACAACAAGTTATTCTAAGCAGCCCATAGTGAAATTCAGGAGGCCTATGAGAGGGTTGCAGGCCCAATCGGCTCGAGCCCAACAGTTAACCCATCGCCCCACAAGCTTATGATTGGCCACGAGAACTTAGTTCGGCCCAAGTGATCATATCGGGACAACCATTTGCTTTCGGCCCACACACAACTTAAACTGGCCGAAGAATTTATTCGACCCACTCATTGACATTCGGCCCAAATAGATTTCACGGCACATTATGTGAATTGGCTCGTTAACCAATGGTTTAACAAACACATTAGATTGACACTTTGCATGAGATTGTTAACCTAACTTAATACAAAGGTAATGGAGTTTCAGTGATTAATGAACGACATACAATATAAAGTTTTACTCTTAAATCAGGTTAACAAGTTGTTTTAAAGAGTAATAAACAAGCTTTAGTTCAAAAGAGATAAATGTTAGAAAATCCATAACAATCGAACATGGGCCGAATGAAAATCGATACCCATAAGTGTTAGCCAACTTTAGGGCTAACACTAGCACTTACACGCACTCAGATCACTACAGCAAATGCTTATAAGATTCAACAACTTGAAATCAATACAGGATCGTGAACACAATAAGCACAACAACGAGAGCGCACATTCTTTTTTATACTTAGTCAACCACTTCAAACGAAAGGTGAGTTCATTTGTCCCTTTTCAAACATATTTGTTTTTACCTCGGGAGTGAGAAGCATGTTATACATTTTAAGAAATTATTGAAATGTTTATTAGATGCTTTTACACTTATTCATGATGCTTATACTAACGCTTATGTTTGAAACTCTTATTTGGGAAGCTAAAGACTAAGACTTATACTATATGCTTGATGCTTATGCTACAAACTTGAAGCTTAAACTATATGCTTGATGTTTATGCGATAAACTCTATGCTCAGACTATATGCTCGACGCTTATGCTACATAATTGATGCTTATGCTATAAACTCAATGCTCAGACTATATGCTCAAGGCTTATGCTAGAAACTCTATGCTTAAACTATATACACAATACTAATGTTCTGGATTATGTGCTCAAACTATATGCTAATGCTTGAAACTAAATGCTCAAAGCTATGATTGTGTGCGAAATGCTAAGCTTGTATTTATTCATGGGCTACGTAATTGCTAGAACAGAGCTTGTACCCATGCATTGAGATACGTGGAAGCTAAACTATGAGGATGCTAAGCTTTTATCTATATATGAGATACGTAAATGCCGAACATTGGTAGAGCAAGGCTTGTGTCTATATATGAGATATGTAAATGCTAAACTATTTGTGTGTGCACAGCTTGTGTCTATGTATGAGATACGTAATTGCCAAACATTGCTAGAGCAAGGCTTGTATCTTTATATTGGAGGCAAGTAATTGCTAGACTATTCGGATGCTAAGCTTAAACCAATTCATGAGATACGTAATGGCTAAACACTGCTAGAGCAGAGCTTGTATCTAGCCGTGGGCTACGTAAAAGCTAAACACTGCTAGAGCAGAGCTTGTACCCACGCATGAGATTGGTGAAAGCTAAACTATGATGTGCGAAACAATGGTGCTTGTTCAACTTACTCTAAAGCTAATACACATGAAGACAACAAACTTGTAAACTTGAAACAATATCCTAAAGCTATGATGAAGAATGAATTGAATGGTAGGTAAAATGCTTAATTGTCCTTAACAGCAATGTCCTATGTGGCTTAGTATGTGGTGGGTTGGCGTCAGGGCGGGTTGTAGGCTCGACTCAGGGGTATGCCCTATATATAAGCATACCGAGTTGGATGATACAGGTGATGTTAATGAGATTAAGGTTGTTACCGAAGAGATTTGGGAATGCTATTGGGTAGATAACTTAAACTTCTAAACATGATACTTGAAACTATGAAGGGGAATTGAATGGTAGGTAAAATGCTTAATCATCATTAACAGCAATGTCCTATGTGGCTTAGTATGTGGTGGGATGGCGTCTGGGCGGGTTGTAGGCTCGAATCAGGGGTATGCCCTATATATAAGCATACCGAGCTGGATGATACAGGTTATGTTAATGAGGTTAAGGTTTTACCGAAGAGGTTGCAAAACTATTTTTCAAATACTAAAACTATATGAACTCACCAACCATTGTGTTTATTATGTTTTTCTTACATGCTTTCTCAGGTGATGCTCAGGTTTAAGCTAAGGCTCAGGATTGCATGCTAGGATACCCAGATAGAGGACCTAGTTGACTTTTGATAGCACATCTTTTGTTATTGATACGAATCACTTTTGATGTCTTGTACAGTTGCAAGATAGAAAACAATTGATTCTTTTGGATAGGTATACCGGGTTAAATTACCAAACATTGATATTGTAATTTAACTTTGTAATCCTAGTTACCAAACAATAGTTGTATGTATTTAGGTGAAAACCTAAGTACAATTAATACAACGAATCAAGAGAAACAACAGTGTACAAGTAAACAACAAGAACATGTCGGTTGCGATCTGATATCCATATATGACAGGAATCAGATGGCCGATGAATCAGTATGAAAACAAGGTGAAAACAAGACGTTTAGTTGAGTCCGTCAGTGAGGAAACACAATTAATAACATAAATGCAGTGTTGTTTCAGAATAATAAACTGACAGTGTGTTTAGGTGGGTGACGATTCACACAAACATATCTGTGAGTTTAACATTCTGAAATGATGACTGGAAATTAGAAAACAAGAATCAGAAAGCAAAACCATCGTCGTGTTCGTTCGGGTGACGATTCGAACGAATACGCGCGAAGGTGACTTGATCTGACGAAACGTTTAAAATAATCAGTTTCGATAAAATTATTCAAAAAAATAAAATGTAACAGATTTACTAGGAATAACCACTTTCCAAACACTAAAAATAAATCTATTTTATTTAAATCCGTAAAAACGCGCGTAACGATCCGGAAACGCAACGAAAACATGAACCGAGCAAACGAAAGGAACCCGAACACCCTCGGAGTATATAAAGACTAAATGAGGGCTTTTCCTCATTTATCACTCTCATTCTCTCTCTCTAAACACCTTTCCCGAACCTTCTCTCTCACTAGAATTCCAACTTCAAACCTCAATATCTTGCTTGTTTGTGGACGAAATCGGGTGTTCCTGGTGTCCAAACGTAGATACAGATGTCCTCTACATAGAAGTACAGCAGATCTGATAAGTTGTCCAGCCGAAATCGAGGTAAAGAAGTTTGAAGGGTTCGAAAACTTAGGGTTTTCACTCTTGTTTTGTTTCACTAACCCTTACGTCCTTGAGAACTGCATTTCGCATAACCTTAACAAGGGAACAGCTGCTACAGTAGGGGATTCGATGATGAGGATGAACCAGGGTTCGTGAGGGGCCTGCAATGGCCGAACCCATGACTGGCCAAACCTAAGATGGAGCCACGAACCCTGCATGCACGAACCACCTGTGCGAACCATCATCACCGAACCTCCTGTAGCCGAACCCTGCACTCCACCGAACCTCATGACCGGCGAACCCATCTGTTGCCGAAGCAGCGCAAGAGCAGCGAACCCTCTAGTCCTGCTTGAATGAACCTCCCTTGAGCAAACCATAAGGTTCGCCGAACCTAAACCTTGGCCGAACCCGGACCATGTTGAGTTTAGAAGTTTCACCGAACCTTCAGCCAAACTAATCCAGAGGTTCGCTGGACTTGGGCTAAGTTTTCATTCAGCCGGAACTACCTTCGGTCATTTAACTTCATTCGGACACATTCCATGCACGAGACAGCCACCTACCATTCGGCCCATCTTAGCCACTTGGCCCACACCTCCGACCCAGGGCCACTGATTCGGCTCACCTGGACTTATTCGGCCCATCATTATTCGGCCCACATGGATTGGTTTACAATCAATACAAGAAACTAAAGGGTAAGGTGGGTAACATGCATGGGATTGGTAATACATTACTACAAAGGTGGTAATAATTGGACTAGACAAATCATGCAAAAACCTAAAACTTTAATCTTTGAAGTTTTAGCTAAGGACTTCAAGAAGTATAAAACAAATGGAACAAGGATGGTACAAATTCATTTGCAAAATATTAAAGGTTTATAACTTCTAGTCTTAAACCTAACTTGTTAATTTGAAAAAAATAAAAGGGTTTCAATATTACACTTCATAATAAATAAACAGGGCCGAACAATGACCAAGACTCCCAAGTGTTAGCCAACGTTAGGGCTAACACACATCTATACACACACTCAAGTACACACAACTTACACTTACAAGTTACATGCAACATGAAATCAATACAGGATCATGAAAACAACAACAAGTACAACAACGAGCGCGTGCATTCTTGTTTATACATAGTCAACCACATCAACAACAAGGTGAGTTCATACGCCCCTTTTGTAATCTTAACTGATTTTAAACTCTCGAGGCTGAGAAACATGCTAAATCTTTTATTTATTTAAAAGTTTTAGTTTAACATATTGCTTATGATTTGATTTAGATAATATTGCTTGACTTATTATCGTTTATCATTGTATGCATGCTTGTTTGATCATGATATGACATGAACAACTAAGATGAATATGATAATATAACTTCATAAATCATCAATCATGTGCCATGTATTCAAATTTGATCATTGTAAGTCTCATCACAAATCTCAGACCAGTTAGTTTGATGTGACTAAACCGACGATAGCATAGTGGTACCATAGGTTTGACAAACCTCTAGCTTGTAGGGCTAGTATGTTGATCGTAATCATCATTGGCCGGTAACGTATGATCGGTGACAGGGCAACGAACAATCAGGGTCTGGTAAGCGACACATGGTGATATTAATCTGCAGTTATAATTGTAATTAATCCATCGTTTCCTGTTGCCTAGGAGACTGTGGAATTTATTTTCTCTCATGTCATATTTCTAGTAACAGTTTTGATGAGGCCTACGGTAACACACAGTGGTAGAGGTAAATCGGAGGCATTGTAATCTGATTATGTGAGGATTTCAATGGATTCCTTTTAGGGTCTATGCACTTCAAGTTGAGAACATATAAAAAATGATTAACTGACACTCTTATTATTAAAAGTGATTAACAGTTAACCCCACAAGTAATAGAATAATAGCAAGGATCAGATTAACATAATCTAATTTCCTTAACACATTGAGGGTTATCAATACTTCGGTTTGATAACTAAACCCCTCTTATTATATTATTCTACATATGAAACAATGGGTTATGAACACAAACAGACGGGTGAAATGAAAGTGGAGATCTATAGTTGTATTGCAAGTGGTGTTAAGTTCTAGTAGGTATGTGGTGGGACGGTGGTTGGGGCTTGTTCCCCTACATATGCCCTATGTATAAGCATAGCTAATAGGATCAGATATCACTTTTAAATATAACTATGAAGCGGCCATTGTGTGAACGGGTGAATCAAACAACCTACAAGTAACATGTATGACCTTGTGATGGGTGTGTGAACAATTCAAGGTTTTCAAATATCAAACTTATGAACTCACCGACCTAGTGTTGACTTTGTTTAAATGCATGTTTTCTCAGGTGATGAACAGGTTTAGTCATCAGACATTCAGGGACATAGCTAGTGGACTTTTGTAATGACAAAACAATGAATCATCTTTTGTAGATCTTGTACAGTTACAAGATAAAAACACTTTGATTCTTTTGGGATAGATTTACTTGGTTAAATTATGAAGAAACAATGTAATTTAACTTTGTAATTCTATACCATTTTCATGTTAGCATTTCTAATTTTTATATCATGTGCTATGTAAACAATCTGATCATTGTCATTATCAAACGATATCGCGCCCCGAGAACATTCTGCCCGACAGGAAAGTTGATCCAGCCCGCCGGCTCGGGGTGTGATAGATTGGTATCAGAGCCATGGTTATAGAGAAATATAGGTCATGTTAAACAGTTTGGCCTAGACTATAACCTAGGGATCCTCATGTAGTGAACATACAACATAGGATTCTATTTGTATATGTCTTCTGCGTCTGATCACTGCACTAACCGATTTCTTTCGGTTATGATCTGAATGACGCCAAGAATACCACCACCAGCTTTACTGCCACCACCTCACGATTCAGCACCGCACTCTTCGACACCGACACCATCTGACTCTCCTCCACATCTACCTCCTCCTCCACCTCCTCCTCCGCCACCACCTGCTCATGAGTTGGATCCTTCTACGATAGCACTGGCCACACTGCTGACCAGTCAACTGAGAGATGTGATTCCAGAGATGATGAACAGAATCAACAGCAACAACAGTAACAACGTCGCCAACTCATCTGGAGAAGGCAGCAGTGACACCCGACATCATGAGGACTATTCCTTCAAAAACTTTGTAGGATGCAAGCCACCGATTTTCAGTGGCAGTGAGGGTGCCGTTGGCTTGATCCAGTGGATCAAGAAGATGGAAACAATTCTTGATATTAGTGGCTGTCCTGATCAGCACAGGGTGAGGTATGCAGCTGGCTCGTTTAACAAGCGAGCTCTGACACGGTGGAATGCCCAAGTACAGACTAGGGGCAAGGATGAAGCTCTGTCAATGCCTTGGGATGATTTCAAGGCCATGTTGAGGGCAGAGTTTTGCCCAAGGAATGAACTGAAGAAGGTTGGAATGAGCTGCTCAACTTGGTCATGATTGGTGCTGGGCATCTGGCCTACACCACAAGATTTCATGAGTTAGCTACCTTGGCACCGGACGTGGTGCCCACACTGGAGAAAAGGATCGAGCGGTATGTTGGTGGATTATCGTCTTGTATCCTAGGGCATGTGATTTCTGCCCATCCTACTACCATGGAGATGGCTGTTACTCTGTCAGCAATTTTGACAGACGTGATGGTTCCCTCCGGGGCGTTGAAGAAAGAAACGGAAGCCAAGGCTGGAACTTCAAGGAAGCCGGACAAGCGCCCGTCGCAGAACCAAAAGGTGGTCAAGAACTTTGCTGCGACCACCCACACACCGATGATCAACCAACCACCACCACTACAAATCAAAAGGCCCTACACTAGCATATCACCTTTGTGCAACACCTGCCAGTTTCATCATCCAACAAACACCCAGTGAAAGCAATGCACTAACTGCGGGAGAAATTTAGTCACTGGGCAAACCAATGTAGGAGCATGGGGGCTCCGAACAGAAACAACAATGCAGCTACTACTACTGCTTCTGACAACAGGTCTTGCTACTACTGTGGCGAGCCTGGACACTTTTCTCGGGATTGTCCCAAGAAGAATCAACAAAGGGCCCAAGTAGCTAGAGGGCGAGCATTTCAGATTGGGGCAGCAGCGGCTCGACAGGACCCAAATATGATCACGGGTACATTTCTCTTATCTGACTTATATGCATCTATATTATTTGATACTGGTGCGGATCAGAGTTTTATCTCTTCCAATTTTTCTTGTCATCTTAATCATGTTGAGGAATCCTTAGACTCCCCATATACTATTGAGATAGCGAACGGCAAACAAATTACAGTTGACACAGTACTTAGGAATTGCCCACTAACACTTGGTGATCACACATTTTCCATCGATTTGATACCGATGGAGCTGGGCAGTTCAGATATCATCGTCGGAATGGATTGGCTAGCTCTTAATAGAGTTGAGTTCTTATGTTCCGAAAAACTATTATGTATTCCACTGGAGAACAATCAGATCTTGGAAATTCATGGAGATCAAGCAAGCCACAGTGTCAAGATAATATCGTGCATGAAGGCTCGCAAGTACCTCAGAAAACATTTCATCGCATTCCTAGCTCATATGGTAGAGAAAGACAAGAAAGCAATCAAGATTCAAGACGTACCAGGGGTGAAAGACTATGCGGACGTGTTTCCGGATGATTTACCGGGACTGCCACCCGAGAGATCGGTGCAGTTTCGAATCGATTTGATTCCGGGAGTGACTCCTATAGCTAAGTCTCCTTAAAGACTTGCACCATCAGAAATGCAGGAGTTGTCCAATCAATTACAAGAGCTACTCGACAAGGGATTCATCCGACCGAGCTTTTCCCCGTGGGGAGCTCTGGTTCTCTTTGTTAAGAAGAAGGATGGATCGTTCAGAATGTGCATTGATTACAGAGAGCTCAACAAACTCACCATCAAGAATCGGTACCCTTTATCGAGGATTGATGACTTGTTTGATCAATTACAGGGAGCTTAGTACTTTTCAAATATAGACCTGCGTTCAGGTTATCACCAGCTTCAGATTCAAGAAGATGACGTACCCAGGACGACATTTCGTACCCGATATGGTCACTACAAATTCATGGTGATGCCATTCGGATTGACGAACGCACCGGCTGTGTGCATGGATTTAATGAACTAGGTGTGTAAACCGTACCTAGATCAGTTCGTTATTGTCTTCATTGATGATATACTGATTTACTCAAGAAACGAGAATAAACATGAACAACATCTCAGGACAGTCTTGGAATTTCTGAAAGATGAACGGATCTAAGCCAAATTCTCCAAGTGTGAATTTTGGTTAAGAGAGGTTCAGTTTTTGGGTCACGTGATTAACAGTAATGGTATTCATGTGGATCCTGCCAAGATTGAAGCAATCAAGAACTGGGATGTGCCCACAACACCGACAGAGATCATATCATTCTTGGGATTGGCGGGTTATTACAGGAGATTCATCTCGAATTTCTTTAAGATAGCCTTGCCTCTCACCAAACTCACACGGAAGATTCATTCGATCGAGTTTCTCACTGTGGGGAGCTTCGGTTCTGTTTGTCAAGAAAAATGATGGATCCTTCAGAATGTGCATTGACTACAGGGTGCTCAACAAACTAACCATCAAGAATCGGTACCCGTTACCGAGGATTGGTGATCTGTTTGATCAGTTACAGGGAGCTCAGTACTTCTCAAAGATAGACCTGCGTTCAGGTTATCACCAGCTCCGCATTCAAGAGGAAGACATACCCAAGACGACCTTTCGTACCCGATATGGTCACTATGAATTTATGGTGATGCCATTCGGATTGACGAACGCACCGGCAGTGTTCATGGATTTTATGAACCGGGTGTGCAAGCCGTATCTAGATCAGTTCGTTATCGTCTTTATTGATGATATATTGATCTACTCAAGAAGCGAGAAGGAACATGAAAAACACCTCAAGAAAATCTTGGAACTTTTGAAGAATGAACGACTCTATGCTAAGTTCTCCAAGTGTGAATTTTGGTTAACAGAAGTTCAGTTCTTGGGTCACGTGATTAACAGTAATGGCGTTCATGTAGACCCTGCCAAGATTGAAGCAATCAAGAACTGGGATGTGCCCACAACACCAATAGATACCAGATCATTCCTGGGTTTGGCGGGTTATTACAGGAGCTTCATTTCGAATTTCTCTAAAATAGCCTTGCCTCTCACAAAGCGGACACAGAAGAGGCATTCCAAACATTGAAACAAAGATTGTGCAATGCACCAATCTTAACACTCCCAGAGGGCAATGATGACTTTGTAGTTTACTATGATGCTTCCCATCAGGGAATCGGTTGTGTTTTAATGCAACGAGACAAAGTTATTTCCTACGCATCAAGACAGCTGGAAATACACGAGTAGAACTACACAACACATGACTTGGAACTGGGAGCTGTTGTCTTTTCTTTAAAGATTTAGAGACACTACCTGTATGGTACCAAATGCACTATCTTCACGGATAACAAGAGTCTACAGCACATATTTGATCAAAAGGAGTGCACACAAGTCTGAGAGATCAAATCATACAAGCACAACAAGAGGCAGTGATACGAAACAACTTGAAGCATTAGCTCGATTGTGGAGCCGAGAAACATTTTGAGACGAAACAAGATGGAGTTATCTATTTTCAGGATCGTGCTTGGATCCCGGCAGTAGATGAACTTCGAACGCTCATCCTTGACGAAGCACACAAGACACGTTATTCTGTTTATCCGGGTGCTGATAAGATGTACCAAGATCTTAGGTCATTTTATTGGTGGCCGGGTATGAAGAAGGATGTGGCTACTTACGTTGGTAAGTGCCTTACATGTGTCAAGGTCAAAGCTGAACACCAGAAACCGTCAGGTTTGCTGGAACAACCAGAGATACCACAATGGAAGTAGGAACAAATAGCAAAGGATTTTATTATCAAGCTACCCCGTACTTCCAGCGGACATGATTCCATATGTGTCATTGTTGATCCATTGACCAAGTTCGCTCACTTCTTGTCGATCAGAGAAAACTACAAGATGGAAAAGCTAGCAAGACTCTATGTTGATGAAATAGTAGTACGACATGGTGCGCCATTATCTATTATTTCAGACCGGGACAGTCGATTTACATCGCGGTTCTGGCAATCATTGCAATGATCCTTAGGGACAAGTGTCAACTTATGCACCGCTTATCATCCACAAACGAATGGACAAAGCGAGCGAATGATTCAAACCCTAGAGGATATGTTGAGAACATGTATCATAGACTTCGGTGGAAGTTGGGATAAACATTTACCACTCATCGAGTTCTCCTGCAACAACAGCTACCACAGCAGTATTGGATGTGCTCCGTTTGAAGCCCTTTATGGTAGAAAATGTCGGTCTCCAATTTGTTGGACCGAAGTGGGAGATAACAAAATCACTGAGCCTGAACTTATTCAGGAAACTACTTATAAGATTGCCCAAATCCAACAGAGACTACAAGCAACAAGTAGCCGCCAAAAGAGTTACGCAGACAAACGGCGAAAGCCTTTGGAATTCCAAGTGGGTGACCGAGTCATGTTGAAAGTATCCCCGTGGAAAGGCGTGGTTCGTTTTGGGGCTAAAAGGCAAACTAGCACCAAGGTATGTCAGACCGTTTGAGATAACTCAACGCATAGGTCCTGTGGCATACAGACTCAGACTCCCTGATGAACTCAGCGGAGTACACGATGTATTTCATGTATCAAATCTCAAGAGATGTCTCACGGATGAATCATTGATCATACCGTTGGAAGAGATACAAGTTGATGAACAATTACATTTCATTGAAGAACCTGTAGAGATTATGGATCGTGAAGTCAAGAGACTTAAACGAAGCCGTATCCCTATTGTAAAGGTTCGTTGGAACTCTAAGCACGGACCAGAATTTACCTGGGAGCGTGAGGATCACATGAAGAAAAAGTATCCCCACCTGTTCGAAAAAGTAGTGCCAGACAATGATGCTTAAATTTCGGGACGAAATTTCTTTAACAATGGGAGACAGTGACATCCAGTACCTGATCATCCGGCAAGTCCGTACGGTACGTGTATTTTACTATTTACTGTGTGTAAATACAATATGTAAATAGTGTGTGACAACAGAACGCAGATAACAAACAACAGTTGTACGTGGTTAAGTGAAAAGTTAAATACAGTAAGTACAACAACTCACGATAAACAACAGTTGTATGTATCTAAGTGAAAACTTAAGTACAGTTAATACAACTCAATAGAAACAACAGTGTACAAACAAATGTCAAGAACATATCGGTTTCAATCTGATATCCATAGATGACAGGAAACAGATGGCCGAGAACTGAGTGTGAAAACAATGTGGAAGGTAAGTATCCCAACTGTGACAATTGCAGTTGAGAATTACGTAATCAATGACATGAGCACATGTGGTCGTTCTATAAATCCACGTCGATTTGACAATTGTAATTATTACAGGTTGATAGTATGCGAGAAAAGGTGAATGTGGGTGAAAACCGTGCGCGAAACTGAGTTACGGATTGTCCGGAATCGCGAAACGAAGAAAAATCCAAAAGTTTGAGAAATCTGGTGCCTCGCGGTACGCCTAGCGCCAAACCTCCAAGCTAGGTAGTACGCGCGGAGGCAGAAAAAAATATGGAACTTCATACTCCCACGCGATATGCCCCAATCCAAGGTTCCACTTAGGGCAATGCGCCTGGCTTGGTACGTCAGCAAAAATGGACTTAAACGATAAGATTGCATCCAGAAGTTAACTTTTCTTCTATTTCGAGCTTCCTTCACTTCCAGACACACATATTCGTTTTTTAGCATCAAAACCCTATTTCAGAGGGTTTTAAACATTCGGATCGCAACCAGGAATGTTTCTGCAAGCCCTGATCGTTGTTCTACACTCAGAACTTTGTCTGATTAGGTAACGGTTCGTTTTAACCTTCTAGCTTGATAATGATTGATTAGATCTTGATTTTTAATGTAATGGTATAGTTAGGGTTGTTGATTATTACCTAGATGACGGCTAGGATTGATTATAAACGAAGAACACGATGTTTTAACAGGTAAATCCTTGTTTTGATCCGTTGTAATGCCCGGTTTGCATAAAATCATAACTATGATTATAATGGTTTAAACCATTTGATTGTGACAATGTAGGTGATTAGTTTGATTAATCTTTGAAATGCAAGGTTAAATCCAAGTGTTTCAAACTAATCACAATCATTAACATACTCATTGGAACGATTATCTGATGTTTATGATAACAGTCAGACTAGTATGTTAAACATGGTTATTAAACCTATTCTAATGCCACATTGTGATATTTCATGATATTTGGGTAGTCAATGACAAGGATTGATCATTCCTAAGCCATTAATATGTTTAGGAACTGTTTTAGCATTATAATCAACAACATTAACTATTTGGTTAATCCGAGATTATTCTGATTAATCAAGTGTGTCATCAATCTTGTATTAGAAACCTTATTTAGTGTAGGTTCCTACATTATCATACATTGTATGATACGACATCAAAATAATTAATCAAAAACCTAATATCAGTTTGATGACTATTAAGACAATGTCTTTGACATTGGACGTTCAGAAAGATCTAATCATTAAGTTAAAACATAAATAACACATTAAACATAAATAAATGGATAATCACTCTATTACTAGCAGT
Organism: Mikania micrantha; assembly: GCA_009363875.1. Taxonomy (NCBI): domain Eukaryota; kingdom Viridiplantae; phylum Streptophyta; class Magnoliopsida; order Asterales; family Asteraceae; genus Mikania; species Mikania micrantha. Next base: position 100,692,295 of record CM018693.1, on the reverse strand, counting down.
TTTGTGACATTCTGCTACTTGTAAGTCATCAGCTGAGTTCGTACAACCCCTTTTCTTTTAATGTTTTATAAACACTGGGGTCTTATTGTGGAATTTTTCTTGAAAATATGATATGTATCACTGCTATCTCCGTGATTTCATGTGATTGTTGAGAATTTGTGGATTTCATGGGATTTTTCCTGGAGAATAGAACACTATCACGGAACTTAAAAGTCCTCATTTTTTAACTGTATCCAGTGAACCATGTGGGGCCGAACAGGAAACAATGATAGTACTATCGGTTGACAACCCAATTGCTAGGAGCTGTAACTCCCCTTGCTGTGAATCCTTGTTACCTGTTTTTAGAACTTCTTAATGTGGTGATAGACATTAAGACAATGAGGCATTAAGATGTTACCGATGGGTAGTATCTTATAGAACAAGAACAGAACGTCCGAAAAGAACTAGATAGGGGTCCCATAGTTATCTAGAACTGAACTTTTTGAGAACTTCTACATCATATCATATTTTTGAACTGAACTTTACGATCTCACCAGCTTTGTCCTGACGTTTTAAATCTAAACCTTTTTGCAAGGAGACAGTGATCGTCGGGTGAGGATGCACCTTATATATAATTGTAATTAAATAACTTAGTCATGTAATAAACTCAGTTGTGTAAACTGTACTGTTGATTGTAATGACGATCCTTGTAATATATTTATTTCAAGTTAATCTGTGTGCTATGATATCGGATCAAGTAAGTCACACCTCATCTCTGAGACATCACCACTATGCTTCCGTAACCTTCTCAAAGTGACGAATGACATCATCTCAGGTGACGAGAGGTGTGGGTGTGACATGGTGGTATCAGAGCCACATGTTATAGAATTTAGGTGGACTTAGATACCTAGACTATAAGCATAGGCTCGAATAGTGACACAGAGAGCACCGAACATAACTAATGAACAAAACTTTTTTTGAACTAAACCAGAATAATCAGGTGGTACAAATTCCAGTTATGAGTGGCCAGCATAACTGAAATTCGCAACACGTGTGCGTTCTAGTTTAATTTAATTCCAGTAGAACATTAATAACTATAAGGACGAGTAGTGCTTTGAGATAAGAGGAGATATCATATCATGTTTATGTTGAATATTATTATTCAATATTTATATCATGGTACTGATTTGAACTTTTATGTATACAACGATGGCCAATCTGGGAGAGAGATGTATATACCAGCGATTTCCATACGTTATCCTGGACGATACACCCAGTTCTACTTCTAGATCAGATTCAGACCCTTCTGAGGCATCATCAGCCACATCTCACGCAGTACCGCAGGTGCCGGCTACACCACCACAAGTACCACACACTCCACCTACACATCCTCATGTATCGGATGAGGATACATCTGCAGGCAGGAGTGAAAGTCCACCTCCACAGACGATCCCAGTTTGGGATGGACTCAGACGGATGCGGGGCCAGGCCCGCTAGACGACGGGTCTTCCTCCTAGACGCCAGTTGGTGCCTACAGACGAGCCTAGTATCATACATGAGGCAGGAGAGTCTTCACAGCAGGCGCAACTTAGGGCGCAGCTTCGCTAGCTTTGCTAGGTGATTATAGATCTTTAGGGGACTCGTATAGGGTTACAGGAGTCTCGTGCTACTGTGGAGGACACACGTACCACTGTGTTGGAGATACTCACCTCTCACTTGATGTTGATGGATCAGGTGAGTGCGCTGGATGCAGGCACACGAGCCTGGCGGGTTATTCTTGAGGAGAGGATGAGGAGGACGGTGATGCATGTGATGAGGGTTGTATTTTGGCAGTATGTTGAGGTGGAGAGGGAGAGAGCTGTGGGAGTGATTGAGGGTGTGAGGACGTTGAGTGTGGAGGCGAGGATGGTAGCATTGGCTATAGTACTGGCAACTATAGCCATCGTGAAGGCATGTTTACCGAATTTTCTATGGTAAAGTACGATGTGGTTGTGTATGTTTTGGGATCATCATTGTATATACCATCATTAACAAACGGATAGGTTGAGAGTTGGATGTTTGGGGGATTTTTTTGGATGTAAAATAGATCCCCGGTATCTAGTTGTAATGTCTTGGTTTCTGGCAATCTGTGTAACAAAACGTTATGGTTGTATAAAACTTATATTATTGTAATAAAATGGTTGTTTTTGTATATCTATCTGTGTAATGTGTTATGTATGTGATGTTTGAACTAAGTATCAATGTCAAACTTGTGTGAACTATAACCATAACTATGAGAACATTTTGTGCGAGAACATATCTATTGTCTGTATGGCAATGTGTCACGGAACTATGAGAACATTTTGTGTGAGAATATATCAATTTCCTGTATGGCAATGTGACACAGAACTATGAAAACATTTTTGAGTGAGAACATATCTATTGCCGGTGTGGCAATGTATCAAAGAACTGTGTGTGAACATTTTTATGTGAGAACTTACCAGTGTTCTGTATGTTAATATATCAAAAACATGTATAATAACGTATCTATATTACAATGCTGTGAGCTGTGTAATATTTTGACATGTTTTTGAATTAACAGGACTGAGTATAACTACGAACATTTGTGTGATCTTTTTGTACTAAGAACATGTCTGAGCTATATCAACGTAGTTATACTATAATTATCATAATCACATGTTAACATGAATTTTCAGTATGACTGAATATGGTTGAACTAATGTGATTGAACAAGGGTTATATTTTTTTATAATTCTTGAACTGACTTGAGTTTGTCTGCATGTGAGCAGAAAGATGGCTCCAAAACGAGGTCGACAAGCCAATAAAGCTGGCAAGAATAATGCTAAGCCTGAACCGGAACAAGTCCCACATGTGAACATAGAATCAAATCCGAATCCACGTGTTAATCCGGAAGTGAACATGGTTCCACCTGCTGGTGCAAATGGATCTGAATCAAATGAAGCGATGATAGCACGAATTGTAAGAGAACAGATATCAGCTTGTGGTGTTTTAACACAACACTAGCCACATGTCACTATGGGTTCTGGTGGGGACCATGATCATGTAGAACATAATGCTACTGGTGGCCACGTGGAAACTCATAATACCACCGGGGCAACAACTAAAACAACTGCTCCTGATCCACCACAGCAAGGATGTACTTATAAGTTCTTTGCTTCCCGCAACCCTCCTACTTTTACGGGCAAAGAAGGAGCGGCTGGACTTATAAGGTGGATTGAGGAAATGGAAACAAAACAGAAAATCAACCTATGTTTGGCAGAGCATAACGTGTCTTATGCTGCTTGTTCTTTGAAGGGCTCAGCTTTAACCTGGTGGAATACCCAGGCTAAAACTTTGGGCTCAGCTACAGTTGATTCAATGGGCTGGAACGAATTTAAAACTCAGATTATGTCAGAGTACTGCCCGATCACTGAAATTCAAAAGTTCCAGGAGGAATTCTGGAATCATTCGATGGTCGGTGCTGATTGTTTAGCTTATATCGATCGTTTTCATGAACTTACTTGCTTACTTCCCAATATGTTTCCTACGGAAGCAGCTTTGATTGAGTAGTACATTAAGGGTCTGGTTCCCCAGATTCGGGGAATGGTGACCGCATCTGAACCTACAACTCTCAAACGTACCATTATGTTGACCACTAAGCTTACCGATGAGGCGGTACGGAGCGGTACTTTATCCACAAAAACTCAGACGGCGGTGTGCCGTAGTGATGTCGGTACCTCGAATGTTTCTAAAGGTACCAAACGGAAGTGGTTAGGCAAAACCAAAACAAAGGCTCCGGCTGAGACTAGTTAGAGCAAACCAATAGTGAAGAACTATGGTTCAACTGTTCCTGAAAGGAAAGTTTACACTGGGCAGGCGCCCAAATGCAATAAGTGTCCATTCCATCACATAGGACTATGTCCTGTTTGTCTGAATTGTAACCGAGTAGGGCACTATGCTAAATATTGCAACTTTCCTACTAAACCATTAAACCAAGCACCACGACAAACCACTCAAACAAACCGGTCATGCTTCAAGTGTGGAAGTCCTGACCATCTTATGTGAAACTATCTGAACAACAACACCAATTGTGACAACTAGTACCTGACCGGCCGGCAAGACCGTACGGTACGTGTACTATAAACAGTAACTATGTGTAATTACGTGTGTGTAAACAGTATCGTATTCACAGAATTCTAAATACAAGAAACAGTTGTACGTATTTTCGTGTAAACTTAAATACAGTAAGTACAACATACATTTGAAACATTAGTTGTGTGTACTTAAGTGAAAACCTAAGTACAGTTAACACAACAGATCATGAGAAACAACGGTGTTCAAACAATTAACAGAAACAATTCGGTTGCGATCTGATATCCATAGATAACAGGAATCAGATGGCCGACATTACAATGGGAAAAAATGTGATAATAGGAAGTTAGTTGAGTCCGACAGTGAGGAAATACAATTTAAACAAGGTAGCAGTGTCGTTTCAGAATAACGAACTGACAGTGTGTTTGCGTGGGTGACGATTCACACAAACATATCTATGAGTTTAATGTTCTGAAATGATGACTGGAAAGTAGAAAACAAAAGTCAGAAAGCAAAAACATCGTCGAGTTCGTTCGAATGACGATTCGAACGAATACGCGCGATGGTGACGTGATTCGACGAAACGAAAACGAAAACACGACACGAACAAATGTAAATTAATAAAATAAAATGTTTAACATTTTACAATTTTGAAACTCATCAAAATAATTAAAATAAATTCCTTTCATTTATTACAAATTAATTACGCGTAAAATTCCGGATACGCGGCGAAATCACAACCCGAGCAACCGAAACGAACCCGAATACCCTCGGGGTATAAAAACATCAAATGAGGGTGTTTCCTCTCATTTCAATCAGCTCTCTCTCTCTCTAGTTCAAAATCCCTCACCCTCTCTCTCTAAAACTTCCAACCTTCAAAGCTTCGTATCTCACTCGTTTGTGGACGAAATCCGGCGTTCTTGGTGTCCACGTGTAGCTCTTGACGTCCCCTACCTAGAAGTACAACTGATCTAAAGCCTTGACCGCTGAAATCTGAGGTATAAGGCTTGAAACATCACTGCAAATAGGGTTTCTTCCTTGGTTGGAACCACATGCACATAACCGGTGTAAAACCCCAACCCCCACCCTCCTTGCGTCATCGATGACCGGTCCATGTCTATACACACCCTAGGAACAGCTAGATCAAGAGTTGGAGTTGAAAGTTGGAGAGAAACACGCAGGGTTCGCCGTTGTATGGTGGCCGAACCTTCTCGAGTTGGCCGAACCCTCTGTTGCACCTACGGCCGAACCACCCCTCGATCAAGGCATCTCAGGGGAACCTTGGGTCAACGATCATCACAGCCGAACCTTTGGATGCATACTCAGCCGAACCCTCTACAGTCCCGAACCCACTTCTTACTGGCTAACCTGTGCGTGGGAACCACCAGCCGAACCTTCCTGTGCCTTAGCCAGACTATTATCTTTCACGAACCCAGGATGACAAGAACCATGTACGGCTCACGAACCTTAAGCAGACCAGACGAACCATAGGGCTTCAGCGAAATCTGACCACCCCCACTGGTCACCGAACCTTGTTGCTTCTGGAGTCCTGGCCGAACCTGTCACACCCCGAGCCGACGGGGTAGGATCGGATTTCCCCGACGGGCGGAAGGTTCCCGGGGCGCGATATCGTGAGTGATAATCAAGTGATCAGATTGTTTACATTGCACATGATATAAATGAGAAATGCTAATCATAATAGAATTACAAAGTTAAATTACATCAGTATTGTTTATAATTTAACAATGTAAATCTATCAGCAACATCATAAATTTCTATCTTGTATTTACACAAGATATACAAAATAAATTATATAATGATGTTTTCAAAAGTATGCAGGCCCAAAATACTAAGTCTTCTGTCTGAAGTCCTAGTCCAAAAGAAATGACTTCTTAATTGACCTGTTCGTCATCTGAGAAGTCATGCAAAAAGATCAAGTCAACACATGGTTGGTGAGTTCATATAGTTTAGTATTTGAAAATGATTGATAATGACTTGAAAACTCCTTCGGTAAAGACCCTAACCTCATTAACACCACCTGTATCATCCAGATCAGTATGCTTATGTATAGGGCATACCCCTGAGTCGGGGCTACAACCCCGCCCAGACGCCGTCCCACCACATACTAATCCGCATAGGACATTGGTGATAATGATAGTTAAGTATTTTACCCCTACCTTTAACCCAAAGATTTGTCAGTCCTTTGTTCCTGTAAATACAACAATTTGGAATCTATGTTGATTCCTTATGTTCATCACAATAGTGATCAACCATAGTAATTGTAGAAACAGTTTAATAAATGCTTAATTAAACAAATAAAAAAAACATTTAATAAAATCTAAGTCCAAATGATTGGGGCCTTTGGTCATACTCGAGTAGACTAGTCTGTCAATCTAGGTACTTAGTAGTTAGGGAATCTGTAAATATCCTCAAACATACGACCTACAAGTCAAACGGTCTAGCTAGGACTTCTTGAAATGCAGGATTTTATGTTTCGTCTGTTTTTGGCGTATGTTATCTCTGATATTTCCCAGGCTTTCCCTTGAAAATGATTTATTGATTCGTCTGATTCTGTTACAAGATGTACTTGATTCGTTGATCATAGAATACTAGATTCATTGATCAATTGTACACTTGATTCATAGTTCAACAAACACTTGATTTGAAGAACACTGAATATTGTCTTTGCAAAGATTGTTTTGTTTGATTCGTTTAACTCACCCACTTGATTTGTCAAAATGTTTCGTCTGATTCACTGAAAACACCCATTTGATTCGTCAAAATGTTTCGTCTGATTCACTGAAAACACCCATTTGATTCGTCAAAATGTTTCGTTTGATTCCATGAACTCACACACTTGTTTTGTCAAAATGTTTAGTTTGATTCGTTTGAAATGTTTTGATTTGTTGAAATGTTTAGTTTAACCTGATTAGTCACTTAATTTATAAGTAAATCGGTTAGTAAACCTGCATAAAACCTTCCTAGACATGGTCTAGGATAACATTTTTATATATGTAAAACATATAAATTTAAAAGCATTTAAGTAAACAATTTAAATAAAACAGTTTACGCATGCTTCTCAGCCCCGCGTTTTAAAACAAAAATGTTAGAAAAGGGGCAATGAACTCACATGTGTTTCTCTGTACTGGTTTACCACAAAATGCGCGCTCGTTGTTGTTGCCTAAGTATCTCTAGCACCTGAGATATTTTAAGAGGTTCGAATACTATAAGTCGTTATAATAGACGTCGTATCTAAGGCTTTGGTCTCGGTGTGCAACTAAGTGTCCTAGATTACTAACGTGCTTCTAAGACTTCATCTTACTCAGTCTAACTTATTACCCATTAGTGACCCAAATACCACAATTATTCATTTAAAGTCTTTAATTAAAACATCTTTAAGTTATTTCTTGTTAGGTTAAATATTTAGAAAACATCATTTAATGTAGTTTAATAAAATTCATAATTAATTTAAAGATGAGTATGAGTACCATGATGAGCTTAAGTCAAGCCCATTGGGCTACCCTTAGGCCCATTTCTTGACTCGACCATTGAAACGATTTTCTTGGAGTAAATCTTTGTATAATTTATCCTAGATAGTTCAATAACTATCTGATGTAATTGTACGTTTCCTTGAGATTGTCTAAGTGTCAAGTATTGGTTGAGAGATCAATACTTTACTTGAGGCTATGATCTTTAATTCCTCATATATTCCCAAATGTTTCGAACCCCAAAGGAGTTAGTACATTTTAAGAATCCCTTTGTTTTGAGAACTACCACCCTTGCTTCCATGTTACTACTTGTTTAGACCTTTAGATAGCATTCTTTTGTAAATCAAGCATTGAAGCCTAATATGATCTCATGCATCCATACACATGCACGTTTTTCCACATGAATTTCCTACATACACACACACGCACATGCATGCATGCAATACATGGGTCGAAAGTATGCACACACACATGTTATTTCTCCATGCATGCTTATACAAACTCTAGTTCATGTGTTCGACCTAAAGGACATAGGTTGAATGAGGGTTGGCCGTATGAGCATGATCCGAAACAACTGGGACGAATGAGGTTAAGCCCGACTAAACATGGCCGAATAGGCCTAGGCTGGTCGAATGAAGCCTTAGGCCGAAGGAGGGCCCGAATGTGAGTCGTTCGAATGAAAGATGGCCGAACCAGGCTTTGTCGAATGAGCTAAGCCGGATGACATCTTGTGCGAATGGATACAACCGAATGTGGTCCGATCGAATGAAGGGTTGACAGAACCACAAGGGAATGAAGCCTCATACTCAGTCAAACCATTCGGCGAATGAGATGATAGGCCGACTAAGGCCACTCGGCGAATGTGGGTCGAATGTGCTCATTCGTTGAGCTGTTGGCATTTGCCATTCGGCCGTCGCACACAATCAGGTGCTGCTCACTTATTTCGAACAATCCTACTAGCCCAATCTTATTCTCATGTTCCCACAAGACTCTAATGGTGTGATGGTAGTTTCCCTAAGGTTTTTGAGGTCCTAAAACCGATTTACAAGAGGTGCGAAATTAGGGTTTTGAAACCCTTAAAACCGAACTAAAACATCAATTTTACCTCGAATTTACTGGATAAAACCTTAGATCCCTTGTACTTTCGTGATCTACAAGTGATGGTGGTCGTTTAGACACCAAGATGGGTCACTTTCGTGGAGATTTGAGTGAGAAAACTTAGTGAGAAGGTAGAGAGATATTCTAGAGAGAGAGACTCCGAATTTGAGTGTGAGGGCTGGTTGGTGGGGAAGAAGATAGCCATAAATGCCATCATAAATGATGGGAAATTACTCGGGTTCGTTCGGGTTCGTTCGGTTTCGCGTGGTTTTGCGTAAAAATACCGGTTCCTCATCGTTTTCATTACGAAACGATCCAATTTTAAATTAGAAATTATAAAATTATTTTAGGTTGTGATTCCTAATAAATTAACTAAATATCTTATTTATTTAAATTTTTTTTCAAAAAAAAATTTAATTAACGTTTAAATCGAATCGCGCAGTCATCGCGCGTATTTGTTCGAATCGTCACCCGATCAAACACGACGATAACTACACTTTTCAATATGGTTTTCTAATTATTGGATATCATTCAGAACGTTAAACTTCCAGATTTATTCGTACAGATCGTCACCTATACGAATAATCTGTCGATTTAGCATTCACATAACGACATCCATGTTGTTTTGTTCTGTAAAGCCTCGCATACGTTTATACATAATAAAATCCTAACAATTAATCACATGATGGTTCTGTGTTGCCAGATAATTATCTGACTCAAGAACCATTGTTCTGAACTTGTTTCTTGAATTTGAATCTGAACTGTGCTATGATAACATGTAATGAATATGATATGCAATTGATAACTGAAATATGTACCTGGTTTACTGTTCATGTACTGTAGAGATCACTGTTCCGGTGGCGGTTCCGGCACTGATGTTACAGAACCCATACCCGGTTCATTGGAATGCAGCTGGCCAACCCTAAATTCCCAGCGGTAGGAGCTTCATCCTTCCTATTTGGATTAGGTTCGGCCCAAAGAGACTTGAAAGGCCCACTTGATTCTTGGGTTGAAATCCATTGCTGCCCAACATTTAGCCCAACCGGCCCGACTACCTTGAGAAGCCCACGACACATTCGGCCCAAGCGAATTAATTGATTCGGCCCACACGAAAATCTTAAGGCCCAAAGGCCTAAAAATATTCGGCCCATAGTTATCTTGGCCCAATACTTATGACAGCCCAAATACAAGTTAATTGGCCCATAAAACTTAGCAAGACAATGTAACACATTCGGCCCAATTATTGGGCCCAAGCCCAATCGACAACCCTTTCGGCCCAACAGACTTTAAGCGACCCAACGGGATTCTCGGCCGAATTGGGGCTACTATGACCCAGTTCGTTCGGCCCAAGGGTGGTACCCAACTCATATGAGTGATGGTGTAACTTAACACAAATTGATAACATATGGGTAAACACATGACATTAAAGAACGATAAATTTTCACGAAAGGTATAAACATGTATATTTGGGAAGTTAATAATAACACATGGAATCAAGATGAGCATAAAATTCATAACTAGATGGAATAACTCAATCTGATTGGGTGCCATCAAAGGAAATAACAAGTATATTGGGCCGGATGAGAATCTAAACCAAGAGTTGATAACAAAGTTAGGGATAACACATACACGCGCACAAATCCATATAACCTATACTTATAAGTTTCCATAACATGAAATCAATACAGGAACATGAATACACAACAAATACAATCAAGGAACGTTGCATTTCCTCTTTTAAGCTAAGTCAACCCTACAACAACAAGGTGAGTTCATATGCCCCTTTTAATTTAATCTTAACTGATTTTAAACTCTCAGGGCTGAGAAACATGTTTACTTTTATTCATTTAAAAGTTTTACTTTACATGTTATTTATACTTTGATTTAGATAATACTTAATTGTTTATTATCGCTTATCATTGTATGCGTGCTTGTATGATTATGACATGACAGGGATACTCAGATGAACAAGATAATATATCTTATAAATTCATCAACACATTAGAATAATATAGTTATAAGATTTTATCTTATAACACTGAGTTATTCTTACATAAGCAGACATTGGAACAATCACAGGCAAACACAAGAATGTTATAAAGATATTACATATCTTTGTATTAACATTCGACACAAGAGTTAAGTAAGTGAAAAAGGATAATCCTTTTAACACTTAGCTTTACAACTCAATACATATTACAAGAAAACATGGAACAAAGAATGATAATCATGATAATGTAATTTCATGATAACAACATCATTCACTCAAAGAATTAACATAATGTAATAAGACAAGTTCTTATTTAACTTTGTTAATAACAAGGAGAACATATGACAATGAGAACAATAATACAGATGAACACAATTACAATTAGTTACTATTGACCTGTTGTATTATATCACTTCAATCATGTGCCAATTGTACAAGTTGATCATGTAAGCCCCTTTAATTCGCTGACCAGTTAGTTTGACGTGACTAAACCGACGATAGCATAGTGGTACCATAGATTTGACAAACCTCTAGCTTGTAGGGCTAGTATGTTGATCGTATTGATTCATTGGTCGGTAACGTATGACCGGTGACAGGGCTACCTCAAGTCAGGTTCTGTAAAGCGATACATGGTGATATTAATCTGCAGTGATAAGTAATTAATCCATCGTTTCTGGTTGTCTAGTAGACGGAGTAATGTATATTCTCATGTCAGTTTCGATGAGGTCTCTGGGTTTACAAAGTGGTAGAGGTAAATTGGATGCATTGAAATCTGATTACTTGAGGATTTCAATGGATTCCTTTTAGGCTCTATGCACTGTAGTTTAAGAACAAATTACAAGTGGTTAACTAACACTCTTAATATTTAAAAGTGAAACAGCAGTTAACCCCACAAATATAGAATAATAGAAGGAACAGATTTGATAAATCTAATATCCTTAACATATAATGGTTATCTAACTTCGGTTCGATAACTACAATTACATCATTATATTATTCTATAAAAGTTACCACAGGTGCTTCAAGAATGGTATGAACATGTGGATTTGGGAATGGAAATCAATAGTTGTATTGCAAGTTGTGTGGAGTTCTAGCAGTGATGTGGTGGGATGTTGGCTAAGGCTTAGTTCCCTTACATATGCCCTATATATAAGCATCACTACTAGGATGATATATTACTTGTAAATATAACTATTGAGAAGCCGTTGGGCGAACTGGTGAACAAATATCATACAAGTAACATAATACACATTGTGATTGTGCATGTGAATGAATCAAGGTTTTCAATTAACATACTTATGAACTCACCAACCTAGTGTTGACTTTGTTTAAATACATGTTTTCTCAGGAGATGAACATGTGTAGATACATACATGCAAGGATTAAGCTAGTGGACTTTTAGAAGACCTAGCTTTATTTTGTGTTGCATGCTTTTGGTGACAAGAACAATGAATCATCTTTTGTATATCTTGTACATATACAAGATATAGTTATATTGATTCTTTTGATAGATTTACTCGATTAAATTATGAACGATACAATTTAATCTTGTAATTATATATCATGGATGTGTTAGCATTTCTCATTTATATTATCATGTGCTATGTAAACAATCTGATCAATTGATTATCACTCAAGATATCGCGCCCCGGGAACCTTCCGCCCGACGGGAAAACACGATCTGTTCCTGCCGGCCCGGGTGTGACACCAATCCGGGAAATGAAGCTAGGGGAAAAGCTTTTCAGATTGGTGCAACCAAGGCTAGGCATTATGCGAACATTGTCACTGGTACGTTCCTTCTTAATAATCTATACGCATCAGTTCTATTTGACACAGGAGCAGATAAGAATTTTATCTCTCCTGAATTTGCATCATTACTTTCATTGCCTACGGTAGATCTAGAAACTCCTTATTTCATTGAACTTGCTAGTGGCAAGTTAATCAAAACTAACAGTGTCATTCAAGGGTGTTCCTTGAATTTGAATGATCATCTTTTCAACATCAATTTACTTCCTATTGAGCTTGGGGAGCTTTGATGTTGTGATCGGTATGGACTGGCTTTCTGATAACCAAGCGTAAGTTGTATGTCAAAAAAAGGTGATCCGTATACCATTACCTGACGGTAATACACTGATAGTTCAAGGACAACGAGCTGGTAGGTAACTTGGTATCATTTCTTGCATGGAAACTCATAAATGCTTACAGAAAGGTTGTCAGGCCTTTCTAGCACATGTGATTGAGAACTGTTCTGTACAAAAACGTATCTAAGATATTCCAGTAGTCAAGAATTTTCCTGAAGTTTTTCCTGAAGATATATCAAAATTACTCCCAGTGAGACAAGTTGAATTTTGTATTGATCTGATTCCACGGGCAGCACCTGTAGCTAAAGCTCCTTATCGATTAGAACCCTTAGAGATGCAAGAGCTTTCAGGTCAACTTCAAGAACTGTTAGACAAAAGTTTTATCAGACCTAGTTTCTCACCTTGGGGAGCACCAATTCTTTTTTTAAAAACGAAAGATTGTTCATTCAAGATTTGCATGGACTACAGAGAACTCAATAAACTGACAATCAAAAATCGTTATCCATTGCCACGTATAGATGATCTATTTGATCAATTACAAGGTGCTAGTTACTTTTCAAAAAGCGATTTAAGATCTGGATATCATCAGTTAAGAATTCCTGATGATGATGTTCCTAAAACTGCTTTCAGAACTCGATACGGACATTACGAGTTTTTAGTAATGCCGTTTGGATTAGCGAATGCACCTGCAGTTTTCATGGATCTAATGAATCGAGTCTGTAGACCTTATCTATATAAATTTGTGATTGTGTTTATTGATGATATTCTCATTTATTCTTGGAACCAACAAGAACACGCTCAACACTTGAAATTAATTTTAAAACTTTTGGCACATGAGAAACTATATGCCAAATTCTCCAAGTGTGAGTTTTGGTTACGAGAAGTTCAATTTCTTGGGCACGTAGTAAATGAAAACTGTATTCAAGTGGATCCCGGTAAGATTGAAGTTGTTAAACAATGGGAAACACCCCGAACCCCAATTGAAATACGTCAATTTTTAGGGTTGGCAGGTTATTATCGCCGATTCATTAAGAACTTTTCAAAGATAGCCTTGCCACTGACCACATTGACACAGAAAAATCAACCGTTTATATGGGGTTCCCAACATGAGGAGTCATTCCAACTGTTGAAACACAAACTCTACAATGCACCTATCTTGGCATTACCGGAATGTAATTGCTTATGCTTCTCGACAACTGAAAGTACATGAGAAGAACTATACCTCTCATTATCTAGAACTTGGTGCAGTGGTGTTTGCACTCAAGATTTGGAGACACTATCTATACGGAACCAAGTGTATCATATACAGTTATCACAAAAGTCTTCAACATATTCTAGATCAGAAAATGTTTAACATGCGACAAAGGCGGTGGGTAGAACTTTTAAACGACTATGATTGTGAAATTCGTTATCACCCAGGCAAAGCAAATCTGGTAGCTGATGCCTTGAGTCGCAAGGAACGAGTCAAACCTTTATGTGTGAAAAAGTTGGGAATGACTATTCGAACCATTCTAATTCCTCAGATTAAAGAAGCTCAGCAACAAGCTTTACAAGCAACGAACTATCCTGCTGAGGAACTAAGGGGATTAGACAAGCAATTCGAAACTAAGACTGATGGAGTGTTGTATTTCAAAAGCCGAATTTGGGTTCCTTTATTCGGTAACTCTAGAACAATCATCTTGGATGAGGCACACAAATCCAGGTATTCTATTCATCCAGGTGCTGATAAAACGTATAAAGATCTTAGAGATTTTTACTGGTGGCCTGGAATGAAGAAACACATAGCAGAATATGTGGATCGATGTTTAACATGTCTCAAAATTAAGGCTGAATATCAACGGCCTTTTGGGTTATTTCAACAACATGAGATTCCCATGTGGAAATGGGATCAGGTCTCTATGGATTTTATCACTAAACTACCCAGAACATCACGTAATCATGACTCTATATGGGCTATCGTTGATCGCCTTACTAAATCTGCGCATTTCTTACCTATCCGAGAAGATTATTCTATGGATCGATTCGCTAAACTCTATGTTATTGAGATTGTATCTCGACATGTAGTACCAATCTCTATCATTTCTGACAGAGATAGTTGATTTATGTCACGATTTTGGCATACTCTTCAGAATGCACTGGGCACACAAATCAATATGAGCACAGCTTATCATCCACAAACGGACGGGCAGACTGAACGAATGAATGAAACTCTTGATGATATGCTCAGAAGATGTGTGATTGATTTTGGAGGTAGCTGGGATATTCATCATCCACTTGTTGAATTCTCATACAGTAACAGCTACCATACCAGTATTCAATGCGCTCCATTCGAAGCACTTTATGGACGCAAGTGTAGATCACCTATCTGTTGGTCAGAGGTAGGTGAAAGTCAGATCATAGGCCCATAATTCATTCAAGAAACAACTGATAAGATCGCACTCATTCAAGAACGAATTAAAGCTGCTCGCGATCGTCAAAAGAGTTATGCTGATAATCGTCGTAGACCTTTAGAATTCCAAACAGGTGATCGAGTAATGTTGAAAGTTTCACCTTGGAAGGGCATTTTCAGATTTGGGATGAGAGGTAAGCTTTCACCAAGATTTATAGGGCCATTCAAAATCTTGAACGAGTTGGATCGGTAGCCTACAGACTTGAGTTACCTCGTGAACTCAGTAATATTCATGATGTCTTTCATATATGAAATATGAAAAAGTGCCTAGCTGACGATTCATTGATCGTACCTCTCGAAGAGATTCAAATTGATGAGAAACTTCAGTTTAGTGAAGAACCAGGACAGGTGATGGATCGAGAAATAAAAGTGTTGAAACGTAGTCGCATAACGATTGTCAAGGTGCGGGGGAACTCACAACGTGGACCGGAGTACACGTGGGAATGAGAAGATCGGATGAAAACAAAATATCCACATCTATTCTCATAAATGATTGTCATCAAGTAAGTCTTCATTAAATTTCGGGACGAAATTTCTCTAACAGGAGGAGACTGTGACAATTGCAGTTGAGAATTACGTCATCAATGACATGAGCACATGTGGTCCTTCTAGAAATCCACATCGATTTGATGATTGTAATTATTACAGGTTGATAGTATGTGAGTGTCACACCCCCAAATTCCCACTTGTGGTGTTAGTCCACGTGGGCGTGACGTGGCCAGAATCACAGCTCGTAGTTATATAGAACACCTCCATATGCGTTTTCAAAGTACGTTGTCTGACAAAAATACAACCATATAGTTTTAAATAGATAAGCAGCAGAAAATACAATGTTTGTGCAGCGGGAAATAACAAGTTAAAATATGCAGCGGAAATACAATTGTCAGACACTACATTGTGATAATACAAATCTTTAGTCGTAACTGTTTAATCAAAGCGACATGACAAAAATAAATGCAATCCTATGCTCATGCCCTTAAGTGTGCATCCTGTTCCATACGCAGCTAATTACCTAAGAATACAAGTTTAAGAAAAAGTGTCAACACAATGGTTGGTGAGTTCACAGGTTTTAATAAACATAGGTAGTAATCAGAAAATCGTGTGTCATATTGTTTATTATATGTTAGTCCCGAGCCCTAGGCTCCAAGTGTCAGTGCGTCACTACCGAAACTAGACTTGTTAGTCCTTGCCTCGGCTATGTCTCGTAATAACATAGCAAGATAGGTCGAGATTTCACGTGTTATGACCTCCAGTCAACATTTTCGCCACGCGGGGCTCGTCACACCCAAATAGATCTATTCAAACTCACCTCGTTGTTTATACATTAACGGTAAGACTTTGCGAGGGCTTAATTACGATACAACACTTATGTTTTTCTAATAAACCAGCATACACAAAAAATTGTTTGTACATGTATAAATGTTTGACTCAGTTCAACAAGTATTCTCCCCCTATTTGAAAAGTTTACAAAAGAGTTAAAGAGGGGCCGTAAACTCACCTTAGTAATGCTTGTAAAATAAATGCGTAAGCTCCTTGTGTAGAAGTACATCGGTCACCGGCAACCTATATCGTATACCGTACGTGAGTTTGTGTAAGTGACAGTGCTCGTGTTCGTGCTAGTGCTCGTGTTTGTGCTCAACAACCCCTGGTTGTTCATGTTTGTCCGTGTCGGTTCACAATGACCGTGTTTGCTCGTGTTGGTCCACAATGACCGTGTTTGACTGTGTTGGTCCATAATGACTGTGTTTGACCGTGTTTGACCAATGTTCACCGTGTCAAGTCAACGACCCGTTGGTGAACCGTGTGACGGTTTGGGTATTGTGTAGCAATCGTGTAAGTGCTTGTTGTGTGCAAAAACGCGTAAGTCGCGTCTATGGACAACTTACTAATTATAGTAAGTTTCCATTTATGGAAAGTTTCACAAAGCATAACGGTTTTTAGAGTTCTAGCATGCTCATTAGTCTTACGTGATCATATTAACACATAGCACGTCATCATACGATATCACATAAGTCATTTACATCATGTTTGCACATAAAAGTTTCCTAAAATGGAAAGTTTCCATTTCTAGCCTACGTGATATCGGAAACCATCTAACTTAGCATTCAATCATCATATCACATCATGTTAAACCATTTAGCATGCTCAAACCGTTCATATCATTTCTAAATCGATAACTCGTAACATAAAGTTACTAAAAATAGTAGCTTTGACACAAATATACCAAATGATCATCCTAACCATTTCTAGTTCATTTTTATACCATATATCATCATAATAAACCATTTAACATCCTTTAAACATACCAACATAGCCCAAATCATTTCCTATCATTATTTTGACCCGAAAAGTTACTAAATATAGTAACTATGTCGAAAATGATCATAACCACATCACAATCACATTCCTAAGTTTCTAATCATCATAATAAGACACGTAACATCATCTAGACATGCTCAAATGTCCAAATTCACCATTTAACAATCTTTGGCCCATAAAAGTTACTATAAATAGTAACTTTGCTAAGAATGTCAATATTCAATATCCAAATCACATTCTATGCATC
Organism: Mikania micrantha; assembly: GCA_009363875.1. NCBI lineage: Eukaryota > Viridiplantae > Streptophyta > Magnoliopsida > Asterales > Asteraceae > Mikania > Mikania micrantha. Next base: position 100,674,552 of record CM018693.1, on the reverse strand, counting down.
AATATCATCTTAATATCATTCTAATGGTCGATCCACATACATGCATGTCACTAATATCATCCATAACACCATTTTGTGACTAAAAAGTTACTATAAATGGAAAGTTCATCAAAATCACATTTTAAACCATTTTAGCAACATCCAAACATGTAGATCATCACCACTAACATCCATAATCATATAACATCACTCAAGATCATCTAAAATGCCTTAGATCATACATGCATGTCGAGATTTCATCATTTCATGACCAACACAAGTACTTTAAAGACACACACATCATCATAGATCATCACTAATCATCATTCAAGCATCATAGATCATCAAGAAACACATCTAAACTAACAAACCCAGATTAAAAGTTCGTGCATGTGCATTCTATGAGCTTGCATGTGGGTTTTACCCAATGCATGTGAGTGTAGAAGTGAGAAATGGGCATTTTAGCCATGAGAGATGTAATAACTACCTTCCAAGCCTCTTGAATCTCTGAGATGATGCTTCTTCAGTTTCTGGAACTCCTGGTTCGTGGGTTTTGACAAGAACAAGAAGATGGTGGTGGTGGATGGTGTTCTAGGGGTCCTCCTTCAATGTTCCTAAGCTTCCCAATAGCTTCAAGGGGTGTAAAAATGGCTTCCAAGGAATTTTACAGGTGATTTGGGGAAGAAGAAGTCGAGAGAAAGCGTGCTTGGCCGATCAAAATGATTATTGGTAGAGTAGGATGTGATTTTTCTTGGTTAAATAAAGATATTGTCGACAGGACGGCGTCGCGTACCGCGATGGGGGCAAAGAAGATGCTTCGCGACACGCGAAGAGATTCAGGAGTCAATTCCCCGCACCACGACAGTGTCTCTTGTTGGGCCATCGCGTACCGCGATGGGCCCCTGAAGAGCCCAATAAGCCTAGTTTAATGGGTTTGATCCGTTCGTCGTCTTTTTCACGCTTCCGAACTATCGTTTGGCCTCGTTTGAACTTCCAATTTCAGTGTGTGAGTGTTTCGTGAGGTTTCAAGTGTTGTGTTTCACAATGTGCTAGACGTTCACCAACGTTCGTGTATTTTGACACGTGTGTGCTGTTTGCCGATAATTCATCGAATTATCCTGTCATGTGTCGGTGTTCGTACTGTCGTGCCACGTGTCACACTAAATTAAATGAATTCTAGTGCCATGTGTACAAATAGTATTTAAATAAACATTTAAATAAAATAAAAGCCGACCTGGAAATTACGGGGTGTCACATCCTCCCCTAGTTAGAAAAAATTTCGTCCCGAAATTCAACTCGTGTTGCCAGTGTTTGTCTGTTCCGCGAACAGGTGTGGGTACTTTTGTTTCATCTGGTCTTCACGTTCCCACGTGAATTCCAGTCCGCGGCGCGAATTCCATCGCACCTTTACAATTGGTATCTTGCTGAGTTTTGAGTTTCTTGGTTTCCCGGTCCATAATCTCAACCGGTTCCTCAACGAAGTTCAATTGTTCGTCGATCTGTATCTCCTCAAGAGGAATAACAAGTGTCTCATCAGACAGGCACTTCTTGAGGATTGAGATATGAAATACGTTGTGCACGCTGCTCAGTTCGTTCAGCAGGTTTAACTCGTAGGCCACAGGGCCTATGCGTTTCTGATTTCGAAAGGTCCAATGTAACGAGGGTTCAATTTTCCTCGTTTGCCAAACCGAATGACTCCCTTCCAAGGCGAGACCTTGAGTAACACTCTCTCTCCAACCTGGAATTCTAACGGTTTGCGTCGTTTGTCAGCATAGCTTTTGTGTCTGTCCATGGCTGCTGCAATTCGTTTGCGTATCTGCATGATCTTTTTGGTCGTTTCGTGCACAAGCTCTGGGCCGATCTGTTGGCTATTTCTAACTTCCGCCCAGCAGATGGGTGATCGACACTTACGTTCGTAAAGTGCCTCGAATGGTGCAGCTTGTATACTCGTGTGGTAGCTGTTGTTGTATGAGAACTCAACCAACGGTAAGTGTGTCTCCTAGCTACTGCCAAAGTCAATAACACATGCTCGGAGCATGTCTTCCAGTGTTTGTATAGTTCGTTCGCCCTGCCCATCAGTCTGCGGGTGGTAAGCGGTACTCATGTCCAATCTCGTGCCCAATGCCTTATGCAAGGACTTCCAGAAATGCGACGTGTATCGACTGTCGCGGTCAGAGATGATTGAGATTGGTACCCCGTATCGAGTAACCACTTCCTTTAGATACATACGAGTGAGCTTGTCCAACTTGTCAGTCTCCTTGACGGGTAGAAAATGTGCAGACTTCGTTAAATGGTCTATGGTAACCCAGATGGTATCGCAACCACTTGTCGTCCTAGGCAGTTTAGTGATGAAGTCCATGGAAATTTGTTCCCATTTCCACATAGGTATGTCAGGCTGTTGAAGTAGACCTGATGGCTTCTGGAACTCTACCTTGACTTTTGAGCACTTCAGACACTTACCTACGTAAGTTGCTATTTCAGCTTTCATGTTTGGCCACCAATAAGTTGTCTTCAGGTCATGATACATCTAGTCAGATCTCGGATGTACCGAATACCGGCTCTTATGTGCTTCATCCATCACCACATCCCTTAGCACTCCGTGATGTGGAATCCAGATTCGATCCTTAACATAGTATGCTCCGTCGGCCTTCACCTCCATGTGCTTGTCCATGCCACGCAAGGACTCCTGAGTGAGGTTCTCGACCTTCAGAGCTTCCTGTTGTGCTTTCCAAATCTGTTGTGGCAATTCAGAGTGAATTGTGAGTTGTAGAGCACGCACGTGTTTCGTTGTTTCCTTTCGACTCAACGCGTCGGCCATTACGTTTACCTTACCGGGATGGTATTTGATAGCGCAATCATAATTGCCGATGAGTTCAACCCATCTTCGTTGCCTCATGTTCAGCTTTTTCCGATCAAAGATGTGTTGCAGGCTTTTATGATCGGTAAATATTGTGCATTTGGTGCTATATAGGTAGTGTCGCCAGATCTTTAAGGCAAACACCACGGCTTCCAACTCCAAGTCGTGTGTTGTGTAGTTCTTTTCATGCACTTTCAGCCGTTGTGAAGCATATGCTAAGACCTTCTAGCGTTGCATCAGCAGACAACTGAGTCCTTGTTTCAAGGTGTCGCAATACACCACGAAATCATCGCATCCTTCTAACAAAAATAGGATTGGTGCAATGTAATACTTCTGCTTCAACAAGTTGAAAGCAGCTTCTTGTTTGTCTCCCCATTCGAACTTCTTGTCTTTGCGAGTTAGAGATGTCAGTGATTGAGCGATCTTTGAAAATCCTTTGATGAATCGTCAGTAGTACTCGGTTGAAGTCTTGGGTGCTTCCCAGTTTTTGATGGCTTCAGTCTCGGCTGGGTTTACGCGTATCCCTTTCTCATTAACCACATGTCCAAGAAATTGTACTTCGCGAATCCAAAAGTCGCATTTGGAAAACTTCACGTACAACTGTTCGTCTCTCAATAATTTCAAGACTAACCTTAGACGTTCAGCATGTTCCTCCTGATTCTTAGAGTAGATTAGGATATCGTCAATGAATACTATTACGAATTTATCGAGATAAGGCTTGCACACTCTATTCTTGAGATCCATGAATACTGCTGGTGCGTTGGTCAGTCCGAAGGGCATAACCATAAACTCGTAGTGTTCGTATCGGGTTCTAAAGGCAGTCTTAGGAATATTGTTTTCATGTATCCTCAGTTGATGGTAACCCGATCTCAAATCGACTTTTGAATAGTAGTTTGACCCTTGCAGTCGGTCAAACAAATCGTCTATTCGCGGTAAGGGTATTGATTCCTGACCGTCACCTTGTTCAGCTTTCTGTAGTCGATACACATACGGAATGATCCGTCTTTCTTCTTCACAAATAAGACCGGTACTCCCCAAGGCGAGAAACTCGGTCTGATAAATCCCTTGTCTAATAGTTCCTGCAACTGGTCAGACAACTCCTGCATCTCCATCGGTGCTAGTCGGTAAGGAGCTTTAGCGATCGGTGTTGCTCCTAGTGTGAGGTTTATTCGGAACTCAATTTGTCACTTCGGTGGTAGTCCCGGTAAATCCTCAGGAAATACTTCAGAGAAATTTCGGACTAAAGTTATGTCCTCGATCTTCTTTTCAGCCTTCGGTTGCTCAGTGATGAGGGCTAGTTATCGCAGAGTATCCCTTCTGCAGATACTTGCTCACTTACATACATGATATGATATTCAATGGTATTATCCGTTTTTCTCCATGGATCGAGAGCTGTTCTCCGTCTTGCAACGTCACTCACACGATCTTCTCGTTACATACAATCTCAGCTTGATTTGCAGATAGCCGGTCCGCTCCAATGTCCTCATCGAAACTCCCGAGAGTCACCGGCATTAAATCGATTACGGGCTCGTGATCCGCCAATACCATGACGCATCCTCGGAAAACGTGTTGCGTTTCGATCAGCTTGCCGTCGGCTAGCTTTATGGTATACTTATAATCTAGTGGTGTTGAGGTAACATTAAGCAATTTACTAAATTCACTAGATACAAAAACTCCTATCGACTCGGGTATCAAATAATACACTTGCATATTTAAAGGAAAGTACCGGTTATGATGTTGGGATCATCATTAGCTTTTCCGGATTTAACTACGAATGCCTTACCCCTTGCAGGTTGTCTCCTGCTTTCTTGTTTTGTGGACAATCTCGGCGTATGTGGCCAGACTTGCCACAGGTGAAGCATCCCCTTTGTGGTGTCACTTTACTTGTGTTTGGCTTCGGGTTGGCACGACACTCCCTCGTAATATGTCCATTTCTCCCACATCTAATACACTTGATCCTATTGCATGGGCCAAAGTGATGGTATGAGCAATTGTTGCACTTGGGGTAGTTACCTTGGTATACTTTCTTGCCTTGAGCATCAGATTGTGTGACAGTAAGGACTTTTGTTGGTGCGGGGAAATGCTGGGTTGATTGTTGTGGTGAGAAGGTCCTGTTGTTTCTTGGCTTCCACTTCCGCTTGGTCCCTTGGGGCTTCAGGTGTTCACCCCTCTTAGGTAGCTTACCCTGTGCTACCGCTTGGTCAGTCTGACAATGAGCCAAACAAATTGTGGGTTGAATGAGTGTGGGGTATTCCGCGGTAACTAGGCTTCGGATCTGATCAGATAATCCACTAATGTATTTTTCAATCTTTTTGTATTCTGGGGTCATCATTTCTCGATACAGCTTACACATCTCGTGGAATCGAGCGGTGTATTGTTCGATCTCGGATCCCTCCATTTTGTGAATCCAGAATCCCTCCAGTTGTTTGATTTCGTTTTGAGGGCAGTATTATTTCTTCAACATCTTGACGAAGTTTTCCCATGGGATTGAGTTAGCAGTCTCCAGACTTAGTGTCTGGATGTGCGAATTCCACCAAGTGAGTGCCTGTCCTTCAAAAGTCCCGGTAGCAAATTTTACTTTATTCTTTTCAGAACACCCGCTCAAGCAGAAGGTTGACTCAACCTTCTTAATCCATTGGAACAGTCCTACCGCTCCTTCCGATCCCTTGAATACATGAGGATTGTAGTTAGTGAAGGTTCTGAATGAACATCCTTCCGAGTTGCTGTTGTGAGTCACGTTGCTTGTTTCACTGTTTAGGCGTGCAGTCTCGTGATCTGCAATGGCTTTTCTAACCCGTTGTTCTACCATAGCTTCGATAGCCGCATAACTGATTGCCTGGTTGTCTGTATGCACATACGTTCCTTGACCAGCCATTCGTAATATCTATATACAATAGATATTGTATTACCTATCATGAGAGACAGTAGGGTGTTAGCATGTGCAGAGGGAAGAATTACCAGTGTCTTCAAAAGTACAGTAATAAATTTAATAAGATCACTATTACCAAAGTGATTTGTATGAGCCTGGCTCGCTCATGTAGGTTGGGGAAATAAACTGCTCGGTGTATGTAGCGGAGCTGAAATCTCCACTAGCAGCGGTGTGCTACCCAGTTTCCCTAATGGGTATAGCTTACCATCTGAATTTGCCAGAATTCGTATGTACCTATAAATTCACGATTACGTTGGCCACCATAATCGTCAATTTATCTTACACAGTCATTCTAGTTCCTTCAATCTGAAGCTAGTGATCACAGTAGTGCTCGAGGTTCACCTTCGGAGTGATGTCACTAACGTTCCAGTCCGCAAGTGTACATCAGGTGACTAGGTTTACGCCCAAGAATGGAGATTGGGAAAGGCGTTCGATTTGAGTTAGATCGTGCTAGTGTAGTCTTCTTCAGGACATTGAAGATTTCCCTTCAGTTTTGTGTTCGTCCTTTCACTAATCCCATCTCACAGTTCTCAAGCATAGTCGGATGTGAACACCCGCTAAGGGTTCCACAGGTATGCCCGTAGGTATCCGACAACATCATAAAGCATATTGCTAAACTATGCACATAATATGTCGTGTGAAACTAGTGTAGTGTCTAAGTGTAGAGCAATGACTATAGTCTAAGTTTACTACATGCAAACCTAGTTCTCTATAACCAAGGCTCTGATACCAGCCTGTCACACCCCCAAATTCCCACTTTTGGTGTTAGTCCACGTGGGTGTGACGTGGCCAGAATCACAGCTCGTAGTTATATAGAACACCTCTATATGCGTTTTCAAAGTACGTTGTCTGACATAAATACAACCATATAGTTTTAAATAGATAAGCAGCAGAAAATACAATGTTTGTGCAGCAGGAAATAACAAGTTAAAATATGCAGCGGAAATACAATTGTCAGACACTACATTGTGATAATACAAATCTTTAGTCGTAACTGTTTGATCAAAGCGACATGACAAAAATAAATGCAATCCTATGCTCATGCCCTTAAGTGTGCATCATGTTCCTTACGCAGCTAATTACCTGAGAATACAAGTTTAAGAAAAAGTGTCAACACAATGGTTGGTGAGTTCACAGGTTTTAATAAACATAGGTAGTAATCAGAAAATCGTGTGTCATACTGTTTATTATATGTTAGTCCCGAGCCCTAGGCTCCAAGTGTCAGTGCGTCACTACCGAAACTATACTTGTTAGTCCTTGCCTCGGCTATGTCTCGTAATAACATAGCAAGATAGGTCGAGATTTCACGTGTTATGACCTCCAGTCAACATTTTCGCCATGCGGGGCTCGTCACACCCAAATAGATCTATCCAAACTCACCTCGTTGTTTATACATTAACGGTAAGACTTTCTGAGGGCTTAATTACGATACAACACTTATGTTTGTCTAATAAACCAGCATACACAAAAAATTGTTTGTACATGTATAAATGTTTGACTCAGTTCAACAAGTATTCTCCCCCTATTTGAAAAGTTTACAAAAGAGTTAAAGAGGGGCCGTAAACTCACCTTAGTAATGCTTGTAAAATAAATGCGTAAGCTCCTTGTGTAGAAGTACGTCGGTCACCAGAAACCTATATCGTATACCGTACGTGAGTTTGTGTAAGTGACCGTGCTCGTGTTAGTGCTAGTGCTCGTGTTTGTGCTCAACAACCCTTGGTTGTTCATGTTTGTCCGTGTCGGTTCACAGTGACCGTGTTTGCTCGTGTTGGTCCACAATGACCGTGTTTGGCTGTGTCGGTCCATAATGACTGTGTTTGACCGTGTTTGACTGTGTTTGACCAAAGTTGACCGTGTCAAGTCAACGACCCGTTGGTGAACCGTATGACGGTTTGGGTATTGTGTAGCAATCGTGTAAGTGCTTGCCGTGTGCAAAACGCGTAAGTCGCGTCTATGGACGACTTACTAATTATAGTAAGTTCCCATTTATGGAAAGTTTCACAAAGCATAACGGTTTTTAGAGTTCTAGCATGCTCATTAGTCTTACGTGATCATATTAACACATAGCACGTCATCATACGATATCACATAAGTCATTTACATCATGTTTGCACATAAAACTTTCCTAAAATGGAAAGGTTCCATTTCTAGCCTACGTGATATCGCAAACTATCTAACTTAGCATTCAATCATCATATTACATCATGTTAAACCATTTAGCATGCTCAAACCGTTCATATCATTTCTAAATCGATAACTCGTAACATAAAGTTACTAAAAATAGTAGCTTTGACCCAAATATACCAAATGATCATCCTAACCATTTCTAGTTCATTTTTATACCATATATCATCATAATAAACCATTTAACATCCTTTAAAGATACCAACATAGCCCAAATCATTTCCTATCATTATTTTGACCCGAAATGTTACTAAATATAGTAACTATGTCGAAAATGACCATAACCACATCACAATCACATTCCTAAGTTTCTAATCATCATAATAAGACATGTAACATCATCTAGACATGCTCAAATGTCCAAATTCACCATTTAACAATCTTTGGCCCATAAAAGTTACTATAAATAGTAACTTTGCTAAGAATGTCCATATTCAATATCCAAATCACATTCTATGCATCAATATCATCTTAATATCATTCTAATGGTCGATCCACATACATGCATGTCACTAATATCATCCATAACACCATTTTGTGACTAAAAAGTTACTATAAATGGAAAGTTCATCAAAATCACATTTTTAAACCATTTTAACAACATCCAAACATGTAGATCATCACCACTAACATCCATAATCATATAACATCATTCAAGATCATCTAAAATGCCTTAGATCATACATGCATGTCGAGATTTCATCATTTCATGACCAACACAAGTACTTTAAAGACACACACATCATCATAGATCATCACTAATCATCATTCAAGCATCATAGATCATCAAGAAACACATCTAAACTAACAAACCCACATTAAAAGTTCGTGCATGTGCATTCTATGAGCTTGCATGTGGGTTTTACCCAATGCATGTGAGTGTAGAAGTGAGAAATGGGCATTTTAGCCATGAGAGATGTAAGAACTACCTTCCAAGCCTCTTGAATCTCTGAGATGATGCTTCTTCAGCTTCTGGAACTCCTGGTTCATGGGTTTTGACAAGAACAAGAAGATGGTGGTGGTGGATGGTGTTCTAGGGGTCCTCATTCAATGTTCCTAAGCTTCCCAATAGCTTCAAGGGGTGTAAAAATGGCTTCCAAGGAATTTTACAGGTGATTTGGGAAGAAGAAGTCGAGAGAAAGCGTGCTTGGCCGATCAAAATGATTATAGGTAGAGTAGGATGTGATTTTTCTTGGTTAAATAAAGATATTGTCAACAGGACGGCGTCGCGTACCGCGATGGGGGCAAAGAAGATGCTTCGCAACATGCGAAGAGATTCGGGAGTCAACTCCCCGCGCCGCATGTCGCGCACCGCGACAGTGTCTTTTGTTGGGCCATCGCGTACCGCGATGGGCCCCTGAAGAGCCCAATAAGCCTAGTTTAATGGGTTTGATCCGTTCGTCGTCTTTTTCACGCTTCCGAACTATCGTTTGGCCTCGTTTGAACTTCCAGGTTCAGTGTGTGAGTGTTTCGTGAGGTTTCGAGTGTTGTGTTTCACAATGTGCTAGACGTTCACCAACGTTCGTGTATTTTGACACGTCTGTGCTGTTTGCCGATAATTCATCGAATTATCTTGTCATGTGTCGGTGTTCGTACTGTCGTGCCACGTGTCACACTAAATTAAACTAATTCTAGTGCCATGTGTACAAATAGTGTTTAAATAAACATTTAAATAAAATAAAAGCTGACCTGGAAATTACGGGGTGTCACAGCGAGAAATGGTGAACGTGGGCGAAAAACGTGCGCGAAACGAAGTTACGGATTCTCCGGAATAGCGAAACGAAGAAAAATCCAAAAGTTTGAGAAATCTGGTGCCTCGCGGTACGCCTAGCGCCAAACCTCCATGCTAGGCGGTACGCGCGGAGGCTGAAAAAAATCTGGAACTTCATACTCCAGCGCGCTACACCCCAACCCAAGGATCCCCTTAGGGTGATGCGCCTGGCTCGGTAAGTCGGAAAAAATGGATTTAAACGATAAGATTGCATCCATAAGATAAATTTTCTTCTATTTCGAGCTTCCTTCACTTCCAGACACACATATACGTTTTTTTAGCATCAAAACTCTATTTCAGAGGGTTTTAAACATCCGGATCGCACCCAGGAATGTTTCTGCAAGCCCTGATCATTGTTCTACGCTCAGAACTTCGTCTGATTAGGTAACGGTTCTTTTAACCTTCTAGCTTGATAATGATTGATTAGATCTTGATTTTTAACGTAATGATATAGTTGGGGTTGTTGATTATTGCCTAGATGATGGCTAGGATTGATTATAAACGAAGAACACGATGTTTTAACAGGTAAATCCTTGTTTTGATCCGTTGTAATGCACGGTTTGCATAAAATCATAACTATGATTATAATGGTTTAAACCATTTGATTGTGAAAATGGAGGTGTTTAGTTTGGTTAATCTTTGAAATGCAAGGTTAAATCTAAGTGTATCAAACTAATCACATTCATTAACATACTCATTGGAACGATTATCTGATGTTTATGATAACAATCAGATTAGTATGTTAAACATGGTTATTAAAGCTATTCTAATGCTACATTGTTATAATTCATGATATTTGGGTAGTCAATGACAAGGATTGATCATTCCTAAGCCATTAATCTGTTTAGGAATTATTTTAGCATTATAATAAACAACATTAACTATTTGGTTAATCCGAGATTATTCTGATTAATCAAGTGTGTCATAAATCATGTATTAGAAACCTAATTCAGTGTAGGTTCCTACATTATCATACATTGTATGCCACGACATCAAAATAATTAATCAAAAACCTAATATCAGTTTGATGACTATTAAGACAATGTCTTTGATATTGGACGTTCAGAAAGATCTAATCTGTAAGTTAAAACATAAATAACTCATTAAACATAAATAAATGCAGAATCACTCTATTACTAGCAGTCGTGTGACATTCTGCTACTTGCAAGTTATCAGGTGAGTTCGTATGACCCCTTTTCTTTTTAATGTTTATAAACACCGGGGTCTTATTGTGGAACTTTTCTTGAACATATGATATGTATCATTGTTATCTGCGTGATTTCATGTGATTGTTGAGAACTTGTGGATTTCATGGGATTTTCCCAGAGAATAGAACACTATCACGGAACCTAAAAGTCCTCATTTTTGAACTGTATCTAGTGAACCCATGTGGGGCCGAACAGGAAACAATGATAGTACTATCGGTTGACAACCCATTTGCTAGGAGCTGCAACTCCCCTTGCTGTGAATGTTTGTTACCTGTTTTTAGAACTTCTTAATGTGGTAATACACATTAAGACAATGAGGCATTAGGATGTTACCGACGGGTATTATCTTATAGAACAAGAACAGAACGTCCGAAAGGAACTAGATACGGGTCCCATGGTTATCTAGAACTGAACATTTTGAGAACTTGTACATCATATCATATTGTTGAACTAAACTTTACGATCTCACCAGCTTTGTGCTGACGTTTTAAATCTAAACCTTTTTGCAGGGAGACAGTGACCGTCGGGTGAGGATGCACCTTATATATAATTGTAATTAAATATCTTAGTCATGTAATAAACTTAGTTTTAAAACTGTACTGTTGATATTAATGACGATCCTTGTAATATATTTACTTTAAGTTAATATGTGTGCTATGATATCGGATCAAGTAAGTCACACCTCATCTCTGAGACATCACCACTATCGTTCCGCAACCTTCTCAGAGTGACGAATGACATCATCTCAGGTGACGAGAGGTGGGGGTGTAACACCAACTCCTACCGAAGTCGATCACACAAGAACGAAGCACGCCCTCGAGTGTTCGGATAGTCCTTTCGCTTTGACCATCGGTTTGGGGATGATACACCGTGCAAAGATTAAAACGGGTTCCCAAAGCCTTTTGCAATGTTTGCCAAAAGGGGGAAGTGAAACGGCTATCACGATCCGATATGATTGATATTGGTGTACCATGACGCGCGATGATTTCGTTGATGTACAAGGTGGATAATTTCTCCATTTTGTAATCCTCTCGAATTGGGAGAAAATAAGCAGATTTTGTGAGTCGATCGAAGATCAACCAAATCGAATCGTAACCTCACGGAGTTCTCGGCAACATGGTTATGAAATCTGTGGAAATTTTCTCCCATTTCCATTGAGGAATTTCAGATTACTGCAAAAGTCCCGAAGGCTTCTGATGTTCTGCCTTGACTTTTGAACACGTTAGACATTTCCCAACATACAATGCTATGTCTTTCTTCATTCCAGGCCACCAATAAATGTTTTCAAGTCTTGGTACATCTTATCAGCTCCTGGATGAACTGAGTATCGCGACTTGTTAGTGCATTAAATGTCCCTAGTTCAGCTTTTGTATGATCTTTGATGTATAAGTTTATGTTATCAATGAAATCAGTCTTTCTATATTGTTCTTAATGTTTATTCTAGTTCATATGTGTTTGATTATGTCTAACTTTGATTATATAAGTCTTATAGACCCATTCGGACGAATGATCTTAAGAATAAGGTCATTCGGCCGAATGAACGCCTACAGAATGTCTAGGGCAATCGAATGAGTCATCCGTATGACTCATTCTGTTGACCAAGCTCATTTGGCTTAGCCATTCGCCGAATGAGTACAGTCTATATATACTTGTTCAAACAGATTCAAACCTAACTTTCCGAGCCTCCTTTCTTCCCAGAGCACTCCAGAGTCATACCCTAAGGGTTTCGAGCGGTTCTTGCCTGTCAAATTTCGATTCTCATCTCGTGGTGTTCGATCTTGATCCAAACGTTCACTCTCCATCTTCGGATTGCCACGTGAACTATTGGTTTCGGTTGGAAAACCATGGAATAGGATTCCGCACTATTCCAGAGGCTGTAGAGCAGATCTGCAGAGGAACCAGATTGTTTTCGGGCTCCAAATTGGTCCTACATAGTGGTATCAGAGCCTGGCTCTTGATTTTGCTCGTTTTTCAGTCTGAAACATCAAATCTGTGATTACTTGTTTGAGTTCCTTGGAAACCCAAAGTTTCTTGTCCTCAAAGTTACTGTTTCATTGCAAATCCGTTGTTTTTGTGGATGTTTTTTCTAAATAGATCATTCCAGTTGCTTGGTAATGATGTCTTGAAGTTCTGTACCAAATTTGGTGGTTAGATTCACTCTAGATCGAAAGTTATCGCGATTTTGTAGCTGAAAACCCAGGTGGTATGAGTGAGCAGCTCATTCGAATAGATCGTCCTAATAGTCTTCATTTGGCCGAAAGAGCTTTATCGCCGAATAGCTCTCATTCGGTCCTTTTGTTTAGTCGGTCGCCAGTTCATTCGGTTGATTCATTCGTTCAGTCAATCTGTCATTCGGTGCTCATTCTTTCGGCCTTCAAATTCATTATGTCCTCATTCGTTTGGCTGATCCAGTTCATTCGCCAAGTTCAAGCTCATTCGGTCCCCGATATTCGGCCTAAGTATTGTCATTTGGCTATCAGTTTGAGAATTGTTCAAAGTGTTGGACACACTTGTTTTTGATATCATGGAGGACTTAGCTTTGACGGCTAACCAGAATCATCGAATTCAGACTTTATTACTTACTGAGACTGAGACAGGGAACTCTAATAAAGCTCCTAAGTTGCTTTCATTAGATGATTACCCTAACTGGAAGTACAGATTCAAGATCCACATCAATGGAGTTGATACCAACTTGTGGATGATGATAGAGGGTGGTTATCTGAGACTTCTAAATGAAGATGGAACTCCAATGTTAGTTACATGGATGACTGAACCACAGAGGAAATTATATGACTATGAGAAGAAAGCCTATGCTATTCTGTCCCAATCCATTGCAACTGATATCTATCATCAGTTCAGACTGTTTATATCTTCTAAGTTTCTGTGGGATGCGTTGCAGCAGAGATACGAGGGAAATGATGCGTTGAATAACATCAAGTCTAAAGCTTTAAGGAAGGAGTTTAATAGTTCCATGTATGTGGGAAACGAGTCCTTAGATGATCTGATTGCAAGATTCTATCATCTTCTGAGTGAGCTGTTTAATTATCAGGTCAAGACTACAACTCAAGAGAAGATTCAGTGCTTGGCAGATGCTTTACCTCCCAAATGGGAGTCATTTCTCATGGTCTTGAAACAGAATGAGATGATGGAAAGTATGGACATCAATGATTTTATCCAGAAGTTGAAAGAAGAGCAGGAAATTGAGAACAAGTGAAAGGCAAAAAGAGTTGCTCAAGTTCAGGATCCTTCACTGTATTATTATTCTACTCCTATTGTAGAGAGAGCTTCTTCTCATGCTCCATTGAAGACTGCTTTTGTCTCTCAGACTAAAAAAGCCCCTATTTCAAATCAGATTCATTTCAGTCAACCATCTTCATCATCAAGCTCTCAGAAAGAAAGTAGTCATCAAGTCACCAGTCTAAAGACATACAACTTTGATAAAGTGACTATGGAGGTTGCAAAGGAGCATATGGGTGTTCTGTCTACTCTTGTTAGATCCTATGATGGATTATTAGCGGGCAGATTTGTAATCCTTACTTGACAAATGATGATTATTCTCAGATAGACCCTGATGACATGGAGAGGATATACATCATGTGGGCTCTAGCTAGTGCTGTGAGAAAAGCTAAAGATTTTGTGAGAAGAACTGGAAAGGATATCAATTTGAACAAGGATTCAAAATTTGGTTTTGATATGGCTTCTGTCACTTGCTACAATTGTGGAGAGAAGGGACACTTTGCAAGACAGTTTAAACAACCAAAGAAGACTGGCAACAAGAATCCTTTTCAAAACCAGAGATCTTCTGCAGTAAATCCTGAAAGAAGACTTGTACCCATTGATACTCCTGCTCATGCAAGTTCTTCAAATCCAAGCAAAGCTTTGATGGTATAAAATGATGAAGGCAGGAATTGGGATTTCAGATTTAATCCTGATCAGGGAGCACAAGAAAAAGCCTGTGTTGCAGAAATACAGAAGACTGATGAATCCAGTAAATAAAGCACGTTTGAAGAAGCAAAGATCAGTCTAGAGGAATCATCAGGTTCATAGTCAGAAAGCACTTCTGACTTAGACACTCAAGCAGATTCTGATGCTAATTTTGAAGAACCTGCCCCCAGTTTGCTATGAAGGTGAACTCCTCTGCTACTTCTGTGACAACTAGTACCTGACCGACCGGCAAGTTCGTACGGTACGTGTACTATCAACAGTAGCTATGTGTAATTCTATGTGCATAAACATTACTTGTATTAACAGGATTCTAAATACAAGAAACAGTTGTACGTATTTTCGTGTAAACATTAATACAGTAAGTACGACATACATTTGAAACATCAGTTGTGTGTATTTAAGTGAAAAACTAAGTACAGTTAACACAACAGATCATGAGAAACAACAGTGTTCAAACAATTAACAGAAACAAATCGGTTGCGATCTGATATCCATAGATGACAGGAATCAGATGGCCGACAATTCAATGTGAAAACAAGGAGAAAACAAGATGTTTAGTTGAGTCCGACAGTGAGGGAACAAAATTCAAACTTAAATTGCAGTGTCGTTTCAGAATAATGAACTAACAGTGTCTTTGCGTGGGTGACGATTCACACAAACATATCTATGAAATTAACGTTCTGAAATGATAACTAAAATGTAGAAAACAAAAGTCGGAAAGCAAAACCATCGTCGTGTTCGTTCGAATGACGATTCGAACGAATACGCGCGATGGTGACGCGATCTGACGAAACGAAACGAAAAACGACACGAACGAAATTAAATTAATAAAATAAAACATTTAACATTTTACAATTTTGAAACTCATCAAATAATAAGAATAACTTCCTTTTTATTTAAAACATTTAAAATTACACGTAACGTTCCGGATACGCGACGAAATCTCTAACCGAGCAACCGAAACCAACCCGAAACACCACATGAGGTATAAAAACCCCAAAATGAGAGTTTTCCTCTCATTTCCACCACCTACAATCTCTCTCTACCTCCATTTTCGGATTCCACCTTACCACCAATTCCAAGTTTAAAACCTCAAATCTTTCTCATTTCTCAACGAATTTGAGTGATTCTTGAACCCACGCGAAGCTCTTGATGTCCTCTACAAGAAAGTACAACAGATCTGAAGGTTTACCCACTGAATCTAGCAGCTGAGACCTAACCGAACCTATGAGCGTCATCATCCTGGCCGAACCTTTGTAATTGTTGCGCTTCTAGTTGATCGAACAACCATTCATTCGGCCCAACATAGATAAGTTGGCCCACATTTCATTAGACAGTCCACGACAAAGACCCATTAGGCCCAATATGTATAGATTCGGCCCACTATGGTCCTTAATCGGCCCAACCTTACTCCTTGGCCCATTCCTTTGCTGTGGCCCAACTGAAATTGTCAAGGCCCAACAATTTTAGTTAACCCGTTTTCTATACCCTAATTGACTCAACAATTTGATCATATGACTCGTCTGGGATATTCGGACTATGTTACAAAGTGGGATAATTCAAGAAATAATTGTATGATAACTTACTTAAATCTTTATAAAGAATAAGAGATTTATAATAGTTTCAAACTAGAAACCTAAGTATTGTAGTATAAACTATAATAGTTATAAGGTTATATGTTTTGAATGACACTGAGTTCAAGTCAAACAATAACACATAAGGGGTATACTAAACTCAATTAAAGCCAATTGAGTGTTAGTATAATCTATAATCATCAAACAAAGGGCCGAATACTAACCAAGCCGGATGTGTGTCGACCAATACTGAGGATGACCCACACATACACATACAAATTAATACTACTTATACTTATAAAGCACATACAATGTGAAATCAATACAGGAGTGTGAAAACTACTACAAGTACAGCACAGAGCGTGCGCATTCTTCTTTTAAGCTAAGTCAACCCTACAACAACAAGGTGAGTTCATATGCCCCTTTTACTTTAATCTTACTGATTTTAAACTCTCGGGGCTAAGAAACATTCTTACTTTACTTGTTTAAAAGTTTTGCTTAACATATTGTTTATGCTTTGATTTAGATAATATTAAATTGTTTATTATCGTCTATCATCGCATGCTTGTATGATCTGAGACAACAAGGAAACTCAGATGAATATGATAATATTATTCATAGTTCATCAACACACTAGAATAACATAGTTGTAAGATTTTATCTCACAACACTTCGTTATTCCTACATGAGCAAACATTGAGACAATTCATACACAGGTAAACAATGAGAACAATTACAGTGAAACATGATGACACTACACAACACATGGATGGTTAGAAGATAAAATATCTTCTAAGTATCATTCCACATTATAATTGACTAAGTGTGATAAGTCAAGCACTTATAACACTTAGTTACACCCTAAAAACATACTATGAGATAGTATGATTGCATTTATCAATCCATCATCTGAGCGGATTAAAGGTGGCAAGACTAGTTCTTACCACGGCTTAGTGGCAACATGGTGAACATATGGATCATTCAGAATGATAATCATGATAACGTATCTTCATGATAACAATATCATTCTCACATCGGTTGACATAACGTAATAAGACAAGTTCTTATTCAACCTTGTTAACTACATTGAGAACACACGGCGGGATAGAGGTAATCGGATGCATTGTAGTCTGATTACATGAGGATTACATTGGATTCTTTTAGGCTCTATAGTTTCATTGAGAATACATTACATATGGTTAACTAACACTTTATTGATAAAAAGGTATCAAGAGTTAACTTACAAGATTCAGAACAATATAAGGAACAGATTGAAATATATCTAACATCCTTAATACATATAAGAGTTATCAATACTTCGTTTGATGACAATGACTCTTTATTGTAACATTTCAATACATGATATCACAGGGGATAATCAATGAGATGAACAAATGGGAATTGAGATGAAATCAATAGTTGTGTTGCAAGTAGTGCGGATTTCTAGTAGTGATGTGGTGGGATGTTGGCTAGGGCTTAGTTCCCTTACATATGCCCTATATATAAGCATCAGTACTAGGATGACATAATACTTGTAAACATAACTATTGAGAAGCCATTGGGTGAACAGGTAATCATACAACATACAAGTAACATTATTAAACATTGTGATTGTGCATATGAATGAATCAAGGTTTTCAACTAACATACTTATGAACTCACCAACCTAGTGTTGACTTTGTTTAAATGCATGTTTTCTCAGGTGATGAACAGGTGTAGCTATTTATATGCACGGACTAGCTAGTGGAATTTTAGAAGACCTAGCTACTTTTGACATTGCATACTTTTGATGACTAAACAATGAATCATCTTTGTATATCTTGTACATATACAAGATATAGTTACATTGATTCTTTTGATAGATTTACTTGGTAAAATTATGAACGATACATTGTAATTTAATCTTGTAATTCTGTATCATAGATGTGTAGCATCTCATTTACTTATCATGTGCAATGGAAACAATCTGATCATTTGATTATCACTCAAGATATCGCGCCCCGAGAACCTTCCGCCCGACAGAAAACCCGATCCGTTCCCGCCGGCTCGGGGTGTGACTGATTGGTATCAGAGCCATGGTTATAGAGAAATATAGGTCATATTACTTAAACGGTTGGCCTAGACTATACCTAGGGACCCTCATGTAGAGATCATAATCCATAGGATTCTATTTGCATATGTCTTCTGTGTCTGATCACTGCACTAACCGATTTTCTTTCGGTTATGATCAGAATGTAGCGAGAAGACCACCACCTGCTATACTGCCACCACCACAAGACTTGGCACCGCACTCATCTACACCTTCACCTACTGATTCTCCTACACAACCACCTCCTCCTCCACCGCCCCAGTTCATCAGCTAGATCCTGCCACCATTGCGCTAGCCACTCTCTTGACCAGTCAACTAAGGGATGTAATTCCAGAAATGATGAACCGAATCAACACCAACAATAGCAACAACATTGCCAACTCATCTGGAGAGGCAGCAGAAACAACCGCCATCACCAAGACTACCCCTTCAAAAACTTTGTTGGTTGCAAGCCACCGAGCTTTAGTGGCAGCGAGGGAGCCGTCGGATTGATCCAATGGATCGAAAAGATGGAAACAACACTGGACATCAGCAACTGCCGGAACAGTATAGGGTAAAGTATGCTGCGGGGTCGTTTCACAAACGAGCGTTAACTTGGTGGAACGCTCAGGTTAATACCAGAGGCAGGGACGAGGCCCTGTCAATGCCGTGGGATGACTTCAAGGCATTACTGCGGGCAGAGTTTTGCCCAAGGAATGAAATCAAGAAGGTTGAGACTGAATTACTCAATCTTGTTATGATTGGTGCTGGGCATCTGTCCTACACCAGAAGATTTCATGAACTGGCATCATTGGCACCGGACATAGTGCCAACACTGCAAAGAGAATTGAACGGTATATCGGGGGATTACCGGCATGTATGCAAGGCTTTATCCTTGCTGCTCAAGAACAACCATGGAAATGGCTGTTACTCTGTCATCAACAATGACAGATGTGATGGTTGCTTCGGGAGCAATCAAGAAAGAGGCTGACTTAGCCAAAGCTGGAACTTCCAAGAAGTCGGACAAACATCCGGCTAAGAAACAAAAGGTGGCCAGAAACTTTGTTGCAAACCACTCAAGCTCCAATGCTCAACCAGCCTCCACCACTGCAAGTCAGGAAGCCATACACTGGCACTGCACCTTTGTGCAACTCATGTCAGTATCATGACCTACCAAAAATCCCGTGCAGACACTGCACCAACTGTGGGAGATTTGGTCACACAGCAAACCACTGCAGGAGCCCGAGGGCTCAGAATAGAAACAACAATGCAGCCACTACTGTTGCTGCTGCTGATAACAGGTCCTGCTACACGTGTGGCAAACCTGGCCATTTCTCGAAGGATTGTCCCAAGAGAGCTCAACCAAGGGCTCAAGTAGCAAAAGGACGAGCCTTCTAGATAGGAGCTGCTGATGCACGACAGGACCCGAATGTTATAACGGGTACATTTCTCTTATCTGACTTCTATGCATCCATATTATTTGACACTGGTGCGGATCAGAGTTTATCTCATCCGACTTTGCATGCCATCTTAATTATGTTGAGGAATTGTTAGACTCCCCTTACACTATTGAGATGGCAAATGGCAAACAAATCACAGTAGACACAATACTTAGGAATTGCCCATTAACACTTGGTGATCACACATTTTCCATCGACTTGATAACGATGGAGCTGGGCAGTTTCGACATCATCATCGGAATGGATTGGCTATCTCGTAACGAGTCGAGTTCATCTGTTCCGATAAACTATTACGCATTCCAGTGGAGAACAATGAGATCTTGGAAATTCGTGGAGACCAAGCGAAACGCAGTGTCAAGATAATATCGTGCATGAAGGCCCGCAAGTACTTACAAAAGCAATGTGTCGCATTTCTAGCTCACGTGATTGGGAAAGACAAGAAAGCAATCAAGATTCAAGACCTGCCAATTGTGAGAAACTATGCGGACGTGTTTCCGGATGATTTGTTGGGACTGCCTTCCGAGAGATCAGTGCAGTTCCGAATCTATTTGATTCCGGGAGCGACTCCTGTAGCTAAGTCTCCTTATAGACTTGCACCTTCAGAAATGCTAGAGTTGTCTAATCAATTACAAGAGCTACTCGACAAAGGATTCATCCGACCGAGCTTTTCCCCGTGGGGAGCTCTGGTTCTTTGTTAAAAAGAAAGATGGATCTTTCAGATGTGTGTGGATTACAGAGAACTCAACAAACTTAGCATCAAGAATCGGTACCCGTTACCGAGGATTGATGATTTGTTTGATCAGTTACATGGAGCACAGTACTTTTCAAAGATAGACCTGAGATCAGGCTATCATCAGCTCCGGATTCAAGAGGAAGACATACCAAAGACGGCCTTTCGTACCCGATATGGTCACTATGAGTTCATGGTGATGCCAATCGGATTGACGAACGCACCGGCGGTGTTCATGGATTGATGAACCGGGTGTGCAAACCGTACTTAGATCAGTTGTTATTGTCTTTATTGATGATATAATGATTATTCAAAGAACGAGAAGGAACATGAGCAACACCTCAAGACAGTCTTGGAACTTCTGAAAGAAGAACGACTCTATGCCAAATTCTCCAAGTGTGAATTCTGGTTAAGAGAAGTTCAGTTCTTGGGACACGTGATAACAGTGATGGTATTCATGTGGATCCAGCGAAGATTGAAGCAATCAAGAACTGGATGTGCCTACAACACCAACAGAGATTCGATCATTTTTTGGATTGGCAGGTTATTACAGGAGATTCATCTCAAATTTCTCTAAGATAGCTTTGCCTCTCACCAAAATCACACAGAAATCTGAACCTTTTGTGTGGACACATAAACAAGAGGAGGCATTCCAGACACTGAAAACAAAGATTGTGCAATGCTCCAATCTAACACTCCCAGAGGGCAATGATGACTTTGTAGTTTACTGTGATGCTTCCCATCAGGGACTCAGATGTGTTTTGATGCAACGAGACAAAGTCATTGCTTATGCATCACGACAGATGAAGATACACGAGAAGAATTACACGACACATGACTTAGAACTGGGAGCTGTTGTCTTTTCTTTAAAGATTTGGAGACACTACCTTTATGATACCAAATGCACTATCTTCACAGATCACAAGAGTTTACAGCACATATTTGATCAGAAGGAGCTTAACATGAGACAGAGATGTTGGGTTGAGCTACTGAACGATTACGATTGGGTGATCAAATACCATCCGGGCAAAGCAAATGTAGTTGCAGATGCTTTGAGTCGGAAGGAAAGAGTCAAACCCTTATGAGTTCGCGCAATGGGAATGACTTACAAACAAGTCTGAGAGATCACATTCTACAAACACAACAAAAGCAGTGGTAAGAGACAAATTGAAACAATAGCTCGACAGTGGAGCCGAGAAACATTTTGTGACAAAACAGGTGGAGTTATCTACTATCTGGATCGTGTCTGGATTCCAGCAGTAGATGAACTTCGAACACTCATACTTGACGAGGCAATTAAGACACGTTATTCAGTTCATCCTGGTGCCAATAAGATGTACCAAGATCTTAGGTCATTTTATTGGTGGCCGGGTATGAAGAAAGATATTGCCACTTATGTTGGCAAATGCATTACATGTGCCAAAGTCAAAGCTGAACACCAGAAGCCTTCAAGTTTGCTGGAACAATCGGAGATACCCCAATGGAAGTGGGAACAAATAGCTATAGATTTCATTACCAAGCTACCCCGCACTTCCAGCGGACATGATTCGATTTGGGTCATCATTGATAGATTGACCAAGTCCGCACACTTCTTGCCGATCAGAGAGACATACAAGATGAAGAAACTAGCGAGACTATACATTGATGAAATAGTAGTTAGGCACGGGGTGCCATTGTCTATTATTTCAGACCGGGACAGTCGATTACTTCGCGATTCTGGCAATCATTGCAACAATCCTTAGGGACAAGTGTTAAACTTGAGCAC
Organism: Mikania micrantha; assembly: GCA_009363875.1. Taxonomy (NCBI): domain Eukaryota; kingdom Viridiplantae; phylum Streptophyta; class Magnoliopsida; order Asterales; family Asteraceae; genus Mikania; species Mikania micrantha. Next base: position 100,652,082 of record CM018693.1, on the reverse strand, counting down.
CGCTTATCATCCACACAAACAGATGGACAAAGCGAACGCACAATTCAAACCCTAGAGGATATGTTGAGGACATGCATCCTAGACTTCGGTGGGAAGTTGGGATACACACTTACCACTCATCGAGTTCTCCTACAACAATAGCTATCACAGCAGCATTGGGTGTGCTCCTTTTGAAGCACTCTATGGTAGAAAATGTCGGTCTCCAATTTGTTGGACCGAAGTGGCAGACAACATAATAACTGGGCCTGAACTTATTCAGGAAAATACTGATAAGATAGCCCAGATACAACAGAGATTACAAGCAACATGTAGCCGCCAAAAGAGTTACGCAGACAAACGGCGCAAGCCTTTGGAATTCGATGTGGGCGACCGAGTAGTAAGTAATGTTGAAAGTGTCCCCATGGAAAGGCATAGTTCGATTTGGGGCTAAAGGCAAGCTAGCACCTAGGTATGTCGGACCGTTTGAGATTACTCAACGCATAGGTCCTGTGGCATACAGACTTAGACTCCTGATGAACTCAGCGGAGTACACGATGTGTTTCATGTATCAAATCTCAAGAGGTGCTTAGCAAACGAAACATTGATCATACCATTGGAAGAGATACAAATTGACGAGCAATTGCATTTCATTGAAGAACCTGTAGAGATTATGGAGCGTGAAGTTAAGAAACTGAAATGAAGCCGTATCCCTATTGTAAAGGTTAGCTGGAACTCCAAGCGTGGACCAGAATTTACCTGGGAGTGCGAGAACAACATGAAAACAAACTATCCCCACCTGTTCGAGAAGTAAAAACCCGACCTGTATGCTAAATTTCAGGAAGAAATTTCTTTAACAAGGGGAGGAGACTGTGACAACTAGTACCTGACCGACCGGGCAAGTCCGTACGATGCGTGTACTATCAACAGTAGCTATGTGTAATTCTATGTGCATAAACATTACTTGTATTAACAGGATTCTAAATACAAGAAACAGTTGTACATATTTCGTGTAAACTTAAATACAGTAAGTACGACATACATTTGAAACATCAGTTGTGTGTATTAAGTGAAAAAACTAAGTACAAGTTAACACAACAGATCATGAGAAAACAACAGTGTTTAAACAATTAACAGAAACAAATCGGTTGCGATCTGATATCCATAGATGACAGGAATCAGATGGCCGACAATTCAATGTGAAAAACAAGGAAAAAAACAGGATGTTTAGTTGAGTCCGACAGTGAGGAAACAAAATTCAAACTTAAATTGCAGTGTCATTTCAGAATAATGAACTGACAGTGTGTTTGCGTGGGTGACGATTCACACAAACATATTTGTGAATTTAATGTTCTGAAATGATAACTGAAATGTCGAAAACAAAAGTCGGAAAGCAAAACCATCGTCGTGTTCGTTCGAATGACGAATCGAACGAATACGCGCGATGGTGACGCGATCTGACGAAATGAAACGAAACACGACACGAACGAAATTAAATTAATAAAATAAACATTTAACATTTTACAATTTTTAAACTCATCAAATAATAAGAATAACTTCATTTTTATTTAAAAACATTTAAATTATGCGTAACGTTCCGGATACGCGACGAAATCTCGAACCGAGCTACCGAAACCAACCCGAAACACCACATGAGGTTTAAAACCCTAAATGAGAGTTTCCTCTCATTTCAACCACCTACAATCTCTCTCTACCTCCATTTTCGGATTCCACCATTTACCACCAATTCCAAGCTTCAAAACCTCATATCTTGCTCATTTCTCAAAGAATTTGAGTGATTCTTGAACCCACGCGAAGCTCTTGATGTCCTCTACATGAAAGTACAACAGATCTGAAGGTTTACCCACTGAATTTCGAGGTATGATGCTGTGAAAATTACAAAAATAGGGTTTCTTCCGTGTATTGGAGTCCCATATACCTAGCCGGTGTAAAACCTTAAACACACATCCTCCTTGCATCATCAAGTACGGTACAAGCCTAGACACACCCTGGAAATGGCTCGATTGGGGATTGGAAAGAAAAGTTGGAGTGAAAAACATGGGGGTTCGCAGCTGCATAAGTGGCCAAACCTTCTTGTGAAGGGCAAGGTGGCCGAACCTGTGCCACATCCACGACGAACCTTCCCTCGATCAAGACATCAGGCGAAACCTGGGCCGACAATCACAACAGACGAACCCTCCTCTTATCACGAACCTTCATGACATCATGGAGTGGCCGAACCACTCTAGTGGCAACGAACCAGCATGCACAGGAGAACCCCTCGCCATCACTGATTAGCCGAATCCTTGCATGATCAAACTCTTTACACACGAACCCACGTGACAAACGAACTTTCCAGATCCACCAGAACATTGACAGAGACGAACCCTGGCTTCGTGACTCACATAGTTGCGAGCCTTTCATCCTCGACAACCGAACCATCATGCACTTGCCGAACCTTAGTGAGAGCCGAACATCCTTGCAACACCGAGCCTTTTAGAGAACACGAACCTGTTATTCAGACGAACCATGAGCTGTGAACGAACCTTAGAATTGTCCACGAATCTAGCAGCTGAAACCTAACCGAACCTATGAGCTTCATCATCCTGGCCGAACCTTGTAATTGTTGCGCTTCTAGTTGATCGAACAACCATTCATTCGGCCCAACATAGATAAGTGGCCCACATTTCATTAGACAGTCCACGACAAAGACCCATTAGGCCCAATATGTATAGATTCGGCCCACTATGGTCCTTAATCAGCCCAACCTTACTTCTTGGCCCATTTCCTTAGCTGTGGCCCAAAATGAAATTGTCAAGGCCCAAACAATTTTGTTAACCCGTTTTTTATACCCTAATTGACTCTCAACAATTTGATCATGTGACTCGTCTGGGATATTCGGACTATGTTACAAAGTGGGATAATTCAAGAAATAATTGTATGATAACTTACTTAAATCTTTATAAGATAAGAGATTTATAATAGTTTCAAACTAGAAACCTAAGTATTGTAGTTATAAACTATAATAGTTATAAGGTTATACGTTTTGAATGACACTGAGTTCAAGTCAAACAATAACACATAAGGGTATACTAAACTCAATTAAAGCCAATTGAGTGTTAGTATAAATACTAATCATCAAACAAAGGGTCGAATACAACCAAGCCGGATGTGTGTCGACCAATACTGAGGATGACCCACACATACACATACAAATTAATACTACTTATACTTATAAAGCACATACAATGTGAAATCAATACAGGAGCGTGAAAACTACTACAAGTACAGCACAGAGCGCGTGCATTCTTTTTTAAGCTAAGTCAACCCTACAACAACAGGTGAGTTCAATGCCCCTTTTACTTTAATCTTACTGATTTTAAACTCTCGGGACTGAGAAACATGCTTACTTTTACTTGTTTAAAAGTTTGCTTAACACATTGTTTATGCTTTGATTTAGATAATATTAAATTGGTTTATTATCGCCTATCATTGCATGCTTGTAGATCATGAGACAACAGGGAAACTCAGATGAATATGATAATATAATTTCATAGTTCATCAACACACTAGAATAACATAGTTGTAAGATTTTATCTCACACACAACACTTGGTTATTCCTACATGAGCAAAACATTGAGACAATTCATACACAGGAAAACAATGAGAACAATTACAGTGAAACATGATGACACTACACAACACATGGATGATTAGAAGATAAAATATCTTCTAAATATCATTCCACATTTATAATTGACTAAGTGTGATAAGTCAAGCACTTATAACACTTAGTTAAAACCCTAAAAACATACTATGAGATAGTATGATCGCATTTATCAATCCACACCTGAGCGGATTAAGGGTGGCAAGACTAGTTCTTACACGGCTTAATGGCAACATGGTGAACATATGGATCATTCAGAATGATAATCATGATAACGTATCTTCATGATAACAATATCATTCTCACATCGGTTGACATAACGTAATAAGACAAGTTCTTATTCAACCTTGTTAATTACATTGAAAACACACGGCGGGATAGAGGTAAATCGGATGCATTGTAGTCTGATTACGTGAGGATTACAATGGATTCCTTTTAGGCTCTATCGTTGCATTGAGAATACATTACAAATGGTTAACTAACACTTTTATTGATTAAAAGTGTATCAACAGTTAACTTACAAGATTCAGAACAATATAAGGAACATATTGAATATATCTAATGTCCTTAATACATATAAGAGTTATCAGTACTTCGGTTTGATGACAACGACTCTTTATTGTAACATTTCAATACATGATATCATAGGGGATAATCAATGAGATGAACAAGTGGGAATGAGATGGAAATCAATAGTTGTGTGCAAGTAGTGTGGAGTTTAGTAGTGATGTGGTGGGATGTTGGCTTGGGCTTAGTTCCCTTACATATGCCCTATATATAAGCATCACTACTAGGACGGCATAATCCTTGTAAACATAACTATTGAGAATCCATTTGGTGAACATATAATCATACAACATACAAGTAACATTATAAACATTGTGATTGTGCATGTGAATGAATCAAGCTTTTCAACTAACATACTTATGAACTCACCAACCTAGTGTTGACTTTGTTTAAATACATGTTTTCTCAGGTGATGAACATGTGTAGCTATTTATATGCACGGACTAGCTAGTGAAATTTTAGAAGACCTAGCTACTTTTGACGTTGAATACTTTTGATGACTAAACAATGAATCATCTTTTGTATATCTTGTACAGATACTAGATATAGTTACATTGATTCTTTTGATAGATTTACTTGGTTAAATTATGAACGATACATTGTAATTTAATCTTGTAATTCTGTATCATAGATTGTGTTAGCATTTCTCATTTACTATCATGTGCAATGGAAACAATCCGATCATTTGTTATCACTCAAGATATCGCGCCCCGGTAACCTTCCGCCCGACTGGAAAACCCGATCCGTTCCCGCCGGCTCGGGGTGTGACAACCTCTCAGCCAGATCAGGTATTTGATGAATGTTCTTCTTCTCATTCAAGATGTTTTAACTGTATTGATCTTGACAGTAAGGTCCTGGCTTATCAGAAGCACAATGCTGATTTGATCAGTGATCTCAACCAACTGATTGAAGCAAACAGAATTTTGAAATCTAATGAAAAAGATTTTCAGGATAAAATTAATTTGTTAAAATACAGTTACATGAGGCTGAGATCGCTGTGCTCACAAGCAGGATGCAGTTACTTCTTATCTCAACACCATAAATGAGACTAAGAAGAGACTTGCCATCGTCAGGTGGACTATGAGACATTAAGTCAGAAGCTCAAGAGCTATGAGAGCTCATATTACATTATTGAGCAGATGATCAGTAATGGGACTGATCAGGATGGGAAGGGTAAGAAAAAAGAAAACGATACAATCACTGTCCCCACGAGTCTTGAACAGATTTGTCAATTCTCTGAATGACAAAGAGGTTTTAAAAGACTTTCTGGTGAAAACTCCATTAAATTTTGATCCAATTGGGATAATTTTTGATGAGGGT